>OY787675.1:4978987-5707946 GCA_963678985.1 Spisula subtruncata | reverse complement strand
ATGGAGAAGACTTTTTTTTTTCAATTGGCTGAATTTGGCTAACTCACATGAGTTAGGCGATGCAATGCATCACCTTCCATCGAGTTATTCAATATTTACCTACCTTAGGTGATGCATCGCATCAACTCACCTTGAATTGTTGAAATTTCACTGCCTCTTAGGTGATGCCTTCTGACTGTGAGGTGATGCACCGCATCGACTAACCCTGAATTGTTGAAGTTTCACTGTGATTTGTTGAGCCTATGCCTAAACTAACCCTAAGCTGTTGAGCCATCTGACTGTGAGGTGATGCACCGCATCAACTCACTCTGAACTGTTGAACATACTGAATTGTATCCCGACTAATCCTGAATTGTTGTTTCACTGTGTTGAGCCTTCTGACTGTGAGGTGATGCACCGCATCGGCTCACACAAGGTTGTTCATTTTGGAGGGTTAGGTGATGCACTGCATCGACTAACACTGAGTAGTTGAGGCTTCTGATTGTGAGGTGATGCACCGCATCGGCTCACACAAGGTTGTTCATTTTGGAGGGTTAGGTGATGCACTGCATCGACTAACACTGAGTAGTTGAGGCTTCTGATTGTGAGGTGATGCACCGCATCGGCTCACACAAGGTTGTTCATTTTGGAATGTTAGGTGATGCACCGCATCGACTAACACTTGAGTAGTTGAGCCTTCTGAATGTGAGGTGATGCACCGCATTGGCTCACACAAGGTTGTTCATTTTGGAATGTTAGGTGATGCACTGCATCGACTAACCCTGAGTAGTTGAGCCTTCTGAATGTGAGGTGATGCACCGCATCGGCTCACACAAGGTTGTTCATTTTGGAATGTTAGGTGATGCACCGCATCGACTAACACTTGAGTAGTTGAGCCTTCTGAATGTGAGGTGATGCACCGCATTGGCTCACACAAGGTTGTTCATTTTGGAATGTTAGGTGATGCACCGCATCAACTTACCCTGAGTAGTTGAGCCTTCTGAATGTGAGGTGATGCACCGCATCGACTCACTCTCAATTGTTGGATCATTTTGGAGGGTTAGGTGATGCACTGCGTAGCCCCACTTGGAGACTACTTCGATTTTCTTTAAACTTGACTCTAAAATGTCTGTAACTTTTTTATATTGAAGGGAAACATATAATGTGGGGGTTCATTTTCTTAGTTAGATCATTTCCAACAAGTTGGTGTATGTTTAAATGCAAAATTCTGAAAAAAGTTGTTTTTCACATTTCGGTTGATTGACCAAAATTTAGATTTGGGATAATCATGACACAAATTAACATTGAATTCATAATAGTTTTACTCTCCAAAATGATATAATTATACCTTTATATTAAAAAAGAGTGTTTTTAGCCCATAGTAGGCCCTGCTGACTATATCCACTGGAATAATGAAAAACAGCTTTTTGAGAAATTGGCATTAACACATAGACTACAGTAACTTGTCATATATGATCTAACTAATAAAATGAACCCCCACATTAATTATTTTTGTTCATTGATAAAGCAGTTATTACAATTTTTTGGTCTGTTTTCTGTGCTTATCCAG
This sequence comes from Spisula subtruncata, assembly GCA_963678985.1. Classification (NCBI taxonomy): domain Eukaryota; kingdom Metazoa; phylum Mollusca; class Bivalvia; order Venerida; family Mactridae; genus Spisula; species Spisula subtruncata. The sequence continues at coordinate 5,706,397 of OY787675.1, read as the reverse complement.
AGATGTAAACTGCAACCACTTAAGTGTCAGCAGTCGAATGGGTGAAGATGATGCATGGCACACTACAGACATATAGAGGTCACCATACCTCACCTGAAGCACTTGGTACTCTGGCCACATTCTCAAAATGAATTTGTTTTCAGAATCAAGTTCAGGCAAATAAATGTCTTATTACTTAAACAGAAAATATTTTGATAGAGAAAAGATAATTTCTTTGTCACAGAGGAAACAATATTGACTTTTTCTTAATTTGAAAGTCAAACTAGAAAATGTATCCATCGACACAGATGTCCCCATATGGGTATACAGTAAGAGTAACAAAGGGTCAAAACTTCTGGTAAAAATTTCCACATCATAATTTCTATCCTTTACGGTCAACTATACATCAAGGTTCCAATGGTTTGTGAGGAGTTTAACACACAATATTTGCATTATATATCATACAGCACCAATGCTAAATGCCCCCCTCAATCAAATGTTTTTATTGATAATTATCAGTATATTGTGCTTTTAAAATAAAGTTGGTCATGAGTTATTGAGATCAGTCTCGGCTACCTTTCAATAAGGACATGCATGTTTTGAAGGTTTTCAGCTTGTTTATCCAGAAGGTATTTTATGCTTTCTATACATGTTAAGGAAATTAGAATTCAGCTCAAAATTAATGTAAATCATTTCAATGATACAAAAACAGTATTAGCTGTAGTCTTGACTGATCCTGAAAGCTAATTCTTTGTGAGAAAAGGTCCAGGTGAGTCACAAACAGTGGCACACGTTGTTCAATACTCGCAAGTTTTTAGTTCTCAATAAACATATAACTAGGCTGACAGAAAGTGCCATAAAATAAGATGAATAAAACAGTACAGAGAATCAGTTCTTTTTACTAGACTGTATTATAAAATTGAATTAATACATTATTCTAAAAACTATGTCACATATATATCGTAAAATAATAGAATCCCTACAACACTGACAAGTATGGTTACTAGTACGAGGGTCATTCAATAAATTTGTGGACTGGACTCATCATTTTAATACGCATTGATACAGAGAATAACTAATTATATTACACTAAACTACAGCCTTTCTGACACATGTGCAGAAAATGTGGCTAAAACAAAACTATCACCTTACTGCAACCACCACACAACGCAAATATATATTCTGACGTCAGCGACGTTATTGACGTTTTGCTATTTCTCAAATGGTAAATCCGAAATTGAATTATGTCATTCATAGGAAATGGAACATAACTATTTTTACGTTGTATATTATTAAATAGATCTACCACAATATTTTATGTATTCACAGTTAAGGATTAAGCTAGACTTAATGGTTGAATGGTAAATTGAAACGCCTCACAGTGACACATTTTGACTGACGTTTCATTAAATGTCCCTAAGTTTTCAAATTTCGTCCGATCCATGCATCATTTTAAATACCATGCTGCTCTTCAGAAATTTGATTTTTCCACCAAAACACTCAGGGGACACTGAATACTGCATGTTCTCCGTTTGCTGTTATTAGCAGCTTATGTGTGTTTGTTGTGTATTTCCAAGACAAATTGCACAGATTAATAGTTACATGAATTTCGTTGCGTAAATTCATTGGCATTGGACGTCACGTAAATGAAATTGTGAACGACATAGATCAAATACTTCTCAATTCAAATGTCCAAACAACTTAACAAATTTCACCAAATATTATGATACTATCTGGAAATAATCTGGCAAACATATGGACATGTAAATTAATTAATTCGGAATTTATAACTAGTTGAACTAGTTTTAAAGGCATGTTACGTCGTCGGGGGTGGCAGCATGTTACTATGGCAATAACACGGCTGCTGACATACTACTGTATTATATAATCAAATATAAATTTTAATCTACTGTAGGTAATAGATAAACGTTTATAATGATATAAGAAATTATTATTTGAACATAAATATAATAAAATGAGAACGATTGTCTACAAATATATTGAATGCCCCTCGTAACTGATGAGTCTTAGACTTAGAAGACACTGACAAGATTAAATTTTAAAGTCAAAATTATTAAGAAACCAGCAGTGACACAATGATTTGGCCTAGTGACCTAGTTTTTAATCCTGGTTGTCCCAACATCAAAGGTGGTCTAGATATAGTTAGATTGTCATTAAATTGTGACAAAGCTACACAGATAACATGAAAATTGTGATATTTAGAGACTAAACAAAGTTTTCCTATGATTTGAACTTGTGACTTAGTTTTTTATCCCGGATGACCCAATATTGAACAATTCAACAAAGTTCATAAAATTAAATGAAAATTGTGACCTCAAATAAATGTCACCAATGCCACTATCAACAACTGAATGTCTTTTTAAAGTTAAAAATATCTTCATGAAACTTGTTTTATACTTGGGGTAATGCATGAGAATGATTAAATAATAAAAAAATTAAATTATAGATATTATGATTTTTATAGTCACCACTGCAATTGACCAGAAAAAATGGCCAAAAATTATGGATGATTTATGATGTAAACAGGCTTCTAACTATCAATTTACATAGTATAATAACACATTAGATTAAATTGCTGGCCGAGAATGAGAAGGTTACAAAATCCATATTGGCTAAAAAGATAATTAAATTTCAATTGATGGGAGCATCAAATCTAGCAGTCATTGTTACAGTTTGTTTTGTTAAGACACTGGGTACACCGTCTATTGTTAGAACTGGAAAATACGTTACTTGGAACGATTGTGGTTCAGTTTTGACAATGCAAATATTTGATTTTCTATCTGTCACAATTGTGATCCATTAAAAGTCATGTAGCGCACATTGCGCATTAAGGGTTGCCTTGTGCAAATGGTCAACATTTTCCCAAACAGATTCCTCAAACAAAATAGCTGTTACCATTTTTCCATTTGTTAATTTACTTGGGACGGGTTTGAAAAATTGGTACCGACTATTTTGTTTAAAAGAAGAATCCTTTCTGAAAAAAATGTTGGCCACCTGAACGTGGCAACCCTTAATGCGTACTCTGCGCTATAACGTATTTGATTTCTATGGATCACAATGGTGTAGAAGGAAAATCAAATATTTACCTGAAAAAATGCCATCCCAAGCAAAGGGTTTTCCAGTAATAACAAGACTGCGTTCAATAAACGCATATGCCCCCGTGGAAGCCATTGTCCATTAAAAAGCTAAGTCAATCAGGGGCCATTATTCAGTTAAAATGTTTGATAGTGTAATATGGCTTTGCCACTATAAGGAGCTTATGATGGTAAACGAATATGCCACATTTGAAAGCAATCTACACTTGGTAGTGAAGCTATCCATGAAGTTTTGTTAAAATCTGAGCAGTGGTTGGTGAACAATAGCCTGGACAAGAATTTAGTATATAGTTATAGTGCGAATCTTCCAAGGTGCATAACTGTGTGAATAATCAGCGAACAGGAATATCCTGACTACATTTGCATCTCCACTTGGTAGTGAAGCTATCCATGAAGTTTTGTTAAAATCTGAGCAGTGTTTTTTTGAGAAATATTAGAATTTGGCCTTTCAATAAGTCTAAGTCCAAAATCAGGTCTAAGTGAAGGTCAAAATGGAGTCAGGTGATACAGGCGTGTGGAGAGTGGTCATATACAACATCCATGCAAGTTTGAAAGCTTTGTAGCAAGCCATATTAATGCTAGAAGAAATGGTCAATTTGGGTTAACCAGGCCGGACGGCTAAACGAATGGACGGATAGGCGAATCACTATATGCCTCCCGATCTATCGTTACCATGCATAACAATAGAAAGTGTACCCAGTGTAAGAGTAAAAATAATATGATAAAGTTATCAAATTTAACATGTAGTGTCTATCAAGCAATCACATCCTTGATAGAATAATCCATGAACATCACATCCAAATCATAGTTTCTAAAATAAATACAAATACATGTCGTTTATATAGCGTAAAAATTATGAAATCATATTCTATTGTGCTTCACAATTATATACTGAGTATATCTAGAAACGCAACACGGGGGTAACTGTCAACATTTTTTCATTTCTTTTTAAGATTGACAACCAAACGATATTTTAGTGATGGTATTTTAGTTCATGAACAATGCAACTGTAACCAGTGCTATCGATGCGATTTAGCAGTGATTGTGTGTATAGTGCGGATAAAAAGTAACGAAACACAAATTGGTAAATTCCCATTTTTTCAGAATCGTTGTACTAAGTGAAAAGTTCAAGTATTTATTAATTATTGATTGATAACATATGTATGACGTCCAACAAGTTGTTTAAAAGTGTTTTCATCAGGTTTTGAACTTTGCCTAGAGATGGTACATGTGGAGTTACTGGTCCTGTCAAAATGTAGTTTCACATAAATGACCAGGTCATGGGTGATTGTAAACGGTGCAAAAGTGCTAGTAGAGTGACTCCAGATGAAACATTGTTGGTTCATGACAATTAAGCCGAAGTAAAACCGAATGGCCTGATTTCGCCAATGTTTGGACTATCCTGGCATTTTTATTCCGAAGCCTAGGACTTTTCTTTTGTGATTTTCTTTCCATTGGCAAACCTTTCCAATGATTCGAAGCAATTTACACCATACTTTATCATACGTAAATGTTGCACATGGAATTCGTGCGTTTTGTGAGTTTCTTGACGCACGGGAGTTAAGTAACCGGATTGATAAAATTTGGACAATAGCCATGCTTCTACGCGATTGTACAATATTATTACAAAAAATAAAACAAGATGCCAAAATGTCACAAAATACGCCCGTCTTGATTGTGCTTGTGAAAAAAATATTGATATGAAATAAAAGCCGATATTATGTCAAAACATTTTTGAACAATCATCTTGAAACTTATCTTGGCCTAGATATTACACCCATGAGCATCGTCAGCAAGTTTAAAGACGATCCGATGAAAATTGTTTGAGCTAGAGTACAGACAAGGCCAATTTCACATTTATTTTGGTAAAAGAGGGACCATAACCCAAGAAGGCCAACACCGATTTGGCCTATAATCGAACTTGGCCTAGATATTACACCCATAAGCATTGTCACCAAGTTTGAAGATGATCGGACAAAAACTGTTTGAGTTAGAGTACAGACAAATATTGGATGCCGCCTGCACGCACGCACGCCCGCCCGCCAAGGGTGTTCACATAATACGTCCCGTTTTTCACCCGCACGCACGCACGCCCGCCCGCCAAGGGTGTTCACATAATACGTCCCGTTTTTCAACGGGCGTATGAAAATGTATGAACAATGGAAGTAAGAAAAATCTAGGATGGAAACGTTGCGTTTCTAGATGTACTGAGCATATTTAAAACAGGATTCTATAACCAAGATTTCGTCATATGATCAAGAGCACACTCATTGCCGATGAAACTGCCTATACAAATGAGTTTTCAAATAAGCTCTGAAGCTGGTTTCACATTGAATGTCTTTCAGATAGTTTGGTAGATTGTTCCACCATTTGGGACCAGTGACGGCCAAAGATCTGTCTGCTGGTTTTGTTCGCCGTCTAGGAACGTGAAAGTTAGTGTCATTTTGTGATCGTAGTCGGTACCCTTGCCGAATAGGATCAAACATTGTCTTTAGATACGATGGAGCTGTTCCTATGATGACACGGTACTGTGAACATTATCCTAGCCTTAACTGGAAGCCAGTGCAATTCTGTCAGTAAATCTGCACTGGATTTGTCATTAGCTAGAAAGTCAGCAACACACTGCAGGGTTCATAAATATCCTTCAGGGGTACATTCTTTTTTGACTTCTCTAATATCTACAAATAGAAAAATACACAGTATAAGGTAATGCATGCAGTGTTAGTTATATCATGGAGACAGCCATGAAGCTTCTCTCCCATAAACAGGGTTTTGCTACAATTTGACTTAGTGACCTAGTTACTGGTCCCAGATGACCCATCCTCAAACTAAACTTTGATTACATGATAAAGTTCTGACTAATATTCACCAACATTCAGTTAAAATAAGACAGCCTGATAGACTAGCATGCACAAGCTTTTTATAAATATGAATCTTGTGTCAGTGACTAATTTTTTAACACCAGAAGACCTTCAAGATTGAATTACATTTTGTTGAAATTACCAGAAAAAATCAATGTCATGTCAAAAATATATTGACAGAAAAATATTGTTCAGATGGGCATGCCCATGAACACCTTTAACTTCTTATGAAAACGCAAGGACAAATCGAAATTGTATCAATTGTATTGAATCCTCCAATTTTTCACTTGCCCATGGGCAAGTTGGACTATAAATCCACTTGTCACTATGTGACAGGTGAGCTAAAAAGCAACAACATATCAGTTTCAATAATTAATTTATAAATCTTGCCAAGCTTGATATTACTGTGTAGGTATTATTTTCTCATGATCGTTTTGCAATTACCCTCAGGCAAGCTGGATGGAAAAATCCACTTGTCCACAGGTTAAAAAGTCCAAGTCAGAATTCCATAGAACATTTTTGAAGCTGATTACATTGACTACAACTAGCGACAGTAGGCAAATTCAACTTTAGACTGAATTTGCATAGTATACTGATACATACCCTAGATCTTTGACTCTGTTCTTTTATACATAGATTACATCTCATTTCATGCTAATTTTAGTATTGGAATTTAGCAGCATCATGACTGTCAGTGGATCAAACGTTTTACATTGTGTGGAATGCATGGACTGGTTGTGATCATACTTTTGTAATGTCCCGGGTATGGAGCTCTGTAAAGAAAGAAGAATTTTCTGTGATCAGCCAGTATAAAATGGATTGTGACAACGGTAGTTAAAGAATAGCTGTGTCACTATGTGAAGATCTTCTGAGAATGCTCAGTGACCTCAAATGTAAGTTCTACAAATGAGTTTCTCATGTAAATAAACACTGTGAATCAGATTCTACACCACGAATACCCAACGAACCCTTGATCTATCGGCTGTCTATGAATACACACATGGTAACCTAAAAAAATAATTTGTAACTTCTAAATGACAAGTGACAAGATTGGATCAAAGTGTGGCCTACATAGTAAATAAAATGGCCTCGATCAGAGTAAAATAACAAAAGGAAAACTGTTTTGCCATTTTGCAGTTATAAATTGAACAAGATTTCAGTAAGAATGAATATCTTATAAGTTTATTTGAATGACTCGTGTAGCGATTTTCCTTCAGTGCCCGAATTTTATGCTGACAGGGGCGTGCCTGGGTCTGATTTGAATATACGCACAACGGTTAGGGGGGTCCGGGGGCATGCTCGCCCGGGAAAAAAAATTCTGAATGGAGCAGCGTAGATGCATTGTGGAGTGTATTTAACACATATATCTAGGCTAAATTAGAATAATGATTTATACTATCAAACATTTTACTTGTTGAAATCAAAGGAAGATAAATCGCTGGCTTAGAAGACTGATGCATTTATAAAATCAACATCACAAGACGCTTTTTAGGAGTCTATTTTTAAAGAAAATCAGAACTTTTTTATATTGTTTTGAGATTTACGGCATAATTACTCATCGGGATAGGCTATAAATTTCGCTTCAGATATCCATTACTTTTCCTAGCATGTGACAGTTTTGGCCCTTCGTTGTAACCATGGTGGGATCACTTCATAGGCTAGCTAATGTTGCTTGACTGTTGGAATGGTTGTCCTCAGTAAACAATACCCTATACGAGCCGCTCTGTACAACCTTGTAGTTCATGGCCTTAACTAGGATTTTTCAAAAGATGATGCAAAGAGGTGATATTGGTGTTTAGAGGAGGGGATATGTTAAAGTACCCATCGTTTGGTTCAATAATCACAAGGGTATTGTTAAAATGCACATTTTATCTGAGGGGTTTAGCGCACATACTCATTGTCATGTAAATAATGAAGAATGTTTGCATGGTACTATAAAGTTACAAACAATTAATTCATTGTACGAGCGAAGCGAGCTAGAAATTATCATTATTAATCTAAGCTGGATGCCACACAAACACCGTTTCTGCATGCTATTATTAACCATTAAAGTTTTTCTGAGCTGCCTGAAACACGTTCTTTACTTCAAATAAAATTATAAAATTTTGTTGTTGAACGATGCGAGCAGAACAAAATGCATTGTTTCTTAATTTGGTAAACTAGTGATCCAGATGATAACATTAATCTTTAGTGTTATTTGGCGAGCGAAGCGAACCAGAAAAAAAACAATGTAGGCATTCTTTGTCACACAAACATAATTTATCTTTACCTGATGCCATTAACCAATTTATGTTATAAAAGTGCATTTTTGTCCGAGCTACATACCACAAACACTTGCTCCCTACGTGATATAAATAAGCATAACATTTCAAAAATGGGACAATAAGAGAGCCAAAAAAGAATAAATGTCTTTGTGATACAACCCCGACATGACACCATCATGACCATGGTTACATAATTATGTAATGTATTTGGCGAGCGAAGCGAGGCAGAAAATAATGGCTATTATTCATTTCTCGCTCATTCTTAAAAACGGATTTCTTCGGAAAATAACTATGACGACAATAGTTAGGGCTATACCTAACCCGGGTTAGCCTACGATTTTTATTACGTTTTTAGCGTTTTTAATTTTTCGACTTTTCAAATTAACTTTACGCACGTGCGTAAGTGCGTAAGCCTAGGCACGCCCCTGGCTGAAACAATAAGGTGCGATGTTTTAGAATCTTTGGCATATAGACGTATAGTAGGCTTTAAACCTTCGTATTTCTATTAGCTCAGTGACAGAATTTTTATGTTATTTTTCGAACACTGATACTGCCACCTGTGGTACATACCTTATTTGATCTGACATCAAGTCAAGATAATAAATTTTCATAATCTTCAATGGTAGCTTCTAAATTGTTTTTGACAATGTAGGTTCCGTAACAATAATCATCTGAATCTGTTTGTGAGGAACCATCTATTAGTCATCTATGTGCAGTCTACAAAACAGAAAAAGGATAAAACTCTTATAAAACAAGTAACTATCAGGAATTGATAACCTGTTTTTCGGGTTGCCAATGTTTCTACTGCCATGGCAACCACTAACTTCGTCAAAAATAAGACATGCATATTAAATCTCCTTACTGGTCCCTATCATCATACCAAGTTTCATTTACCTTAGACAAGAAGATTTTAGAAGTTTGCATTTCAAAACCCATTTTAGGGCCTCGTGACCTATTTAATTAACAGACCAGAACCCACCATTTGAACAATCTTATTAGAGGACCACTAGATGATGCTACATACCATATATCAAAGCTTAAGCCATTGCAGTTTTTTACTAGAAGGGGTTTATATGTTTTCCCTATCAAAGTCTAGATATAAAAGTGCTGACCCCTGGCGGGGCCAATTTTATCCTTAGGGGCATAATTTGAACAATCTTTGTAGAGGACCACTAGCTGATGCTACATACCAAATATGAAAGCCCTGTGCCTAGTGGTTTCAGACAAGATTTTTGAACTTGGATTTAAACCCCCTTTTAGGGCCTTATGACTGAATTAATCAACAGACCAAAACCATTTGAACAACTTTGGTAGAGATCCACCCAGGAACATTCCTGCAAAGTTTTAGCAAATTTTTCTAGTGGTGTAGGAGAAGAAGTCATTTTAAAGAAATTGTTGCCTGACGGACAGACGAGGGACACAGAGTGATCACAAAAACTCACCTAACTAATTCAAACCTTCATTCAACAACTCAAAAAGGCCATTAAGTGGAATGACCTAGTTCCAACAAAAAATTGAATGCCCACCCCAATTAATTCCAACCTTCAACTGCTCTAAATGCTCGTCAATGGTGGATCACTGGGTGCAAAAGTGGAATGACCTAGTTTCAACAAACAAGAGGCCCCTGATGGGCCAGTTACGCTCACCTGAGTCATGTGGGAAAATTTCAGTTTTGCGCCAAGTACTTGATATGATACTACCAGACTTCCTGATAGTTGCCGGACCAATGGTCTGATGGACTTGGAGAAACTGTCAGACCAGAAAGAAATCTGTCGGACCGATTTTTGTTCGCTAAAACTCAACAAAAAAGCAAATATTTTCAATTTCCCTTTTAAGGCGACGTACACGAGATGGCTTTCCTCGTTTCCGAGAACTGACATCCAGAAATCGGCATTAAACTTGTTGTCCGGTGGCCGATTACCGATATTTCTTTTGATTTTCTCCATATTTTTTCCATGTTTCCCACGTGAAATTGGAAGAGACTCTTCAAAATAGGAGTACAAGAATGCAGAGTTAGAAAAATGGTTCACCCTTTGCGATTTGCTTACAAATTTATTACCGACCTAATCAAAATAATAAATCTTACAAAATACATGCGGAAACGTACCCAATACAAAACGTACCCAGACGATTACTAATCATGGGACACGCGGTCCGACGGAAAGGTCTGACGCATCAGATTTTTTAGATCTGGCAGCCATCTGGCAAACCTGAATGATTTTAGCTATTTTGGTTAAGAGTCAACCAAAGATCAATCCTGTAAAGTTTATCAAAATCCATCAAGTGGTTGACTTGTGGAGAAGAAGCTATTCAAAGGATATTTCTATTTTCAGCTCTGGCAGCCATCTTGTTCAGTGGACCGGAAATATTTAAGCTATTTCAGTTTCAGGTCAAGCAAAGATAACTCCTGTAAAGTTTTGTCAAAATCTGTCAAACACTTAATGAGAAGAAGCCGTTTAAAGGATATTTTTATTTTTAGCTCTGGTGGCCATCTTGTTTAGTGGAGCGGATCGATTTTAGCTATTTTGGTTACAGGTCACCCAAAGATCATTCCTGTACAGTTTTATCAAAATACACCAAGCGGTTCAGGAGAAGAAGCCGTTCAAAGGATATTCCTATTGATTAGCTCTGGCGGCCATCTTGTTTAACGGACCGGAACAGTTTTAGCTAAATTGGTTAATGGTCAACTAAAGATCATTTGTGTAAAGTTTTATCAAAACCCGTCAAGTAATTAACGGAGAAAAAGTTGTTTAAAAGCTTTCTATTTTTAGCTCTGGTGGCCATCTTGTTTATTGAAGCGGAACAATTTTAGTAATTTTGAATGAGCGTCACCCAAGGATCCTTAATGTGAAATTTGGTTGAAATTGGCGTAGAAGTTATGGAGGAGATGTCGTTTGAAGAAATTGGTTAATGAAAAGAAGACGTTAAAAGGATATTTCTATTTTAAGCTCTGGCGGCCATCTTGTTCAGCGGACCAGATCGATTTTAGCTATTTTGGTTATGGGTCAACCAAAGATCATTCCTATAAACTTTTATCAAAATCTGTCATACGGTTAGCGAGATGAAGCTATTTAAAGGATATTTCTATTTTTAGCTCTGGCGGCCATCATGTACAGCTGACCGAAACAAATTTAGCTATTTTGGTTACGGGTCAACCAAAGATCATTTGTGTAAAGTTTTATCAAAACCTGTCAAGCGGAAGAAGTCATTTACAAGATATTTCTATTTTTAGCTCTGGTGGCCATCTTGTTAAGTGGAGCGGAGCGATTTTGGCAAATTAGGTTAAGGGGCACCCGGCAAGGATCATTACTGTGAAGTTTGGTTGAAATTGGCCTAGCGGTTTAGGAGGGGATGTTGTTTGAAGAAATTCTTGACAACGGACGACCATGACGGACAACTCTGTATGACAAAAGCTCACCTTGAGCACCTTTGTGCTCAGGTGAGCTAAAAATAAATGCCCACCCTAACTAATGCCAACCCTCCACCAGCCAATGGTGGGTCAATGGGTGCATGAAAAGTGGAATGAACTAGTTTCAACAAAAATTGAATGCCCACCCTAACTAATTCCAACCTCCAACAGCCAATGGTGGGTCACTGGGTGCATGAAAAGTTGAATGAACTAGTTAAAAAAATAAATGAAAGCCCACTCTTAACTTTTTCCAACCTCCAACAGCCCATGGTGGGTCACTGGGTGCTTGAAAAGTTGAATGAACTAGTTTCAACAAAAATTGAATGCCCACCCTAGCTAATTCCAACCTCCAACAGCCAATGGTGGGTCACTGGGTGCATGAAAAGTTGGATGAACTAGTTTAAAAAATAAATCAAAGCCCACTCTAACTTTTTCCAACCTCCAACAGCCCATGGTGGGTCACTGGGTGCATGAAAAGTGGAATTAACTAGTTTCAACAAAAAATAAATGCCCACCCTAACTAATTCCATCCTCCACCAGCCAATAATGGTCACGAGGTGCATGAAAAGTGGAATGAACTAGTTTCAACAAAAAATTGAATGCCCACCTTAACTAATTCCAACCTCCAACAGTGGGTCACTGGTAACAGTTGCATGAAAAGTGGAATTAACTAGTTTCAACAAAAATTGAATGCCCACCCTAACTTATTCCAGCCTCCAACAGCCAATGGTGGGTCACTGGTTGCATGAAAAAAGTTGAATGAAATAGTTTCGACAAAAAATGAATGCCCACCCTAACTAATGCCAACCCCCACCAGCCAATGGTGGGTCACTGGGTGCATGAAAAGTGGAAGGAACTAGTTTCAACAAAAATTGAATGCCCACCCTAACTTATTCCAACTTCCATCAGCCCATGGTGGGTCACTGGGTGCATGAAAAAAGTTGAATGAACTAGTTTCAACAAAAATTGAATGCCCATCCTAACTTATTCCAACCACCATCAGCCCATGGTGGGTCACTGGGTGCAAGAAAAAAGTTGAATGAAATAGTGTCAACAAAAATTGAATGCCCACCCTAACTAATTCCAACCTCCACCAGCCCATGGTGGGTCACTGGGTGCATGAAAAGTGGAATGAACTAGTTTCAACAAAAATTGAATGCCCAATTGCCCACCCTAACTAATTCCAACCTCCACCAGCCAATGGTAAGTCACTGGGTACATGAAAAGTTGAATGAACTAGTTTCAACAAAAATTGAATGCCAACCCTAACTTTTTCCAACCTCCAACAGCCCATGGTGGGTCACCGGGTGCATGAAAAGTTGAATGAACTAGTTTCAAAAAATAAATGAAAGCCCACTCTAACTTTTTCCTAGTCCAAGCTTCTTAGACGAAGATTATTCCATTTCATAAAGATCGACGTCAGTCAAAAAAAAAGATCATTTAGTTATACCCAGAACTAACTTTTTCCAACCTCCACCAGCAAAAAGTGAATGCCCATCCTAACTTATTCCGACCTCCAACAGAGGATCACTGGTTGCATGAAAAGTTTCAACAAACAAGAGGGCCATGATGGCCCTATATCGCTCACCTGATTATAAATGAAGCCCTGCACAATTTAGACTAACAAAGGTAGAGCGTAAATATAGAAACTGGTGACCCCCGGGGCGGGTCAATTTTGACCTCAGGGGCATAATTTGAACAATCTTGGTAGGGGACCACTAGATGATGCTACATACCATATATCAAAGCTCTAGGCATTGTAGTTATAGAGAAGAAGATTTTTATATGTTTTCCCTATATAAGTCTATGTAAAACGGTGACCCCCGGGGCGGGGCCAATTTTGACCTCAGGGGCATAATATGAACAATCTTTGTAGGGGACCACTAGATGATGCTACATACTAAATATCAAAGCTCTAGGCATTGTAGTTTTAGAGAAGAAGATTTTTATATGTTTTCCCTATATAAGTCTATGTAAAACGGTAACCCCCGGGGCGGGGCCAATTTTGACCTCAGGGGCATAATATGAACAATCTTGGTAGGGGACCACTAGATGATGCTACATACCAAATATCAAAGCTCTAGGCATTGTAGTTGTAGAGTAGAAGATTTTTATATGTTTTCCCTATATAAGTCTATGTAAAACGGTGACCCCCGGGGCGGGGCCAATTTTGACCCCAGGGGCATAATATGAACAATCTTGGTAGGGGACCACTAGATGATGCTACATATCAAATATCAAAGCTCTAGGCATTGTAGTTTTAGAGAAGTAGATTTTTATATGTTTTCCCTATATAAGTCTATGTAAAACGGTGACCCCCGGGGCGGGGCCAATTGTGACCCCAGGGGCATAATTTGAACAATCTTGGTAGGGGACCACTAGATGATGCTACATACCAAATATCAAAGCTGTAGGCATTGTAGTTTTAGAGAAGAAGATTTTTATATGTTTTCCCTATATAAGTCTATGTAAAACGGTGACCCCCGGGCCGGGGCCAATTTTGACCCCAGGGCCATAATTTGAGCAATCTTGGTAGGGGACCACTAGATGATGCTACATACTAAATATCAAAGCTGTAGGCATTGTAGTTTTAGAGGAGAAGATTTTTATATGTTTTCCCTATATAAGTCTATGTAAAACAGTGACCCCCGGGGCGGGGCCAATTTTGACCCCAGAGCCATAATTTGAACAATCTTGGTAGGGGACCACTAGATGATGCTACATACCAAATATCAAAGCTCTAGGCATTGTAGTTTTAGAGAAGAAGATTTTTATATGTTTTCCCTATATAAGTCTATGTAAAACGATTAGTAAGGTTGCATAAGACTATAATTACAGCTTAATAATTGTTTAATAGTTTGTAAACATACAATCACTGTAAACGATGATAACCCTAATATCCACATTCTGCATTTAATTTAAATTAAAGCCTCAAAGCTGCTAACAAGTACACATTTTGTAGTTCTACAAATAAAATATAGTAAGAGAGACAACTCTTACATGATCACAACCAGTATAATTACAGAGTACACTCCCTTTGATCAAATGAAAAACAAGGTTTTTCTATTACTTGACCTAGTAGCCTAATTTTTGACCTCAGATGACCCAATATCGAACTTGACCTAGATTTTGTTAAGATGATCATTGTGACCAAGTTTCATAAAGATTAGGCCAAAATTGTGACCGCTAGAGAGGACACAACCCAATTGTTGACAGACGGACGGACGGACGGACGGACGGACGACGGACGAAGAGTGATCACAAAAGCTCACTCTGTCACTTTGTGACAGGTGAGCTAAAAAATGAATGCCCATCCTTACTAATTCCAACCCTAAACGGGCGACCTTTAACAACTCTATTAAAAATGTTCGCCAATAGGCCTAGGCAAAGGGAGGGTAGTGGGTGCATAAACGTGGAATGACCTAGTTTCATGACAAACAAATCTGTATGCCCATTTTTCTTACTGCAGATCGTGGCATCCAAGACTGTTCATCCGAGATTTTAAACAACGAATTAACTCTACTGTAATTGTCCACATTATTAGAGCGGAATAACTTACCTGTGTTAGTGTGCAGTAGTTCAATCGTCAACAAAATATTCATATGCCACACACACAGAATCCTCGCCGAGGAACGCAGAAGACACAATGGAATGTGTGACGTCATTTTCTGTCACAGCGCGTGTCAATTTCAGGTCGTGTGGTGCACTGAACGTCTGCTGCTGTGCTAGCGTTAAAAAATATTTACAAATTTCGTGTTGATGATGGCCATTTGCAATTAGATGGTGGCACGTCCGAGCTTTTTTCAATAAACGTCAAACATGGTGGAAAGGGTGAAAGAACACTCCAGTACTGGATAGAACTCAGCGGAATGGAGAAGGATTTAGGGATGTGATGATTTGGTGAGTCTTTTTTATTTCATAAGACTTTTTACTAGATTTTTAATTTAAGCTCGGAGACTAAGGCAAATATGTGTTTACTGTATTATGAGGGGTCTAGTTGATGCCCTGCTACAAGCATTCAGTCGTAGCCGATCGTGACACTGACAGACGAAAAATAAACAATGAGTAAAACACTGAAACTCCGGTCTGTTGGTTGTCAATAAACTGAATGGTGATTTAGTCACTAATTTATCATGTTGAAACTACTTACTAACGTTTATAATGTTCTGTAGTGCAAATTTGATGGGGAATCAGTGCCGAATCACAAATGTCACTAGTTTTCACGACCTTGATTTCCAGTCATTTGTCAGCGATTTGAAGATCGTCAATTTGTAGAATATAATCCCCAGATGAGCTTGATAGCACAAAATAATGTAAACATGTTCACATTCATGGTGCTGTTATGTTATTCACTGGTTTAATTTTGTAGATATCTGAATGATTTAATAGTAAGGGGGTCCCTTACAATACTGTATTAACACAAAAGCAGTAAGATTTTTTTTATTTGTGTTTTATCTTTTTCTTGTTCAGGCTGTTGGCAAGATTGTATCTCTTCAAGATTCAGAAATGGTTGACTTGTAATTGGTGCTCATGAGCATCATTGTGACTGTTAAAATTTGTGATAAGCTACCATTAAAGATTATGAAGAGGATCAAATAAAGTATGTATATATTATTATATCACATGACTTATGGCTAATTATGCACAAAATGCAAGGTCCACAGTGTGTCATTAATTGCGGAGTGACTATATAGGCCTGCTTGAAACATTCATTTTTTAGGAAATCTGGATCCTGCCATATATATTATGATGCTGTGTTTATCATGTAACTTGGTATGTAGATAGGTACTAAAAAGAAGATAATGCACATGTAAGTTGAACTCCTCACAAACTGTTGGATTTCTTTGATGTAAAGTTACCTTTAAAAGATGGATTTTTTGCTGCGGTTGTTTTTAACAGAGTTATGGCCCTTTTTTACTATTACTATACACCCTGACCACAATGGGGGCACCTGCTTCATGGAAACATTTCTAGTCTTACATGGCAATGGAGGATGGTCAACAACAGTAGATAACCACCATTCATATTGATTTTGAGGTCAGTGGGCCAAAGGTCAAGGTCACTGATCTTCACCATTTCCTACTTTGAGGCCATCATGGCGGTGTACATGTTTTACAATGTTTAACATCTCTTGCTTTATTCTATTCAGATTTCTAGGGTCATTAAGTATACTAGATCCCAGGTGGACAGATCAAAGAAAAACATCACAGATTAGCTGTCAAATATTTAGGTCACAGCAAAACACATTTCTGATACCGCCTATACTGGAAGTTCTCAGGTGAGCAAAGCTGATGCCCTGTGACCCTTTTTAGCTAACCTGTCACGTAGTTACAAAGTAAGCTTTTGAGATCACTCTTCAGGGCTCGACACAACACTGGTCCCCTGGTCCAAGGCCAGTGAAGATCAAGAAGAAGCAGTAAAATTTTTGAAGGACCAGTAACTGTTTTGCTTACAAATCTTATGTTTCTTGTCTGGGGGACCAGTGACCAAAATATTTAGTGTTAAGCCCTGCTTTTCGTCGGTCAACAGTTTCTTCAAACAACTTCTTCTCCTAAACCACTTAGCCAAATTTGATAAAACTGTAGGAATTCTCCTAGGGTGGACCGCTACGAAAGTTGTTCAAATGGTTATGGTCTATAGGCCCAAAAAATTTTTTATTTAATATGCAAACTTAAAAAATCATCTGGTCTTCAACCACAAGGCCTAGAGCATTCATAATTGGTATGTAACAACATTTAGTCGTATGCTTAGGTGTAAATGATTTCTAAGCATAGGTGCATTCTGAAAGAGGTAAGCGACCTAGGGCCCTTTTGGCCCTCTTGATTTTACAAAAATGTCAATAGTTTTGATTTACTTTCGATGCTATTGCCCAGAAAGTTGGCACACATAATGCGAACATTGAAGTACACAAAACCTCATAGCTGTATTTCTCCACAATACATTACAACAGTTCTATATGTTACCACAGAGCTGTATTTCTCCACAATACATTACAACAGTTCTATATGTTACCACAGGCTTCGCACCCCAACAACATTCAATATCATCTATATGCATAATGAAGAAATGTCTTGTTAGCTCACCTGTCACATATTGACATAGTCACTCTTCATCCCTCAACAATTTGCTTGTGTTCAACTTCACTCCAGAGGTCACAGTTTTGATTCAATATTCATGTAACTTGGTCAAAATGTTGTTCTCCATGAAATCTAGGTTGGCACTATATGACACCCAATAAAAGGCGATAACTGATTGGAAGCCTAACCCTAACCGTAAACCCTAACCCCTAACCCTGGGGTAGCCAAATACCGGGTGTCATATAGTTTTAATCTGAAATCTAGGCCAAGTTCGAAATTGGGTCATGTGTGGTCAAAAACTAGGTCACTAGGGAGGGGCGGCGTCCAGTAATTTGTCTGTACTCTAACTCGAACAGTTTTCGCCCAATCGTCTTCAAACTTGCTGAAAATGCTTATGGGTGTAATATCTAGGCCAAGTTCAATAATAGGCCGAATCGGTGCAGGCCTTCTTGGGTTATGGTCCTTTTACCAAAAAATGTAAAATTGGCCTTGTCTGTTCTCTAACTCAAACAGTTTTCGTCCAATCATCTTCAAACTGACAATGCTTATGGGTGTGATATCTAGGCCACGTTCGATTATAGGCCAAATCGGTGCAGGCCTTCTTTGGTTATGGTCCTTCTTTAAAAAAATGTAAAATTGGCCTTGTCTGTACTCTAACTCGAACAGTTTTCGTCCAATCGTCTTCAAACTTGCTGACAATGCTTATGGGTGTAATATCTAGGCCAAGTTTGATTATAGGCCAAATCGATGCAGGCCTTCTTGGGTTATGGTCCTTCTTAAAAAAAATGAGTGAAACTGGCCTTGTCTGTACTCTTACTCAAACAGTTTTTCGTCCGATCGTCTTCAAACTTGCTGGCAATGCTTATGGGTGTAATATCTAGGCCAAGGTCGATTATAGGCCAAATCGGCGGAGGCCTTCTTGGGTTATGGTCCTTCATTTACCAAAAAAATGTGAATTTGGTCTTGTCTGTACTCTTAATTCAAACAGTTTTTGTCCGATCGTCTTCAAACTTGGTGACAACGCTTATGGGCATAATATCTAGGCCAAGTTTGATTCAATGAAAATGGAATGAACTCAGAATTTTTTACCTATAATGCAAAGGTCATACAACAGAAGGTTGACAAAAGCATTCCTATAAATTAGTATATGAATATAGGAAACAACTGATATGGTGCATTTGTCAAAACATTATATATAGTTTGTGATTATAAAGATAAGTTTAAAGATGATTGTTTAAAAATGTTTTGACATAATATGGGCTTTTATTTCATAATCATTAATTTTTGTCACTAGCACAACCAAGACGGGCATATTTTGTGACATTTTGGCACTCTTGTTACTTCTTTTTAAAACTCGGTCATAATGTGATAATAATTGTATGCCTATAAAATAATATGAAATCTTGGTGAGGTTTGCAACTGGTTCATCTTGGGTAAAAAACAAGGTCACTAGGTCAAGTCATTTAAAACCCATGTTAACACTTAAGAATAATTTATATACCTGTTGTTAAAATGTCACCAGACTTTAGGGGTGTACCGCGGTACACAAAACACCACCTACTTCAGTCCCACACAGTTCACGGAACAACATAAATTTGGGGTAAAAATACATTTTAGAGATGTCATGGTCTGAACCTATTTACTAAATGGGAGAAACTTATGTAAGCAGCTGGCTAGATCAGTCAGTACAGAATTTGCCCTATAAGCGAAGGGTCCTGGGTTTGAGTCGCACATTTTTTTCTTCCCCTGTTACATTTGGCGCCAAACTTGAGGCTGTGACTGTATTTACTCGGAGATCATGAACATAGGAAAAATGTAACGGGAAAGAAAAATGTGCAACCAGACCAGGCACCGAGCTAGCTGCTTACACAAGTTTCTCCCCTTTAGTAATTAGGTAGCTCAAAAACAGTTGATTGAAGGCCCAGAACTTTGAAGTCTTTTAAGCAACTGCAGAGTTGAAATTTACATTTATTTATATTTGCACACTTTATAGCTGTATCCTAGTTTTTAGCTTACTTATTCTAACTGGCAACAATATTAAGTTTTGAGACAGACCCTGTGGATACTAGTGTAGGGGTTGTAAATACTGTCTGATAATATCATCATAACACTACTTGTCTTCATGTATGATATTTGGTATTATGTATGTATTTTCAGTAGTGATCAAGCCACTTGAACCAACCAGAGACTTTAGAGAGATGCCAAACAAGTGTGTACAGGTGAATTGACTGTTGTGACAAAATCTCTGCAGTCACTGGTAACAGCTTATGATGGTAGCTCATGAATCTATGTTAGGTGATCTTCTAAGTGACTTACATGTGGCATGCCGTCAGCTAATACCTAGCCAAGAATTCGACAATGATGGAATTGAGGGAAAAAGAAATAGTGTCCTTGTGCTGGAAGACCTTTAATGACTAAAATATTGCACCCAAGATCTTCAGACTGTTTGGTGGTTGATTGTGAGGCCAAGTCAAGTCAACATTAGTGACAATTTGTGTTTGTGTCCCATTGGGACTTTCATGTTATTATATTGATATTTCTTGTTCTAAATACCCCTACATACAAAGTATGTTGGGTCATCAGACTTCCCAATAGCCGTCGGACCAGTCCGACAGTTTAGCTCTCAGTCTGGTGTGTCAGACCTTTCCGTCGGACCGCTGGTTCGTAATCGTCGCGGTACGTTTGCATTGGTACGTTTTGTATTAGGTACGTTTCCTCATGTACGTTGTAAGACTTATTTTGATTGGTCGGTAATAGTAAGCCAATCGCAAAGCGCGAACCATTTTTCTAACTCTGCTTTCTTGTACTCCTATTTTGAAGAGTCTCTTCCAATTTCGCATGGGAAACATGGAAAAATATGGATAAAATCAAAAGAATTATCAGTAATTGGCCAATCGGACAAAAATTTAACGCTGATTTCTTGATGTCAGTACTCGGAAACGAGGAAAGCCATCTCTTACTGTGTGTACGTCGTCTTAAAAGGAAAATTGAAAATATTTGCTTTTTTGTTGATTTTAACGAACAAAAATTGGTCCGACAGATTTCCTTCTGGTCTGACAGTTTCTCATCGTTGGCGACTATCGGGAAGTCTGGGGTCATGCTTCAGTTCTGTTTGTTGAATGCAACATATAGATGTTACTTTTGTCTGCAGCAGCATTCTTATAGTTGTCATAATTTTTAGCTCGACATTTTGAAGAAAAAAAGTTGTTGTGATGCGATCATGTGCGTTGGTTAAGTTTATTGTCAAGAGTCATTTCCTCATAGACTATTAGAGTTATCCACTTGAAACTCAACATACATGTAGTTTAATTCACCATCACACAGGGAGTTCATATTCATGGAGATATCTGCCCTTGTTCAGAGATTCAGATTTGACTCAATTTTTGTAAGTACACTTTTCCTAAAAGTAAATGATAATTTTTTTCCAGTCAATTGTCCTAAATTACCAAAAAAGTTGTCCAAAACATTTTATTATTGTAAATAAACCTTTTTTGCCTTTCCAAAAAACAAATTCAACAGCAGCAGCAGCACCACCACACTTTCTCGTTTTTGATTATAACAATGGCAGCTAATTCAATAATTATAGGTCACAGGGATATCAGCCTGGTCAGAATGGACTCCTCTTGTAATGGTGAATAACTATGCAAAGTTTCAAGTGGATAACTTTGATAGTCTTTGAGAAAGTGACTCTGTCAATAAGCTTTACCAACACACACCTGGACGATCCTGTTATGACAATTAATAGTACAACTTTTTTCCGGCTAAAAAATTATACACTTCAGGTTAAAAATCCCCATTATGTACAAGGCGTGCTGTTTTGTTAAATTGACATCCCTGAATGGCCCAAATGGTGCGAGTCTCTTCTTCAAATAGCTTCACTGAAGCAAACGTTTGCGTTAATCAACAATGACTATTCGTGTCTACCCAGCATGTGTTCTGAAATATTGTCGACAACAGTACGGTCTTTCCGAGGAATGATAATATATACTTGATTTGACCTATATGTACGATAAATTATCTGTCATATTGACGTTTTTTAAAATGTTGGAAGGAAGTATGTCAACGCACATGACCAGGTTTTTTTCAGTATTTTGGGGGGAACATTACCCATACCCTAGGGATTGGGAATTTTAGCAGTATTTTGCTCAAAATTGGGAAAAACATATGTCATAATGACTACAAAATTGCAATGTTTAAGTGAATATAAAAACATGAGTGTCAGAAATGTCTTTGACTACAACATTTAATAATCGTTTCAAGTTAATCAGATTGGACTAATTTTCCTTAAGACACAGTTGTCCTAAATGGTCAAACATTTTCGGGTCATTTGTCCTAAATTAGCAAAAAAATCTCTGACAATACATTTGGACTTATATATATGTTCAGTTCAGTTTTTAGCATTATATTTGTTGTTATATGCCATTGTTTAAAATATGCCATTGTTTAAAATACACATGTAAGTTTTATTCATGACATAAATAATTTTCAAATGTTACATATTATTTTATCAGCAGATGTTTGAAGCAGTTTCCTTAGTTCTGAAAAACTGCCAAAACCAGCAGCAAATGACATCCTAAATTACCAATTAATTCCTTGCATTATACCAATTGATGCTTCAAACTGCACATTAATTGTATTGTAGTTTTCAAATCAAGTAAATATACTGTTTGGGTATTATAGTCTCTTTCCTTAAGGCATTATCATGATCATAAATCTAAAGAATTTAAGTCCAGTGAGTGTAGGGGGCATTTTAAATGCTGTCTTCAGCGAAATGAATCTGATGGCAAACATTCCAGGAATCACTGAAAATGTACAGCTTCATCGATGACTTCAATGACATCAAATTCATATAGCATGTATTTGTTATCCACATGTAATAAAAACTTGGGATCATTAGCTTCGAAATAAGGGTCAAACCACTCCCTATCATTAAAGTGTATAGAGCTATATTCTAACACTCATTCAATGTCATCTTAATTACTTGCATCGTTTTTAGTATGATACCTTAATTGCAAATTAAAACTTTGGATGGGTTCTGTGTACTCTAATTCAAACATCGAAAAATAGAAGATTCTTATAATTTCATTGAGTGTTCTAGAACACTTTCGTATGAATGGATAGTTTGCATGTCAGATAAATCACCAAGAGAGTTTGTGTTAAAACTGAAGCGAAAAATGATCTAATGGATATGAAAGCATTATTGTTTTACAGTTTTTGAAACTTAAAAACAATATCGTCCGATATAGCTCTATACACTTTAAATGGACCAAGTTATTAAAGTTATTTAAACGCTTCGGGTTTCTCACTTTGTTTATGTATCGGCCTGTGGCCTATTTTGCTATAGGTTTTAATTCTTGTTTCACTATCAATAATTTGTTAGTCGAGGTTGGCTGCCCTCAGACAGATCTTGTTACCACCAGAGTTATTGCCCTTTGTTATTTTTTACAACTGTAAACCTTGAAACTTTTGGGGATACAAACTTTTGCATTTTGCTGATCGTCTGCATATTCGCGGCTACAATTTTCGCGTTTTTAAGTCTCCTGCGAAAACTAAGTCGCATAGTGACAATATTATTGTTATTATATATAACCTGTCACACACAATGCTGATTTCGTATATTATTGCTTCCTAATTATAGTTTCACCTTTGTTAAACCCTCTCAAACTCTTTTTGATGTAGATAGTTACCTATTGTATTGTTTACAAAAATTGCAAACTACGCTGGTAATGTTTTCACAGTTTTATTGATACTATCAGTCCTTCTGTATTATGGCATAATAAATGACGCTTTTTTACACACATGTAGGCCTACATATTGTATTGAGTGTATTCTTTAACATGTCAAAAGGCGTTATTCAGAAAATGGATGTACACCGTATACATTCCATATTTTGACAAAATAGCAATTCTAATACGGTCTTATAAACATCGTACCAAAAATAATGAATTTCCTTCAAAAAACGAGAAACTTTCGCGTTTTTCTTGTCTTGGACATGTTCGCGGCTATTTACTTTTGCAGATTTTTACAAACAGGGAGCTTAAATCGCGCGAAATAGTTTCTAGGTTTACAGTATTTGATACATTTCTAGTTGTACTTGCAACCTTCTTCTTTGCCAGGGATAATATACATGCCCTGTCTGAAGGGACCCATTGTTTGTTGAATAGCTCTGAACATATGGTTGAACTGTTCTTAGAAGTTTCATTCTGATCGATGTTATAACTTTTCATACAATAAATTTGTACATAATATATATATGTCATATGCTTATGAAAAGCAATTAATGTACTAGATGCGTTCATGAAAGACATACATTTTTGTAACAAAACCCAGTGAAGTTCTTTTATTTATTTGCATTTCTATGACAAAATCAAAAGTTATTTCACAAAGTGAGCACTACCACTGAGGTGACACAATATTTCATGAGCAGCTTTTAGCAAAGAGTGAACATTACTGCAAATGTTACATGCTCGAATCAACAAATACTTATCCAGGACAAGTGCTAATTTCACTGACTGGGAGATGCTGAAATAATCGAAATGACTTAATGTTCTATTTATTTCATGCTTCATGTTGGTATCTCTAAATTTTGGGAACTCAGCATGCCTTTTACAAGATATCTTGTTTCAGTGAAATTGTCCCTTTATCAGATAATTCATCATTTTCTACCAACCTGAAAGCATGAAATAAATTTGACAGATTTGCTGTTCTGTTTTTAGCTCACCTGTCACAAAGTGACTTGATTAGCTTTTGTTATCACTCTTCATTCTGTCCATAGGCAATTTGCTTGTGTAGACACTAATTGTCACTATTACAGCTTAATATTTATGAAAGTTGGTCACAATGATCATCTCAACAAAATCTAGTTAAAATGGTTATTGGGTCAAAAACTAGGCCAAGCAATAAAAAACATTGTGCTAGAATATGACAACATGACTTATCTGACATAAATAACTAGCATGGTTAAGACAATATGAAAACCTTGCACATGCAACAGAGGCTGCCTTACCTTAATTCTTAGAAGTAAATGATTTCTTCTGTGTATAAACGAGGCGATTTCCAAATTTGAAATTCATGGTACAGCAATAAGTCATACACAGTGATCAGATTTACATGCCTTTGCAATAGCATTAAGTGATACGAGTTGAATTTTATAGTACTGTAATAAGGGCTGTAACAGTACCCTCAGCTCACGATATGATACGTACCGTCAATTTTTCTAACGGTTCGGTATATTTCGGTATGATACAATATTCTCTAACAGCTCCTTGAAAACTACAATTTTTAAGTGACAATGAATTTGTTGATTCTATAACAGCAATTGTAATTTTGCTATCACTCATTTTAAATGAATTTCGACGATATGAGGCATATCTTAATACAATTAAAACGAGTGGTGCATGGTAATTTTACATAATCAGAGGACTTTCAGACATTTTTGTTGTCTGAATATTATTTTGCTCATTAAAAAGCTAATACCGAACCTATCAAAATTTGCAACTCTTGTACCGTGAACCGTGTGGGACTGAAGTCTGCGGTCTTTCGTGTACCGGGGTATACCGTTACAGCCCTAACTGTAATCCAATAAGTCATACAGTGGTTTGGTTAATATGCGTGAACAATCTAGGGCCCTTCGTCTGTTTGCAAAAATATCCAAAAAAATGCTGTAACTTCTTTATTACTGAAGGGAAACATGTTATGTTGGGGTTCATTTTATTAGTTGGACCATTTGCTATAAGTTGGTGTATGTTTTAATGAAAAATTCTAAAAAAGATGTTTTTCAATTTTTGGGTAGACAAGCCAGTACTGACAGCAGTCTACAAAGAATATTTTTAATATCTCTGTAAAATGATATCATTTTTAAGGGTAAAATTATATGGAATTTGATCATATATTATACAAATTAATATAATTACCTTATATCATTTTGGAGAGTAAAACTATAATATTTCATTGGATGTTAATTCATCTCAATCTCAATTTTGGTCAATCAACCGAAATGTGAAAAACAACTTTTTTCAGAATTTTGCATTCAAACATACACCAACTTGTTGGAAATGATCTAACTAAGAAAATGAACCCCCACATTATATGTTTCCCTTCAGTAATAAAAAAGTTACAGACATTTTAGAGTCAAGTTTGAAGAAAATCGAAGTAGTCTCCAAGTGGGGCTACGCAGTGCATCACCTAACCCTCCAAAATGATCCAACAATTCAGAGTGAGTCGATGCGGTGCATCACCTCACATTCAGAAGGCTCAACTACTCAGGGTTAGTCGATGCGGTGCATCACCTAACATTCCAAAATGAACAACCTTGTGTGAGCCAATGCGGTGCATCACCTCACATTCAGAAGGCTCAACTACTCAAGTGTTAGTCGATGCAGTGCATCACCTATCATTCCAAAATGAACAACCTTGTGTGAGCCGATGCGGTGCATCACCTCACATTCAGAAGGCTCAACTACTCAAGTGTTTGTCGATGCGGTGCATCACCAAACCCTCCAAAATGAACAACCTTGTGTGAGCCGATGCGGTGCATCACCTCACAGTCAGAAGGCTCAACTACTCAGGGTTAGTCGATGCAGTGCATCACCTTACCCTCCAAAATGAACAACCTTGTGTGAGCCGATGTGGTGCATCACCTCACAGACAGAAGGCTCAACACAGTGAAACAACAATTCAGGATTAGTCAGTCAGTATGTTCAACAATTCAGAGTGAGTCGATGCGGTGCATCACCTCACAGTCAGATGGCTCAACAGCTTAGGGTTAGTTTAGGCTTAGGCTCACAGTGAATCTTCAACAATTTAGGGTTAGTCGATGCGGTGCATCACCTCACAGTCAGAAGGCTCAACAATTCAAGGTGAGTTGATGCGATGCATCACCTAAGGTAGGTAAATATTGAATAACTCGATGGAAGGTGATGCATTGCATCGCCTAACTCATGTGAGTTAGCCAAATTCAGCCAATTGAAAAAAAAAAGTCTTCTCCATAATTAAAGGACTTTTCCAATTTCAAATAATACTCTGTTATTAGAAATCAAACATACACCTATGTACTTTTATAGTCAGTTACTTAAACTGCACGAAAAAGTTAAAGAGGTATCTGTGATTTTTTTCTATTATTCAATACAGGCCTGTATTTTACGTTACCAGCCATTTTCTACGCATTTGACCATCAATCAGTTAGTGCTAACAAAACATGCATTATGAATTCCGATCAATTTTCATATATTTTGATAAATTATTATATTTTAAACATATAAAACGTTTTTTGGGTGGATATATTCATGTAAATGGTATTGATAGGGTACTTTAATACTGCATACATAATGCTAAAATTGGTTATAAACGGACAAAACACACACATCAACTATAAATGTATACTGTCTGAAAAGATTTGCAAGACACCTGTACTCTTTTATTTAGTTGCTATTTGTTTTGTGTAAAAACTTTTGTCTTTTGCAGTAAAATTCATTCCGTATGTCTTCATTATGTTGTAATTTACGTTACATAAGCGTATTCATAGATGACAACTTTATTGTGTTGCATGCTCATTGTAATATAGTACACACATTTATTTAAAAAGGGATATGTGCTTGATATTTCAACAAACTACAATAAATATTTATTGAGTTTTCTAAAGTTACATTCTTGTAGAGCGTATAAGAAACACCATTCATAATAAGAAAACGTCACTCATTCTCACAATTTGAGTCGAAATTGTATAATCGAAAGAAAGCTGACATTCAGATTCATCATAAACGTCCATAGGGCACGAAAGTCGATCCCCTATGCGAACATTTTTCAATTATTGGCACATCATAAAGCCTACCATTTTTATGCCGTTTTTAACCTCTGTTTTCACCAGTGAGATTTACGTTACGATAGAATGTGTATCATTCTTCTTAACATAACGGACACAGGAAAGAAGTTCAATAATTGGGGTTTTTACATAGTAAACTACATATCTTCTCATATTAACTCTGCCAAAAGATCAACTTGTCAATATATGCTAGTACTCACGATACCAGTTTGTATATTATTACATGCACGTTTGTTTACCCTCTATTTTACATACATATATCTCATATTATATGTGAATTTGAAGTACAAAAGTATAAATATAACTATTCAATGTTATATTCACTAATCTGACCTGGAACCAAATGCACTACTTGATAATATAGAAAAGTATGTAAACATAACCTGGCTAAAATAAATATGTCAGTACATGATTTGTACTGAAATTTTCATCACGTAAACTACAAAATAAACTAATATATATGTATCGATACAATAGTACAATGCTACAAGTTGTGTTAATGAGCAAGGCTTACCTGAACCAAATTTTGGGTAAAAACGAACTAAATAAATACAATCAACGTATATATTGTTTCTAGCGACATATTTAGGAGTAGTATGAAATATGGTCATGTGGAATTCATATTTACTGTATGGAAAAACTTGCATTAACACTAAACTGGTACAAAACAGGTACACATTAAATATCTATGAAATGCCTAAACACGATTTCTCTTTAATACATCTTTGAGAGCGGTGGATAGTTGGATACATGCTTCGGTATCAAGATGTTTCACATGATATACTCCACCAAAGTGTATATTGGTACCTGCTACGACAGTGTATGTTCCTGGCCGTCGCAGATCGGAGTTGGCTTCACCACCCATAGGAGACAAAAGTCTCCACAGGGAGACACGAATGCAGCCGTTCTGTAACATGTAAAGGTCTATTTTACGTGACACTGTTTTGTGGATGTGATAGCTATGTCCACATATTACTTCAATTAACTAAACTAGGTCGTTTACAAATATTTCCTAATGATAATTGAACATATTGTACAACAAAATATGCACAAGTCATTAATAATTCGTCTATTTCATGTCTGAACTATACCGAGTAATTCATGTTGTATTCTTACGTGGCGCCCACAAATCGCTTATCTATTACGGAATATATAAACGTTAATAAATAGAGTATGAACCATATTAGTTTAATGGAATTATTATTGTTTATTCCTGATTTCATTAATGACATCATCTGAATTATACTGTATGAAAAATTACATCTTCTGATAGCGACAATAGATAAAAAAACATGCTACAAAGACTACAAAACTTTTTACGTGACTATCTCTCTCTCTCTTTATATACAGTTTAATGACTTTTTTATTTTTGTTAAAATAGTGTTAACAACGATATAAAAAGAAATACATCAAATGCTGTGCCATTTTGACGGATTTGGATTCTACAATTAATATGTATACAAAAATACTGCATAATAGGCATGTGGTTGAAATTTTATGGTACATATACCATGCATATTTTATTATTTGCTCGTCAACAGGCATGATCAATCGTTGACATATGGAGCATACTTTATTTTTATTCTTGACAGAAATTGGTAAATTGTCAATCATTGAGATAATTATTATGTGGCATACTTTATATTTATTCCTGAAAGACATTGGTTTTTATGCACATAATGGATGTCTATGACTTTGTCAGTACGATCTCATTCGTCACGTAAAATACAATTTATTGTCACGTAAATTTTCAGTGAAATACTTAATTGTATTTGGATTTCTTTATTGACCTATTTTTGCTTTTTTTTATTGGGGATTTACATCACAATTTTAGAATATAATACGTTTCAATAACTAGTATGTGTATAGTTGACATGTTAAACAAACAATATTAAAACATTTGATGTTGTGAGAGTAAAAAAGTATAAACTTATCGGTCCGTGCAGTTACATAAACTGTAACAAATTACTGCATTTAGCGATTTTTGTGAGAGGTAATGCTATCTGTATCATTTTTTATATAAACTACTTGATGACCTTTCATTACTTGGAAAACTAGTGTATATCATGACAGCAATTCCGTGCATAATGACCGTATGATTTTCGTAACGTAGAATACAAAATTATACCAGAGTTGTTTGCAGCAATATAACAATTATTTTTTGTCATGTGTGCAATGGTTATTGTCGTACATGCTCATTTAATTGTTATTATACAATATTTCCTTTCATTTGATATAAGAAGAAACGAAAACTTCACACGTTTAAAGACCAATATGTATTTTAAAACCGATGCATGCTTTCAAAACTTCCATATGACTGAACAGGACTCACATCGAAGCAGTAAAGAAAAAAAAACATGACATGTTACTGGAGATATTTCAGAAATAATATAATATTATGATATGACTAAGCACAGGGGTTTTGTTTGTTTGATAAAGGTTTAACGTTTGTTAATTGTTGTTAAAACGTTTAAGGACTTTGTATTTTACGTTACCGTAAAAACATATTCTATTTTTAAGCTCTAGACAATGCTTACCATTTTAAGCAGTAAGACGAGGGTTATTTTCAGCAGTTCAACCGTTGCCATTTTAATAACCTCTGGACATTAGGCTACCTAAGGAAACATGCGTTCGAGTCTCCCTGATGACACTTATATCTTTCCTGAGGATGAGGCAGTAAATATCGATCTACGGCGCCCAAAAATACGTAGACTTACCTAGCAAGTACCAATTTTTACATTGGTAAAGTAGAAAATGCGGGACCCCTGGATCCCCAAACGCGCACCCTACATCTAGACCGCCGCTCTCAAAGACGTCTTATAGGGAAATCGTGGTTAGACATTCCATATACATTTAATTTGTTTTGTTTTGTTTTAGTTTTTGCATTATTCTAGTTTGTTGCTATTGTAGTATTATTCCTGACCCCATTTCATAATACTCGAAAACATACCGCAAAAGCAATGTATGCATTAATTTGATTTTTGGCACACTTTTACCATTTTATTTTATTTTATTATGAGGCCGGAATTGTCTCTTAAGCACAACTTGTTTCATTCTATGCATTATCGATAGATAAGTTTATTTTGTATATTACGTGACGAAAACTTCGGTAAAATCATGTACCGGCATTTTATATTTAGCTGGTTTTGTTTTAAAAATCTGCCATATCATCAAGTAGTGTCATTTGTGCTGACTTTGATTGGTGAATAAAACATTGAATATCCGCACGCTTTTGCACTACTAATTCAAATATGATGTAAGATATATGTATGTAAAATAGAGTGTTAACAAAAGCGCATTTAATGATATACATACCGGTTTCATAAGTATATTGGCAATTTAGTGTTTTCACAGAGTTAGTGTAAGAAGATATGTAGTATTGTTAATCAAAAAGAAGTATTGAACTTCTTCCTTATGTCCTTTATGTTAATTAATAAATATGGTACATATACTATTGTAACGTAAATTACTCTGGTGAAAACAGTGATTAAAAACGGCATAGAAAATGCGTAGGATTTATGATGTGCCAATAATTGAAATATGTTCACATAGGAGATCGACTTTCATGCCCTACGAAAGTATGGACGTTTATAAAGAATTTAAATGTCAACTTTTTTCTATTCTTCCATATTGACTCAAATTTTGAGAATGTGTGATATTCTCTTATTATGGGTGGCGGCTCTGAGACAATCTACAAGAATTATATTAAGAAAAGTGAGTACATATCGATTGTAGTTTGTTGAACTATCACACACATATCTCTTTTTAAATAAAAGTGTGTACAATCAAATGATCATGCAACACGATACAGTTGTCATGTATGGATACGCATGTGTAACGTAAATTACAACATAATGAAGACATACGGAATGAATTTTACTGCAAAAGACAAAAGTTTTTACACAAAACAAATAGCAACTAAATAAAAGAGTACAGGTGTCTTGCAAATCTTTTCAGACAGTATACATGTATAGTTGATGTGTGTGTTTTGTCCGTTTATAACCAATTTTAGCATTATGTATGCAGTATTAAAGTACCCTATCAATACCATTTACATGAATATATCCACCCAAAACACGTTTTATATGTTTAAAATATAATAATTTATCAAAATATATGAAAATTGATCGGAATTCATAATGCATGCTTTGTTAGCACTAACTGATTGATGGTCAAATGCGTAGAAAATGGCTGGTAACGTAAAATACAGGCCTTTATTGAATAATAGAAAAAAATCACAGATACCTCTTTAACTTTTTCGTGCAGTTTAAGTAACTGACTATAAAAGTACATAGGTGTATGTTTGATTTCTAATGATTATCCATTCCAAAAATGACGATTTATCAATAACGTTGGGACGCGATTTTTGACAAAAACACCAGAAACAACAGTAAATATTAAAAAAACGCGAAGTTGCCAACAATCAAGAAATTTTATGAAATCCCCAGACTCTCATCTATCCAAATATATAAGTCTTGAGCTTGAAAAAAATATTTAAGATAAAACGTTACGACATACGGGACTAATAGTTTAGCAGAAATGTACCTATCAATAATTTGCTCAGTGAATGTAGACAATTGATAATTTTTTTCGGCCGTTGAATTCAAAATTTGCATCACAAACAGAAAGTGTTAATTCTTTGTTTTAATTACAGTTAAATTTAGGGAGCTTGAACTTCAGATTCTGATTTGAGCAAAATCTCAATTTGAGATGAGATTTCTTCTTGAGATGCTTAGGGAGATTGGAGCCTGTGACCTGGTTCATATACATATCTTAGCAAACATTATCAGGTCTAAGAAAGTGTTATATTTACACAATATCTGTAAATTTACACAATATCTGTAAATTTACAGAAAATCCAATCTGTAAATTTACAGAATAGAGGGTATAAATTTCAAGAAAACATGTTTAAGTAAAAAATCGCAGTTTTATTTGGTTTTATATTGAAAGTATATCATTATTAAAGACAGAAAATGTGCTTCATTTTCCAAAATATTGACTTTGAAATATGGCATATTTTTCATTTTTGAAATTAATGAAATGCATATTTTTTGTCGAAATACATGATAATATGTCTAATACATAACACCCCGATTTAAATAAACACGAATAAGTGCTTATATCTTAAAATATGTAATTTTGATTTTCATAATCTGTAAATTTACAGAATACAAAATCTATGATTTTACAGATATTGTGTAAATTTACAGATAATCTGTAAATATAACACTTTCTTAGACCTGATTATAGACTTTTTCAAATGCAATTATTAGCAAACTAAAAAGACAGCTAATAATTTTTTTAAAAAGTTAAGTTAACTAGAATTATTATAAATAACAGTTTTATATTTCCGAAAATGTATGACTTCATTTATTTAATATGCTTTTAAATTAAATCACCAACGGAAAAGTCTGAGCTAATAGGAAATGTCAATGAAATGGGTTCCTTTAATCTTACATTTAGGGGTGTCAACAGGGTCAAAATCAAAATCAGGAAAATCATATGCGGCCAAACATTTAAGCCCAACAAGAGACCTTCTGTCATTATCAATAAAAAACATCATCATTTGTCGTTTTTTCAGATATTTTCATCAAATAACTTTTATTTTGGTCAGAATACAGTGCTCTTTCAAACGGATAAATCCTGCAATCCGGATTAATCAGGAAAATTGACACCCCTATACATTTCAGCATTGATAAGAACATCATAACTGCTGCTGCAGCTATATGATGTCAAACAGAACCATTGAAGTTATATTATCTTAAGGGTCTTCAAATTATAAAATATTATTTAATCAAATTATTAGGTACCTCTTTACAAGAACACCATCATTACCAGAACCAATACGTTGTCTCAGATTAGTCAACATTGTTACAGGTTAAGATATGACACTCACACATACATGTACAATATTGATGATACAAACACAAGTTAATTATCATAAAAGTGAAACTAGTAGTGGACCAGTAATGACAGTATAGTAAATATATTATTCACAAAGAGTGAGCACACTGGTGTACATTTTGTACATCTGTTACCAAAGCTCTCAAACATAGTCAAGCACAGACACTTGTATCCTTCTATAGAGTTTATTAATGTATAGCTCGACAAATTTGACATGAACCTGGCCTTAATATACATGAATAAATTACAAGGTTCTTGCTTTGAATGTATCAACTTCTGCAAGCAAATATTGGTATTTCAAATTTGTGTTTGTATTACATCTTGAGCGTCTTCGAGATACTCCCCTACTAAGAAAACATACAACCGAGGTTATAAACACAGACAAGATATCGACTGTTAAATTATTAGTATGCTAATCAAAAGGCCAGGTTTGTGTTAAATTCGCCAGGCTATATATTGTGGCAAAATATATTTCTCTAAATAAATACAATGTTATACTATACCCAGTACACTGAGCTATTAAAGCTGCAGTTGCTAAGGATTTCAATGGGACTTTAATTTGGTGATATTGCATTTCAGCTAATGAATACAATACATAAGAGTTACAATTATTGTCCAATGGGGTAAGATTTTGTGGTTGAAGGGGTAAAGGTGAACCATGAAATCCACAACATTTAATCCCAAAAGAAATGATTCTACAGTACTTGAAACTACCAGTAAGACAATAAACAGACAACAATTTAATAGACTGAAACTTAAACATAAGTATAATAGAAGAATTACTAATTGAACGTTTTCCAAATTAAACAATTAAGTATCAATAATTTATCTGTATATTAATTGCCTATTTTGACTGGCCTTGACTGAATTGGTACATGTATGTCACTGTGAAACAAAATTAAAATGTACGCAGCAGCTGTGCTTGGGTCTGGAACACTGATGGCAGATAATTAACTATAGTAATTACTTTTGTACATATACATTATTGTACCAAAAAAGTCCAAAGACAACCCGACAGTGAGTCATTTCTAAGTTTCAAACATAATTAAAGCAAGACTTTGATCGACCATTACAAATTCATTCAAAAAAGTGCTAGGTAGCGGACGTAGTGGTTAAGCGGATCTTTGCACGGCAAAGCACTAACCGAGCAAGACTGAAGCGTTCTGTTGCATAAGAAGTACATACAAGATTTTAATGAAGTATTCTTGCTGTAAATGCACTTAAAGTGCAAATATTTATAATTCAATTTTACAAATAAAATGAAAAAAAAAAACACCTCAATTTTACAATCGAGCCGACATCTTTCAAGCCTTTTCAACCATATGCACAGGTTTCAGAGTCATATAATTTCTGGATGTTAATAATTTACCCAACATATGCTTCACATTAATTTTGTTTTTCAAAAAATTATTCTATATTTTATTCAGTTTTTTAATAAATCTCTATTTAATAAATACATTTCATATGGTAATATTTACGCTTCAATATCTATTTCATTTAAACCATTGTTCAAAATTAATGTGTTTACAATAATTAACAAGACTTAACACTTATAAAATATAGTGTAAATAATTAACCTCTTCTGTCAATAACGAACATATAACACGCTGCACTAGCGTCTTTAATCTACTTAAATTTCTTACCTTTAAACCCGTTTAACCATCAACAAGCAGACCATATGTTAGATTCTCTATCCCAACAATCTCAAACTGACCTTGACATTAACGGGAAGAAAATTATGGATCTCGTTACTGATCCAACTCCCAGAAGCTAGCAGACACTATTAGCAGACAGCGCTAATATTAAAGCCAGCTAACATTAAGCTCAGAACTTTTCTACTGATCGTCGCCAAATTATTTGTCCTGATACAAAATCCAATACTAGTGTAAGGATAAATCTGCTGTCAGCTGCCACTCTGCTGTCTAGAGAGACCCCCGCAGGCTTACAAATTAATATTAGATATTGATAATTTGAGGCAAGTACTATTGGAGGTTCAAATTGTAACTGACCCCTGTGGTAATAAAATATTGCAAAAATATGACAATCCTAGTCATTTATACAAGTAATTTATTCATTTATCAGCCAATTAATATGCATAACATAGTGCAGAGATAGTAAGTAACCTGGCCCATGATTATAAACATTGGAGAACATACTCTATGCTCATTGCAGCTCAATCTCATATTCCAATTGGAGCATGTTCCTA
Source organism: Spisula subtruncata (assembly GCA_963678985.1). Classification (NCBI taxonomy): domain Eukaryota; kingdom Metazoa; phylum Mollusca; class Bivalvia; order Venerida; family Mactridae; genus Spisula; species Spisula subtruncata. The sequence goes on along the minus strand of OY787675.1, from coordinate 5,670,761 downwards.
GTTACAAAATAATTATGCTGTGACTTCTTTATTACTGAATGGAAAGTTTATTAACATACATTACTATATGATAGTATATGGGGGGTTCATTTTCTTAGTTAGATCAATTGCAACAAGTTGGTGTTGGTTTTGATGCAAAAATAAACAAGACTGCATTCAATAAACGCTTATGCCCCCTGTGGGAGCCATTTCAATAAGTCTAAGTCCAAAATTAGGTCAAGGTGAAGGTCAAAATGGAGTCAGGTGATACAGGCGTGTGGAGAGTGGTCATATACAACATCCATGCAAGTTTGGAAGCTTTGTAGCAAGCCATATTAATGCTAGAAGAAACGGTCAATTTGGATTAACCAAGAATTTGGCCTTTCAATAAGTCTAAGTCCAAAATTAGGTCAAGGTGAAGGTCAAAATGGAGTCAGGTGATACAGGCGTGTGGAGAGTAGTCATATACAACATCCATGCAAGTTTGAAAGCTTTGTAGCAAGCCATATTGATGCTAGAAGAAACGGTCAATTTGGGTTAACCAGGCCGGACGGACGAACGGATGCACGAACGGACGCACGGACAGACGGGGGAATCACTATATGCCTCCTGATCTATCGATACGGGGGCATAAAAATATGTTGTTCAAGTTTGATCATGAAGTTTGAGTATTAGAATGAGAGCAATAACCACGAGGCCTGCTATTAAAGTGTATAGAGCTATATCTAATGGTCATTGAATGTCAAAATATTTACTTGCATTGTTTTTAGTATGATACTAGACTACATTAATTGCGAATTAAAATTTTGGATACAGACAGGACCAGGGTTCTGTGTACTTTGTTTCTATCGTCAAAAAAATAGACAATTCTTATAATTTCAACTGTCAACTTAGGGTATTCTAGTATGAAAACATACAATTAGCATGTCCAATAAATCACAGAGAGAGAGTTTCTGGTAAAGTTGAAGTAAAGAATGATCTAATGGATATGAAAGCATAATGATATTTTAGTTTGTTTTTTTTAAATATCGTCAGATATAGCTCTAGATATACACTTTAACAGCTGCTATATTGTCTATATTTTAAATGCAAACACAGCTCAATACTTTTGATCTAGATTAAAGTGTGTCTTCATGCAGACGGTGAAACATGCATGTAATGTTGTTGCACATTCACAATGGCATGATCAAAGTTGAATTATAAGAAAGAGCTGATTGAGACTAAATATATTCAAAGAGTTCTTTAGTTTAATGATACACAAATATTTTATTTATTTCTGAATATCGAAATGGAGTAGACATAATTGTCTAAGGCAATAGATAATTGTTGTCTTCATGTGTGTGATTGAAGCAATTAGTCGTAAATTATTGCAGCACATTATCAATATAACTATTACCAGAACGTTCCCGGAAGTGTCTAACCATTTTGACATTTAATTGTAGGCCTATAAGCTATGTCGCATTAGTCAGAAAATGAAAATAGTTCTATTAACTTAACTGTCTGGACACGGCTATATCAGAAAACTGTAAAATCATTTAATTTCAATGGGACAAAATTTCATGGGTTTGGTAAAAAGACCATTTCGATGGGACGTTAATTCGTGGATTTTGCATTTCAGGTAATAAATACAAGGGTCAAAACTATTGTTCAATGGGATTAAATTTCGTGGTAGAAGATGAACCACGAAATCCACAAAATTTAATCCCCCACGAAAATTAATGATTCTACGGTATAATCGCTACAATTTTAAACCAATCGCAGTTGAACGTCGCAAGGGTGCGAACATATAAGACAAAATCTACAAAGCACTTACCCAGGAGACTGTCTGCGGAAGTTGTATTAAATGAGAACTTGTCAATAAACATTATCCATTACTGTTAATAATGTTAGATGCAGCAGAAAGAATGTACCAAACAATTACATAACTTGACACCTCCGAGCAGACAGAAACACCTTGAGGATTTATTGGTCTACCAAGTAATTCAAAGATTCCAATTCTGTGTTCAGATATGTTTATACCGATGCATACTGTAAAATCAATAATTTTCATGGGGGATTCAATTTAGTGGATTTCGTGGTTCACATAGTGGATTTCGTGGTTCACATCGCAACTAATTAGTTGAGCAATAGTAAGTCCCTCAACTATACTTAAGTCTTAAAAGCATCTAATTAATACATTTTACCTCTACTGCCTATACTACTCGCAGTATTTAAACATTGAGCGTTTATCACGGACCGGATGGTAACCTAGCTTACATAACATAATACAATTGCTGTCTCGATATATTTACTAAGCTTCCTGCAATAAAGTGCTAAGTCATCATGCAACATTATAAACACTGTCTCGGCTAAAGATTAGGTGATAAAGTCGGAAGTCATCCCGCGGAATGCGCAATTGGATCTATTTTTAGCTCTCAATCTAATTAAGTATATTTTTAACGCTTACACTGACCAGGTTGCTGAAAGCTCCCTTTTCAAAAAATTATTCTTGTTTCAACTTTACTTAATTTGCCAAATTAAGCCATTGTTCAATTTTAGAGCATTTCTGATAAGCTGAGTCATGATATCAAGTTTAGATCTGGTCATGTGATGCGAATGTGGGTGACGCTATTCCACCATCTTTCCAGAGGAGAGAAGATTTTTATTCGTTTTAGATATGATTTTTTCAAGTTCAATGATGTCAGACCTGAGTCAAACTGAGCACTTATTGTTTCTAAAATATATCATCTATGTAAACTCACATTACATTTTTTCACGATACACCCACTATATTAAAATAAACCCCAAATTTGTGCAAGTTCAGTCGAAATTGAGTTTTCTAACTGAGGAATTGGCCCACAACAATTAAGCTGTTTGTTTTGCATTTTTGGAGAGCTATTTAGAATGATCATCGCTATTCCGAAATACCTTTGGAATGTCTGGAACTTAATTTTTCATTTGAGGGGTTAAAAGTCATTTGATTTGATTTCTTTTCTTAGGGCGTCAAAATTCGCTCGTGGGCAAGGTGTAAAAAAACAGAATAATTTCCTATTATAACCTAAGTTTCAGAGAGTAAAACATTTGAAAATAACAATAACCTGTTAGTAAACTTTCACGTAGCCATTTTGTGTCAATAAAAGTACAATGTCGAACATGCCATAATTTAGAGTAAAATATCGTTGTGGTATGGGTTGTGGCGCGATATCAGAAATGGCGCACCTCGGATAAATGCTCTTATCATGAGTTTAGCACCCTAAATGACTAACATTTATATATATAACCAGCATATTTTTGAAAGGTAGTATGTTTTCTGTTTATGTTGTAAATAAATTAGACCTAAAATGAAAGATCATGCTTTAAGAACTCAAAATGCATACCCTCAGACCAATATTTGTTGTTATTTTCTTATGTCACTTTTTCCCTCCAACATTATAATTCCACAAATTTGAGGAATGGAATATTTATCTCATTTTGTTTTGATAGAGACCAATGCTAGCATAAGGTCATACAATTAAAATGTCCTACACACCTGTTAAATTCACGGTATGGTGTCCAAAATGATGTGATTTTCTTATGTTCAAAAACTATCAAAATTGGTCAAAACTTGGAAATAATCGCTTTGATAAGTATTGGAAATAATTACTGTTATTGACATCTTTGGCTTTCCTAAACCTCATGGTTCACAGATCTGACTACAGGTTTTAACTATATAACAGAGGCTGAAATAAGGCTACTTCATAATTTGAAGGAGGGTGCTTCACAATTCCAAAATGCCAGTTTCACAAACCACATAAATGCCACTTTCACATATGAAACCACTTGCCCAGGCTCAACATTTTCTACAATTTGAAATTGACGAAACCAGAGTAGCTTAAACATTCAATAATGAAATATATCAAGCCTTTATCGATTTTCTTCACAAAATAAAGGGAAATATTAGTTGTAAATTGCTTTTCACAAAATTATTAAAGCCAATATCGTGCTTCCTCTTTCACGATTCAAAAGCAAAATGTACTACGCTTGAATTTGAAAATTTTAAGAAAATAATCTTAACATGTTGATGGGTGCCCGCAAGACTGTAGTAACTGCATATAGATAAAGAAGGACTTACTACAGTCAGGGCTCGACAAATCCACTCGTCCGCTCGTAATTACGAGTAGAAATTCAGATCGGAAGAGTCAACATCCAGCAACGCTCGTCCTGCAGGACGAGTGCCATTTCTGGCAGAAAACAATCAAGTTTCAATAATAAATCGCGCATTAAACATCATAATTCGATAAAAAAAACCCATCTCGTATTCGATACAAACGCCAGATCATCTGGCAGTCAAAAACGAAAGTTGGAAGAATCATAACATAAGTGCGCTGTGACGTCACGGGAATTCCCCGGTTATGCTCGATTAATGAATGACACTGTTCTTAGTTTAATCGACCGAAACATAATTTTTAGCGTTAAAGCGACGTTTTTTGTTCGTCACAGTGCGCACACTGAATATTATGTATGAATGTATGGACTAACAAACAAACTCCTTCCATCGGTTTAATTAAGGACAAAATTTGATGCCAACATAGTGGTCATCACGTGAAGAATAAAGTTCGTATAGACACAGTGTATTTACCAATCAAGCTGATCAAAAGTTGTCTGCTTCAGAATGGAGAAAGGAGCGGAAATGCGGAACACATTTATATTTTCACAATTTTATTGACAGTTTGAGACGAGAATCACATCGTTCAAAAACAGATTTCCAGTTTTTTCTTTCACTGAAACATACGGGCGAGTTGATTTTGCTGCTAGACGAGTGGTTTTTTGGCACCGCTCGTCCGGCAGGACGAGTGGATTTTGTAAAATTTGTCGAGGCCTGTACAGTATTGCAGGCACCCCTTGATGTGTGAAATCTTACAGGCTAGGGCTTCTTCACAATTTTGGCAAAAAAAGCCCTGTACTATGCCGATGCCATGACCAATGCTTACATTGTTGTAAAAAGATGATTACATCTCATTAGGACACATTCAAGTTGACTTGTTTAGTCAAATAAAGCATCCATGGCCATTTACAACCAGCGTTATTCTGTGATGCAATTTGTTATCGATATATAATCCGAGAACATGTATAAGAAGTTAGCCAATTTATTATGTAAAATTGACCTATGTGGACATAAAATAAAATTGAAAACATTTTCATTACGATTTCTTTTAGTTTATGTGCCGTTTGGGACCTAGATGTTAGGTGCGCCATTTCATTTGCAGCGAACGCGACGAAATAGGCTGAGTATGTCATTCCTTGTAACGAACGTAAAACATGCAATGAATCAAATGATGCAGTTAACAAGAGTAATATTTAGTGTCAAAATGTCCCTAATGAATGTCCCTAGCAATAGCCTGATTAGGTAAAGACTTTTGTTATGGATGTTTAATTTGTAAAACAAAATGATCATGTTAACTGTTTAGTGCGCCATTTCCCATACAACGGGATACAAAATTCATGAAACTCAGTTTCAGATTAGGAATATGCACTTCAGTGCTAGACTCAGATACTGGCAGGTATTGAATCTAGCTGCTTAGACTAGCATATAGGGGCCTGTATTGAAATATGTGAACTAGCCTCAATATTCTGCAAATCAGTTGCATAACAAGTGACGTGACACTGCCAATGGCACACAGAAATTGGCAAAACAGGTGATTCGATGAAATATTTGAAGTGCTGGAGATTCATGACATTTCAACTTATGACAACAAGCATACACAAATGTGAATACAAGCCAAGATAGACGAAAAATTAAGAGAATATGGTAAAATTACCTTAAAATTTATGTGATCTGTATCAAACAAACGAATGAACCTGCAAGCTTCGCAATGATTTTGTTTAGTAAGCGGTCAGTCGTATTTTTATGCGACCCTTTTGGAGCTTTAAGATTATTTAGCAAAGAATAGCAAATGATGATCATCTATTGGTTGTATAAACGTTAATTTCTGTAAATTCTACTACAAACAGCTTTTTATCAGATTGGACCACAAATAAACAATTGTTAAAGGACCGCAGACGAAACCAATAATCCGTTGTGTTCTGACGCTTTACAGTTACAACGTCCCCACACGAAAACGTCCCCACACGAAAATGTCCCCAAAAAATCGAAAACGTCCCCAGTCCGAATTTAAAATATCGAAAACGTCCCCAATTATATCGAAAACGTCCCCAATTATATCGAGAACGTCCCCAATTATATCGAAAACGTCCCCAGTTATATCGAAAACGTCCCCATTTATATCGAAAATGTCCCCACATTTTTAGAAGAAATATGCAGATATGTTGTTGTTAAAATATTTGTTTCAATTTCAGATGCTGATGAATGTCTTGCGTATTGTTAGTGATGACGTTTGATTTCATGTTTATACCGAGTCTTGATAAAATGGGGGACGGACATAAGCCCCTACGACCATAAGCCCCTACGCTCATTTTTATACATGAGGACATAAGCCCCTACGCATTTTTTTACACTAGGACATAAGCCCCTACGCATATTTTTACACTAGGACATAAGCCCCTATGCTTGTTTTGTTTGCACCATTCTATGTTTTCTTCTATTATTAAATGGTTAATTAAGAAATAATTATTGTACAAACTGTTCTATTGTATCTACTGTTCATTTGTTACAAATATGCATTGATTTCAGGTATAAAATTAGTAAATTGAGAGAAAATTAGTCTGCAAAATGCTTAATAAGATAAATTATCATGTATTGTAGTGACTATCTGTTTGTAGCATGCTCCAAAACACTCATTTGTTCATAGATACGTGTTATAAATATAATAATTATTTGTTATTATGTTGTGTCTCATTTGATAATTAATTACAACTTAAAAAATTGAACTTGTAGACACTGGTACATGGCTGAGTTGTTCATGTTGCAAACAAACATGCATAGGGGCTTATGTCCTAATGTAAAAAAGTATGTAGGGGCTTGATTGTAGGACATAATCCCCCTCGGACAAAATCCCCTTCACCTACCCGGACAAAATCCCCTTCATACTTTTTCCAGGGCAGACAAAATCCCCTTCATACTTTTTCCAGGGCAGACAAAATCCCCTTCATTTTTTTTTCAATCGGACATAATCCCCTTCAGACATAATCCCCCTTAAGGTTTATAGTAAAATCCCCTTATGACCAATCCACAATATAATTTTGCTAAAATCCTGATAGAATCTAATTTTTTGTGGAATAAAAAAAAATGTACAAGTAATTATGACTCCAGGAATGTAGTACTGGTATGACGATACACTTCTGAACTGAACAATGATTAATATAATGAAATCACCATTTAGTATTGGTGTTTCTGTGGTTTTTTTGGCATGATATGTATGCAAATCCCTAGGATTTGAGTACTGGTTGTAACTAAATGGAGACAATACACTATTGCATAGTTTATGTATTGCTTGTGTAAATATTAACTTTAATTGTTTATGTTTTATCTATGCTTTGATCTTTTAATCACTTCTCGGTTTTCATTAATTTGAAACAAACAATGTAATTTTCACTCAATTTAAAACTTGCTTTGCATTTGTTTGCTAACAAATAAATGTGCTTTTATATTATTTACATTCTTCATTAATTATTACCAGTTTGTCAATTCTGTATGAAAACCATGACAAACAAAGAGTAAAAATGTGCTATTATGTGTGTTGTATTCATTATCTTGTTATGTTTATACTGTCTATGAAATGAAAGATGCTACATTATTAAATATTTTAAAATGATCATACTGGTATGATGATACTCTACTGTACCTAGAACAATGATGTTTTTGGTCTAGATATTCCCAGGAATTGAGTACTGGTTGTCAATAAATGCAGCAAATACATTATTGTATTGTGATTGTATATTACTAATATACTGGAGTAATAAGAAGAAAATTGAAGAAGACATACATTATACAAAGCAGGAATATCTAGTCCTATACAACCAAGTTAAACACAAGAGTAAGACTAATATGTATAATAATAATTAATAGAAGGGATTCTGTATGAAGGGGATTTTGTCTGACCTGAAAAATGAATGAAGGGGATTTTGTCTGACCTGATAAAACCGTGAAGGGGATTATGTCCGTGCTGAAAAAAACATGAAGGGGATTTTGTCCGTTTTCTCTGTAAGGCATGAAGGGGATTTTGTCTGAGGGGGATTTTGTCCGTACACCAGGGGCTTATGTCCTAGTGTAAAAAAATGTGTAGGGGCTTATGTCCTCATGTATAAAAATGAGCGTAGGGGCTTATGTCCGTAGGGGCTTTTATCCTACACTCTGATAAAATATATACATTATGTTGTACTGGAAAACAGCCTCAACATATTTCCCGTGGTATAATATAATATCGGATATATAATATATTCAATTAAAACCGAATAAATACTACTTTTTCTGTTTGTTTTATTGCAAAGCTAGTTTACTCTGAGTTTATTACACTTTATGAGTTCAATTACCATAATTGAGGTGACCCTGTAATTAGAGGTAAGACTTAGGTAGTCGGTAACATAGTGATAATTGCCAGCCGAAAACCTTTATGTATTGTATGCTTTCTTATGTTTGCAATGTCCTGTCATCTTGTAATGAATGAGTTTTCACAGTTATTGCTGTAGGTGTGAATATTGCTGTCTTTTTATTTAGAAAGCGGGAACTTTTGATTATAATTGCTTGCACGTGCATCTAATTAGTTAGAATAGAACAGAATAACAGAACAGAATACTTTATTGTCGTAAACAAAAGAGTTTCTTGACAAAGAACATGAACATACTTACAAAGCATAATTACATAATATTACATCATACAAAACACAATAACAAAAAAGTACATACATATTTTTTAGCTTCCGGTAATCGAAATATTCAATTCGTCGTAATAATTGAGAAAGCGGCAACTTTTGATTATAATTACGTGCACGTGCATTTGTAATTGGAACCAGGTGCACCTTATTAGTTAGAAACTTACTGTTTACGGTTGGTAAAATCTCTTGTCGATTATTTCGGAATACCTCATCTAAGTCATAATATTCATGCCCGATATTTCTAAGCTGTTTTAATATGTTACTTATGTATATACCGATGTAGTTCTAGCCTAAATAGGCTTCAAATTCCTCTATTTTACCAAAACTCTTCTCTGTGTCTGTTATTAGGGATATCCTATTATTTGCACGTGATATTTCAGTTTTGGCGGGAAATCAATGCTAAAGTGTTATAATTATATATAATCATTTCTTTGTCTTCGGTCCATTCAGAAAAAGAAAAATTATTTCATGCCCGATATTTCTAAACTGTTTTAATCTGGTTACTTATAGGCTTCAAATTTCTCTATATTACCAAAACTCTTCTCTGTGTCTGTTATTAGGGATATCCTATTATTTGCACGTGCTATTTCAGTTTTGACGGGAAATCAATTCTAAAGTGTTAATCATTTCTTTGTCTTCGGTCCATTCAGAAAAAGAATGTTTTTGTAAATATTGTGTCAGATGTGATATATTTTTATTATATGCTTTGTGTTGTCTAACGTTTTTGTAAATACTGTGTAAGATGTGATATATTTTTATTATATGATTTGTCTTGTTTAATGTTTTTGTAAATACTGTGTAAGATGTGATATATTTTTATTATATGATTTGTCTTGTTTAATGTTTTTGTAAATACTGTGTAAGATGTGATATTTTTTTATTATATGATTCGTGTTGTCTAATGTTTTTGTAAATACTGTGTAAGATGTGATATATTTTTATTATATGATTTGTGTTGTCTAACGTTTTTGTAAATACTGTGTAAGATGTGATATATTTTTATTATATGATTTGTGTTGTCTAACGTTTTTGTAAATATTGTGTAAGATGTGATATATTTTTATTATATGATTCGTGTTGTCTAACGTTTTTTGTTATTTGTGCGTTGTAATCTATTAATTGTCTTGTAGTGTTTCTTCATAATATAGTTCAATATGTTCAATTTCTTGAGTGTTTATCATTCATAATAAATATATAAAGCTACCTACACCTGCGTTTTTTCTATGTATTAGGCCCTATGTGTATTCATTTCAATTATTGCTAACATTTTGAGTATATATATCTGTTTCATTTAGATAAAAATATAATTAATATTGTACTCAAAACGTTTCAATAATTGAAATAAAAAATACAATATACTTTCAAAAGGAACTTTCACACTAAATCAATATAAAAACAACAGAAGGAACATTAATTGGAACATTGCAAAAAGGATGAACACATATAAAACATAGAACAATTTTAAACAACAAAAAGAAAACCTTGTGAATTCTCCTTTAAACATGATCAAAAGTAACAATCAACAATATGAAACAAACGACAACAACAACAAAAAAGGTGAATACTACTTAACAAAGGATCACAAATGACAAACAGTAAATTGAAAACATCGTTATAGCATATAAAAAATAACGAAGAACGGAAGAAAAACCTCGTTAATCCATCTTAACAAAGGATAACAAATGGCAAACAGGACGGAGGTATATATATATATATGTAATTCCTTGCAAACAGTAATACGAAAAAATCGTTGTAACATATAAAAAAACATATAAAAATAACGAAAAACATCGTTATAACATATAAAAACTCATAAAAAATAACGAAGAACGGAAGAAAAACCTCGTTAATCCATCTTTACAAAGGATAACAAATGACAAACAGTAATATGAAAACATCGTTGTAACATATAAAAATAACGAAGAAAGGAAGATAAATCTCGTGAATCCATCTAAAACAAAACAAAGAACAAAAGTAAAACATGGTTAAAATCAACACAAATTAACAATATATGGGGACGTTTTCGATAAAATGTATTTAATATAATGGGGATATATGTATTTAAATCCTTGATAAAATTGGGGACGTTTTCGATAATTGAAAAAATAACTGGGGACGTTTTCGATTTTTTGGGGACATTTTCGAGTGGGGACGTTTTCGAGTGGGGACGTTCTCACTGGATACCGTTCTGACGGTGGAGCGTGAGAAAGGCTTAATTGTCGAAAATACTTTATCAACAAAAGTGTAGTATGAATCGGATACATCTCCTGGCTGGAAATGAAATGCCCCTTATTGGGCGTAAGTTTAGTATTGTCATACTTTTAATTTTGTGTAACAAGTGACCTACAATAGTTCGATATTCATTAATATCATTTCATAGTTTGTCTCACCCTCACAATCACATTCTTCATAAAATTCAGACCTATTTTATTGGCAGTGGCTAGGATTACGGTACCGTAATCCTAGACCCACAGGCTAGGATTACGGAAGTTCCGTAATCCTAGCGAGTCCTAGCTAGGGCTGCCTAGAATTACGGAAGTTTTTATACCAAGTGCAATTAAGCGTGCAGGTCGCCTTATATTGCATGTTGACATTAATATTTGATGAATTTATACAAGTATTTGTATATTTACCATCGATCGAGTAATCAGTTTTGGTTATGGTAAAGATATAGAGTATGGTAAAGATATTAAACGGCAGAAAATATCTAAATGCAAATACTTTTGATACTGCAGTATAAAGCATGTACTTTTATCCTCGCATAAATTTATAAAGGTGTTAAAATACGGAAAATATATTGAGATAACAGATAATAGCAGGGTTAAACGAGAATACTTCAACATACATGTATATCACGAATGCCGCTCGTGTGATCAGTGTAAACACACGAAGGTATTTACATCTGTACGTTCGTGGAGCAAAAAAAAACTTGCATAACCTTTGAAATTTATTTTTAAAACGCATACAGAATCGACTGTTTACATAATTTTAATTTTATAAGATTCCTAATGACATGCAAAGCGTAATCAGTTACAAATTAAAATAAATAATTGAGAAACTAAATATGACCATATTTGGAATTCGTATCACTACGCGCTGTCACAACGTAGATCCAGTAGAAGGCTATGTAAATTTTGAATGAACAAACGATTTAGCTACTAAATATTTATTTCGAGGACCGAATGACGAACAAACATTTCAGATATACTACCAAAATTAGCAACACAATTTGTTTTGATCATGACGATCAATCTCAATGGAACTACATTTGTGTATTCGACCACATACATTAATTAATTTATAAATATTCGGACTGCCTTCTATTTTCTTCCCCTGCAAAGACAAAATAATAGCGAAGTAAAACTCGAAGCATGATATACTGATATTTCTATTGATTTGTCAATAAATATACCAACATTTGTATAATTTAACGCTTAATTGTACTCAGTATAAAAACTTCCGTAATTCTAGACAGCCCTAGCTAGGACTCACTAGGATTACGGAACTTCCGTAATCCTAGCCTGTGGGTCTAGGATTACGGTACCGTAATCCTAGCCACTGCCTATTTTATTTATCACAAACTACAGTTTTGACTTCGCCAAATTATCACCCATTCAATAAAACCGACTGACAGGCGTTACAAAGACGACTGCATACTATACTATTAAGTCCAAGCGTGAACAGCAGTAGTCAAATTATCTCGACCTAGTGACTACTCGTCACAAAGCTACCGGAGACCTAGTTCTGGGTACCATAACTAAATGATCTTTTATTGACTGACGTCGATCTTTAAGTTTTAGTGGAATGGAATGAATCACTGAAATGGAATAATCATCGTCTTAGAAGCTTGGACTACCGGAGACCGAAATCAAGTCTAGACCAGCAGCAGCTCCAAGAAGATCTGGACTCCCTAGCAAGGTGGAAATTGTGACTTTCATCAGTAGACATGCAGCACTTTACCTTAAGGATCTTCTGTGGAAGTAGGTTATAAAACCTTCATATACGGGTTACTCGTTCCAAGAGTTCCTCTTCATACCAATTATATACTGAAAGGTGTACCGCTGGCAGAACTATGAGAAATCATCAAAATCCTCATCATAAAAACTTCGTAAATAAAGTGGAAATGGTACAGAGAAGAGCAGCACGTTTCGCTATAAACTGATACCACAACATCAACAGTGTCACTGATATGCTATCCGATTTGAAATGGGAAAGTCTAGAATCATGCTGCAAAAAGATACGACTGACCATGCTCTAAAATTTTAAAAATCACTAACAACCTAGTAGAAATTGATCCAGGCCCCTATTTGACACCCAATAGAAGCAGGCCAAGATCACCTCACAACTTTTGCTCATGAAACAAAAGCCAGTTAAAACATTCTTGAATGTGATGCATTGTTTACAAGACACATTCAATTTTCTGGTATGACTGTTTTTAAAAGTGCAATTTTAAGCGCTATTCAAAGTGTAAGCGCAATGTCAACCTGGATTTTGGAATACAAGCGCACTGGGCCCAGACATTAGAATGCCCTGAGGAAAACTCTGATCTATTGCTGCCAGGCTCATTCTTTGGTATCCTTTAAGAATGAGCTCTCCAACCTGACCTTCTATGGGGGATTTTCATGCAGTTACAAAGTAAAGCCAATTAAATGATAGGTCGAATCTAAGTCAGGGGGGTCTCACTCCTTAGTACCGCAGCTGCATTGGTCTTGCCTTGATGGGCGAATGTCATACTTTTTATTACATCTATCTCTAGATTAACTTTATTTTCTACAGCAAGAGATTTCGGATTTGTTCTAATGTGGCCGTTATATAACTTTTATTTGAATTTAGTGCAGACCTGCAGTGAATGGTACGAGCTAGTGTCATATATTGTTTCTGGAATAACAAAGCACAACAATGGAGCTCAATTAACTTACTTGTTTCGTCTGTTATATCGAATGGGTGAACATTTTGGGAAGTAAAAGTTGTAGTTTGTGATATAATTTTGTTAACCAGGTGTGCTAAATGGATACGATGTAATTTCTAAGAAAAGAATGCAAAATTATATTATTCTGTTTCAGTTGGAACTTTCAAACTTAAAGGCAAGGAGCTAGTACTAAAAACATTGGAGTCAGCTCTTGGTGCAGGGTACAGATCAATAGGTTTACTTTATATTTATCTTTTTCTGTAAATCTTAACATTAACAGGGATAGATCAATAATTGGATAATTGAATGTCTGAAGTCTTATGATCGTTTCTTAGAACATTAAATTTTGTCGGGGTAATTCCAGGAATATTAGAAACCACTAAATTACCATATTAATTAGCAAAATTCAATACCAACAAAATTTTTTATTTTACTGTTGATGGAATATACATTTGTATTTTAATCATATAATTGGGGTTCATTTTCTTCGCTTAGATCATTTGCTACAAGTTGGTCTTGGTTTAGATGCAAATATCTAAACAAACTAGTTTTCAAGTGTGAGCATGGAGTATATGGAGTTGAGTAAGAGAATTGTGGAATTATGTTTTATTGTTTCATGTTTCAGACACAGCTTCAGTGTATAGAAATGAGAGTGATATTGGTGAATGTTTGAAGACTTTATTGCCTAAATTTGGTTTGACAAGAAAAGATATTTTCATCACAAGCAAACTTGGTATATCAAAAATTTTCAATACATATTATTGTCCCCTTTTTTATTCCCCGGCAGGAATAATTTGTTCTTATTGCGCTTGAAAGTGACAGTTAGTTGGACACACAAACAACAGGCATGTTGATCCTCAATTTAGTAAAACTTAACATTTTTGAGATGTGCAAGGCAGATCAGTGTCGGCATATAACGCTGGCTAAGAATGACTAGTTACGATCTTATGAGACTGACACATGTTTGAAATCTGCATCATAAGGCGTTACTTATGAGCCTATTTTTATGAAAATTGGAACTTGTCATATTGATCAAACTGATGTTAAAAAAGCTTATTTTACCATAAGTAAAGAGTGATTGTCATATTGTTTTTAAAAAAATTGATTTTATAGTTTCAATTAATTAAACTTCTCATTCTAAGCAAGTGATATGTATATACATGTATGTATAATTATTTTTGATTTACCTTCTTCTCAGGACCAAAGCACCAGGGGTCCGGAAAGTGTCGCCATGCTTGCCTCAAGTCACTGGAAAACTTGCAGACTGATTATCTAGATTTGTATTTGATACACTGGCCTGGAACGCAAGGTAAAAAACCTGAGGACCAGTCAAATAAAGAACTACGACATGAAAGTTGGAAAGATTTAGAATCACTCTACAAAGAAGGTAAATTATCACTTCCTATGCTAACGTATAATAGGACCTTATTGAAAATTGATATTTACTGTCAAGGATATTATCCAAAATATTTAAGATCATTGTTATTCTACTTAAATTTGAGGATTGCTGAAGCCTTTTTTTTAAGGGAATCCTTCTATTACCTTACATATTTCAAAGATTGACTAACTGATTTGATGTTGTGACCATATCTGCATAGTACTCCTATTTAAGTGGAGTTACTCATCTTTTCTTTGATAAATTTCTGGTTTCCAAGTTCACCTACCTTGCATATAAGTACATTTGGTTCATTTTATGATCGTCTGTCCCATATTTATAACCACTTTAATTAATGCATTGAATTTCCTTGTTTATGCATCTAAATCCCTTTTTTTCATCACATTTATGTGCATCTTGTGACATGTTTTGCTTTAATAAATTATCACTCCTATCTTGGATTTAACTAAATTGGCAGGACCTGGTGTGGTTGTGACCGAGTTTATACAAAAATAATCCCCATGAATATATATGTTTACTGTATAGTTTGACATGCTTAAGGATGATACCGCTGGCTTAAAATGAGAAGATCATAAGTGCCTCTTACAACCTTTTATGACAATTGCATATTTGAAATCAGCATCATAAGGCGCTTCTTAAGAGGCTATTTTCATGAAATAACTGAAGTTGAAAAGGCTTGTTTACCACAAGTAAAGAGTAATTGTCAGACAGTTTTTCTTGTTTTCTCAAAACATTGATTTTGTAGTTACGACTTTCTCTTTCTAAGCCAGCGATATAACCTGGTACCTGTCCCAAACTTTACAGTACTTTGGGTCTGGTACCTTCGGATTAAACGATAACTCCAGTGGTCAAATCAAAATAGCTGATGTATGTTAGTTTATATTGGCAATTTTAGATAATCACAATAAAACAGTGTGTTCTGATGGTGTCATTTTGACAAGACTTTGTATCAATGAAAACATGCATGGTCTTTGATATAATAGAAGTTTATTCAGGGGGCAGGGTGAGAAAAAAATGTGAAATTCACAATGGCTCAATTAAAAACTTAAAGATTGTGTATTCTCAGAATTTGTCTTATTGTAAGACCTCACTAATAAAACCCTCCCTGAGTCTATTATGGTTGATTCACGAACAAAGACTTTAATCATGGACTTGACAAAAATGAGTTCTTTATTTTGAGGTGGTCAAATTATTGGTGTAGTCTTTATATTGATTGAATTATATTATTTTAGGGAAGTTGAAGGCTATAGGTGTGTCTAACTACGAAGAACGTCATCTTACAGAATTGTTGTCAGATTGCACAATCCCGCCAGCTGTACTACAGGTATAGTTTGTACACTATTATTTCTTCAGTAGTCCCATAGCTACTCAGAGGCTTACCGAGACGCTAGTCCTTTGGGGCAAAAAGGTTGTATCAATCTACATGTATATACTGTAAAATCATTAAATTTTGATGGGACAAAATTTTGTGGTTTTGGTTCAAAAGACCATTTTTATGGGACGGCAATTTGTGGATATTGCATTTCATGTAATAAATACAAGCGAAAATTATTTTTGCGATGGGATTCAATTTCATGGAAAAAGGCGAACCATGAAACTTATTCCACCACGAAAATTAGTGGTGTTACAGTAGTAAGATTCAACCTAGTTGTGTCCAGTGGATGAATCTTGCCTCAATGTATTTTGGGTATAAAACCACTCATAATTTTCCCTAAGAAATATTTGTACTTTGTCTCGGGATGTGGTCCCTTCAATTATCTCAGATGCACACCTCTGAAGAGCAACAACCTCTCTATAACAACACCTTTCATAAAGCCATTACTAACTATAAATTTTAATTCTGTAGAGCTAGTAGCTCTAGACAGTGGCCAAAATTTACAGCTCCCAACTGCAGGAGTTCTACAATTACGGACATTCCGATTTGTTGCATTAGGAAGAATTATTAGTTATTTGATAAAAATATACCAAGAATTGACAAAGTTAATGGTCATTTGAAGTCCCTAATCTGAATTCTAACCATAAAACAGTGGTTAAGACCTAGTTAAGGTGTATGGTTGTGTGCTAACGGCCTGAGGTTGATTTCAATTTTAAGTACTATTTATTTGTGTTGTATGTTTGTGAATCTACATGTCTAAAGCTTGTTGACATCCATGCTTTGTTTTCACAGATTGAATACCATCCACATTTAGTACAACACTCATTGGTCAAGTTATGTAAACAACACAACATCCATTTCCAAGCTTATTCCTCACTTGGGACAACTACAGATAATAATAAAGTAAGTTTCTTTGTTCCTTTTTGGTGCATGCATGAATTATACTTTTTATGCCTTGGCATCTACTCCTAGACTAAGTAGTCAATGGTCTAGATTTGCTGTTACCTGGGTTGCAGCTGGTCATACCCTTTCATGGTAAATTTTCCGCCACATGCAGAGAAGTTGTTGGTTCCTTAATTGATTGTTGAACGGTAAGTTAAAATACAGTCCTGAAAATCTGAATCTGGTTTGGGGATTTAACATATCGTCGCTGTCGTTCTCAAACCTTGTAGCTCCAACATTTCCAAACAATCTTTTCGTCATTTCCGAATGTACGAAGTCTCGTGCGTATTTTGGGCTATCTATTGTAGTTCTTTGCCAATCTGAACCCATTAAAAAGCCATGTGACGACTGCAATATTCCAATCGCTACGACTTTCGTCTGACAAAAAAGCGACCAATCAAGCTAGGACATTTCGTCACGTTATTTTTTAATTATAAATTACTACAATATAACCTTTTAAATTGCCCATGTCGATTATATTCCAAGGTATCACAGGCATTACCATCTTAACAACTTGTTATGTTGTCTGTAAATATCATATTAGTGTCCTATAACTTAAAAGGATGATATGTCATACCTCATTAAAATGACGAAATATCGTAGCTACCATTTTCTGAATATCGATATGACTTACACGTTTATAGATGGCTTATACAATATTTTGTAGCTTCATTTGTTTGGTATTTTTAGAAAATTTTAATTTCTAGAACATACGTATAAAAAATGTGACGTTTTTTTCTCTCTCCTTTTAAAGCATTTGGGAGCTACTAGGTTTCAGAACCACGTGGACGGTATTATTTCTGTTGTATATCAATTAAAATTATTGAATAAGGGTACTTAACCCAAATAAACATCCTATTGTGCTAACATGTATACTGTGAAATCATTTAATTTCGTTGGGACGAAATTTTGTGGTTTTGGTAAAAAGGACAATTTCGTTGGTACTTGAATTCGTGGATTTTGAATTTCAGGTAATAAAACAAGGGTCAAAACTATTGTTTGTTGGGATTAAAGTTTGTGGTTGAGGTGAACCACGAAGTCCACAAAGATAATCCCCCACGAAAATAAATGATTTTACAGTATTTGTGATATATTTCAGTTGTTAACAGACTCTACAGTGATATCAATAGCAGAGCATTATCATAAAACAGTTGCACAGATACTATTAAGATGGGCGGTGCAACAAAATATAGGTAAATATATGTTGAATGTTTAATTCTAATGACACAACAGTGAACACTTAAAACAAGACTGGGTTCAGTAAATGCTTATGCCCCAGTCAAAGCCTTTCCATAACAAAAAGGTAAGTTATACAGGGGCCATAATTCTGTTGAAATGCTTGTTAGTGTTACATGGCTTTGATAATGTAATGTGTTGATGATTTGAAAGCAATTGGCTGATTGACCTAAAAAATTATTTGAGTTTCAACATTTTATAACAAACAGACGGAGAGGAAAATCACTATACACCTCCACATCAGTAGATGCCATGGCTTAAAAATTTCATTTATTGAGAATGTGTGGTGCTTTTTGTTTTAGTTTAGTTAAGTTGTCGATAATGTACAGTAAACCTCAGACAAGGCTCACATTTCTCGCTGTATATTCCATACACAAGCTTCTGCCGGTAGTATGTACATGCTTAAAGGTCAAGGACTAAGTTAATGTGTTAACATAAGGGTGTTAACTGAGCCAAAATTAAAATCCAGAAAAGCATAATTATGCCAACCATTTTTGACAAAACAGAGGCCTTATACCACATTGTTTCCATATTTGAATCAGATTTTATTAGGAAATTCCATCATAATAGATATAAGTAACTATAACTTGGCAATTTTTAAGATATATTCATCAAATAACTTTGATTTTGGTTAGAAGTATGCCTCTGATTCTGGATTATTCTGGACAATTGGCACCCCTTTGGCATAATGCACTTCTATGATTTGTTTTGTATTTTCAGGTGTTATACCAAAGTCTACCAATCCAGTTCATATCAAAGAAAACTTTGACATATTTTCATTCTCATTATCTGAGTCAGACATGAATAAACTAAATAACTTGGATACTCAACAACATTATTGCTGGAACCCAGCATCTGTGACATAATATATGTACTCTACTAGGATTGGTTCCCTATGAACCCGGCATCTGTGACATAGTGTATGAACTCTGGTTCCCTATGAACCCGGCATCTGTGACATAGTGTATGAACTCTGGTTCCCTATAAACCTGGCATCTGTGACATAATGTATGTACTCTACTGGGATTGGTTCCCTGTGAACCCAGCATCTGTGACATAGTGTATGAACTCTACTAGGATTGGTTCCCTGTGAACCCAGCATCTGTGACATAGTGTATGAACTCTACTAGGATTGGTTCCCTGTGAACCCAGCATCTGTGACATAGTGTATGAACTCTCCTGAGATTGGTTCCCTATGAACCTGGCATCTGTGACATAGTGTATGAACTCTACTGAGATTGGTTCCCTATGAACCTGGCATCTGTGACATAGTGTATGAACTCTACTGAGATTGGTTCCCTGTGAACCTGGCATATGTGACATAGTGTAAATTCCCCCATCCAAATGCCTTGGGCTTTAATTTAGCCCCACTAAGTTGAGAGAGAGCCCTGTATGGTGATCATCACTTCTGTTTACTTAAATCAAGTGCATAGGGCTTACACTTTGCTCATGTGTTGTTTGCAGAATTCTTAAACAAATTTCACGGGCTATGTTGGGAGCCCTGCTGGGTGAAAAATTAAATGCGTAAATACTGCAATATTTTATTGAACTGTTCAATACATAATAAATAAAACCTGTTAAAAATCTTTACCATACATGGTTGTAAATACTTTGAATTTAAACAAACTGACAATTTGACATTTACAAGACAAGAAATACTTTTAAAACAAGAACTATGTGTACTAGTGTTTTAACACAGTCATCACCATTTAACATCGGGTTCTTCTTTTCCTTTCACTTTAATAATATTTTTACCCTTTTTAGTTTTTGAACTTGATTTCTGTGATGTGTCAGGGTCGTCTCTGTTCTTCTTGCCCCGGGAGGTTGTAGGTGGTGATAGGTCTACTGACTCCGGGTCATCGTTGCTTGAATCTTTACATTGGCAGCATTTATTGTCACTCTTCACACACTTGTATAGAAACACACTGAATAATACTGTGAAAAATAACGCACCAGCCAAACCTGCTAAGGCTAGAATTCCATATTTGCCTAGTCCAGTTATTTTATTCAGTATCTCGTCTGCTAATGAACATCCAGCCTGCAATATTTAAGTATGTACATGTCACTGGATTAGAAGAATAGGGTTGTAAGTAGAACAAGACTGTGTTCAATAAACGCTTATGCCCTGTGGAAGCCATTTCAATAAGTCTTAAGTCCAAAATTAGGTCAAGGTGAAGGTCAAAATGGAGTCAGGTGATACAGGCGTGTGGAGAGTGGTCACATATAACATCCATGCAAGTTTAAAAGCTTTAAAACGGTCAATTTGGGTTAACCAGGCCGGACGGACAGACAGGCGAATCACTATCGATACGGTGGCATAAAAATACTATTTACAAGAACAAAACTAGTTAATAATCGTATTTGAATTTTGTTCAAAAACAAGACTGTGTTCAGTAAACACTTATGCCCCGGTGGACGCCTTGACCATAACAAATAGCTAAGTCATAGGGGCCATAATTCTATTGACAGGGGCGTATCCAGAAATTTTTCAGAGGGGGGGCTCAACTTGGGGAGGGTTCCGGGAGGGGTGTCCCCTCCCGTGGTTGAATTTTTTCAAAGGGCCCACTGAATTGGTACAATTTCCTGCTATCTAATCATCATTATGCTTGATGAATGAACATGCAATACTTGAACATAAAAAAAACAACAAATTTATTGAAAATGATTAAATGCATGAACTTTAAATGTATAAAACTCAAGAAGTTAGAATTTGGTCACATTTTCATAAAACTAAACTTCATCTAGAAAAGTGTAAGGATGTGGACCTACATATAGGGTTGTACCCCTCTTGTTGAGGAAAATCTATTTATCTACCCTTATCCTTGTCAGTCTGTTTTTTTTGGCGAACAGACTTCAAAAAAAATTTGCGAACAGACTTCAACAACTCAGTCTTCAGGGGAGGGCTTAACTTTGTAAGGGTTCTGGCCTGGAGGGCTCGCGTGGTCGAAAATTTTCAAAGTGACGAATTGAATTGGTGCGATTTCCTGCTATGAAATCGCGATTGTGCAATATACAAAACTGAATAACCTAAAAGAAAATGACAGCGTTTCAACGTACAAACTTCGACAATTTGAGTCATGTGCGGTGGGTTTTTTAACGATCGATACCCGATTCTCTGTCACTCTCACATGGTCTGTAACAATCGGTCACATAAAAATTATTTTTGTTGTCACAGAAATATAATTTAGAGCCATGTATTTGTTAAAAAATTAATAAATGTGTTAATAAAAATCACAAAATTGTCTAAATCTCATTACTTTCAGTAACAGACAGAAAAAATCGAGAATGTCAATAATTTGTGTACATATATTTTGAAATATAAATTATTATGCCTGTGGCTAACTGTTTCAGGGAATTTCATTAGTTAAATATTTCTCCTTTAGCCAATCAGATAGTGTGATTTATCACCAGCAATCAATGAAGCATGTAGTTTATCTAGACTAGTATAATCCTGTCAGAGGTTTATGCCTGGGGGCTAATCATACTTGTTTATTGGGGGGCGACTAGTGAACAGGAAATGTACCTATTATCATGGATAAGTTTGAAATTTTAGGGGGCTCATTTTTTTATGAAATCGAATCTGGCCAGCCAGCTGGGGGGCTCAAGCCCCCTAGCCCCCCACCTAAATACGCCCCTGATTGAAATGTTTCATAGTGTTATAATGGCTTTGATAGTGTATTTATGATGCTAAACAAATGTACGAAGTTTGGAAGCAATGCATTGATGGACTTAAAAATAGTTGAGGTTCAGCATTTGTTACGAACAAACGAGCAAACAGGTGCATCGCTATATGCCTCATCATCAGCAGATGCCGGGGCATAAAAACTACTGACTGGAACTGCTTTAATTTAGATTTGGTCAAACAAGCTCTTTAGTTACTGGGTGTCAATTATCAGAAGCCCAAATCGTTTGATAACTTAATTATATGAATCAACAGAACATAGTTTATTGCCACATGCATAGAGAATTGTCCAACCAGATTAAAATGAGACTCGTTATAGTCCGGAAAATTCCAAAGTTAAAAAAAACCACATATATACTAACAACTATATTGTCAATAAGAAATACAAATGAGGGAACTATCTCATTCGAAAGAATAGCGGTGAATACCGTTAACTCAGGTATACACAGTTAAACCTAGATAAACATTGCTAAACCTGATAGACGATAGTATATTTACACCCGTTCTCATTTGACTTTGAAAGGACTGTATACATGGCCTTATACGGACATACTGGTACATAGTAAATAAACATACATTGTTGAATCCCACATGGAAGATCGTTAAATAAAGGCGTTAAATACTTAATTACTTATACAAATCAAATACAGCCGGACGCACTTACAGACTTTAATGAGTGTCATTTTAGTCTGGTAAATGTATTTCAGTGATTACTTACTAGCTCTTTATTTTCATCTGATTTGTCTACACAGTGATTGTATCCATCACACTTAAGGTCTGCTGAAATGCATCTGAAATAACATGGTTAATATTTTCAATATAATAGATCTGTAGGACAAATTAATCATAATTATTTATTTAGATTAATTCTGATGACTTTTGTTGCTTTAATGCTTGTATAAATTGGTATAGAAATATTCATTTCTAAATGTCTAATTACTAACAAACAAGATCACAACAAAATAGCAATTTCTATTTTTTCAAGATTCAATTGTTCATGAATATGAAATCTAGAAATCATGACAAACTAGTTTGTCTATATCAAGCTAGTTACTTGTACAAATATATTTGCTTCTCAGAATTGTTATAAGTAGCAGTTTAACTGTTTTGCCCATGATTGGGAAACATACCAGTACTGGGTAAATTGGGAAAACACTTTTTTAGCATGAATAGATCCGCCCGCCTAGATGCAATTCGTAACTGCACCAGATTAATTGGGCTTTTTTGCACTAAATGTAATGCGGAAAATGGATCATTTTTCTGAATGGAAAGGCACTTATTAAATGACATATATACTATTATTAGGTGCTTGGCATGTGGATATGACTCTCTATGGCCCCTCTACACCCCCCCACCAAATATCAAATCTCTATAATACCTTCGAAGGAATTATAGAGATTTGATACATATTTTTGGGAGTTGAAGAGGGGCCATATGGGGTCATATCCACATGACAAGCACCTAGTGCACTGTACCTGTTTGTATCACATTGGAATTCTGTACCAGTACATGCACCCTCATGAAAACTGGTGATCACAGCTTGGAATCCTTTCCTCTGTGTAGTGGAATCTGATATAAACCGGAATTCAATCTTATCTGTTACAGATACAAAATCTGAAATGATGAAAAAGAAACATGATAACAATTAGAATGTCTAAAAGGCAGCTATATCCCCAACTGCATTAATAGAGAGGCAATATTAAATTGTCATTTTTTTAATCAGATCTATACTACATTCCACTACTTTACACTGATATATGATCTGACTACACTCTGTATGGGGTCATGTTCCTGTGAACTTTACATCATCCAATCAGATTGCAGCTTTCACAAATGTGAAAGTACTGAACAGGGAGAGAGATGTATTTACAGTTTGACCTAGAGATTTAAACTAGACAGACTTCTCTATACATACACATTACACCATAAACATGCACTGTAGAGGTCATTTTAATGTGACCTCTTACAGAATATTGTCAGATCCATAACAGCAAAGAAATGGAACAAATGTTATAGTCTGATTTCAATGAGATTGGGCATTTGTGGTCCCATTATATGGTTTCTGCATGGGGTCTACACAAATACATATCTTCAAGTTAAGTTATTGTTAGTGTTTAAGTTTCATGAAAGTCAGTGACTTCAAGTTTTGATATATGGTTTTTTAAAGTACATGTTATTCAGCAGTGATATAAAGTTAAGGTTAGAAACCACCAAATAGATTTGCTCTATAGCTCAATGTAAATTGGCCATAGTAGGCCCCAATTTTCAACTTTTTTTAGTCTATGGCCACCTGGACCACATATATCTTTGTAAAGAGGGGCATTTAAGCTTGAAAAAAATGCAATAAAGAAGGGGGGTCATGTATCTTCTAAGAGAGTTTTTGTCCTTCAAACACGGTCTGTCCGTTTTTAGGTTAGAAACCACCAAATAGATTTGCTCTATAGCTGAATGTAAATTGGCCATAGTAGGCCCCAATTTTCAACTTTTTCTAGTCTATGGCCACCTGGACCACATACATCATTGTAAAGAGGGGCATTTAAGCTTCAAAATAATGCAATAAAAAAGGGGGGTCATGTATCTTCTAAGAAAGTTTTTGTCCTTCAAACACGGTCTATCTGTTTTTACGCATGTCCGGATTTATGAGTTCTGGGTGTTACCCTAGTCTACTTTCACTTTGGTATCAAGAACAAAATAGTGGAATAATACAAATATTACAGTTTTACTACACCACATGCATATTTGCCAACCATTTAAACTCAATTTCATCATTCAACTCCACATTTTCAAGAAATATCTCCATTTACAGGCAAACCAAAGTTTTTTTAAGGACTACTTGAGTGTATCACCACTTGGTCCGCGGAGGCATTTAGTTGTTCTTTACCTTTTACGCATGTCCGGATTAATAAGTTCTGGGTTTTACCCTAGTCTAGCTACTTTCACTTTGGTATCAAGAACAGAATAGCAGAATAATACAAATATTACAGTTTTACTACACCACATGCATATTTACCAACCATTTAAACTCAATTTCATCAATCAACTCCACATTTGTCAAGAAGTATCTCCATTTACAGGCAAACCAAAGTTTTTTTTAAGGACTACTTGAGTGTATCACCACGGGCAGGTATAAAACATGGCGCCCCTCTAGATTTTAGTACAAAAAGAAGGGAAAACATGGCGCCCCCTGTTAACTTTTTTATTTCTGGTTGGATATTTTATTTATTTATACCATATTAAAGGTAACGCTATGTAGTTTTAGAATATGATATTAATTATTTAAATCCGTTTTGTTTTGATGTACTTATTACTGGTTAAAAATGGGTCAAAAATGAAAAAAAAAAATCATAGAATTTTGTGTTCGGAAAACATGGCGCCCCCTCTTAACTTTTTTATTTCAAAATATATTTTTTATAAATTTACACTTTTAAAAAGCTAAAGCTCTCTAGTTTTTAAAACTGTAACTATAACTGAAATTGGATTAGTAAAACGTTTTTTATCGCATGTTAAATTCGACTCATGTTTTTATTTTTTTACCGTGCGTAAAATTTGGTTCGGAAAACATGGCCCCCCTATTTATATTTTTTATTAGTCAACATATAATTTTCATGAATACATGGCTGAAAAGATTGCGTTCTCTAGTTTTTATAAATGTAAAGATATTTAAAATTGATGCAGAAAAACGGGATTTATGACGAGTTAAAGTAGACGCATTTTTTCTTTTTTTTTCACGCGCCCGATAATCGGCTTTTGTGATATCGCATAAACAGTACAGTACATTGAAAAGTAGTTAAACTGCGTGTGTTGGACTGTTCATTTGATATAAGTTGTTAGTATTAGACTAAGAAAGCATATGTGTGATGTTTATGTAAAATACAATATAGATACTTCTTATAAAATTACTTACTTACTTATTATAATTATTAAATGATTAAAAAAAAGCAATTCAGTGAAGTCCCGCTAATGAGACCAGTTGAGTAGAAACTGCTTCTTAATACCAATGTATATCAAATCTTATAATAATTAATATGTCTTATTAGCGAAATTTGATTGAATTAAGAATTATTTTTCTTGAGAAAAAAACTACCTGTGCCTTTAAATTTGAAAAAAAAATAGCCCGACAAATTGGGAATTATTATTGTAACTCTGTATTAAGTTGTTCATATTTATCTTTTCTACTGATTATACCCAACTGTAGTAGCAAAGACCTTTGTCGGTCTAAAAATCTACTGTTTTGACTTAAAAGCAGCCATACCAATGAATTGGTTTCATAATGGAAGGAAACATTATGACTTTTGGAAAAATGGAGGTTATTTTGCAAGGGAAAGTGCCTTTAAATTAAGACTCTAAAACTAGCCAAGAACTATAACTAATGTCTCATGTCGGTTTCTTCTATCATAGAAAAAATAGCAGTCATGAGGTTACAATAAAAATGAGACTCACAATTCAAACATTTAATCACGCCGAAAGTATACAAAATGCTTGCTACTGAAGTTCACAATATTTTATGGAACCGCTTGATTTTGTTATATTTGTTATGACACTGAATCATGCTTTTAATTATTTCGGATAATCTGCTTCAATTGGCAATATAATTTAATATAGTTTAAAATATTATTTTAATTAGTAGACAAAATTTCAATAGCTGTTCTCTCTATAGATCAACAAACACGTTTGAACAAAGACCTCAATAAAATTATTGTAATTAAGGTCTTCGGTTTGAAGCAATATGGTAAAACAATATGCAGCTGTTAATTATAATCGGTATTTCATTATTCATTGCTAACAGTTTTAAAAATGTGATAATCAGTTATCTGCCATTGAAGAAAATCAACAAAAACATGTCAGTTAATTTTTAATTTATAGGATTTTGGTCATATTAGTTATTTCTTTATTTCAGTCTCATCTTTCAACTTTGTATATCGCAAATAAAGTATATAATTTACAAATCCTATACATCACAGTATCACGCTATTCTTAAATTAAATAATTATAGGACACTATTGTATAATAAATGCATTAAATCGCTATGTTATCAAGTGTCACACTTATGCAATAAACAAACAATCAGCTACCGGTAACAGGATTATCCGATGATTGTATAATTGGTTAAACAATTAATGGCATGCATTCACAACCAATCACCAACGTTGATAGGATTATCTATCGGGCATTGGTACTTGAGCATATCCTTACATGTCATTAAACGTTAATTTTTGTGTATTAACGTCAAGACAACGACTTTTTGATTTTCAAATTAAATCTAGAAGCACGTGAAGAACAAAATGATGGTGACAGCTATATATAATATATATGAAAAAAACTTAAATAAAAATTTTAATCGGACTGGTCAGGAAGCTATATAACAATTCAATATATACAGTCCATGTACTGGTAAAGTACCACTTAGTAGGTTTTTTTTAAATCATACAATTATGTGATAACGAAAACAAATTCTTTCAATTAACCTCCCTTTAAAAATGATTTGTAAAATTTGTGAACATTATTGTCTCATAAATCACATCTAGAAAGAAAGTGTCGGTTTTAGGCTTAATTCAATAATGCATTGTTGTTCACAAGTTTTTTACCAACATTGTTCGGGCAATTAAACGGTAATGGGGTGAATGAAGTGTAATTACACATGGACGTGCTCATTAAACTTGTTATTCATTATCAAGATTAAAGGCATTCCGTTTTCTAAACTATGATTACTTAACAGTAACTGTTGTATACAATACAATGATATTCATAACTTTACTGACATCCAAGAGACTGGTGTTAATCAGTTCATCTGCGGCCTGACCGGGGTGATAAACGAGTCATTAACATTGTTTTTTAATCAGCGCATTAGTGCCTATTTACAAATTTCAAGTTTCTTAATAACAAATGATTTAGCATTATTTTAATAACGTATTTTACAACGTATTAACGACAATCTCTTAGTTTTACCTTTGTATATATCACCTATAAGCTGTGACTAGCAATACTTTATATAATATTCGGACATAATTAAGGTAATACATGGACGTAAATTTAGATTTTGATATACATCATTGGGTAATATAATATAGTAATTATTGAATTCCAAGAAATTACATTTCACCAATTGTCATGTTTGATGAACAATATCGACGATATTTTAGCTCAACAATCATGAAATATATTGCCTATGCTAAATAACCCGCGAATTTATGTTCTGACAAGCATATTTATTTTAATTAACATAGATCTACGTGGTTGTGATAGTTTCCTTTGTTATAAACACATTATATATCATCTTAATTCGATTATATTCAACTACTCACGCATAAGAATCAATAGCCGTTTTTTATATCAATATTGCAATTTGATACATTAACAACACATAATGCTTTCTTTATAGTTAAAGCAAAGACCTAAATTACTGTCATTTAGGTCTTTGGTCAAAGTTTATACCAAATCAACAATCCAACAGGATAACTTATTTTCTATGTAACGTTACTATAATGTTTATGCGATATCACAAAAGCCGATTATCGGGCGCGTGAAAAAAAAAGAAAAAAATGCGTCTACCTTAACTCGTCATAAATCCTGTTTTTCTGCATCAATTTTAAATATCTTTACATTTATAAAAACTAGAGAACGCAATCTTTTCAGCCATGTATTCATGAAAATTATATGTTGACTAATAAAAATTATAAATAGGGGGGCCATGTTTTCCGAACCAAATTTTACACACGGTAAAAAAATAAAAACATGAGTCGAATTTAACATGCGATAAAAAACGTTTTACTAATCCAATTTCAGTTATAGTTACAGTTTTAAAAACAAGAGAGCTATAGCTTTTCAACAGTGTAAATTTATAAAAAATATATTTTGAAATAAAAAAGTAAAGAGGGGGCGCCATGTTTTCCGAACACAAAATTCTATGATATTTTTTTTCATTTTTGACCCATTTTTAACCAGTAATAAGTACATCAAATCAAAACGGATTTAAATAATTAATATCATATTCTAAAACTACATAGCGTAGGCTTTAATATGATATAAATAAATAAAATATCCAACCAGAAACAGAAAAGTTAATAGGGGGCGCCATGTTTTCCCTTCTTTTTGTACTAAAATCTAGAGGGGCGCCATGTTTTATACTTTCCCTATCACCACTTGGTTCGCGGAGGCGTTTAGTGGTTCTTTACCTTTTAAGCAACTTTCATTACTGATCAACTCTATCTTTGCTGATCTGATTCTCCCGATATACTGTAAAATTATTAATTTTCGTGGGGGATTATATTTCATTGTTCACCTTCAATGACGAAATCAAATCCTATCAAACATTAATTTTGAACCTTGTATTTATTATATGAAATGCAAAATCCACAAATTAACGTTTAATAAATTTCGTATATATGTATTATATCAGAGTTACTTAGTACCCCCTGTGCATATGACTGAGAACTTGTTTCACATGGATTATACGCCCATAAAGATAGGTGACTACACAACCTTACCTTGATCTGCACAAATATCTGTCACTTGTGTACTGCCTAAAAGTATATATATTAAGATTATAAGATACAATAAAAATAAAAAATAATCTAGTTAATATCACATGTATTACACAAGCATCAATTTTAAGAACAGTATCATGGAAATAAATTGATAAAATTCAACTAGTCAATTAGTCTTTACTCTTTAGACAAATCATTCATTATAATTAATAGTTAAATTTCAATAAATACAAAAAAATGTTCAGAAAAAGCGTATACAAATGCAGGGTTGTCATTAGGAGGCTGCAGGAGGCCCATTTGACTGCCTCAAATGATATTTGGGCCGCCTCAAATGTACACCCAGATGCCTTACACATTCAGTGCTCAGGCACATTGGCCTCCTCAAATGTACAAAAAGCCTCCTACATGAAATCCTAGTGAAAACCCTGCAAATGTATAGATACCAGTGATTCATTTTGGAGCAAGTCCTGAGTCCCTGATCACAAATTGGCTGTGAACTTCGCAGGGATTCGTTCAGTAATGATAATATGATTAAACAACCCGGTAAGTGCTTTTATCAGTGAGTAACCACCATATTTGATATGTTCATATGTGATGCCGTCAGCTGAACCATGCACTTTTATTATACCTTATTTATACATAATGGGACTCATGGATTTTCTAAAAAGACTCATAGTTTTCAAACTAAAATGAAACACTGATATACAGGTTCAAATTAGAAGGAACACAATTTAAGAAACTCATCCCCGAGTGAGTAATACCACAAGAAAAAATTATAAAGGGTTTTGGACAAAAATGGAATGCCACCAAGGCTACCCAAAGGACCATGATGATAATTATATTGTTAAATTATCACTCAATTATAAACTTTAAAAATTTGATGATTTTTGAAAATAATGAGTCCCTGACTATGGTTACTGGTATATGTAAACAAAATGCTACGAGTCCCTAGAATTTTTTTTGAGTCATGGACTCGGGACTCGATCTAAAATGATTCACAGGATATGAAAAGTTTTAAGGGAATTCAAATATTGGGAGATAGAAAGAAAGATAAATGTAATGTTTTTGTACCATCTCCAAGTTCTGTAATCATCACCTTGTCGAGACATGTAGGACCACTTGGAGGCTGAAGGTCGAAGAAAGGAAACTGTACAAGTAACTTCTTACCTACAATATATAGTACGGTAATAAAGATATATTATATATATAGTTCCAATTTGTGAATTTAGGATTTTAGAAACTAAGTGCCTGAATCACCAAAATTTGAATACTTTTCCTTTATTTATAAATCAGAGAACTTTATCATTATTAAAGAGGCAGCTTTAAAATACAAAAATGTAGGTCAAAATGCCTGCCTCATAGATATCTCTACAACTTTGACCACCACAAAATCTAGACAATACACTTCTTTTAATCAATATCAGCATGTTTGCCCTTATGAAATCAATGTCAAGTTCAAAACTGGTTCATGTGGTGTCAAAATCAAGGTCACTAGGTCATATTTTAGAAAGCTTGTGAACACATAATAATATTATAAAGTGACCTTTGAGGAAACAGTAATAGCCCAATCATGATGAATCATCAAACACTTGAACCTTGTAAAATATTTGTCTGTATCAAATCTAGGCAGTTTAAAACTAGGTCATATTAGATTAATACCACTTAAGGCACTTTGAGGGTACTTGGTCACATCTTGAACAAAGCTTGATTTATATAGACCACAATTATGGACGGATCTTCATGGGACATGGTCAGAATATGGTTTGTCTCTGAAATCGAGATAAGATTTGATATTTGGTCATGTGGCTTGAACTTGGAAACGTAGGTCACTGGGTCAAATCTTAGATACAACTTGTGAATGCATGGAGGAGACAAGTATGGCCTAATCTTCATGAAACATGGTCAAACTGTTTGTCT
Source organism: Spisula subtruncata (assembly GCA_963678985.1). Lineage (NCBI taxonomy): Eukaryota > Metazoa > Mollusca > Bivalvia > Venerida > Mactridae > Spisula > Spisula subtruncata. The sequence continues at coordinate 5,639,052 of OY787675.1, read as the reverse complement.
GTTATCAAAATGTCTTTCTCTTAGAGTACATGTGACGTCAGTAACAGGGTCTTGGATAGTGTTTTGTCGTAATTTATATAACAAGAGGGCCCACGGGTATGGCAAGCCAAATGTCCAATAATTTCGTAAACCCATGTTCACGGGCGTAAAACTAGGTTTAACTGTCGATAAACTAGGTTTTACGAACGTAAAACCAGGTTTTACGAATGGTAAAACCAGGTTTTACGAATGTTAACCCATATTTTCGAGCGAAAACATAGGATAACGTCGTAAACCATAGTTCACGCTCGTAAACATAGGTTCACGTTCGTAAACATAGGTTCACGTTCGTAAACCTGTTTACGGTCGAAAACATGGGTTGTATTTCGTAAACTATGGTTTACGAGCGTGAACCATGGTTAATGGTCGTAAACATAGGATAACGACCGAAATCAGTAGTTAAATCGAGAAACCTAGTTTATCAAACGTAAAACTAAGACTTTCAAATAAACTGAATTTCGGGCGTAAACATGGGTTTACGGACGTGAAACTATGTTTACGAGCGTGAACCTATGTTTACGAACGTGAACCTATGTTTACGAACGCTAACCCATGTTTTCGAGCGTGGGTTTACGAGCGTAAACCATAGTTCACGAACGTGAACCTATGTTTACGTTCGATAAACTAAGTTTCTCGGACATAACTATCAATTTCAGTCGTTATCCTATGTTCACGAGTGAGAACCCATGTTTACGCTCGTAAACCCATGTTCACGTTCGTAAACCCATGTTCACGGGCGTAAACCCATGTTTACGGTCGAAAACACAGGTTAATGTTCGTAAACTATGGTTAACGCTTGTGAACCGGGGTTCACGAGCGTATAGGATAACGGCCGTAAACATAGGATAACGGTCGAAATTCATAGTTCAATCGAGAAACCTAGTTTATCGAACGTAAACCCATGTTCACGAGCGTGAACTATGGTTTACGACTGTTATCCTATGTTTTCGCTCGAAAATACAGGTTAACATTCGTAAAACCTGGTTTTACATTCGTAAAACCTAGTTTATCGACCGTAAAACCTAGTTTTACGACCGTGAACATGGGTTTACGTAATTATTGGACATTTGGCTTGCCATACACGGGGCCCTAGGTCGATCATCTGTTGCTCATTTGTCTATGTATCAGTACAACATACATTTTGACAATATTTCATGAAGATTAGATCAAAACGTTGACCTCTGGAGTGAACACAAGGTTTTTTGTGACATTTGACCCAGTGACCTAGTTTTTTACCCAACATGGCCCAGTTTCGAACTTGGCCTAGATTTCATGGAGGACAATATTTTGACCAAGATTTATTAAAATTGGATCAAAACAGTGACCCCTGGAGTGATCACAAGGTTTGTCTAAGATTTGACAGTGACCTAGTTTTTTACCCCACATGACACAGTTTCGAATTTGGCATTTATTTTATGCAGAACAACATTCTGCCCAAGTTTCATGAATATTGGATCAAAACTGTGACATCGATCTGGAGTGAACACTGAACACAAGGTTTTCTATGCTTTGACCTAGTGACATAGTTTTTGACCTGACCTGACTCAGTTTTTAACTGGGCTAGATTTCATGTAGACCCACATTCTGACGAAGATTCATGAAGATTTTATCAAAACGGTGACCTCTGGAGTGAACAGTTTTTCTAAAATTTGACATACATGATAGTGACCTAGTTTTTTATCCCACATGACCTAGTTTAAAATTTGGTCTAGATTTCATGAAGAACAACATTCTGGCCAAGTTTTGTGAAGATTGGACCAAAACTGTGACATCTGGAGTGAACACAAAGATTTGACCTAGTTTTTGACCCCACATGACCCAGTCTCTTAATGTTTAAACTTGGCCTAGATTGTATGTAGAACAAAATTCTGATCACGATTCATAAAGATTGTATCAAAACATAGTGAACACAAGGGCTTTCTTAGATTTGACCTTTTGTCCCCACATGACCCAATTTTGAACTTGGCCTAGACTTCACGTAGAACATCATTCTGACTAAGATTCATGAAGATTTGTTCAAAACTGTGACATCTGAAGTAAACACATGGTTTTTCTAAGATTTGACCTAGTGACCTAGTTTTTTGACCCCACATGAATCATGACCCAGTTTCAAACTTGGCCTAGATTTCATGAAGAATAACGTTTTCACCAAGTTTCATAAAGATTTGTCAGATCAAAACAGTGACCTCTGGAGTGAACACAATGATTTGACATAGTGACCTTGTTTTGACCCGACATGACCCGGTTTCAAGCTTGGTTTTAATTACGTGGCGAACAAAATCCCGACCTAGTTTCGCGAAGATTGTTTCGAAACTGTTACCTAGAGTATTTTCATAGGGTGCATGCTACGTAATGGTGTCTTGGATAGTGTTTTATGGCCAAAATGTATGAAAATATCAGGTTCCTGTGATTATACGAGCCAGATTATTTATATATGCAGTTACCATCATCTGTCTCAAAGGTTACTGGACAATTTTGGTCCGCTTTGTAACTCGTCAGTCCCCCAAACAAACCAGCACCAGGTTGGGAATAAAAAACAGCACTTGTTTTGCCAGTGATGTCCTCATTGCAGTTTGACTCTAGACCACCAGCTTCAAGAATATATTCATCGGCCAACGAAATAGCAGCAACACCTGTTGTTCTCAAATGCAAAAACAAAATGAGAATGTATGCGCTGCTGCAATTTCTCCACTTCCACAAGTCTGTTTTCCACGACTCCATGACACTTGAGAATATGACGTCATCAATGACGTATTTTTAAAAAAAATATTCACGACCGAGTGATATCCCTTGTTTTTCTTTCTTTCTTCCATGTAATATTTGCAGGGCCCACTCTTGGGCATTATAAATTTTAGAGTCATAGATTAGATACATGAAATCCGGGTGCGACACCCTAGCTCGTTTAGAGTAAATTCCTTGGTTCTTTAACGTGCCCGGTGTAATGCACCGATACACGCGAGACTACCTCTGACAGACTAGTTGGGTGGGAAACACTATTTAAATAGCGTTTCTGAAATGACTAGGTATCCCGGTCGAAAATCGAACCAGGGACCTCTCGATCAGGAGTCGAGCGCCTTATCTACTCGATCACCGTGCCAATATAAAATGTTGATAATTCATGTGACCAAAAGAGGTAGCTCGACGTTAGTTTCATTGATATATAAAATTATAAAGAGTATTTTTGTAAAGAATCTATTTATAAATTACAGTACATGTACTGTACACTGAACATTTCGTTTTTGTTATTAATTATAATAAAATCATGATAGGTGACTTGTGACCCAACGAATAAAGTAGGCCTTCCTAACACAAATTATTATTTATTGTAACATAGCATGGCAATTAAGAATGTGATTTTCGACATAATTCATTCATGGCATTGGGTAATTCAAAGCTAATTAAGTTATAGTACTATATAGACTTTAGACAGATAAGATGGAAATTATCGCCGTCCAAGGTTGTTGGTAAACGTGATATTTCTCTTATAGATAAACCATGGTTTTTGACCTGTGACTAATTTATGCAGGAAGGTTGATTTTCCCTCAAAGGATAGATATAGGATATCGACGGTGCCAAACCAAAACCCGGTTACCAAATTTTGGCGCGAAAACTTTTTTATGTAGATCCATAGATTGCTGACGATAACTCTAGCTTTGTATATAAACAAACACTTTCTTATCGACACACCACGGTCGACTGGATGCTTGTTTTCAGTGTAGATTGAAAGGGTGTATAAATTAAAAGTATTTACACTCAATATTGAACAAAAATGGACATCGGAAATGCATTTAATTTTCATTTATAAACAAAATCTAGAGTTATAATCGGCGGACTATACATAATATATAATTCTTATGCTATGGTGTAAAACATTGTTTTGTGGGGAAATTGTCGTCATTTGTGATACTGGCTCGAACAGAAAAATACGGCCATACCGCATATTTTGTGATTTATTTACTAAAACAGGAATAGATAAAACAATTGTGAACTGAGCGATCTCTTTTTAATTTTTTTTATACATATAGGTATACTGAAACTTGCAGCTTCATCACGAAATACCCGAGTAGTGACGATTGGAAAACCTCACACCAATACGTACAGCATCAGGGGCAAAACAAATGGCAGGATAAACTCTTTCCTTGGCAACAGAACTCAGAGTGTTGTAGTGTTGTACTGGGAAGGAGCATGCTCTGAAACAGCACATGTTTACTGTGAAATGAAAAGAATCAAAATGAATATGCGGTAATTGAAACTTTTTTTAATAAGTTGTCTGCTTGCCTACACATGGGCTCCTATATATGTATCCTAGCAGTAATTCTGGCTCGTCGGAAGTGGTTCCTGCAATATAGCATGCGCATATTCCCGTCATGTCGTCGAATGGTTATACTTAATCGCGCTATGTGTTTGCGGCCCTCAACCGTTCCAGAGACATGGTATCGTTCATATCGCCGTGCAATGATTGAAGGGTGGTAATAAAATTGCCCGACAACATCAGACGAACTCGAACCAATTTGGACCAGTCCGACTGCTTCAGAGGTAAACATGACATATTTAAACTTCTTTTATATGTTTTTTATTAGATGGGTTTCCATAGGTGTAATGGATACCCTATCCTACGGCAATAGAAATGTTCCTCTTTGTGATTTCGCACGTGATCCATGTGCAAAAATGGGTTTTACACTAAACTGGTAAAACCCGGGTAAAACACATTTAATTATGTAGAAAAGTGCTGAGATGTCAAAGTTGTAATACATGTATCATTTACATTAAGCGAAAACAATATATCGCATTTATTTAGGAAATTATAACCCCAAAAAAGTTTTGCGTTTCTTTTGTCCCTGAGTGTATAATGACAAATGATCACCATATAATGACAAACTGACACCATATGATGAAAGCGATCATCGTAATATGACAAATGGTCATCATATAAAGACAAATGGACTTCATTTCATGACAAATTATGGTTATATTATAATCCATATGGACATGTCGTATTCAAATTAGCACATCAAATCACGGTATATATTACCATAATACAATAATACTATAGCGTACATTTAGGGTCAATTTAATTTAGGGCTGCCCTAACCAGGTTAGGGCTGCCCTCACCAGGTTAGGGCTGAAGTTAGGGCTGGTCTAACCAGGTTAGGGCTGCCCTAACCAGGTTTGGGCTGAGGTTAGGGCTGCCCTAACTTAAATTGACCCTGAATGTACGACATAAGGCAGCTATGACGTTCCAATATAAACATGGGTATATCAGTAGCACTATTGTTAAAAATGGGCAGTTAAAAAAAATGACAATGGTTCAGGTTTTTATTTCATAAATTGGAATTCCCTCGTATACATACAGTATATGGATAATATGCTAAATTACCATATTGTGTTAATTAAAAACAGGTATTCTATATAAATGAGCCGTTCTCCCGGAAAACCGGGCTTAATGACATTGTATTGTAATTATGCAATAAGGTTTAGAAAAATGTCTAAAATAAGAAAAAAAAACGTGTCCTTTGATTTCATATTTAAGTAATTGGATAGTATAGAACTATCCTTCAGCTTCAAGTTTTCTTTAAAATTTTGTTAAAATAACTTCTGTCGTTGCTATAGTGATCGTTTTCTAAATAGTACTCATTTCAAGGAAAACAAGGGTTAAGTTGCTAAAACACTTGCAATTGTTCTCTATTAGCAAACACTCACAATCTTAAAAGTTTACCCCTAAAATTTATCAGATATTGGTTCTTTGAAATGTCTGTTGAAGTTACGTCAAAAACTTAAAGAATGACGTTCACGACGTCACTCAAAAAGTAGGCGGTAGTGGTTGGTTTAAAAAGTCTATAACTTTGTAAGTGTAGGGAATAATTTGTTCAAATTTTCAGAATCTGTTCACAAGAGTCTCTCCTTTCTTATCGTATATTCAACAATATTGTCACAATTTTGTCACTTAGCCCGGTTTTCATGGAGAATGGCTCAAATATATATTTATAGAGAAGATCCTGATAAAAAAAAACAGTATGCAAAACGTGTAATAACTTAATTGCGTAAATAAATACATAAACTATTTATGAACTTAATAACAACAAATGTTTAACACATCTATAATCCCAGCATAGATAGTGATACTATACCCTATACAAAGACCTAAATTAGATCTTTGCCCTATAGAATAATTTGAACGAAATGTGACGAACTTGTAAATTCACGAAACCTCTGACATCCGCGGTTACTTCCCTTGAAAACAGTCGTCGTTACAGCAAAATGTAGTAACGATGTTAACTAAATGTAGTAATCCACAGCGAGAGATTTCGGATTTGTTCTAATGTGACCGTTATGACTTATATTTATTTCGAGCGTGTTCCATTTTCTTCCTTCCATGTCCAATCTGTATAGGGACCTGTAGGGGCCATCAATCGTGGTCTATATAGGGACTTTAGGGGCTTCCCATGGTTTGCACTGTGGATAACTACCACTTTTTTGGTCAGTTAAAAGTTTGTGTGGGGCCTGTCCCAGGTAAACATAATTACTTGCTTATGGTCAGATATAATAACTTAATTTTTGTAAGTCAATATAGGGGCCTTAATTAAGGGACTATCGCTACGGATAACTACGTACCATTGTATGGTCAGTTATCAGCCAGTTTAGGGATTCGCGGTTGGTGTCGCTGTATGTTACTACAACTGTATAGTCAGTTATCAGCCTGAATAGGGGCCTGTAGGGGCTGTCTATATTTGTCGCTGTAGATTACTGCATTTAGATATATTGGTTATCAGCTTGAAAAAAGGGGTCTGTATATAGGGGCTTGTCTTGGTTTGTCGCTGTAGATTACTACATTTAGATATATCGGTTATCAGCCAGAAAAGGGGCCTATATGGGCTGTCTATATTTGTCGCTGTAGATTACTACATTTAGATATATTGGTAATCAGCTTGAAAAGGGGGACTGTAGGGGCTGTCTATATTTGTCACTGTAGATTACTACATATATCTAAATGTAGTAATCTACAGCTACAAACCTAGACAGCCCCTACAGGCCCCTATTCAGGCTGATAACAATTATATCTAAATGTAGTAATCTACAGCAACAAAACTAGACAGCCTCATACGGGCCCCTTTTCAATCTGATAACCAATAAATCTAAATGTAGTAATCTACAGCAACAAATATAGACAGCCTCATACGGGCCCCTTTTCTGGCTGATAACCAATAAATCTAAATGTAGTAATCTACAGCAACAAAACTAAACAGCCTCATACGGGCCCCTTTTCTGGCTGATAACCAATATATCAAAATGTAGTAATCTACAGCAAGAAATATAGATAGCCCCATACGGGCCCCTTTTAAAGCTGATAACCAATAAATCTAAATGTAGTAATCTATAGCGACGAATATAGACAGCAGCCCCATACGGGCCCCTATTCAGGTTGATAACCGATATATCAAAATGTAGTAATCTACAGTGACAAATATAGCCAGCCCCATACAGACCCCTTTTCAAGCTGATAACCGATATATCTAAATGTAGTAATCTACAGCGACAACCCTAGACAGCCCCTACAGGCCCCTTTTCAAGCTGATAACCGATATATCTAAATGTAGTAATCTACAGCGACAACCCTAGACATGCAGCCCCTACAGGCCCCTATTCTGGCTGATAACTGACCATATCTAAATGCAGTAATCTACAGCGACAAACCTAGACAGCCCCTACAGGCCCCTATTCAGGCTGATAAATGACCATATACAGCCCCTAAAGGTCCCATACAGACTGACAACTAACCATAAACCCTACTGCAGACAACCATGAAATGGAAGAATCTCGCTGCAGATTACGACATTTAGTCAATATCGCTGTGGATTACTGCATTTAGTCGTGCAAGGGGAGGTAACTGTTCCGATGTAAATAAATATCGTTGAGCTGTCAAACTCCAAAATTGGATATATTTGGTAAGTAAATGATTGTTATATTTTGTGCTTGTTATTTTCTAATTATCTTATTTTTGATATTTGTTGAATGATGCAATATTTGTATGAGTATAGGACCCAACTTCATAGGAATAAAATAGTTACCTCATTGTCATTAGTTTTCGCGAATGTCAACATTGGACAGTTAATTAAATAACTTGGAAAACGGTGGTCTAGGGGAAGGGCACACGCTTCAGGATCGATAGGTCGCCCGTTCAAATCCGTCTGAACCACTGATTGGTTCGTCTGAGCAAGAATACCCCGCTATGGCCACCCCAAACAAAAAAGGCAGTGGCTAGGATTACGGTACCGTAATCCTAGACCCACAGGCTAGGATTACGGAAGTTCCGTAATCCTAGCGAGTCCTAGCTAGGGCTGTCTAGAATTACGGAAGTTTTTATACCGAGTGCAATTAAACGTGCAGGTCGCATTATATTGCATGTTGACATTTATATTTGATGAATTTATACAAGTATTGGTATATTGACCATCGAGTAATCAGTTTGGTTATGGTAAAGATATAGAGTAATAAAAAATCAGTATGGTAAAGATATAAAACGGCGGAAAATATCTAAATGCAAATACTTTTGATACTGTATTATACAGCATGTACTTTTATCTACGCATAAATTTATAAAGTGATTAAAATACGAAAAATATATTGAGATAACAGCTAGATAATAGCAGAGTTGATTAAGAATACTTCAACATTTATCACGAATGCCGCTCGTGTGATCAGAGCAGACACGAATGTATATACATGTTCGTGCAGGGGTTTCACTAGACCTGAAAACCCGAGGGTCCCAGGACCCTTCACTCAAAACTTTGGAGGGTCCTATTCTGAAACCCGGGAGTCCTTTCACGAACATGCCTGTCTACATTAATGGTTAATACCACTAATTATGCAGCTCTTGCTAAGTAACATGAACTAAGTTTATTTATCAAATGTATTGTTCTTTTATTTAATGTCAAATAAATGTTAACATGTACATAAATTTAGCCAAATAATGGCTTATTTACAACTTTATATGATTTTCTAATAATTAAAGTAGGCTACAAACGTGGTAGTCTTGAACAGGGTTGTGAGGCTAATATAGATTCATGATACCAAAAACAATATACAAATACACGTATCTGCATGTATTTATAAACTTCTTGGTGGATTTAAATACCACTCAGTAACTTAGTTCTACTTTCGTTTTTTCTGAACGATACTCCAATATCGCGAAAACATATGACATTCGAAAGTGACATTGTAATTTTGGTTTTCGTCACTGCTGGTGGCAAAATAATATCAAATTGGGTCATTTTGGTAACTGATACAAACTTATCGTGTGACTGTGACTACCTTATTGAACACACGAGTCTAAATATAAAATTGCGATCTACTGTATACGAATTTGTTTTGTTTTATTATCGATCCGGGCACTTACAATTAATCAATTATCGATTAAAATGACCGTCCGGTGGCTTTTTAAATCGACCGGTCAAACGCATCGGCGGTTCTTTAATTCTCTATCCAGTGGTTTACGTGCGTGTCACAATCAACGCATACAATTAAACACCAATTAATGCCAATTATAACACCTTTCGCGTATCTACATAAACAATTTACTGCCTGTCAATCCGCATATAAGTCCCGCCTCGTGTTTACATCACCTACGACGACCTTGGGCATTTTACTATGTAATTTATTCAAGCCACGCCTTCCACCGACAATCATTGGCTTCTGACCAACTCGTGGATTTCGTCACGCATCCGGGTCCCCATCCAAGCGTTCATCGATTGCGATCATGCGTTGATTGATAGCGATTACTCAAGCGTCCAGTGATTGTTTACACGCTAATATTTACAGTTTTATGACAGGAAACGTGCGATAATTTAATGGACTGACAAAGGAAAAATCCCCCGGGTCCGGAGTGACGCACAGGCTTGAAATACGCCGGGTCCTTTCTGCGTCTTTTGGAAATCTCCCGGGTCCGGACTCGGGTCCTCGGGTCCATTGAAACCCCTGCGTTCGTGGAGCAAAAAAACCTTGCATGACCTTTGAATGATATTTTAAAAACTTATACAGGATCGGTTGTTTACATAATTCTAATTTTATAAGATTCCTAATGACATGCAAAGCGTAATCGGTTACAAATTAAAATAAATAATTCAGAAACTAAATATGACCATATTTGGAATTCGTATCACTACGCGCTGTCACAACGTAGATCCATTTGTAGGCTATGTAAATTGTGAATGAACAAACGATTTAGCTACTTGATGTTTATTTCGAGGACCGAATGACGAACAAACATATCAGATCTACTACCAAAATTAGCAACACATTAGGAACTTCCGTAATCCTAGCCTGTGGGTCTAGGATTACGGTACCGTAATCCTAGCCACTGCCAACAAAAAAAACGTGAGAATGAATGACTATAATAAATGATAAACAAATGATACATTTGAAAGGCATTTAATAGTAACCCAAATCACATGCAAATGAGCTAACAAATGACTAAACAAATCATACTAATGAAAGAGTAACAAATCATACATGAAGAGGGGGAGGTCAATAAATGTATAACAAATGCCATCATTTGGAAACAATCCATGGGTATGATTTGTTATTCATTCATTCAATGAATTACTAACAAATTATACCAATAAATGATTTCCAAATCATACTAATGAATGACTAACAAATCATACCAATGGATGATTTCCAAATCATTCTAAATTAAATCTAATGAAAGACTAACAAATCATACCAATAAATGACTTCCAAATCATACTAATGAATGACTAACAAATCATACCAATGGATGATTTCCAAATCATTCTAATGAAAGACTAACAAATCATACTAATGAGTGACTAACAAATGATCACAAAACAATAAGGTGAAATCAATCAATCATGCAATTTATATTAATAAATGACCAACAAATCATATTAAAGAATGACTTAACAAATCATATTAATGAATGACTAGCAAATGTATTTGAATTGATTGTAAAACATAAATGCCCCATAGCAGCATAGTCATTAAAATGAATAGGGGTCATCTCGTGAATTCCTGTATGAAAATATCGGGGCAGATTTGAACCAGAATCTGTACATTTTTTCCCAGGCAGAATACATACAGAATAAAATCTGTGCAGCAATTGAAATAGTACACACAGATTTCTATTAATAGATTTTCTCAATAGAGACGAAGAACATTTTCTGTAAGAGTATCACGAAATATTTAAATGAAGCAGAATTTTATCTGCACAGAAAAAAATTCTGGCCAGACCAAAAATAAATTCTGGCCAGACCGAAAAATCTGTACAGACATTGGACCAAAACTGGGTGCAAAAAATTGACGCTGAAACACCTGTAGAATCTGTACAGAAAAAATAAAATCTGCACAGAGTCTGTACAGAATCTGGCAATGAAAATAGATATCCAAAAACACACCGCCTTAAATCTTTATAGAAAGAGTTTAAAAAACAATTCAATATGGTCAATATTTTACTTATGTCATTTGAATCAAAATAAAATGTTTTCAAAGCAAGGCAATGCATTTCAAGGCTATTAGTAATGTCCCACTCATTGAAAATAAAATAAACAACTGCTTCAATGTTATGTTCCATTCTAAAAGTTTTGTTTATATGATCTTATCCAAATTCTCTGGCACATATTCTTCATGTTCTGTATAATCCATGGCATTGTCCTCTCAATTGTCTTGCACCATGACTGAAAATCGAATTTAACAGTTACATATACAGATGTATCTTAATTTAAAACCAAACTGAAAGACGTTGAAAAGAATGCTCATTTTATTGTTTATGTTAATTTTTTCAATACAAATGATATTTTAGTAGAGTAGGATTTGATTGTGTTTTTAAACATAGAAGTTAGGTGTAATATAATATCATGAAACTCAGTGTTACATTGGGATGCTGAGTTAAATTACATAATGGATTAAATTTATTTGACCAACTCCTCTTAAACTCAATATATTTTACCTTTTAAGGAACAGTATAAATATCTTCAGTGTCTACAGTAAACTTTGGTTAGTACTGACTACCACAATACCGAAGAAGCTAACTTCCCGGTCAAGCCCGCAGTCATGCCACACTTGTGTCAGTGGTACCATCTGAGTTTTGACCTGAAATGTATTATAGAAACTAAACTATAAATTATAAATATGGCACATTTTTCAACCTGACACATTGGTTTTATTTCTTCATACTGTTGTACTAATGCAAATTATCTGAAGGTGCAATGCTGTATTTACAACAAATGTACTTTGCAACTATATTAAAGAACACTGTGATTAAAAGCCAGCATAATTTTTCCAGTATGCTAAATTGCTGATAAACCACTTTGATAACACACCACAGGCCCTCGATGCGATTTTATGGTCCGGAAAATAAATATTACTCTTACTACATACGTAGGACCATAAAATCGCATTGAGGGCCTGTGGCACACACACTGAAGTAACATGTGTCTTTCATTTCCCTTAGTCTTAGTGCATTGTTGATTAAGCCAGCTTTATGTTTGTAATTAAATAATATAAGAAGGCAACACATACAAATATAATATCAATGTCTGAATTAATTAATAAATATCAACACATCTTACCTGGTGTTTAATTGGGCTGCAATCCTTTTCATTCTGTTCTCCCGGTTTTCAATCACTGATTGGAATAAACCATGGAATGTCTCCAAAAAATTTGTTAAGTCTATTATTAACTGACATAGTTTAGCATCCTGATACAAATAGTTTTCCTGTGATCAAGAATGTTGATTTATAAAAAATATATTTGCCCTCAGAATAAAAGCACTGCACACACATACACATATTTGTTTTAGTTTGTTAACCATCACACAATAGCCTTCAAACATTCAAATCTGGTATCATGTATATGGACCAGTCTCCAGCCAATGGCTAATCAGATTCAGTTACAGCTGTGAGGCACTTAGGGGTGAAATGGTCTGTTGGTTATTGTATACATACCAGCACATGTATTATTCTGCCTATTGGTGCCCCTGTACTCATGTTACAATACTACAGAAACTGGCTTATCAGCAGATCTAATTTTAGAACTTTCTCACATTGACCAGCAGGGTCTATAAAGGTTACTATGATATGAATAGAATCAGTTGCTGCATAGAATATGATAAAAAATAAGGTATTAGAAACAATTATCAGTAATTCTGAACCATGCATTTCAGTGTATCTTTTTCTTTATGAAATAAAGTATGAAAATTCTACCTTATAGTTAATCTGCCCAGATTTTTTTTCTTTTGAGCAAGATTATGTACAGAATACAGAAATAAATCCGCACAGACTTCCACCAAATTCTGTGTCTGTATGTACTTTGTACAGATTTTTGATATTCTGTATGCAGTCTGCCCAGAATCTGTACAGACTCTGCACAAAATCTGTAGAATTTTCATACTGGTTAATACAGATGTGTGTATGCATCAATATTGATAACAAAACTTGTTTTTGTTTAGAACCAAATACTAACGAGAAAAATCTTAAATAAGATTTGGGGTGGGCATATTTTTCCATAATTAATACATTATAAATAACCTGTATTCCCAACTGTTTGTTTTTTAAATGCATACTTAATTAATGATCTGTACATTTTTAGCAATAACTAGCTTTAGGATCTTTTGCATTTTTCCTAAGAGTATACACTAGTAATTATTATGAAGCTAAATCACAATTTTATGATGTGAAAATGTGCTGACAGGTACCCTTTAAACTGTCAAATTTTACACTTTACCTATAAACTCTGAAGATTACCCAGATACCATAGCTACACTAAGGATAAAATGTCCCTGTAGCTCGGATATTACTGTCCTCCTACATAAAAAAGAAAGTGACTGAAAGATGGCATGTTATAATTGAAAGATGACTCACTATACAAACCGTACATGCAGTTCGAAGTTAAACGAGTGGTAAACAACTCGCGCACAACATACACAAGTACAATGTAAAAGTGTAACGAGTGACATATAAATCATACACTGTAGAAGTCTATTTCCTAGCAAATCACGAATCTAGAAGGTTATGTCCAATGAATGACTAACAAATCACATCCGCAAAAGATACAAGTTCAATGAGTGATAAACAAATCTCGTATCTAGGAGGTTATGTCCAATGAATGACTAACAAATCACATCCGCAAAAGATACAAGTTCAATGAGTGATAAACAAATCATATGATTTAAATGAATGAGTAACAAATCACTTCCATAAAACTAGCATTTGTTTATCTTTCATTAAATGAATCACTAACAAATGCCATTAATGAATGATAAAAACATGATTTGCTTGTAATTTGTTCATCATTTTGGTGGCATTTGTTACACTTTTTGTTTTGTTTGGGACATGCTCCACTACAGTAGATCAAGGTTGAAGGTGTACCAAGAAGGTGATGACTCACCGTTATGGGTTAGTCTGTACTGTAGTCCTATAACAAGTGCAGTAGGACTAGGCTATATGTTATGTTAGATATCACTCTGTTCCTAGGTGATATGTGATCGATGTTGACTGCACACCCACCAGAAGAGAAATAGCCTCTCTTGCCTGGGACTGAGGGAGACATTAAAAAACGTACAGTAGGTTTTCTTAAGGCCTGCCTCAGTGACTCAGGTCACAACCGAAGTAGTTTTTTATATTGTTGGAAGCAAAGGGTTACCCATTTAACAGGAATTCAGGTAAATAACCAGAATAGGCCTATATTTCGTTAATAAACATTAGTTTTGTATAGTTTTTGGTTATGATCAATCATATTTGCCATAAAGTAACTTATGCTGTTGTCTCGTATCTCGGTGCTCCTTACCAGTTTCAGCCACTAGCACATGCAAGATTTAAAATTATTTGCACCGTGGTCGGAAGAAAAAATGTTTACTTAACTTATAAGAAAAAGAAAATTTAAAAATGATCACGAAAACGCGTTAAATCGTAACTTTTAGATGTCTAGGTCGATGCTCAGAATTCTGGTGACTGTTTCCCATGAAATCTGTGCCTCCGTAAAAATGGGTCTGTATTGGGGCCCAAAATGACTGATTCACTCACTGTAATATACCAAGGACGACTAATTCACTCACTGTAATATACCATGGACTGGTTCACTCACTGTAATATACAAATGACTGATTCACTCAATGTAATATACCAAGGACTGATTCATTCATTGTAATATACCATGGGCTGGTTCACTCAATGTAATATAGCATGGACTGATTCACTCACTGTAATATCCCAAGGACTGATTCACTCACTGTAATATACCAAGGACTGGTTCACTCACTGTAATATACCAAGGACTGATTCACTCAATGTAATATACCAAGGACTGATTCACTCACTGTAATATACCAAGGGCTGATTCACTCACTGTAATATACCAAGGACTGATTCACTCACTGTAATATACCAAGGGCTGATTCACTCACTGTAATATACCAAGGACTGTATCACTCACTGTAATATACCAAGGACTGATTCACTCACTGTAATATACCAAGGACTGATTCACTCACTGTAATATAGCATGGACTGATTCACTCACTGTAATATAGCATGGACTGGTTCACTCACTGTAATATACCAAGGACTGATTCACTCAATGTAATATAGCATGGACTGATTCACTCACTGTAATATAGCATGGACTGATTCACACACTGTAATATACCATGGACTGGTTCACTCACTGTAATATACCAAGGACTGATTCACTCATTGTAATATACCAAGGACTGGTTCACTCACTGTAATATACCAAGGACCGATTCACTCACTGTTATATACCAAGGACTGATTCACTCACTGTAATATACCATGTACTGGTTCACTCACTGTAATATCCCATGTACTGGTTCACTCACTGTAATATACCAAGGACTGGTTCACTCACTGTAATATACCATGTACTGGTTCACTCACTGTAATATACCATGTACTGATTCACTCACTGTAATATCCCATGTACTGGTTCACTCACTGGTATATACCATGTACTGGTTCACTCACTGTAATATACCATGTACTGATTCACTCACTGTAATATCCCATGTACTGGTTCACTCACTGTAATATCCCATGTACTGGTTCACTCACTGTAATATACCAAGGACTGATTCACTCACTGTAATATCCCATGTACTGGTTCACTCACTGTAATATACCAAGGACTGGTTCACTCACTGTAATATCCAATGTACTGGTTCACTCACTGTAATATACCATGTACTGATTCACTCACTGTAATATCCCATGTACTGGTTCACTCACTGTAATATACCAAGGACTGGTTCACACACTGTAATATACCAATGCCTGATTCACACACTGTAATATACCAAGGACTGATTCACACACTGTAATATACCAAGGACTGATTCACACACTGTAATATCCCAATGACTGATTCACTCACTGTAATATACCATGGGCTGGTTCACTCACTGTAATATACAAAGGACTGATTCACTCATTGTAATATACCAAGGACTGATTCACACACTGTAATATACCAAGGACTGGTTCACTCACTGTAATATCCCAATGACTGATTCACTCACTGTAATATACCATGGGCTGGTTCACTCACTGTAATATACCAAGGACTGATTCACTCATTGTAATATACCAAGGACTGATTCACTCACTGTAATATACCAAGGACTGGTTCACTCACTGTAATATACATAGGACTGGTTCACTCACTGTAATATACCAAGGACTGGTTCACTCACTGTAATATACCATGGGCTGGTTCACTCACTGTAATATCCCATGTACTGATTCACTCACTGTAATATACCATGTACTGATTCACTCACTGTAATATACCATGGGCTGGTTCACTCACTGTAATATCCCATGTACTGATTCACTCACTGTAATATACCAAGGACTGATTCACTCACTGTAATATACCAAGGACTGGTTCACTCACTGTAATATACCAAGGACTGATTTACTCAATGTAATATCCCAATGACTGATTCACACACTGTAATATACCAAGGACTGGTTCACTCACTGTAATATACCAAGGGCTGATTCACTCACTGTAATATACCATGTACTGGTTCACTCACTGTAATATACCATGGACTGATTCACTCAATGTAATATAGCATGGACAGATTCACTCACTGTAATATACCATGTACTGGTTCACTCACTGTAATATACCATGTGCTGGTTCACTCACTGTAATATACCATGTACTGATTCACTCACTGTAATATCCCATGTACTGGTTCACTCACTGTAATATCCCATGTACTGGTTCACTCACTGTAATATACCAAGGACTGATTCACTCACTGTAATATAGCATGGACTGATTCACTCAATGTAATATACCATGGACTGATTCACTCGCTGTAATATAGCATGGACTGATTCACTCACTGTAATATACCATGAACTGGTTCACTCACTGTAATATAGCATGGACTAGTTCACACACTGTTATATACCAAGGACTGATTCACACACTGTAATATACCAAGGACTGATTCACACACTGTAATATACCAAGGACTGGTTCACTCACTGTAATATACCAAGGACTGATTCACTCACTGTAATATACCAAGGACTGATTCACTCACTGTAATATACCAAGGACTGGTTCACTCACTGTAATATCCCAAGGACTGATTCACTCACTGTAATATACCAATGACTGGTTCACTCACTGTAATATACCAAGGACTGATTCACTCACTGTAATATAGCATGGACTGATTCACTCACTCTAATATCCCAAGGACTGATTCACTCACTGTAATATACCAAGGACTGGTTCACTCACTGTAATATACCAATGACTGATTCACTCACTGTAATATAGCATGGACTGATTCACTCACTGTAATATCACAAGGACTGATTCACTCACTGTTATATACCAAGGACTGATTCACTGTAATATACCATGGACTGATTCACTCACTGTAATATACCAAGGACTGGTTCACTCACTGTAATATACCAAGGACTGATTCACTCACTGTTATATACCAAGGACTGTATCACTCACTGTAATATACCAAGGACTGGTTCACTCACTGTAATATACCAAGGACTGATTCACTCACTGTTATATACCAATGCCTGATTCACACACTGTACTATACCAAGGACTGATTGACTCACTGTTATATACCAAGGACTGATTCACTCACTGTAATATACCAAGGGCTGGTTCACTCACTGTAATATACCAAGGACCGATTCACTCACTGTTATATACCAAGGACTGATTCACTCACTGTAATATACCAAGGGCTGATTCACTCACTGTAATATACCATGGACTGATTCACACACTGTAATATACCATGGACTGGTTCGCTCACTGTAATATACCATGTACTGATTCACACACTGTAATATACCATGTACTGATTCACACACTGTAATATACCAAGGACTGATTCACACACTGTAATATACCAAGGACTGATTCACACACTGTAATATACCAAGGACTGATTCACACACTGTAATATACCAAGGACTGATTCACTCACTGTAATATACCAAGGGCTGATTCACTCACTGTAATATAGCATGGACTGATTCACACACTGCAATATACCAAGGACTGATTCACACACTGTAATATACCATGTACTGATTCACACACTGTAATATAGCATGGACTGGTTCACTCACTGTAATATAACATGGACTGGTTCACTCACTGTAATATAACATGGACTAGTTTACTCACTGTAATATACCAAGGACTGATTCACTCACTGTAATATACCAAGGACTGGTTCACTCACTGTAATATACCAAGGACTGATTCACTCACTGTAATATAGCATGGACTGATTCACTCACTCTAATATCCCAAGGACTGATTCACTCACTGTAATATACCAAGGACTGGTTCACTCACTGTAATATACCAATGACTGATTCACTCACTGTAATATAGCATGGACTGATTCACTCACTGTAATATCACAAGGACTGATTCACTCACTGTTATATCACAAGGACTGATTCACTCACTGTTATATACCATGGACTGATTCACTCACTGTAATATACCAAGGACTGGTTCACTCACTGTAATATACCAAGGACTGATTCACTCACTGTTATATACCAAGGACTGTATCACTCACTGTAATATACCAAGGACTGGTTCACTCACTGTAATATACCAAGGACTGATTCACTCACTGTTATATACCAAGGACTGATTCACTCACTGTAATATACCAAGGGCTGATTCACTCACTGTAATATACCATGGACTGATTCACACACTGTAATATACCATGGACTGGTTCGCTCACTGTAATATACCATGTACTGATTCACACACTGTAATATACCAAGGACTGATTCACACACTGTAATATACCAAGGACTGATTCACTCACTGTAATATACCAAGGACTGATTCACTCACTGTAATATACCATGTACTGATTCACACACTGTAATATACCAAGGACTGATTCACTCACTGTAATATACCATGTACTGATTCACACACTGTAATATACCATGGACTGATTCACTCACTGTAATATACCAAGGACTGATTCACACACTGTAATATACCAAGGACTGATTCACTCACTGTAATATACCAAGGGCTGATTCACTCACTGTAATATAGCATGGACTGATTCACACACTGCAATATACCAAGGACTGATTCACACACTGTAATATACCATGTACTGATTCACACACTGTAATATAGCATGGACTGATTCACTCACTGTAATATACCAAGGACTGGTTCACTCACTGTAATATAGCATGGACTGATTCACACACTGTAATATACCAAGGGCTGATTCACTCACTGTAATATAGCATGGACTGATTCACACACTGTAATATACCAAGGACTGATTCACACACTGTAATATACCATGTACTGATTCACACACTGTAATATAGCATGGACTGGTTCACTCACTGTAATATAACATGGACTAGTTTACTCACTGTAATATACCAAGGACTGATTCACTCACTGTAATATACCAAGGACTGGTTCACTCACTGTAATATAACATGGACTAGTTCACTCACTGTAATATACCAAGGACTGATTCACACACTGTAATATACCATGGACTAGTTCACTCACTGTAATATACCAAGGACTGATTCACTCACTGTCATATAACATGGACTAGTTTACACACTGTAATATACCAAGGACTGATTCACTCACTGTAATATACCATGTACTGATTCACTCACTGTAATATACCTAGGATGGATTCACTTACTGTAATATACCAAGGATGGATTCACTCACTGTAATAGGGTATTTAATAGCCAGCAAAGCTGGCTATTGAAAATAGCCACACCAGTAACGGGTCCACGTGCCTATCTTCGTCGAGTCTGTGCCGGTACTAATGCTTTCAAAAAAAGTTATTTCCGGTCAAAAATTTCAGGCAGTTTTCCGAGGTGAATAATCTTGGAAAATAAGAAAATTCTTAATCTCGAAACGGTTGAGCTCAAACGTTTTCTTTTGTATTCTTCAATTTTTAAAAAATATTCTATGAAATGAAACAAAATTATTGAATCAACAAAGGGAAGTAAACACTCCGAGGAGCGGAGCGACGAGTTTTAGACCGTTCCCTTTTTCAAAACAAAAACATCGTGTGCTGCAGTTTACTTTAGCCAACTAAAGACGTTAAGTAACCAAAACGAAGAAGTATATAACATATTTATTTATATGGATTGATTCCGGATTAATCGTCAACCAGGTTGAGCAGTTCAATGTTGTTGTAAATTTACTTCGATCGAAATTGGAAAGAGAGTCGCGAAATCATGTTCCGGATGAGCTGATAGTCCGAGAGTCTACACACTCACTGTATGCAAGCTACGAAGCACAATTGTGTGATATTTGTTGTGGGTCTAGATCTAGTGATATATACCTGGGCCCCATCAAATATCGTACGGTGTCGCTTTTTTAATATCTTCGATTTTCCAAGCGGATACAGTAGGGACGAAAGACAAACATGGTTAGGTAGGGCTGGGAGGCTGGAAATTATCTATATTCTGGGACAAAATAAAACCTCATACAGTAGGCCTACACTATAACAGTACAGTATAGGTATGTCGTTGATTTTATTGATTTTGAATCAAATTGCATTGAATTGATTTGTACAATGATAGTCTGGTTTTGCTGATTACAAATTTAGTGGTAAGGGAAGAAACTCCAGACTATGTACAATGCTTGCATACATTTGTTATCTCCCTTGGATAAAGCAACTGGAGCCCGTGTGTATATCTTCAAATATAGCCTAGCTGTTATCTAATATTTATTAAATACCGATTTAGGCGATGCCTTAGTTCATATTATACCATGTACTGATTCACTCACTGTAATATACCATGTACTGATTCACTCACTGTAATATACCATGGACTGATTCACACACTGTAATATACCATGTACTGATTCACTCACTGTAATATACCATGTACTGATTCACTCACTGTAATATACCATGGACTGGTTCACTCACTGTAATATACCAAGGACTGATTCACTCACTGTAATATAGCATGGACTGATTCACACACTGTAATATACCATGTACTGATTCACTCACTGTAATATAGCATGGACTGGTTCACTCACTGTAATATACCAAGGACTGGTTCACTCACTGTAATATACCATGTACTGATTCACTCACTGTAATATACCATGGACTGGTTCACTCACTGTAATATACCATGTACTGATTCACTCACTGTAATATAGCATGGACTAGTTCACTCACTGTAATATACCATGGACTGATTCACTCACTGTAATATACCATGTACTGATTCACACACTGTAATATTCCAAGGACTGATTCACTCACTGTAATATACCATGGACTGATTCACTCACTGTAATATACCAAGGACTGATTCACTCACTGTAATATACCAAGGACTGATTCACTCACTGTAATATACCAAGGACTGGTTCACTCACTGTAATATAGCATGGACTGATTCACTCACTGTAATATACCATGTACTGATTCACACACTGTAATATACCATGGACTGGTTCACTCACTGTAATATACCATGTACTGATTCACTCACTGTAATATACCATGGACTGGTTCACTCACTGTAATATACCATGTACTGATTCACTCACTGTAATATAGCAAGGACTAGTTCACTCACTGTAATATACCAAGGGCTGGTTCACACACTGTAATATACCAAGGACTGGTTCACTCACTGTAATATACCAAGGACTGATTCACACACTGTAATATACCATGTACTGATTCACACACTGTAATATACGATGTACTGATTCACTCACTATAATATACCATGTACTAGTTCACTCACTGTAATATACCATGGACTGATTCACTCACTGTAATATACAAAGGACTGATTCACTCACTGTAATATACCAAGGACTGATTCACTCACTGTAATATACCATGGACTGATTCACTCACTGTAATATACAAAGGACTGATTCACTCACTGTAATATACCAAGGACTGGTTCACTCACTGTAATATACCAAGGACCGATTCACTCACTGTTATATACCAAGGACTGATTCACTCACTGTAATATACCAAGGACTGATTCACTCACTGTAATATACCAAGGGCTGGTTCACTCACTGTAATATACCAAGGACTGATTCACTCACTGTAATATACCAAGGACTGATTCACACACTGTAATATACCAAGGACTGATTCCATCACTGTAATATGGAAAGGACTGATTCACTCACTGTAATATACCAAGGACTGATTCACTCACTGTAATATACCAAGGACTGATTCACACACAGTACTATACCAAGGACTGATTCACTCACTGTAATATACCAAGGGCTGGTTCACACATTATACTATACCAAGGACTGATTCACTGTAATATACCAAGGACTGATTCCATCACTGTAATATACCAAGGGCTGATTCACTCACTGTAATATACCAAGACTGATTCACTGTAATATACCAAGGACTGATTCCATCACTGTAATATACCAAGGACTGATTCACTCACTGTAATATACCATGTACTGATTCACTCACTGTAATATACCAAGGACTAATTCACTCACTGTAATATACCATGTACTGATTCACTCACTGTAATATACCAAGGACTGATTCACACACTGTAATATACCAAGGACTGATTCACTCACTGTAATATACCAAGACTGATTCACACATTATACTATACCAAGGACTGATTCATTCACTGTTATATACCAAGGGCTGGTTCACTCACTGTAATATACCAAGGACTGATTCACTCACTGTAATATACCAAGGACTGATTCACTCACTGTAATATACCAAGGACTGATTCACATACTGTAATATACCAAGGACTGATTCACACACTGTAATATACCAAGGACTGATTCACTCACTGTAATATACCAAGGACTGATTCACTCACTGTAATATACCAAGGGCTGGTTCACACACTGTAATATACCAAGGACTGATTCACTCACTGTAATATACCAAGGACTGATTCACTCACTGTAATATACCATGGGCTGGTTAACTCACTGTAATATACCAAGGACTGATTCACACACTGTAATATACCATGGACTGATTCACTCACTGTAATATACCAAGGACTGATTCACTCACTGTACTATACCATTGACTGATTCACTCACTGTAATATACCAAGGGCTGGTTAACTCACTGTAATATACCAAGGACTGATTCACTCACTGTAATATACCAAGGACTGATTCACTCACTGTAATATACCATGGGCTGGTTAACTCACTGTAATATACCATGGACTGATTCACTCACTGTAATATACCAAGGACTGATTCACTCACTGTAATATACCAAGGACTGATTCACTCACTGTAATATACCAAGGGCTGCTTCGCACTGTAATATACCAAGGACTGGTTCACAAACTGTAATATACCAAGGACTGATTCACTGTAATATACCAAGGACTGATTCACTCACTGTAATATACCAAGGACTGATTCACTCACTGTTATATACCAAGGACTGGTTCACACACTGTAATATACCAAGGACTGATTCACTGTA
Organism: Spisula subtruncata; assembly: GCA_963678985.1. Taxonomy (NCBI): domain Eukaryota; kingdom Metazoa; phylum Mollusca; class Bivalvia; order Venerida; family Mactridae; genus Spisula; species Spisula subtruncata. The sequence goes on along the minus strand of OY787675.1, from coordinate 5,614,946 downwards.
ATATACCATGGACTGATTCACTCACTGTTATATACCAAGGACTGATTCACTGTAATATACCATGGACCGATTCACTCACTGTTATATACCAAGGACTGATTCACTCACTGTAATATACCATGGACTGATTCACTCACTGTAATATACCATGGACTAGTTCACTCACTGTAATATACCAAGGACTGATTCACTCACTGTAATATAGCATGGACTGATTCACTCACTGTAATATACCAAGGACTGATTCACTCACTGTAATATACCATGGACTGATTCACTCACTGTAATAAACCATGGACTGGTTCACACACTGTAATATACCAAGGACTGGTTCACTAACTGTAATATACCATGTACTGGTTCACTCACTGTAATATAGCAGGGACTAGTTCACACACTGTAATATACCATGGACTGATTCACTCACTGTAATATACGGAGGACTGATTCACTCACTGTAATATACCAAGGACTGATTCACTCACTGTAATATACCAAGGACTGGTTCACTCACTGTAATATACCAAGGACTGATTCACTCACTGTAATATACCAAGGACTGATTCACACACTGTAATATACCAAGGACTGATTCCATCACTGTAATATGGAAAGGACTGATTCACTCACTGTAATATACCAAGGACTGATTCACTCACTGTAATATACCAAGGACTGATTCACACACAGTACTATACCAAGGACTGATTCACTCACTGTAATATACCAAGGGCTGGTTCACACATTATACTATACCAAGGACTGATTCACTGTAATATACCAAGGACTGATTCCATCACTGTAATATACCAAGGGCTGATTCACTCACTGTAATATACCAAGACTGATTCACTGTAATATACCAAGGACTGATTCCATCACTGTAATATACCAAGGACTGATTCACTCACTGTAATATACCATGTACTGATTCACTCACTGTAATATACCAAGGACTAATTCACTCACTGTAATATACCATGTACTGATTCACTCACTGTAATATACCAAGGACTGATTCACACACTGTAATATACCAAGGACTGATTCACTCACTGTAATATACCAAGACTGATTCACACATTATACTATACCAAGGACTGATTCATTCACTGTTATATACCAAGGGCTGGTTCACTCACTGTAATATACCAAGGACTGATTCACTCACTGTAATATACCAAGGACTGATTCACTCACTGTAATATACCAAGGACTGATTCACATACTGTAATATACCAAGGACTGATTCACACACTGTAATATACCAAGGACTGATTCACTCACTGTAATATACCAAGGACTGATTCACTCACTGTAATATACCAAGGGCTGGTTCACACACTGTAATATACCAAGGACTGATTCACTCACTGTAATATACCAAGGACTGATTCACTCACTGTAATATACCATGGGCTGGTTAACTCACTGTAATATACCAAGGACTGATTCACACACTGTAATATACCATGGACTGATTCACTCACTGTAATATACCAAGGACTGATTCACTCACTGTACTATACCATTGACTGATTCACTCACTGTAATATACCAAGGGCTGGTTAACTCACTGTAATATACCAAGGACTGATTCACTCACTGTAATATACCAAGGACTGATTCACTCACTGTAATATACCATGGGCTGGTTAACTCACTGTAATATACCATGGACTGATTCACTCACTGTAATATACCAAGGACTGATTCACTCACTGTAATATACCAAGGACTGATTCACTCACTGTAATATACCAAGGGCTGCTTCGCACTGTAATATACCAAGGACTGGTTCACAAACTGTAATATACCAAGGACTGATTCACTGTAATATACCAAGGACTGATTCACTCACTGTAATATACCAAGGACTGATTCACTCACTGTTATATACCAAGGACTGGTTCACACACTGTAATATACCAAGGACTGATTCACTGTAATATACCATGGACTGATTCACTCACTGTTATATACCAAGGACTGATTCACTGTAATATACCATGGACCGATTCACTCACTGTTATATACCAAGGACTGATTCACTCACTGTAATATACCATGGACTGATTCACTCACTGTAATATACCATGGACTAGTTCACTCACTGTAATATACCAAGGACTGATTCACTCACTGTAATATAGCATGGACTGATTCACTCACTGTAATATACCAAGGACTGATTCACTCACTGTAATATACCATGGACTGATTCACTCACTGTAATAAACCATGGACTGGTTCACACACTGTAATATACCAAGGACTGGTTCACTAACTGTAATATACCATGTACTGGTTCACTCACTGTAATATAGCAGGGACTAGTTCACACACTGTAATATACCATGGACTGATTCACTCACTGTAATATACGAAGGACTGATTCACTCACTGTAATATACCAAGGACTGATTCACTCACTGTAATATACCAAGGACTGGTTCACTCACTGTAATATACCAAGGACTGATTCACTCACTGTAATATATCAAGGACTGATTCACTCACTGTTATATACCAAGGACTGATTCACTCACTGTAATATACCAAGGTCTAATTCACTCACTGTAATATACCATGGACTGGTTCACTCACTGTTATATACCATGTACTGATTCACTCACTGTAATATAGCATGGACTAGTTCACACCCTGTAATATACCATGTACTGGTTAACTCACTGTAATATACCATGGACTGATTCACTCACTGTTATATACCAAGGACTGATTCACTCACTGTAATATACCAAGGACTGATTCACTCACTGTAATATACCAAGGACTGATTCACTAACTGTTATATACCATGGACTGATTCACTCACTGTAATATACCATGGACTGGTTCACACACTGTAATATACCAAGGACTGATTCACTCACTGTAATATACCATGTACTGGTTCACTCACTGTAATATACCATGTACTGGTTCACTCACTGTAATATACCATGGACTGATTCACACACTCTAATATACCATGGACTGATTCACACACTCTAATATACCATGGACTGATTCACTCACTCTAATATACCATGGACTGATTCACTCACTGTAATATACCATGGACTGGTTCACACACTGTAATATACCAAGGACTGATTCACTCACTGTAATATACCAAGGACTGATTCACACACTCTAATATACCATGGACTGGTTTTAGCCTCACATACGTTTTGAATCACAGAAGTGTAATCTTGTTTACTTTGTTTATTTTTAGATAGCAAGAGTGTCACTGTACCAAAAATGAGGTATATCTGGAAGTCATTGCAATTGTGTGCTGTCTTTAGTACTGCATGAGTATTGACTGGAAAAATATGGCGATTATATTAAGGTGAGCGTGATGCCTTTGTCACAAATCTTCCCCAAGACCGAACTTCTTAACAATCCGAAATCTGTGCCAAGGGTATATGCCTGATTGAGACTGACAAGATGGATTGTGACGTCACAGTCAGTTATAACAACTCACTGGTAAAACAGGAACCATTGTTATTAAATGATGGAAATACTGATGACGAAATCAATAAGAAGATAGAACCGTCTTCGAAGAAACCTCGAAAAAAGAAGAAAACTCCTTACAAAGAATATAGATGCAGGTTTTGTGATAAATTCTATCGAAATAAAACCCATTTTGAAAGGCATGAAAGGGGTCATACTGGTGAAAGACCTTTTCAATGTTCGGTTTGTGGTTTTGCATTCAAGTCACTAAATAATCTTATCGAGCATCAGAGACGACATCTAGGCGAGAAACCAGATAGGCAGTGTATGTCTAACACTAGAAAGTATGCAGTACATAAATGCGAAACATGTCCGAAAACTTTTACCTCTAGAGGAAGTCTAAGGCGACACATGGATGCACACAGCACAGTGCCAAATTACAGTTGTCCTAATTGTGATCGGAAATTCTTCCATGCGTCAACTTTAAATAGACACTTGTTAGTTGAAAGTGGCATAAAGAATCACGCTTGTGACTTTTGTGACAGGAAATTTGTAGACAAATCTGATTTAAGAAAACATATTTCTAACCACATAGGACTGAAAAAGTTTCTTTGCTCGGAATGTGGAAGACTTTTTATACAGTCCAATGGCTTGAAGAATCATAAGTGCCACGAAACCAGGAGCATAGAGGAAGAGGGGAAGTTAAGTGAAAATATTCCTTTCAAAGGTGATCTTGAAGTTGAGGATATTAAATCTTATCATACGAATGAGAAAGAAATTAGAGAAGAAAATTCTCCAAAGTTAATGAAAAAGAGAAAAGTTAATGTTAAAAAAGAATATCTTAATAATAGACACAAAAAGGTAAAGCAGAAACATAAGAACACATGTAGAAACGTGAACGAAGAACTCAGTGTTGACCAAACATTAACTGCGCTTGAAGATCTGATACCAGGTGATAATTCTCATATGAATGATTTTGATTCTGAGGACTATAAACATGAGGAAGAACGACTTTACATTGACACTGTTGTTGATAATGATGATGTTAGTACTGACGAATACGATGCCAATGGTGTTGATGACAGTGCTTGCATCGGGGAAAATGACATTGTTAGTACTGCTAGTTGTAAGGTTAGTTCAGACTACCGCCACCACGACCTGTTGAACACTGAAGAAACATATGGCGACAAGTCAAATGATCTATCTGACGAAGATGTGAAAGATGTTAAAGAAAGTGGCGTTAAAGAGGAAAGTGTTCTTGATACAGCCTCTGTTTTAACTATCGGACGCGATAAGGAATGCTTTGATGATGCTTGTGTCATTGTTAATGGCTCAGATACGGCTGGATCTGATGTATTTTACTCTAAGCCACTGCTGCCAGTCTTAGTTAAATCTGAAAAAGAAAGTAACACTACAACATTAAATACATCAGAACATGAAAACCCACATGACACATGTACTTTCAATGCAATATCGGAACATGAAACTGAAGAATCCAAATGTAAAGAAATTACACTCGTCCGAGACAATGGCAGGAACATCGATATAACTGAAGTTGAAATAAAACTAGTAGAGGATGAGGCAGATTCCAACCATAGAATTAATGACAGACACAAGCCTCATGATAATCTATCAGGCAGGCTAGAACAAAGCAAACTGTTGTGGAAAAATCAACTTGATAAAATTGAATCGAATAATGGTAAAGTAATTGTACTCTTGGAGAATGACAGAGAGATTGATTTACCTCTAAATGATGTAACTGACAAAACAAAGAAAATAATAATTCCCGAACTCAAAAATGTTATAAGTGATAGAGGGGAAATAAACATAATTGATCCTGAATACAAGAATGACAACCCAGCAGAGATAGTGAAGCCACCAAAACGTCTTGTCTGCAGACATTGTAAGGAGGAATTTGTTATAAGACGTGAATATTTGCAACACCTTAGAGCCAACCATTTCTATTTGAAGTGTGACAAATGTGGTGTTGAAAAAAGGAGATGGAGAGACTGTCACTGGGATGAACATACATGTCAAATTTGCGAAGATTGTGGTCGAATATTTCAATCGTCAAAAACTCTCAAAAATCATAGAAAACTACTTCATGCATGCACATCATGCCACAAAGCATTCTGTACAATGAACAGTTTGAAAATTCATGAAATAAACGAAATGTGCAAAATTATGTTTTCATGTCAGCAGTGTGATAAGATATTTTCAACCCAACATATGCTTGAAAAACATCGACGATGCAGCCATGATAAGCATAAAGGTAAAGCTTATCGTTGTGGAATCTGTGGTTTCGGCTATAAAACTTTATCATCACTCCATAAGCACTCTATGATGCATAACGGTAAACACGTGTGTAAGCATTGTAAAAAGAAGTGTTACGATTTACAACGCCTCCAGTTACACGAGTCAAAGTGTGTCAAATCATTCAATGTTATAGATATTAGGAATAATGATACAGTTACAAAAGAATCTGTCAGCAGTCTTAACTCAGATGATGAAATACGCTGCATTGCTAAGCCTTTTAATATGTCTAGTACTATTGATAATATAACAGATGTCAGTGATGTTTTGTTGATGGGAAGTGTAACTGGTACTACTCATCCTGAATCTGATGCTGACAAAGATCTTGACCTTCCTGACATAGATGTACTTACTAGTGATGACGAGGAGTGTGTAGCAGGGACTATGTCATCTATGGTTTGTGAAACAACTGTTGAAAGTGGTGCTCATCGTAATGATTGGAGTGGAAAACATGTTGGTTTGGATTATCCTGGTGAAATTGACACTGATTCATCAATGACGCATAGAACTAAGACTGAATATTTCGCTGCGATCATCAATGGTAAAATCAAACGTGAGACTAGTTGTGATAATGATATCGTAGAAACGTCTTCGAAAAAACTTGTTGTGTCTACTAAGTTATTTGGAAAGGACGTATTTCATCGGAATGATGGTTCACTTAAATACCTAAAGAAAGTAGATTGCTCTGAGCTTGGTGCTGATGCGATTGATTATTTAGAACATCATGGTGTGCCATACAACCAAAACGGCGAAGACTCAATGTCTTCTGACGGTGATAATATTAACCGGGTAAAGGATGTGTCTGAAATGAGTAAAAGTATGGTCAGTTTGGAGACAGAGGAAGTTACATACGATGATGAATCCGACAGTGGTAGCGATAGTGGAAGCGATAGTGATACAGACAGTGATGGGTATGAGGAATGTACAACCGAGGAAGTCAAAGCAATGATATCAACAATGCAGCCTTAAATATTGATATCAACAATGCAACCTTAAATCTTGATATCAACAATTCAACCTTAAATCTTGATATCAACAATTCAACCTTAAATCTTGATATCAACAATGCAACCTTAAATCTTCATATCAACAATTCAACCTTAAATATTGATACCAACAATGCAACCTTAAATCTTCATATCAACAATTCAACCTTAAATCTTTGTTTTATAGTACTCCATTCGATGGAGTGGATGTTAGTCGTAATGTATGGATAGTATGTCAGTATTAATAGCAAACTTCCCTAGTTTACCATGCAAACCAGCTCAGTGACGTATCATATCAGAATATTTTATGTTGTACATAGGGAAACAGGTGAGTCATCTATGCAAAAAATTGAGTATTCATCTATTTATTTTTCACGTATAATTCATGAGTGAAAGTTTTCAGTCTCAATACGGATTTCAGTATTTGGATAAGTAACTGTGCTATGAAATATATAAGCAAATGGTCCTTGTTCTGTATGTTCATAAGCAGTGTTCAGTATTTTGAATATTTTGAACTTTCACACATGCGTATTTAATTCGGAATGCAGGTAAACATCATTATTTTAATAATAATATTATACATATATCATTATTTGAGCTAGAATAACTAAAATACTGCCATGAAGGTTTCGCGATATGAATAATTGTTGTAAAATATGGTTTATTGGTTGGTTGTGTCTTAAATTTAAATTATTGAAAGGCAAGCCTCTTTTTACATATTTCTGAGGTTTCTTTTTGACGTGATTTTATGTCGCTATTTATTTCATGAGCGAAATTAACGTAAAACTGATTCACCATGAATGTTAATAATTTTACAGTTAATTCTTGTTAGCACCTTAGATTTGTTGGTAAATAAGATGTGTGCCATGTATGTTATTTTTTAATCTAGATGAATTTCGATGTATACTTGGTAATATGGAATAAACAACTAGGACAAATAAAAAAAGACAAAAAAAAATTATTCATAACCATTGATGCTTGAAGTATTTATGGTATTTGAAAGACATTAAAAAGGTTAATATGTGGTATTTTTACCAGTAAATGGAATATTTTCCTCATTCTTTAAAACTACTGTTCAGTCTTCTGTTTGTTCTTGTTTGCAAGTTTTAAGTAGTATTTACTTTTTTTGCATTCATTTATTTTTTATTTTACTACTCAGAAATTCAATGGGGTCAACAAATGTTCCTTATGGACCTTTTCCTATTTCAAAATAGATCTATCAAGAAAAATAATTTGTTGCATTGATAGATGCTCGTATATTTTGAAGTATGTTCTTCTTAAATTCTCATCAGTTATTTTAATTGTTGACTATTTGTTATCTGTTTAAATTATTTTGTATTTTCATGGTTGGGACATTAAATGTGTTCCTTAACCTTTATGCACGACTATACCGACATTCAATGGGTTTTGTTTATCAATTTCCATGAGGAAGTCGTTCATATTCTGTTATTTAGCTTGACTGTATATATTTGTATTGAGCATAATGCCTAATGTATTTCAAAATAAACTTTACATATTTATGCCCGGCATGCACTGTACTGACTCAGATGCATGCAGTGATATACCTGTCCGTTCGTCCATTACAAATGTTGCAACTCAAGTAATTTTAAGTCCATCAAGGCATTGCTTTCAACTTGGCTTACCATTTCACCATCATAAACACGTTATATTATCAAAGATGTGTACGTAACACTATCAAACATTTCAACAGAACTATGGCACCTGAATGACTTGGCTATATGTTATGGACAAGTCTTCCATCGGGGCATAAGCGTTTTCTGAACACGGTCTTGCTTTTGAATAAAATTCAAATACATTATGATTTATTTAATATGTTTGGAATATACTCTCTATTTACTATTTAGTATGGTAGAAACTGCATGCGTGTTGGTAAGTGGAGGTAGATACTTCTTAAATTAAATTCTTTGTTTTCTTACATATGTATTACTAGTATTTATGTGCGTTGAGCTTTTACACCAAATACCAGGGGGAGATTATTCAATAGTATATCAGTATAAGGTGATAGTATTATTCTCGAGATTTATTTAATGTAAAATTGTATAAATTTTGTTGCGTTTGTGTCGTGCCCTTTAAGGGAATTGTATAGTAGTATTATTTGTGTTTCTCTGTATGTGTTCAGTCCGCATTTCTATGAGAAATACGCCACATCACTTTTTATCAATTAGTTATTTCTTAGAAATTATCAAATTATTTATGCATGAATTATAGACTATATTATATCAAAGCTTATGTTTTCAAAAAAGTGTGCGTAATTCATAAGAGTGTGTTTCATAAGTGTGCTAAAGAACATTCTTTACATGCATGCTTTGTCATAGCAACATTTCATAGACTATGTGGTAAATATTGTTTGTATTTGTTGATCCGTCCATTAATAGAATCTATTGGCGAACGATTAGCGTGGTAGTTCATTGGGTTTTTTACTTTGTGCGCCAGCTTTAGTATTGCATAAAACTGAGCGAGTTGTTTGTCATGTCAAATGGCAGGGTGACAGTAATTTGAACTACTAGGGGTTATCCAAAACCGTCTTACAGTAGTGATCATGACAATCTGACTTAAAAAGATTTTTAGAACAAAATTCGATGCAATTTTTGATCCCTCTTCGTGCATATAACTATTTGAATTTTAAAATGGGCATCCATGATATACATCTTATTATTATTACAGTATATATAAACTTACGTTGTAGTAGATGCATCAACTATTTGTACAAGTTATTTAATTTTTGTTAATTATTTTTTATCATATGTCTTTACTAGTGCAGTAGTGTTGTAATTCATAGCAAAACCGAAATACAATTTTTTTTTGTCCTTTCAATTTTATTCATTTATAAATACATTTACATTTATGCCATACATTATAAACATATTAACAAATAGTATAAAAATAAATGGATTTGTAAATTATTTTTCGAGAGAGAGAGAGGGGGGAGAGAGAGAGAGAGGGGGGGGAGAAAGAGAGACAAATTTACAATATTAAATTGGGCGAATGGATTTTAGTTCAGATGTAACAAATGTGTCTGGAATGTTAATCATACCTTATACAACATGTTCAGGTGATTTATTAAGGTGTGTATATCGCTGGCTTAGAATGAGAAGGTCGAAAGTACTTAACCTCAATTTTGAGAAAACAAGACAAAACAGTCTAAAAACTACCCTTAACATATGGAAAACAAATATTTTAACTTCAGTTTTGTCAACATGACACGTTCCGATTTTCTTGAAAATATGGTCATAAGAAATGCTTTGTGATACAGATATCAAACATGTGTGAGTATTATAATGACCTTCTCATTCTAAGCCAGCGATAGATGGGATGGTATAACTTTATAAATGAATATTGCGTAGTGTAAGAAATAGAGGAAATGTTATTTCATTTAATAAGACCATCATTGGGACACTGTTGGGCTTTTCTCAATTGATAGTTTTCATGACCATGTACAATTTGCTAGATAAAGAACGAACCGTTGTTAATGGACTTGGAAATTGAATTCTAAATTTTAGGATGCCCATATTACTTACATACTGGGTGATTCATAATATATGTCACTATTACAATTTACTGTATAAAGGCCTTAATTTACTGCTTCTACCTCATACGTAATCATCTTTAAATTGTCATGATATTGTATTCACCAAAGCATGTTTATAGCTTTTGTGATCACTCAGTGATCAAAACTGGGTCACATTGGGTCAAAAACTAGGGCACCAGGTCAAATAATTGAAAAACCCTTATGTTCACTCTAGAGATCACAGTTTTGATCCAATCTTCATGAAACTTGGCTAGAATGCTGTTCTTCCAGTTCAAAAATGGGAAACTTTACATCAGAATGTTATTTTTCATGCAATCTAGACCAAGTTCGATACTGTGTCATGTCGGATTGAAAACAATGTCAAATGTTAGAAAAACCCAGTCTTCACTATAGAGACCCTGGTTTAGATCCAATCTTCACGATACTTGGTCAGAATGTTAGTCTCACTGATATATCAGTCAATGTTCAAACTGGGTCATGTTAGGTTAAAGAACTATGTCACAGGGTCAAATCTTAGAACAAACGTGTATACATTCTACAGAGGACACAGTTTTGATCCAATCTTCATGACGCTTGTCTCTAAGAAAATGTAAATGATTTATTATATCACCATAGGTGTAGTCTAGGACAGGTGAGCGAGCAATGTCCCTTTCGGTCCTCTTGTTAACCTTTTGTAGAATTACAATTATTTATAACCTTGGAACAAAGTTCAAATTTATCATCTTTCCGCAAGCATGCTTTTTGTTTCGCGCTGATTATGAAGAAGGACTGGGTCGGTATTCACAAAGCATCTAAAGAGAAAACTTAAATAGTTTGACTTCAGTTAAAAAAAATGAACTGTGTATATTTTGCAAGAAACTATGAATAGCTCAATATAATGTATTATTGGTGATTATTGTAGGCCCAATTTTCATAACGTTTCAAAACATTGTAAAGGATTGTTAATCTTATTTTCCCTTTTTTACTGATATAGAACCTACTTAAGGGAAGTGTACGATTTTGAGGAAATTGTAAGTTTTCCCTTAAGATTCTTTATCTTTATGGTGCATTTCTTCTTTATTTGGTGGAATTGAAAAATCTTATCGTAATCTATTTAAAAAAAAACTTTACGAGCTCACCCAAAGTGTTGTCATATTTAATGTTGAATCGACCGTCCATTAGTCAAAGCTTTTAACACTGAAGTGAATTATTTTGCATTATTTAGTTAGTACATTATATAATGTTATTGCTTGCTATTTATGAAATAAATACTGTTTGTTTACAATTTATGAGTTGTTTATATTAAGCTTATTGTAAATGAGCATGGTGAACTATTGTGATGACCTTATTTCTCACCCTTGAGCTGTGACCGTCATAACAGAAATGGAGTTTATATGTATTGTCGGGACAATTTAGCATGTGCGGTAGTTGTGATAGTTTCTCATTTCGTAGGTATATTTCTTATTTCCGGGGCACACATAAAAACTTCACCTCTGAGATATTGTTTTGGAGTAATTTGATAGATTTAACCGATATTAGTTGATTTCCACAAAAAATGCATCAGGTTAGGACAAAACACGTAAGAATTTTTGTTAAGGGAAATACAACAAAGACTTGGAATGTGAGAAAGTGCTTGTCAATTCTTATCATGGAGGTCACATGCTATGTTGCTAAAAATAGACCATAACAGTAAAACATGTTGTGTTTTGTTGTTTGTATATTTGCATATATGGTTAAAGTCATACTTTCCTCTTATTTAAATTATTTAAAGAAAAATAAAAAAAAAACATTTTTAAAATCAGTTTATTCCTTAGATGCCCGGAAACTGGAGACAACAGGATATTTGTAAATGTACTCTAGCGGCTTCAGACTATATTTGTAAATGGATAACTAAGTTATCAATGACCGCTCTGTGAATGTATTGGAAAATATCGATTTGACGCCTAACTTGCCCAAGTGGCGCATTTTGATTTATTTAGTATATCATTGTTAGTTGTACTAATTGAGCACGCAATACTTACAATAATTGATTTCATATGATTGTCTACGAATGTTGAACACATGGCTGCTCCTCTCTTTGTTCAATATACACTTCGAACTTATCCAAGTAAGTTCATCATTTCAATTGTCATATTAATACCATGTTAAATGTTTGATGAGTTAATAGATGAATTCAATACCACCCGAGGTGATGTAAATGTTAACTGTCGCCAGTAACCACGCCCGAAGCTTCTCAATGTGAGCTAAATCTGATCTCAAACAATGCCAAGAGTCGCTTAGTTGGTTCCCGGTACCAAAACCTTTCATTACAGTATACGACCTAAACCATGGTAAGATTTAGGACAGGGAACCAGACTAAATGTCGCTAGTTTCCATCGAATTTCTGGACTTACACAAAATTGTCGTCAGAGGGTTAGGTATACTACTAGTATGTAGTTTAATCTCATGAGCTCGAGCTTAAGATTAATATTGCATTCAGGACTCCGATTAAAGCAACATTTCGATTAGAACACACTGTGATTTGTGCATGGGATACAGATACTTTGGGAGATTGGAACTTTGTAGTATTAGTATGGTCAGGAACTATCTAGTGCATGGTATGGTTCATATCTGATTTCTGCACTATTGCTTGCTCTAGGCGTTTCGAAAAGCGTGTTGAGCTTGGACAATGAAAAATTCGTACTCCGTTCTTTTAGGATATATAACAGGTAAGTACATATTTAGCACTCGTCTTAGTTGTTTACTATAAATGTTGCTAATTACGAATGAGATGGTCGTACGCGCAAGATCGATATTTTTAGAAAACGAGAAAAAAACTGTCGAAAACTATTATTTACTTTATGTAAAAACCAACTTTTAAGACTTCAGGTTGGTAATCATGACAATTGGATCATAAAAAGCGCCTTGTATTGCAGTGGCCAAATATGTAACAGTTTAATACGGTCGACCTTCTCATTCTAAGCCAGCGATATACGCAGAAATATTACGCTACATGCAACGTTGAAAAATAGACATTTTGGCCGCTTGACATCGTTGTCAACTGAAATCGTGTGTTGTCAACTTTGATTATTTGCATTGACTTCGTACTTAGAATTTTCATAATCTAGATCAAAACTATTGGAGAATGAAGCTTGATGCGATAGATCGAACTAAGCAATGTCATTTTACATTGATTAGAAGCATAGCAATTCTTTTAGGCGAAATGTCAAGGTTTATTTGTTAAACAATCTATCTTTTACGATTAAAATCATCTTTATTGTACCTGTGGGCTTATTCACCAACGTTGTAAGTCTCAAATTCAGACTTAGACTTACAATTGATAACATTTAAATTCACGGCCATTTCTGTGCAATTAGATTTAACCATGTGGAATTTTGTCTGATTATTTGTTGTTACCCTACGAACATGGTTACAATGGCATAAGACTTACAACGTTGGTGAATAAGGCCACTGCATGTTATTTTAAGTTCAAAGTTGTTTGGTTTATTATAGGGTTAGTGAGGGAATCGACTGTGCAGTAAAATGGCGAATATAGTCAAAGTGTCCGTAAGAAGTTTCTACGTCTTGAGTCTTTTCTTCACATACAGTGGCTGTACCAACATAACACAGGCTAAAAGTTTGCATAACCTGCTGTTTACAGACTACAATCGTCACATGTTTCCGCTTCTAAATCTTAATGACACCATAGTAGTTAAGGTGTACGTTGCAGTAATTGGTATAAATAAATTCGATGAAATAAACGGACAGATCGACATTACTTGTGTGTTTATTATGTCGTGGACAGATGAACGACTTAAATGGACACCGTCCGAACATGGCGGGAAAACTTCTTTGCTAATTCCAACGGATGACCTATGGTACCCAATGTTATACCTAATTCAATCATTTGAAAGTATTCAAATTATTGGAAGCGTATCCAAATTGATTCGTTTATACTACAATGGGACAGTGTTTTGGACTCCACCAAATGTGCTAAAGGTGATTTGTTCCGTCGATGTTACATACTTTCCCTTTGATACACAAGAATGTGTTATGAGTGTGTCCACCTGGGCATACACCAAGGATGAAATGAGATTTGAAATATCTCGAACTGATCTGGATCTTTCACACCTGAGTTCAAACAGCAAGTGGGATATTGAATACGGTTCCCTTTCTTACACGCCCGACTTAAAGCAACCTTACGACGTCATTGAAGTCAAGCTTAGAATGCATCGAAAATACGAGTTTTACGTGGTTTATGTCATATGTCCACTATTTTTTCTCGGAGGAACCAATAGTCTAGTGTTTGTAATGCCGGCTTCCTCGGGAGAGAGAACATCAGTGGCGATAACAGTGTTTTTGTCATTTTTTGTGTTTATGGAAATTGTCAACTCAAATGTTCCGGAAAGTTCTTCACCAATGGCCTACATTTATTACTATATGTTCTTCATGTTGATCTACAGCTCTGTTGTTCTATGCTTGTGTGTCATCTCACTCCGAATATATGATAAAGATGAAACAGTGCCCCCAAAGGTTGTCAAACTAATAAAGTGTTTGATGTTTTGGCGAATGAAGAAACCGATATCACCAGCGGAGGATGTCGGTAATGTAAATGACCAAGGAGGTTCAGAAAATGCGGACTTCAATAACAAAGACACCGCTCTGTCAGACACCAGAGAGATAACATGGAAAATTGTTGGTAAAACGTTTGACAAATATTCCTGTGGTATTTTATCTGTTGTGTATATTGTATATACTTTGGCGTTTGTTTGCAGATTGTACGCAAACACTGTAAATGGTCCGTAAATTTATGTTTGAAAACTGGTTAGTAACTTAAAATTATTATCGTAACGTTTTTTATCGGAAATGTTTGACTTTCTGATTCAACTGTCGGTCGGAGGGGACAGCTGATAGTTGTGTCACTGTGTCTATTCATGTTTCCTGGTTAAGTGTATTGGTTGGCCTCGGGACTCCCTAAATGTACACGTTTGTGTGTGTGTTTTTAAACCGCGTCATGAGCTTGTTCGTTATTCTTGTTTCCATTGTTACGTACTTGCTCGTGTCCGATGTTTCTGTTGGATATTGCTTTGAACATGTACTTTGTAAACTTAAGTATTATCTTTTCGGATTCTCACATTTGTTTCAGTATGTATTTGTGAAAGCCCTTATAATGTTGGAAGTAAAACTTATATTATGCACTTAACACATCTTATAAGGATACATGGCATGTATATATTATTTACACTCAGTCAATTACTGGTAGATTTTGAAAGCTGAAATTTCAACATATGTCTAGCTTTGATATGTGGAATTACAATTAAATTGATTTGATCACAATTTGATAATAATATTCACTACCTGAACAAACAAATGATGACATCATATATATACACGATGTCATCAAATCAAGCTCATTTTGTTAATAGCGCGGGAGTCGAATTTAACGTTAACATTGACATTATGTAGACAACGCCCATGGATATGTTGACGTTAACAAATGTTTGTTTAATCCTATAGTATAGAACGTCCGTTATGATGCTTGGAAGAAATAATGTAAATTGTCCTTGTATTCATTATGTCTGAGATACCAATGAAATCATTGGTTTGACTATAAATATTGGTTACAACAACAACAAGCTACATCCATTTAGACTATGACTTTAAAAAGTAATTACTAGGACTTCTGTGATAAATGATCATTTTGTTCAAAATTGGAACAAATCTGATACTAAATCTAGTCATGAAATTTTTAAAACTAAAAGATGCTACAAAAAGTCATTAAAGAAAGCACATCACGTGTAATTACATCATGTATCTCGGTCGTTTTCCAATTTAAATAGATCTACTATTAATATAATAATAATTTCCTTTATTGTTCACGACAGTATATTTTATCAACTTTTGTATTATGCCACATTTATATAGCCCTTTATTTATGTAGATAACAAGTACACGTTAAAAAAACATGATTTCGTTATTCTTTCGTGCAAAGGAACATCATTTCATAAACAGTAGTTATAGGATATGGCTAAGATAAAACCTCTAAAAACAGATTCTGTTCTGTTCGTACATTTGCTTATCAAACCTGTTCAAGTATGCATAGTTAACTTTATCATACCAGTATCTGTGTACACACATTTATCCGGCGCATTTATCATACCAGCATTTATCAGGCGCGTAACTGTGGCCAAATAGATGTTACGCACCATGCTACTGTGTCAGGGGCTTGTTCCGCGGGGACCAATTCTCATGTAGAAGCACTCAGACGCCATTTGGTGTATTCTGAGAAATAAAATACAAAACAATGATTGACGAGTATTGTAAGTAATTTGTGTGTTTTGAACAGCAAAATCAGGAAAAGCTAGCTAAGACCAAAGACCTAATTGTAATTTAGGTATTTGCTACCGGTAATATCAAAGTAGTAAAAATCGAACGCACGTGGGTACGCCCAGCTACGCGCCTGTTCATGCACGCTAAACACTGAGGTCGGAAGAGTTCAACAATGTTGATTCCATGCATACGCTAAACAGTTTATATTATCACATTAACTACGTATAAACTTACATCCTGTTATCAAAGATCCGGTTTCGTATACAAACAATATTTCTAGCATTTATAACCAGCGTTGCAAAAGAAAGATATACTCATAGAGTGCTGCATGCTTTGGCTTGAGAAGTTTGGATATAAGTTAACGTGTATCGAAAATGAAGAATTTTATTTTCAAAAGTATAATTCTGCTTACGGTACATTTTGCTAATTATAAGTGTACCAGGAATCCGCAACTAACAATGGAACAGTTGAAATTAACACAGGATCTACTATTTGAAGATATTAATGCAATTAAAAGGAAGGTATTGGTTCAAATGACGTCTAGGATAAATACATTGGAGAGGAACGTGGACGAAAAGTGTATGAATAAGTATGGAACAATTCAACATACAGACAACCAGAATACGACATCATCTGGAGAACAAACGGGAGACAAGCCAAGTCTCGAACGAGATGACAATGCAAAATATGCATTATTGTTAAAGGGTTTCAAAGATGAAAAGTTCAAATCAAGACTCTTAGAAGAAACTCTACATGGCTTGGAGAATAAAGTGAACAATCTCACGGCATATATAAACCAATTAGAACAAAATTTGGTTAAATTGAAAGATGATACTGAGGTCGATCGCAAAAAGATGATTACGTTACAAAAGTCACACGAAGAACTCTTGCACGAAAACAGTCAATTGAACGAGTCATTACATACCCTTGAAGAAGACACTGCTAATATGATACACAAGCCTTCATTTGTAAGTGAGTGGATTTTATTTCGTGCACAGGACAAGACATTAGCCAAACACACAGTGTCACACGGACTTGGAACGTTACCTTATAAAGTGGACGTTCAAATTCGACCAACATCAGGACCGAATGCGGGTTGGATATTTTCTGGAGATTCAGCGATGCAAAGTGACGACGATCCAGTGGCAGAGGTATATGGTGGTGTTGTTTATTTTTACGATGAAAAAAATGTGTATTTAACAGCACCAATAAAAAATAATGGCAGGGACCTTGGTGTTGTTGTGAACACTGGGGGAACGAATGACAAACGTCTTGGAAATAATCACCAGACTGCACTAGAGGCATATGTTCGAGTCAAAGTATGGGCATCAGTTGACTTACCGAAACCAGACATGAAGACAGATTGGTTGCCACTTGATATAAGTAATAAATCTTTAACATACTACGAGTTGTCACACTATTTGAACGATTACCCTGGACTAGTGATCGTTCAAATTCGCTGCAGTTCATCTAATGGTGATATACGGATATCTGAAGGTCTTGGAGCTACATTAATGGAAAAGGAATATTCAAATGCTGGTGGTGTCGTTTATGCCTTTAATGACACATCGGTAAGAATATGGACGGGTTATGTAAAAGGGAAACCCTATCATCGTCTGCTCGGCAGTGCGGATGGTTGGGATAGTTCTGTGTTGCGTGGCGTGAATTCAAACAAAGGACATGTTCGTGTTTTGGCATGGGACAACAACAAAGTCAAAGGAAGAAACAAGGACTTTGAAAAACATGAAGCAAATACAGAGTTCGCTGAATGGTCACCTTATAAAATGTTCTCTCCTGATGTCGATTTATTTTCATTCTACGTACAAGCCAACGATGGTGTAAATCAAGGATTTCGATTTCCTGGTTACGGCAGTTCACAATCGATTCATTCGCCGTTTGGTGGCGCTGTGTACGCTTATAACGCTAACGGCGATGTGAGGATATGGCGTGCTAATCCTGCAGTGAATGGTTATCTTATACATGTTCATGCACCGTACGGCGATGGTATCAACATACAGTCGTCTAACAACGCCCATTATGTTAGTACTCTTCTGAGAGCTAAATAACGCCTTTCATCACATTACCTGCCTTATTTCTAAGAAAGTACCGTAGATGGACCAGTTTCAGTGATCATAACAACTAAACCCTTCTTACTGTTGGAATAAATTGAAAATAAATTTATGCTTGATCCTTACTTAAACTTTACGTTAATGTGCTTGGATCTGAACTAAAATGCCTTCAGATTATTTGAAATAATCACTGGAATCTATCATTTAATGCTCTCCATTGAATTATGTTACAGAAAATGAATTGGACCAGTTTCAGTGACCTTTAGCATTATCCAAAATACAGTCTATTAATTAAAATTTCAGAAACAAAATTTGATACCCAAATAAAGTTGAAACTATTAACTATGAAATAAATGGATTTGAAATATAAATTAATATATTTTGGCTGAACCTGAAACAGTTGATGAAGATGGACCGTATAAAAATGGCGTCCCTCTAGATTTTAGTGCAAAAATAAGTGAAAACATAGTCCCTCTTATAACATTTTTTTTCAGGTTGCAAAACCATAATATTTGTACCACATTAAAGCTAACATTCTGTAGTTTTCAGAAATATATACGACAATGTTATATTTTAATTTGCACTATGTTTTAATTATCGCCATATTACGCCAATATTTCTTGAATGACCCTTAATGATACCAAGCACACCATAAGGCGGTTACTAACGCTTGGAGTAATTATGTACATTAAAACGTGTACAGAACTTGTTTAGATTATGTAACTTTGATCAGCAGACGACAGAAAATAAATGTCTCCAAGAACATTTTAATTATTGCATTTGGGGTCATTTTAGGGTACTTTTAAGAAACCCTATAAAAAGTCATAAGAATTTTGTTAAAAATAGGACCATAGGATATTAAAAACAAAGGGTCCCTTAGGTCTTAGAATATTTTTTTGTCTTTTTGATAACAGCATGGACAGCTATAAGGTTAGAGTTGAATATGCATTTAAGTTTGGCATCATAGAACTCTTCAAAACAGAGTATGAAAAAAGGAAAAACAGGTCACCGAAACAGGGCGTCACTGAAACAGGGCCATCTACGATATAACGTTCAAATGACGACATAACTATGGTTACCTATTTCTGCCACCGGATAATATAACACTTTTATTATTATTAACTTTGTATTCTATATCTAAGATCATTTAAGAGATAAATTTACTGACCGAATGTTAATCTTTCTATTACATGGTTACGACAAAAACTCTTTAAGTGCGTCTCCTTCATATTGTGATGGGAAGAGTAACGCACCTATCAATAGTTTGCCCCAGTGAGATGTTGGACATGTGCGGGACAGCTAGAAGACCATTCCTGACGGACTGGAAATGGACTTTGGTCGGTTTTCAGATCTCCGTTTTGGAAATTTTAAACCAAGTAAAAAATGCAAAATCCATCGGGGTTTTTTGATACCTCAAGCAATACTCCGGAGTATCGTCTGGGAAAATATTGATTGATGCATTACGACAGAGAGAATTTCTGTATATACTCGTTTCTTGTAATTGTTGTTTTGTTAGATGATGCCTAGGGAGATACCGTTAAGGCTTAGGCTTAAAGGGCGTTTCGTCGTAAAATAAAGTTATCATTTTTATAACTATATATATAATGTGTATCTGTCATTTCTCTGTGATAATAGAAGGTAGCACACATCAATGGCAATTGGCGCTTTTTTCAATCTTGTAAACAACCAAGACAAAAACATCAATAACGCATTAAAAGGAACGTGCGTGTGACAACCCCTATTTTATTTATTATATTGAAGCTCATGTATAATTCGTTAAGATGATAGGTGTTTACCAGCTGGTCAAAGTCTAACACTTTGAAATTAGGGGCCGATAATTATCACTTTACAATGAAATAAGGAACAACTCAATTTCAAATGGGTGGTTTTAAATCTAAGAATGAGAAATAATCAACACAAGTGTGCTTCTTCTGTATAACTGTTCAAGTTTTATACTCAAAAACATTAAATAGAAGATAAGTTCTAAGATGCAGAAGATATTAGATATTGAGAATGCGTACATAACAAATAATTAAATGAAACACGTATGCCTATTATTGACTGAATAAGTTTAATATATGACTAAGTTTAAAAAGGCATTCTGTATAACTAGCATATTTGTCTCTACTATCACATTTAATGAGCGAAAATGTACAAAGCACTATCAATTATCATAATTTATCAGAAGAAAGTGTGCGCAAATATGTATCTATAATGTCAAAAATATATATTTAAATCACTAATAATATTTCATCCTACACCAATCATGTGGTCAAAGGGAAACAACTCGTGACTATTTTGGCTCGTTACGGTAATATGTTTTCTTTTTTCTCGGTAATTGGTGGCTTTTTGTTGAAGATTTTAGGAGTTTAAGCAATAATGATTCTCATTTAATGTATAATATTCCTGAATCGATAGAAACGATCAAAATTTTAGGGAATGCCTATTTAATGTGTGATTTAATATTCATTTATATATTAGTGTAATAACATTTTTTTTTCTTTGCCATATATTAAACTGTCTATTGCTTGACGTTTGATATTTTATTGAACTAATATCTATTACTAAATAGAATTCCATACATATGTCAGACCTTCTGTTCGACTATATACATGCATGAGCAAAACATGCTTCTATACTGTCAGTTCACCGACAACCGGACTCGAGTTCATATATATCATTTTTGATTTTATATGTACGTCGCGTCTTGGCCGTCATTTTTTGTATTGTAAATGGTCAAATACATTGATTATGTCGATTAACCAAATAAATGTATGTATTGTAAAACTTTATTTGTTATATCTATTGAAGGGGAACAAAATATATGAGGCGGTCGGACAGGAAAGGCAGCACTCGACTTAAGCAGCCGAACTGCACGGAACAATTTCCACACTCAATCCAAATAAATTATTAAAAGCCCAACACACCGCTGGCCAAAATTAACAAAGAAATAACAAACAAATTGTGATCTCAAGTGAACTGGCCCCGAAGCCTCATTTCAGATTCAATCTTTTGAAGTGGTCTCAGTCTAATCTCAAGTGACGGAATGAATAAAACGCAGCTTGAACCCTACCTAGTTCCGTACCCGTTCGTTAACCACTGTACATTATACAAACCATTTCCGGTTCCGTTCCGGATGAGTTGTGTACCTTTTCTCTTCTTAGATACACTGTTGGACTTCCGGTGACTAAGAAAAATAATTAATTTACGCACACTTGAAATAAATTTTTTAACTGCCTATGGTTTAGACATGCGCGTATCATCGAGTAGGTGGAGAACGGTTTTCAACAAGATAGGCAAGGTCAACTTGCTCACGGCTGAATGCTGGGGAAAATAGATTGAAATATACAATTTTCACAGAAGTACATGGGTATTGTCACATAATAAGAGGGTGGTCACAGCTAAATATGTTAGGTACTAAAGAATAAGAGGATGGTCACATACATGTAGTATACTAGGGTTATACTGGGTTGGTGTCACAGATGCGACGTGTACTAATGCAAACAACCACGACGATCCACACTCACCACATTTGGATTTTTTCACCAGTATAAGTTCTGAGATGCAAAACATGGCCCTCTATAGGCATATACTCTGATCCACAAACATCACACATAATTATAAGGCATACCTACCAAGATAGTTAAATAGGAGCGATCAAGCAAAACTTGTCACAAGATGCACTTAAAAGGGATTTAGATGCATACACAAGGAATGTATTGATTCTAGTGGTTATTAAAATGGACAGGAGATCATAAAAGGTAGGTTAACTTAGAAAACCAGAATTAATCAACGAAAATAGGAGTAACTTCACTTTAATAGGAGTACATGGCAGGTATGTATAAAGTTTGTCACCAGACTGATTCATCTTGATATTCAATGTAGAAACAGGTCAGTGGATATGTAAATTGAACAACCTGAAAAAAATGTGCAATATATTAGTCACGTGAACAACAACAACAACAACAACAACAACAACAACAACAACAACAACAACAACAACAACAACAACAACAACAACAACAACAACAACAACAACAACAACAACAACAACAACAACAACAACAACAACAACAACAACAACAACAACAACAACAACAACAACAACAACAACAACAACAACAACAACAACAACAACAACAACAACAACAACAACAACAACAACAACAACAACAACAACAACAACAACAACAACAACAACAACAACAACAACAACAACAACAACAACAAGACAATCATTACTCTGTATGAAAAGGGAGATAATTCAAAATCTAAGAAACGAAGAGCTGCGCTCCCTTGCACTAATTTGTTTATTATTCTTATATATTATGTAATATTCTGTACATTACGACTGACTTATGTGTGAATATAACATGGCCCGAGGTGGTCACATGTTACAAAAGATAACAATTTTAAAAATTTGCATGTACAATTGTTTTGACTTGATTTGAATTGTGAGGTTATAAACGTCCTTGTATCGTCCTCACTCCTTTCGGTATTTTGCATTTTTTGTTGGACCACGAAATGTACTCCTTCATGTCGAGAAAATGTGAATGGTCTAAACGGGGTAAATTTGTCCTGTGGATATTTCATCTTGGAAGCATCAGCCAAATTATTAGTTTTTATGCTTTTTATAGAGACTAAAATGGACCAATGTTATATTGACCATAGGACAGCTGGATCTATTTACCATCGTCAATGAGGTAATAACCCATTTGGGCGAGCATAATATTGAGCATTTTTTTCTCTTCTACTTAACTATGAGAAAATATTTGCGTCCCTTGATGGCACTTTTTCCAGCTGGCAATTGACATTACGCCAGTTGTCAATCAACACCCTTTAAATCAATTTTAGCGGCAAATTCTAATTACATTCCCCAATGGATTAACTTAAAAAACTTCGCCAAGCAGCCTTCGACAAACAACCAGGAGGAGCGATGTCTGCTCTGACGTTATGTCAATTCCTCACTATATATCTACAAAAAGCTTCGAGGCGTGACTAGAAATAAGTTTGTATTCTATCTCTTAAGGGGTCATTACCGACAGGTCATTGTAGATCTATAATACAGTTGTCATCGTTTGTGACATGCGACCACCTCGGGGCATATGATGTGTTTTATATGAATGTTTACATGCATATTACACATACTTATTGTAAACTGAACAGGGTATTTCTGATGTTAGTAACGAGTAAAATAATACTTGGTTATCATCTTGAACTTACAAGTATTCCAGGTATGTGTTTTTAATTACTAATTAATTAATTAATTAACTTATTTATTGTTACAGTGGACATAATATACGATGGCTACGTACATTTTACTTAAAATATTTAAGCTTTCTTATAGTGAAGGGGCGGCTATCAATAAATACGCAAACGGTGTCTTTTAATTAACCGACTCAACAATTACAGAACTGATGATAAACTGTAAGAACATGTACATGGACCGATAAAGCCTAGGTGCCATTGAGCATTTTTTCTTCGGCGATGTACTCCCGATTTTATCAATCAGCATCCGAAGACATCTGTAAAATGTTCATTGTTTTCTACGGGAAGCTTCGGGGAAGTCATTAGAAAATTTGTGAAATCTCGGTTCCCGATGCCTCCCGAAGCTGAGTTATTTAAATCGGGAGTACATCGTAGAGGAAAAAATGCTCAATGGCACCTAGGCTTAACGTTAAGTTACTTTACAAATTTTTGCCAATTCTAGGGCTCTTTCAGCTGTTACGCCGCTCAATCAACCTTTTGACATTTTAACTTCGCTTAGCTTAATAAGTAAATTACATAATGCTTTCAGGAGTTATACATATATCAGGTAAACATCTACTTGGTTGTACACATTTTACTCGTTTTACTTATGCCTTGGTCCCACTGAGATTTTATACCACGGCGATGCACCCCGTTCCTACCTTGCCCATTATTTTAAACTAGGTCAAGTCGTAGTTGTGCCTCTTTAGGTCGCATAATGTTAGGTCACTGTTTTTAACTATGTCATACCCCGGGGTTGTTGTGCTTGATTTGGTCGCCTTTCGGCATGGGTTTATGTGGGCATTGCTCATGGTAGTTGTGATGTGATGTTTCTTATTTCTGTGCTCAGCTGGTTATGTTGAGTGCTACCTTTCCTGACGGATTTTCTCATATCTTTTTTAATAAATGGCATCGACAGGCATCGGGAAAAGGGACCTCTTGGTCAAAGGGAAGCGTTGGGGGTAATCATTAGAAAATGTGTGATGTCCCCGTTCCGGATGCCTCCCGTAGCTGAACTTATTTAAATCGGGAGTACGTCGCCGAGGACAACACTGCTCAGTGGGACCAAGGAATAAACGATTGCATACATTTACGGTAAAATCTATTGCATATCGAATGTAGGCTTGGCCACAATATCGTACTAATAAAGGCTGCTGATCACGTGACTAATACTTAACACATTCATTTCAGGTTATTCACATCGATTGAATCTACTTATTAACTGGGATTTCCTGGAGAGCATTGAAGATGAATTCATCTAGTGACAAACCTTATATTTGTGGTGTCTGTGGAACTGGGTTCGTGAAAAAATATTGTCTCGTTATGCACCTCAGAATACATACTGGTGAGAAGCCATTCAAATGTGATGTTTGCGAAACAGCATTCGCACAAAAGGGTCCACTACAAGTTCATATGAGAATTCATACTGGTGAAAAACCTTTCAGGTGTGAAGTTTGCAGCGCAGCATTCGTCGATAATGGGAACCTGAAATGTCACATAAGAATACATACGGGTGAAAAACCATTCAAGTGTAACTTTTGTGGTTCAGCATTTGCAGCAAAAAGTAACCTGAATGTCCATAAGAAAATACATGCAGCTGAAAAACCATTTGAGTGTGTGGTCTGTGGATCAGCATTTAAAACGAACGCTCGCCTAAAACGACATACGAAAATACATGAGGGAGAACAATCATTCAGATGCAGTGTTTGTGAATCAACATTTGCAAGAATAGACTCACTGATTCGTCACATGGGAACACACGCGGGTAAAACACATTCAAGTGGTGCAATCGGAACCCCTCGAGTAGAGCGGCGTTTATCTAACGAAAATGCCTCGGACATGATAGGGAAGCCGCCATTATCACGAACTACTTTACAACATGGCTCATGAGAATCAAACGATGGAATCGATGAGAATTAGAAGGTGACTTACTCCTGGGAAGGTATCAACTCCTCAAAGGAAACTGGTGATTGGCCGTTACCGGAAACCGATTAACCAAAAT
Source organism: Spisula subtruncata (assembly GCA_963678985.1). Taxonomy (NCBI): domain Eukaryota; kingdom Metazoa; phylum Mollusca; class Bivalvia; order Venerida; family Mactridae; genus Spisula; species Spisula subtruncata. The sequence continues at coordinate 5,589,032 of OY787675.1, read as the reverse complement.
TTGTTGCCCTACACTTATGTACGAGGCGTATTTCTCAGTAACGTAAATGCCCGAGTAGTTACGATTGTTAAAATACCCAGCCTAGTGAAAGGCCATTTGCATGCGACGTTTGTGGTTCAGCATTCGCAACAAATAGAAACCTGAACGTCCATATGAAAATGCATACTGATGAAAACACATTCATGTGTGATGTAAGTTATTGTGCAACATGTTATTTTAGTAGCAAATAAAAAACAAACTGCTTTTGTATGTGCGTTATACGACACTTGTTTATGTTTACTTTATATACATCTTAGTTCTAGGCCATCTCTGTTAATGGACAAAGTGTTTACATGATAAACTAGACCCTTTATGTAATACTTATACAGTAAAATAGCAGACTTTTGTAAACATTTTGTTGTTTTTGTAGTAAATACTATTTTACATCATTAATCTTGTTATTGTAAACATGTCATGTAGAGACTATATAAAGCAGGCTTCATTCAGAGACTTCATCTGGCATTCGGGACTGCCTTGTGAGTTCAGGACTCCATCATGAGTTCAGGCCCGGTGATTTTAAACATTTATCATTATCATACTCAGTGCGGAGTATGAGTTTGTGCTTTGAGTGCGTACTCCAATGTTTATAATCACAAGGCCTTGAATTCGCTGTTAGTTCAATACTTCATTCTGAAACCTTGTTTAGGAGTTCAAGAATTTACTAGTTACAAACCTGGGTACTGTTTTATCGAAGTACTTACGAAAATCTTAAACTTACGCTCAAATTTAAATTCCTTATAATGTTTTTTTTTCATCAACAAATGGGGGACAGATCTTGTTTGAAAACATTAACTGAATTAATTAACGATTGACGTTTCATATTGCCTTACCAGAATTTGTAGCAGCATATCCAACTATTTGTCCCATTTGTATTCGCACATGTGACAATTTTTTTACCATTGGAAGGCATGGGGACTCCACGTAAAATTGTCCATATGATAATAACTATTTGAGATATTTCTTATGTGCAAACATATTTTGTAGTTTGATATGTCTACAAAATAATGCACTAAATTTCATAGTTGTATCTTTATGGGATCAACCCCCTTTTTAAAGTTTTTTAACATGACTATCACTCACATTGAACAAAGAAGGAAATGGACGGATTTGATATCAAACTTGTGTACTTTCTTGCTTATAGTTCTTTCGTTTCTCGGTGGATATATTTTGTGCAAACTTATTTTCCAGTTTAATTTCTTCCCGTCAGATTGGTGTTTTGATATAAGAAATGCGATAATTAGGTCTACCCCCTTTTTACGGTTTTTTAAAGCAGGTATTATATTTTTTAGCAAAAAATTAATACACACATCTAGTATTGGCATATTGTTAATTGTTTTATGACGCGTCCCGCTGCGATTGTCACAGCATGTGGGGTAATAAAATGTGTACACTCGCTTGAAGGGTAATAAAACCGCCATATTTCCTGTATACATGCTAAATTATGATTTTTGAGATTTGAAACTTAGATTTAATTGATTAAATCATTGCCGATTCTGAAAGTTATACATGTATTTAAATATAGTGAAATGTATATAATACGCTCACGCCTAATTCATTATAGTAATCGTACAAGTGACTGAGGTGAGAAATAGAAAATGACGAATTATATTACACGTGTATAATATACTGATTAATTGACACGTTGTACCACCTAATTGAATATATACGAATTGTAGAAAATAATCTAAACCGTCAAAAAGGTGAAGAAAAACCTACTAAACAGTGTGACACTGTACAATTGTCCTCATAAAAATGTTTTCATAAAATGTTCCACTTGTTTCTGAACCAATTTACTTTATTTATGTACTAGTTATAAATCCCTGGTTTAGTCTAAAAAAAGTAACATGATCCGCAGCAATAAAATTAATTGAAACAGTCAATTGTTTTTTTTTTGGTTAAACATCTAAAATCAAGTAGAAGCAAGTAAAGAGTACTAACCACCCCGGTTGCCCGAAGCATCACGGGTAGAAATTCCATACCAAATTGAAATAATACTCAAATCAGAGTCTGCATTTGAAATACCTATATATATTCTTTCTTAAAAATCGAGCCACAATTTCATATTTTGAGTCAGCCAAAGTGATTATTCAGTGATTATTTTCATAGTTGCAATAATCACCGAGAAAAAGTTGATTATTTTTAATTTGACGGGAAATATAAGTGGCATGTATTTTAACTTAAGTCGAAAGATTTACGTGTCTAACTAAGATGCTTTGCGAATACCAGCCACATACTATCATGTATCTATATCTACATGCGTGATAGACACGAATCCCGTCCACAAAGACCGGCAGAAGGTTATCAATTCAAACAGTTGATTCGTTACTGTCTTTGCATCTCTTTCGTATTTGCAAAATAGTGAAGCGGTGACAATTTGGTGATGTAAAAATGAAGTTAGTGATATTTCTCACACACTTGCGCATTGTACAGTTACTTGTAACCGTTTATTATTTGTTATCACCCATAAAACATGCATGCTTATATAGAATTACATATCATCTAGTGTATTGCAGTTACTTGTTTAACAAATGCATAATTATTAGATTTTTCACGTATGATCAACGAATTCTGAATGATACCAGGGAAGAATAAATGCTCTTGATGACACATATCTTCAAAACAGAATTTCATAATGACAGAGCTCTTCCTGTCCTATATGTATCATGTACATTACACAAAATGTCAAAAATATCCAAAGAGTAGCTGAGAGAACAAAACCCCTCCAGCTAAGGATAAATAATAATTAATGCGCTCCGACTACCCGTGGAGTTAGCACAGCATGGTTGCGCAATCGAGATAAGATCGGCCAGATTAAAACCGGTATAACACCAGTCAAGGAAAGATAACCGTGGTCGACTCGAAATCACATCCAATACAAATGGGACAAATAGTTGGATATGTTAAAGAATTATAAAGAATTCAAATGTATGCGTAAGTTAACGACTACCGTAAACGCGTTGATAAATCAGTACCCTGGAAACTTAATAAAACTTATATTTAACTGTTTAAAGAATTGTTGGTTATTATATGTCGATCTCACACGGGAACTGGTGAAGACGATGAAAACGTTACACAAGTACTCCTTTTAAAGTGGAGTTACTACTATTTTCACTTATCCCTGTGTACTTTGTTGGTGTACTTATAACATTTAATGAGTGTATATTATATGAATTGTTGCATAATGTATTGATTTTTGCTTCTATTTGTCCAATTAAAATATTTAAAACGATAGCAATGCTTTGTTTTGATACCACATTGCTTGTATACAAGTCCGGAATAAATTGACTACATAAAACTGACCTGGTCCTGACTTGTAGACATGCATATATAATAATTAAGTTCTTATTTTGAATTCAATAAATCGAGATAAATTAACACGATGCTGTCGGATGTTGCGCTTGTTCTTAGTTTCGTTGGTGTGTTGAAAGCAATTCATTTCATGCAAATGTCGTTTGTTTTGACAGGGAACAATTTTACAGCTAGCTTCGATTTCTTTTCGTATCAATTATTTGTCCTCAATTCAATTAGTCGGTGCCATTTCCTGCATTTAGTTTAGTGCTGGTGTAGGATTACGTATGTAGTTTTTGTGGCTAGTATTTTTCTATGCCTGGGGGATTTTAGAATCATTAAAGGTTATATTTGATGCCGTCAATATATATAGTTGAAATAGTTGAAAATATTTATATAGCGCTTTATATAACAAGTCTCTAAAGCGCTTAACACGCGAAAGTCAGCCAGTTGACAGTTCATTAAAAGTCTAAAACAATTTCACTTGATTCACTGATATGCACTTTTAAATAGATGTGTTTTTAAAGTCTTTTTGAAGACTGTCAGAGAGTCAATGCGTCTGATTTCCACAGGATTGCGGTTGCTGGCTAAATCCGTTACTGTTTAAATGGTGGTGTTCATACTTTTTAGCCTTTTAGAACTACATACAGCTAGAAATATTTTATGTTATCCCCCTTTACTGTTGTAGCTTGTCCGGCTGGAAGAGAAACTAATGAAATTATGTCACTATGTTGGCATTACATCTATGTTTTTCTCATGGAAAAGACCATGTTTGGTTGCTACATGTTGAGGTCACATTTTTTTTGCCAACATTTATTGTTGTATTATACATAGATGTGTGCGGTCACTGTAGATTATCATTTCGTGGTGGACTTTATGTTCTTTTGAGGTCTATAACTAGGGCATTGGGTAGGAAACTGTTATGTATGTAAATGTGCGTTGAATTAAAGTCACATTATTGCCCCCACAACTATTTTTCGATGATCCATTACATACAACATTACATACAATTAATTATGTAACCATTAGGCTGTTTCTTAACAAATTACCAATACTCGACGATAGAATATGTTTACTATATCTGTCGAAATAGTAGAACAAACATCGTATTTGGCAGATGTATGGTGAACAAAATATTAATCGTGTAACAGTTGCTCTCCTTAGACTTTGAATCATGCATTTATTGTTTACAAATTGTCATTTTGTCAACAAACCATCTGGACGTTTTGTTACATTTTCCACCATCATATTGAGTTTTCCACATTTGGTAATCAGCTTAAAAGCTCAAATTGCATCATCCTGCAGAGAGGTTATCAGACTTTATCTTATTAAATTAGCAATTTAAGGCTTGATGTGACTTTAAAGACTAAATTAATTTTACCACAAAATATGCAAAGCATAAATAACGTCTTTAAAAAATTCTTCAATTACATCCCTGTATCGGTTCATGGAATTTGAGCAATAATTGTGCATTTTATGTGAACTGGCTATACATTGACGGTAATTAATGTCATGATTAATTAATTAGATGATTTATGATGAAATTAAAACTAAATGTATAATACAAAAATAAACTAAATAAAACTTTGATGGAAGTTCTACGGTTGAAAGGTTATCTCAGATTTTATTACATACGAGTTAGTCAAAAATGTTGAGGCTGGAATCCTATACAAAATATGTAACATACTTGTTTTTAAGATTATGATCAATTGAACTTATAGGTTATACGTACATAAGTTGTTGAAGATGAAATTACACTATATACTCGTATACACAGTATGTGTGGCATTTTAAATAACGGTATCAAAAGATGCTTAGGGATTAGTAAATTCGCCATTGGATGTCATCATGTTGTTGCTGACAATATTTTAATGAATTTTTGTTGGAGTTGAATTAGATTTATTTAACATGTTATATCCAACGGTTTAATTATCTACAGTGTTCTTTATTGTGATTTTTTCAGCCTACCGCACTATTTATAACATTTTATACCATAAGTGTAGTAAATTAGCAAAAAAGCATTTGTACATTATTTCTGATTTAAATCAAGACAGTAATATCTGTTGGACCTGACGCAGATTTATAAACGTGTTACGCCATATTGGTCAGTTGCAATGTTCTTTATGTAAGTGAGTAAATTCTTTATTTAACGAGGCTACTCATTTGGGTACCCAATCTTCCATGTGGGTCTGATGTGTGGCACATTAATCAACTCTATCGCATATGTTGTAACAGAATAATTCTTACAATGGACATTAATTAGATCTATTAGATGCGAGTTTATAAACTTTATACATAAACTTATTCAGTCGCAGTGTTATTTTTAAATATACATTAAACAACTCTTTATCATATTTCAATAAAAGTGGAAATAGATAGTAGACTCGCCATTCGATAACTGCTAAATACATTGCATAATCAAATGAGCAGATCCTATGACACAAAATGGTGCACTTTACACTCGTATTGTTGTTGGTCGCGGTGATATTTGAAAGTGTGCATGGACAGGTTACATCAGAACATATAAAGGGACGACGAACGTTTGATCAAATGGAGGAAATTAAGCGAGATATGTTTGACGAGAAGATACCGGAGTGGGTAGAAGACTATGGTAACAAGTTTATAATGGAATACCACGGAGGTGAGAAAAAAGCCAGACAGCTTGGACATTTGTTTGGGTTCACTTTTGAAAAGAAGGTATGTGGAAATGTTAGATTGTTAAAATTAATTTTGTTCTTTCAACTCGAATTGTGAAACTAGCGATCAGTTCATTGGTATTTATTCTTTCAACTCGAATTGTGAAACTAGCGATCAGTTCATTGATAGAGATTATATTACATCCTATCAGAGTTACTTCTAATTCTACAACTATATTTTTTATATTGTATGTAAATGTATCTTTTCCTCATACTATGGTTCGCTCTAAACATGTTAGTAATCATCATCGGAAAGGAAGATACATTCAGGTATTGTGGTTTTCGCCTACTTATTTTAGCTCGACTTTTCGAAGAACAAAATTTACTATTGTTGTAAGGTGGTCGTCAGCGTCTGTGTGTGTGTTGGTTAAATTTATGATCAGAGTCATTTTCTCTAAGACTATCAAATGTATTCCCGTGTAACTTGGAAGAGGAGTCCATACTGACAAGGCTGAGACCCATGTGGCTTATACTTATTGAGTCATCTGCACTTGTTACTATCAAATAACGAGAAAGTCAAGCGAGCATCCAGCACTCGCAGGTGATGCTCTTGTTCAGTGATAATCTCAGTTGTCGAAGGGTATGTTACATACAAACTTTGTTGTGATACGAGTTACACAATGTGAAACCCGAAGTATGCATACGATACTTTAAAGTCTTCAACTGCTATTTTAATAAGCTATAACTTGGTAACCTCTCTGCAGAATTATGCAATTGGAGCACTTTAGTTTATTCCAAAATGTGGGAACACCATAATATGGAAGAAAATGTAATAAAACAGCCGGATGGTTTGTTGACAAAATGACAACTTGTGAACAACTAATTCCCGATTTAAAGTCTAAGGGGAGCAACTCTTGCAAAATGAGTATTTCGTTCACCATACACTTTGCTAAATACGATATTTGGTCTACTATTTCGACATATATAGTTAACATTCTATCGTCGAGTATTGGTCATTTTGTTACATAACAGCCTAATAGTTCCGTAATTCATTGTATGTAATGGATGATTGGAAAAAAATTGTCGGAGCAATAATGTGACTTTAATAAATTTCAGTTAAATATTAGTACCATGTACTTTAGCATTGAGAAATTTCATAAACCTATACATACATTTAAACACACAATAGAACTAATAAATTAACTGATGGAAACAAAAACAGGATATAAACCATATACGAGGGTCATTCAATAAATTCGTGGACTGGACGCGTCATTTTAATACACATTGACACAGAGAACAACTAAATATATCACACTAAACTACAGCCTTTCTGACACAAGTGCAGAAAATATTGCATGAATCGACGTGTTTTTAAAGAAAATATGGCTCAAATAAAACTAACACTTTACCACAACCACCACACAACGCAAATATATTCTGACGTCAGCGACGTTATTGACTTTTTGTTATTTCTCAAATGGTAAACCCGAAATTGAATTATGTCATTCATATCGAATTAAACATTAATATTGAAGTGGTATACTATTGAATAGATCTACCACAACATTTTATGTATTCAAAGTAAAAGGATTAAGCTAGACTTAATGGTTGTATGCTAAATTGATATGCCTCGATCATTTTGACTGGTGTTTCCTCAAACGTCCCTACGTTTGCAAAAATTTTCGACCCCTGAATAATTTTCATACCATACTGCTCTTCAGAAATTTAATTTTACTACTAAAAAACCATGACACTGCATACTGTATGTTCTCCGCTTGTTCTCATTAGAAGCGTATGTTCTTCTGTTGTGTATTTCCAAGACAAGTGCACGATTTAATAGTTGCATGAATTTCCTAGCGTAAATTCATGGACATTTTGACGTAAATGAAAAAAACATGACAGGCATAGATCCAATACTTCTTAATTCAAACTCAAACGTTCAAACAACTTGATAGTTTCACAAAATATTATGATAATATCCTGGAATAATCTGGCAAACATATGGGAATGTAACTTAATTAATTCTGAATTTATGACTAGTTGAACTAGTGAAAAGGACACGATACGTCGGTCGGGGGTGGTAGCGCGTTACTATGGTAATACAACGGCTGATGACATGATACTGTGTGCCATAATCAAAGATAAATTTGTATCTACGGCAGGTAATAGATAAATGTTTATAATGATATAAGAAATTACTATTTAAACATAAATATAATAAAATGAGAACGGTTGTCTACGCATATATTGAATGACCCTCGTATTTAAATATTTCAGTAATTTCTTAAACATCATTTCGTGATGTCGGGACGTTATTATAAGTATTAATCCATAACTGTTAATTTATTGACAATTTATATTAATTTGATACTATTTGAAAGAACGGGTAACTAATTAAGCAATGATTAATTGCCAGGTTAATTGTCATTGTTACAGTAATTGCATATTTATTGGATATTCAGTAACGATATACCCTGCTATTTTGAACACACACATACCGGTTTAATGATCGTCTCAAAGTCAATTATGATATAACCAGTTTAGGCAAATGTTATACATTAATAACAATAAACATTGTATAATTACTATAATCGGACGCAATCAAGTATCTTTTGTTATTCCAAATATTATTGTATTGTATAGCTTACAAATAAATTAGCAAAAAATCAGTACATCTGTAGTTAGGTAGGAAATACTGATTTTGTTTTTAAAATTACACGTGTCCTGGCATGTATTCGAATCAGTGACATTTTTTAAATTTTATTTGTCATGTAATACTATGTAAACTTGATTATTTCAGATGTTTGACGATGTATTCATATTCTCAAAGGAGGGTGTGGTTAACAGTTCAGTGTACAAGTTTCCGGTACATTTACCGAGCATGCGCAGACTTCTTAACGACAAAATGGTAGCGTAACCTATTTTTTACCTTTTACTTCCAAGGAAGCAACTGTCTGTCCGTTTTATCGCTTTAACTAAGGTAGATCAGGTCTGTTTATCGCTGAAACTAGGTGGTTCAGGTATTTTTTATCGCTGAAACTCGATAGAGTTCAGCTCACTATTTCACTGAAACTAGGTAGTCCATGTCTGTTTTTTCGCTGAAACTAGGTAGTTCAGATTAATGTTCGCTGAAACAAGGTAGTTCTTGTCTTTTTATCGCAAAAAACTAGGAAGTCCATGTCTTATTATCGCAGAAACTAAGTAGTTCAGTTTTTATTGCAGAAACAAGGTAGTTCATGTCTTTCTATCGCAGAAACTAAGTAGTTAAGTTTTTTTATTGCAGAAGCTAGGTAGTCCATGTCTTATTATCGCAGAAATTAGGTAGTCCATGTCTTATTACCGCAGAAATTAGGAACTCCATGTCTTATTACCGCAGAAGCTAGGTAGTCCATGATTTATTATCGCAGAAATTAGGTAGTCCATGTCTTATTATCGCAGAAATTAGGTACTCCATGTCTTATTATCGCAGAAATTAGGTAGTCCATGTCTTATTATCGCAGAAATTAGGTAGTCCATGTCTTATTATCGCAGAAATTAGGTAGTCCATGTCTTATTATCGCAGAAATTAGGTAGTCCATGTCTTATTATCGCAGAAATTAGGTACTCCATGTCTTATTATCGCAGAAACTAGGTAGTCCATGTCTTTTTATCGCAAAAAAACTAGATAGTTCATGTCTTTTTTTATCGCAGAAACTAAGTAGTTCAGTTTTTATTGCAGAAACTAGGTAGTCCATGTCTTATTATCGCAGAAACTAGGTCAATCACTTATGATAGCTGTGACTACGTTATTTAGCCTTTTTATAGTTGTGTCTTTGACTTTCAATGTTTTGGCAGCAAGTTGTGTATTTGACATTGTGTGAAGTTTTTGTGGTATGGTATATTGTGTATATTTTCTTTTCTGGATTGCCTTACTTTAGTGCTGCATTCACTGTCCGATTTTCCGTTATCTTTTTGTTTGTGAGGCGCTATATAAATGATTTTCGTTATTATTATTATATATATATAACATCATATTATTATCAAAATTTCGCCACATATTGACAAATATTATTATATTTTTTACGGCACTCTCAACTGATTATAGTTGACAGTACAGTCATATTATAAAAGTAATAGAAACAATTCGCTGACATAGAATGGGAAGGTCGTAAGTACAAAGTTGATAGTTTGAGAAAACAAGAAAACAACTGTCAGAAAATTACTCTTTACTTATGGTTTAACAAGCTGTTTTATAAAGTCGTACGTAAGCCTGCGAGTTGATGGCTCATTTTCTATTGTTAACAGTTAATCAGCATGAAACAAACGACACATGTCCCAGGTGATATCAACTTGGAGATTGTAACATCACGTGATAAGATAGATACACCACGTGATAAGAGAGATACACCACGTGACAAGACAGATATACCGCGTGACAAGAGAGATACATCACGTGACAAGAGAGATACGTCACTCGACAAGATACATACACCACGTGACCAGAGAGATACACCAGGTGACAAGATAGATATATCACGTGACAAGAGAAATGTGGATAATTTGACAAGTGAAGATTTCGGTGTCCAATGGTACTTTGTACGTGTATTCTGAACCCTTTTCAACAAATATTTTTAGTAAGAAATCAGTAATTCAGTTCAGCCGTTCAACTACCCTTTGACATTTTAGCTTACATAATAAATGTTTGCAACTTTTTTATAAGAATGAAATATTATTTGATCGGCGTTGATATTACACTATTATTCATTTTAAAGTAAACAGTGGATGTCAAGACTTACATAAATACATGGAGGATACAACATTATATATAGTTTACAACTTTTACAGAGAGAAAATCAAACTATGGGAGTATATGAGGCCTGGCAGAGGGGGTATACTGGTAAGGGGATCGTGGTTTCCCTCGCGGCTGATGGCGTACAAATGGACCATCCAGATTTGAGAAATACTTTCGTGAGTTTTCTTTATTATAATATACACTTTATAATATACTATAATGTACAAACTTGACCGAAATAAATCAACACCTCTCTACATCCATTTATCTATATATCCATTTAACAGTCGCTTTTAGTTTATAACTTATTCATGAACTTAAATAAATAAATATTGAACAGCTTATTCGCCTTTCTGAAAGTATCACATAAGCCACAAAGAGTTTCAATAAGGAATCAGTATATTCACAATATTATTTAGTCAAATAACATTAAATGAACAAATGAACATATGTATGAAACTCAAGTTACTCAAATTATTATTTAACCTTAATATGGTCATAATTGATCAATGATGTCTATGAATAATAGAATAGTTAAAAGCTATTTAGCCTTAATTTGGACTTCTAATTGACAAATGTTGTCGATAATAGATTTGCTATGTGTATTTTGCAGAATGAAACTATAAGCAATTTAGGTATTATATATTGACCAATACAAATGTTGTCTATTATAGATTTGCTATTGTGTATTTTGCATAATGAAACTATAAGCATTTTAGGTCTTATAATTGACCAATACTATAATATTTAATTTTCGGGCTGCTGCCATTCATCAGGATTTATTTCTATTTGCATGTATAGAAATAAATAGAAATAAATCATTGTCTATAATAGATTTGCTATGTGTATTTTGCAGAATGAAACTATAAGCAATTTAGATCTTATAATTGACCAATACCAATGTTGTCTATAATAGATTTTCTATGTGTATTTTGCAGAATGAAACTATAAGCAATTTAGATCTTATAATTGACCGATACCAATGTTGTCTATAATAGATTTGCCATGTGTATTTTGCAGAATGAAACTATAAGCAATTTAGGTCTTATAATTGACCGATACCAATGTTGTCTATAATAGATTTGCCATGTGTATTTTGCAGAATGAAACTATAAGCAATTTAGGTCTAATAATTGACCAATACCAATGCTGTCTATAATATTTAATTTTCGGGCACATGCCCTTCATCAGGATTTATTTCTATTTGCATGTATAGAAATAAATAGCAATAAAAATATTGTCTATAATAGATTTGCCATGTGTATTTTGCAGAATGAATCGATTAGCTATGATTATATGCTTGATATTCCTGGTGGTTGGTTTGTGGATGATGTTGAATAGTAAGTGTCATACTGTACTAAATTTAATTGCTTATCCCAGACGTAACATTTTTCATATTGAAAACAAATCACGTATCAACCATCTGTATTTGTTTTGATCATGCCAACGTTCAGTTTTGTATGCAAGTGTCTTGATTCGATGGCCTGCAGTACATATCATAATATTTTCACCAACTGTTGTTTCTTTACCCTGAATGATTTGATATTGCATTACATTTGATAACACATGTATTTGTGTATAAACAGGACATTTAAACAGATCGCTTGCTTAGAATGAGAAGGTGATAACTACAAAATCAATATTTTGAAAAATCTAGAAAAAGTGTTTTACAAACACTCTATACTTATGCTAAAACAAGCTTTTTCAGCTTCAGTTTGGTCAACATGACAAGTTCCAATTTTGTAAAAATAGGATCATAACAGGCGTCTAATGATTAAGATTTCAAATATACATTAGTCTTATAAGGTCGTAATGACCTTCTCATTCTAAGCCAGTGAGTTTGTTATCAGTGTTTAAGTTTCAATATGTCATTGTTCTGACGTCAGAAGAATAAAATATCAGTAATTATGTTTTATTTTCTGTCGATAAGATCATTAACAAATTATTTTTATTATGATACACGATGTAAAATGTATTTATCAAATGTCCTTGTAAAATGGCACAGCGCTAACAAACCACTGTTCTATCTTTTTCAGCATTAAAGCTACTAAGTATTAGTGTAAGAAATTATATAGTTCAGATTAAATTTAGTATGAGTTTAAATTTTGAGAAAGCTTTTTAAGCACCCTGTATGCATAGGCCTAAGAAATTCTACCACAAAGAACAGTTATTACATGCAAAATTTTTCATCTATTAAATATAGTTTATATGTGACAGGTTTGCAACGTTTCGGGTTGGGTTCCATTGTCAATATCAAAACAACGTGACAATGGCTTCCAACTGGGAACGGCACATCGTCTAAAGTACCTAATATTATAACTTAAACACGAATAAAAGTATATATTTTGAATGTAATGTGTGGGAGAGACATAATTAGATCCGACCAAAACCATTTTCTGGACGACCGTTTATGTGTTAATTTGTATATTCATGTTGGGGCGCACAGAGACGTTTCAAACCTATTCTTTTATCCAATTATTGAGTGAACATTTGTGGATGTTTGTGATAAAATGTCTTAGGCCTGTGCTATATGTTTCTATTTACAGTTTTGGAACCCTTCTTGCTGGGATTATGGGAGCAGAAGACAACGATATATGTGTCACTGGTGTAGCCTACAATGCCACCTTTGCAAGTATGAATTTGTATTCCGAGCACATGTTAATGTAGATATTAACGTGTCATAGTTTTTTTGCCTTGTGCTGACTTAATAACTTATATTATCTTAACAGTCTTTTAGACGAATCTTTACAACAGTTAGTTTTAAAATGTGTATGTTGTTTAAACCCGGGACCACAAATGAATGAATGCATGATTTTAAGTCTAAGTGGAGCAACTTTTGCAAAATGAGTATTTTGTTCACCATACAATTTGCTAAATACGATATTTGGTCTACTATTTCGACATATATAGTAAACATTCTACCTTCGAGTATTGGTCAATTGTTAAGCAAAAGCCTGATGATTCCATAATTCATTGTATGAATTGGATGATCGAAAAAGTTGTGCGAGCAATATGTAGGGCAACATCAGACTTTCAGACGTTCTTACCCAGTTTTATCACTTACAGTTGTTTAACATGGGCGCTAGTCAAACATTTGTGTTACCAAGTAAACCATCTCAATGTTTGCTTCCATAGGTCTACGTGTGTCTAGCAGTAACCATTATCTATCGGACTACTCTATGTCTCAAGCATTGATACACCGCCTTGATATAGTGGACATCAATGCTAAAATATGGAGCTATGACCGATACGGTTTACATTATATGAAATTTACAATATTGGAGCAATCTGCCATTGAGAAGGGAATTCGAGAGGTTTGTATTACCTTCTCTTCATAAAGCAGACATGTAAACAAATTAGAGACGAATTTAAATGCGTACTGATACTGTAATATTGTGTGATTATTTAAACTCTTCGGTCAATGATAACCCGTTAAAGTGCAAGTACTTATTTCCAATGCGGTTCTGTGTTTTGCTGAAGAGACAGCGAGTAGAAGATGCAATGAATCTGGGCGGGATGCCCATGCTCTTTCCGAATAGACTCATTGGTTCATTAACGTGTCCGGTGTGTAGCACCGATACACGCGAGACTACACCAGGGTTGCTAACCAGTTCATTTCTAGTTGGGTGGGAAACACTGAAAAGCGTTTCAGAAAAGACTAATTGTCCCGGCCGAGGATCGAACCAGGGATCTCTCGATCAGTAGTCAAGCGGGCTATCGGCTCGACCACCGTGCCGCGTAAACAGCATATGTTAACGTTGAAACATACATTTGTGCATTATCCCTATAACACTTAACATGTTGAGCAATTGCTGGTACCTGATGGTAGTTCAATGGGTTAGTTAGTACTGGTTACTTTACGGTCCAGAAAATCCGTTTAGGAAAATCGGCCTCCATGGATAACTGGAAACTATCTCATCGGTCATAGCGGTATATTGGATTTGCAATGAAAGTAACTAAATACAGTCAACACACGCATAGCAAACACCCGATGAGAGCTGCAACCTGTCTCGTTGTTGCTCTGGAAAGGTTTAATACAATTATAGTACTACTATGCACAGGCGTTTGTTTCATCTTCCACTTCCTCATTCACTGTATAATAGAGTATGATTTAATAAGTGAATGAGGGAGTGGAAGATGAAGCAGACCCCTATGCAAGTACAGTAAAACTTCGTTATGACGAGCATCGATATTACGAGCACCCGGTCCATCTCGAACTTTTAAAATAGAATCCGTTTGTATTATCAATACATGACCTTTGGTTATTTCAAGAACCCGGTTTATCTCGAGCATTTCACGTGTCCCCATCGCTCCTCGAGATAACGAAGTTTTACTGTATATAGCGGTTTATGGAAAATTTGGAGATATTGTAATAGAGAGAATGTTGGTCTGTGCTTACTCGTGAGAGGTCGTACTTTATATAATGTATTTGTAGGGTCGAGATGGTAAGGGCCTGATATATGTGACCGGTGTATTTGTAGGGTCGAGGTGGTAAGGGCTTGATATACGTGACCGGTACGTTATTAAACAAGTACACAGAAGATTGTAATACAGATCCATACGCTAAGAGTATTCATACAATCCTGGTGAATCCTATATTCGGAGATGGTACCATTATGGAGGTGGCTGAACAATGCTCGTGTGTTATGGTCGCTGCGTTTGGAGCAATGCGTTCAAACCAGAACGAGTATGAGAATATGGTACGTTACCTAAAATTTAGTGTTTAACATTTTTCTTCCTCGACGCCATTAAAAGGACTGCCTCAAACATGGATCGATTTTCGTTTAGTATAATTTTCTTACAAAATCAAGTATTTATATAATATAAAATTGTTGACTTTTGTTTTAAGAAAGAATTATTGCTTAATAATCGATTTAAACCGCTCTTGTTCCTAATAAAAAAGAGCGCAGAATTTCCTTTCAGCATGATTTGTGAGTTATGTTATTCACTAAATACTAAACTTGATCTGTAACATAAACACTCTTCAGCCTAAACATCTATGGGGTACACGGTTAATATGTTTTTTGTCTATAAATGTTATGTATAGGTTATAGATCATATATTAGATTTATAAACAAATTAGTGCAAGGGAGCGCTAGCGACCCGCAGCTCTAATTTGTTTATAATTCTTATATGTGATCTATAACCGGCTTATAGTTTACCCGCCCACTTTTGGTGAGCTTTTCAATGCTTTTGTATGCAAACAATAGCATGTCCATTTATTGAGAATTGAGAGTGAAAAAGTGTTCAGGTGTTTCATCGCTTTTGGGTGGAAGTTTAAAAATCGCAGTCACTTGGGTGTATTGTGAGCGTCTGACAACGAGATCAAATAATACAAAATGCTCAAAATTGATTTTTCAGCATCTTCCCATGTCTTAAAATCCTGAGTGTACTGACTAGTTATTACGATTATATACTTTTAATGAAAATACAGAAACACCCTTAGCTCAATCCCTTCGGATAATTTAATCCAAATGATATTAAACATATAATCTAACGAATTGGTTACGACGTATTTAAAACGTAGGTCTGTGCGCCAATATCAAACTTATTTAATAGTTTTAAACAGTATCCCAAGCATTTTAGAGGACGGTTCTTTTGCATTTATTCCTGCATTTATTCCTGCAGAATTTAAACTAATATATGCAGAAGTACCCAAATTAAAACTGTAAGCACCTTGAAGTATGAACTTGTTTTTAAAAATAGAATGGTCGCGAAATCTAAATACAACCGATTCAAAACGTTGATTATTTTTGTTACCTCCCCTGTTTTCAGCATTTCTGAAATCACTAAAAGTGTAATAAAAATAAACTAACCGAGCAATTGTCATGAAATCTTGCATGAAACTTCAATATTTGTCACTCTACTTGAGGACTTGTTGCATGCATGGAAACAGTATGTCGTTCAACGATATTTCACGTTAAACCATGGAGTTAGATAGACAAAAACTCAAAAACGAAAATTAACATATTTTAAAATAGTATTTAAAAAATCAAATAACTTGCACAGTAGTAGAGTATAACATAAAAATTACTGTTTGGTTCCTTATATACGAAATTTATGTATACCAAATTTTTTGAGGATTAAAGCAAAAGTTTTTCGGTAAATTACAATTATCAGTTTTTAGGGGTTGTCCCCAAAATTCAAGAATATCTTAAAAACTAGCTGAGCAAAACTGTTGGGATTTTCCAGAATGATTGTCGTAAATGTGTTCTTCATAAATATAACAGGTTTTATATACATTGTACAGAAAAATCCAACACCGGTGAATCACCTTAAGCAGATTATAAATTGCTGATAGAATAACAGTAAAATTATGGGAGTAGGCGGGTCTAGTTTTCCATATAAGGAAACAGCCAAATTGTCCTAATAAATGGATTTACTAAATAGTTATTATGTCCATTGCACAAATAAATGAATAAGTGGTCCCAAAATTTGAAAATCCCTGGCTTTGGATTGGACAAAGAAGTAGGGTAAACTATAATATATATTTGCGTTTGTTGAAGCATGTACTCTCTGTTTTCTGACTTAGTCTCTTAAATATTTGTCGAAAATCAAAATGTTATGAGCGTTTTTCCCGCGTACCTATTAATCAACATATGTACATCATAATGATTATAGCCATTTTAAAAACATTGTATTGGGCGGCAAACGGAAGTAGTTTAAATTCATAGTATTGAATCGGCACTTAAATCCTTAAACAAAAAATTTAGATTTAATACATTTATGTATTGAATAAGTATAAATTAATGTAAATAGATAAAGCAAAGTCTTATTCCCCAGTGTACTCACCTTACACTTTAATGATTTTACTTCAGAGATCAACGTATATAGGCGGTGATTGTACAGAAATTTTTGGACCAGCTATAGCCACGGCAACAGTTTCTGCCATCATTGCGCTTGCCCTAGAAGCTAAGTACGACCTCCTTTAGTCAATTAATAATGATTTACTGATCAAATTTAGTAACTTTACAGAAATTATATCAATTGACATCGACAGGCAAATTATCTTTATCATAATTATGCCACTTATGATACGAAAACACACTTTTAAGCTTTTACCATATATAGGAGAGGTAAGTCATATGACAAGAACCTGATATTTTCATATAAATGGCCCGAAAACACTATCCAATACCCCGTTACTGACAAGCACCCTTATGGAAAATTTGTAGCACATTTTCTATATGGGTGCTCGTCAGTAATGGGGTCTTGGATAGTGTTTTTGGGTGATTTGTATGAAAAAAATCAGGTCCATGTGGTCATACATGTATAACGCTGGTGTTCTCTTATTATTAAAGTTATGAGTTAACCTATCGAGATATACAACACATGTTGATAGAAACTTCCACACCTGATTTCATTACTAATGGTGAGTTTATCATCAATGGAGCCGGCAAGAAAGGTAGGGACAAACATTTATGCCTTATACGAGGGGCGTTTCAAAAGTCCCAGGAAAAGTGCTACTAGTATATATTGTTTATCGTATGTTCAGATTACTTCAAACTTTGCATTGAGATAGAACACTTCATGATTTATATTGCACCATGATTCCTGGATAGCGTACCATTTTCTACGACACACCCTCATACGTTCGATTCATGGTACAAAATGAATCATGCATTGTTCTATTTAAATGCAAAATTTGAAGTAATTTCAACATACGATCATTCTCATGAATCAGTGTATTACGAATGAAAAACACGCTGGTTGAACGAGAATGCATACGATAAACATTATATAGAGCACTATTCCTGGGACTTTTGAAAGGCCCCTCGTACATTTACAATACTGAAGTAAAATGCTTACATAATTCGTGTGCATCTTTTAGACTGATACCTGTAACAAGAGTTATCTTTCTTTGTTATGTGTCAGATTAAGTACATGTCTTAATCGGAACATCCGTACGGAATTTATCGCTTCCTATGATAATTTTTTCAAAAATTGAAAATGACACTTAATGTCTTAATGCCTCGAAATTGTCAACTTTTCTCCAGCAATCACTGTAACTTCATTGTATAATAATTTCTTCAAAGTAGCGGTTTATTGTTTTCTTCTTAATTCCGTTTATGCTGTCAGCCAATTTGTACACATCCCTCGTTTCCCGTGGACAACAACAACAAACGGTCGTTGCGGCCATTTTGGAACTACTTTCATTCCTTAGTGTCTCCGAGATTATTGAGTTATAAACATGACCGAGAGTTTCCGATTGCTTATTTCTGTGATTGTCTCCCCTGAAGTATAATTCGAACTCAATACTATTCGTACTCATTATTTTCGTAATTGTTTATGATGTAATCTAGTGATATTGATACTTAATTAACATGTATTATCTGATCAAACAGTTAGTCATATTGTTGGATTTGGGTTGGTCAATGCTAGTGCTATGGTAGAGGCCGCTGAGACCTGGAAGACGGTTCCTGATATAATAGCATGTTCGGGTCCACGAGAGACTGTCAGAATGTAAGTACAAACTATCATGTACAAAGGGACATTACTCTTCAACATTCATATACCATCATACACAAGTAATAATATGAAACTTTTCTTTTCAGCCAAAACCCCTCCAGACGATCCTGGTACTGAGATACCAATGTAGCTAGAAATGTTATCATTGTCATTGATGGTCATTTTGTGCCTTTCAGTTGCTGTAAGGATGAACTGAAAGCTAACTTCACAGTGGAAGATTGCCACGTGAATTACGTTGAGCACGTGGAAGTCTGGGTGTACTTCCGGGTCACGTGGAGAGAATATACAGAAATACATCTCATATCACCACGTGGTACGGACAATCGGATAATGCGACAACGACCACGTGATCGTGTGACAGGGGATAAAGAATACACGTTTACGTCTGTACAGAATTGGGGAGAAGACCCACGTGGAAACTGGACCATCATGTTGAAAAACTTATACCCATGCGAAAATAGTGAGGATATACCCTGGCCTACGGTTTCATTGATTTAATAAACTTGCATGAAACAAACAAATGGTACCCTCCCTCTTATTCATATTTACCACGAAAGTAATAGAGAGTCCGATTTTTTGTTCCATGCACGTTTATTTAATTGTTGAAACCGTGTGCCTGTGAGGAAGTTTATCAAGGAGTTTATATACAATGTATACTAGTATATTGTAGCATTACATACCTAGTATAGTAAATTAGTAAGTTCCGTGTAACTGCTTGTTGGACCTGTGTCAGAATAATACATAGTAAAAGTATCAGATATCGGATTGATTTAGCCGAGGATTTTTTGTGAAATTCTTGTCAGACATCTATAAATAGAAATAAATCTTGAAATAGTATAAGCTTATCGTTTCGTCGTCAGGGCTAATTACGATACATTTATCTTAGGAATACGCTAGTGTCACACAATGAATGTTTGTGTGACCTAGATATATTTTATAATCATCATATTTTGTATCATTAAACAGTGATGTTTATCTACTCCTGGTCATTGAAAATCTATGGAACAGTTACAGACCCGCTACTAGGAATTCCAGAAAGTACGTAATATTTAGTCAATACCATAAATTTTATTATAGATATTCAATACTATATACGTTTTATTGTAGAAATTCAATACTATATACGTTTTATTGTAGAAATTCAATACTATATACGTTTTATTGTAGAAATTTAATACTGTATACGTTTTATTGTAGAAAATCCTAAATATATGTAAATTAATATTGGTGCTCTTATTGTAAAAAATCTGATCCAGAACGCTACAGAATAAACAAAATAATAAAAAATCCCCCAAGTTTTAAATAAAAAACACTAAGAAAAAGAAAGTTTTGACAAAGAAAGCTTTTATTGTAAAAAGATATGAGGAATTCGGACAAGGAAGGCAGCACTCAACTTATCCAGCCGAGCACAGAAACAGTAACAACACAACGGAAAATAAATTGTAGTTTGTTTGAAAAAGAATAGAAATAAACATTTTGATTGCAAATGCAGAACATTGCCAATTGTATTAAAATACAAAATCTGAAAAAAAATCTTAAATTTTGTAAGGAGGCTGAAAACGAACGCTTGTATTGCAAACAAAGAAAATAACTGTTTTTATTACAAAAAAAACACAATTTAAATAACGGTCGTTTTCATTCTAAAAATATATTATTGCAAATATGGGAGATAATGAATACAAATGTACTATAATGTTTTATGTGTGTACGTATATTACAGATGGAACGCTGGGTGGACATGCTACAAATACCACACCATGTGAGAATGGGACGTACCCACTTATTGACGTCAATTTATGTATCTACTGTGATCTGAACGGCTACAGAGTAGTCGATGACGTCTGTGCCAAAGGTAAATATAGATGTCAATCTATGTATCTACTGTGACCTGAACGGTTACAGGGTAGTCGACGACGTCTGTGCCAAAGCTAAATATTGACGTCAATATATGTATCAGTGTGACCTGAACTGTTACAGGGTATTCGATGACATATGTGCCAATGGTAAACATTGACGTCAATTTATGTATCTACTATGACCTGAACGGTTACAGTATATTCGATGACGTCTGTGCCAAAGGTAAATATTGACGTCAATATATGTATCAGTGTGACCTGAACTGTTACAGGGTAGTCGGTGACGTCTATGCAAAGGTAAATATTGACGTCAATTTATGTATCTACAGTGATATAAACGGAATATGTGGGGTAGTCGATGACGTCTGTGCCTAAAGTAATTGTCATTCAGCGTTTATGCCCCCAAATCAATTTGTATTACCTGTCCCTATTTTGAACCTATGGCTAACTACAAAGCTTTTATAATTGCATGGATATTGCATTTGAAAACTCACTCGCCACCCACCTATAGCATCTGACCTCATTTGGACCTTCGCCTTTTATTCCCTTATGTTCCCATGTTGACTTCATATCTCAAATTTCGTTCCCCTAGCTGCAACACTTTCACAGACGTCCGTCAACATAGACATAAAATTTAATTACAATCATGTTAGGGATTTGCAGGCATTCATTTTTGACCGGATGAATGAAGTAGGAAAAAATTACAATTTTAGGGAATCTATAATACTGTTCTAGGAATTACCCGGTACCCAGTAAAAACTGAATTTGTAAAACGTTCATCGAGCATCTTGAATGAGTATTCATTACTTATAACAAGTTGCCAAAGAGTTGTCTTGTAGATATGTTTATAAAGTGTTATGTAATGAGTAAGAATGCAAGATCGCATTTATCACATTTATCTTATAATCTAAGAGTTTGTTTCCGTTTGTCTCCGTTTGTCTCCGGTAAATATACCTCGTGTATAGCTCTATAATACACCTAAGTGAATGATTATGTGATAAATAAGCGCTTATGAATACACAAGAAGTGACTAGCCGCCTAATTTGCATAGTTATTATACTAGTGAGTAGTGTAATCTTTTTTTATCAAATGACTTTATTAAACTCTCGCGCCGTGGTTTATGTGATATATAAGTTTCTGATTATTTATACAGATGGTAGATCCGGTGGATACTGTGACGACACTATTCCTTGTACAGACGCTGCCTGGTGTGATTATTCTAAATGTCAGCAATGTCCATTTGGTTACCATGGTTACTCAGGTGTTTGCATCGAAGGTAAGATTGTTTCGTACTATCCTTACTTTATCTGATTTTGCCAGATTTTGTCTGATTTTGTCAGTTTGTGTTTCATTTTGTTAGATTTAGACTGATTTTATCTGATTATGACAGATTTTGCCAAATTTTATCTGATTTTGCCAGATATGACCAGACTTTATCGGTTTTTGTCAAATTTCACAAGATTTTGTCTGATTTTATCAGCTTTAGCCAGATATTTTCTGATTTTATAAAATTGGTCAGATTGCGCAAAATTCTAGACTGGGCTGTGGCTATAAAATATTATTATTCAATTATTCAAAATGTTCAATGTTATCTTGTCCAATCAATCCGTGTATTTTATCATACAATGTTCTCTAACATGCATTTAAAAGCCTGTCGAAAGAGTTATCAATATTAGCCGTTAGAACTTTTTATCAATAAATGAAATAAAACACATATTTATTTTAAATGTGTTAATCATCTAAACAATAAACATATAATAATAATACAAAATGTAATGATAATGATAATACAAATTGTGATAATAATAATAAAGCATTTATTTCATGAGGAGCCTTTTTTGACAATACTTATATTAACCTTCCAAAAGATCTTCAACAATGAACAATGAACTAGAATAAATAACTACATAAAGTTGTTTGTGATGATTACATGTTAGTGTATTTTGTTGATCAATTAATATAGCAATTCAATAAAGGCATCTTTTGTGTCACAGATGGAACATTGGATGGTTATTGTGATGGAAATATAGTGTGTGACATTGACCCACCAAACATGGGGTGTAATGAAACAACATTACGTTGTGTGGAATGCATACAAGGCTGGCATATCATCACAGGTTTATGCGTACAAGGTACGATGTATGTGTAAAATGCGGTTTCTAATATACTAGTATGTGTGCAGTAAAATGAGTATTTTATAGTATGTGTGCAGAAAAATGAGTATTTTATAGTATGTGTGCAGAAAAAATGAGTATTTTATAGCGTGTGTGCAGAAAAAGGAGTATTTTATAGCGTGTGTGCTGAAAAAGGAGTATTTTGTAGTGTGTGTGCAGAAAAATGAGTATTTTATAGTGTGTGTGCAGAAAAATGAGTATTTTATAGTGTGTGTGCAGAAAAATGAGTATTTTATAGCATGTGTGCAGAAAAATGAGTATTTTATAGCATGTGTGCAGAAAAATGAGTATTTTATAGTATGATTGCAGAAAAATGAGTATTTTATAGCGTGTGTGCAGAAAAATGAGTATTTTATAGCGTGTGTGCAGAAAAATGAGTATTTTATAGTATGTGTGCAGAAAAATGAGTATTTTATAGTATGTGTGCAGAAAAATGAGTATTTTATAGTATGATTGCAGAAAATGAGTATTTTATAGTATGTGTGCAGAAAAATGAGTATTTTATAGTATGATTGCAGAAAAATGTGTATTTTAAAGCATGTGTGCAGAAAAAAGAGTATTTTATAGCATGTGCGCAGAAAAATGAGTATTTTATAGTATGATTGCAAAAAAATGAGTATTTTATAGGATGTGTGCAGAAAAATGAGTATTTTATAGTATGATTGCAGAAAAATGAGTATTTTAAAGCATGTGTGCAGAAAAAAGAGTATTTTATAGCATGTGCGCAGAAAAATGAGTATTTTATAGTATGATTGCAGAAAAATGAGTATTTTATAGTATGTATGCAGAAAAATGAGTATTTTATAGTATGATTACAGAAAAATGAGTATTTTATAGTATGTGTACAGAAAAATGAGTATTTTATAGTATGTGTGCAGAAAAATGAGTATTTTATAGTATGATTGCAGAAAAATGAGTATTTTATAGTATGATTGTAGAAAAATTAGTATTTTATAGTATGTGCGCAGCAAAATGAGTATTCTATAGTATGTATGCAGAAAAATGAATATTTTATAGCATGTGTGCAGAAAAATGAGTATTTTATAGCATGTGTTCAGAAAAATGAGTATTTAATAGTATGTGTGCAGAATAAAGGGGTATTTTATAGTATGTGTGCAGAAAAATGAGTATTCTATAGTATGATTGCAGAAAAATGAGTATTTTATAGTATGTGTGCAGAAAATGAATATTTTATAATATGTGTGCAGAAAAATGAGTATTTTATAGCATTTGAGCAGAAAAATGAGTATTTAATAGTATGATTGCAGAACAATGAGTAATGAGTAACTTCACTATTATGTTATATATTACAGATGGTATGATGTTTGGATACTGTGATGTTGATACACCGTGTACTCATGTGATTGTCCTCAATTATCAAGTTGTAGACGTAGGATGTATTCTTGGAATCAATCGATGTGATACATGTCATTCGTACGTCAATCATAGTCTGGTAGACGGTTTCTGTAGAGAAGGTAAACAACGCCGAGGTCATAAATGCTCAGTGGGACATAGGCTTTAACAACATTTATTTTGTATATTCAGAAACATTCAAATCAAAGGCATGTGTGAACTGAGAAATAAACTGACTAATGCATGAATTGTTTGAAGAAAATGGCAAGTTGGTGAAAACCACATTGCTGGCGTCAAGTGTCTAAAGTATTTATTCTTGGCACCTTCAAAATAAAATATGTTAATATACTTGTAATAAAGATTGACAAGTGCTAGTAAAACGTTCTTTCAAGTAAACAATTCAAAATGTTGAATTCAAATTCAGAACTTTTGACGTTAGCAATGAAAATATTTGTTTTGTTACTTAATTTGATGTAGATGGATTACTGGATGGTATGTGTAATAGACTGTTACCATGTACTGAGGTCGGTGTAGGGTGTAATGAAACAACAACACGATGCGTAGATTGTTCAATGACAGGGTATAGAACATGGAACGGTTTCTGTCGTCAAGGTACGTTAATCGTGGTTACTATGGAACGACTACAGGTATGTTTCCATAACTCGTTGATTTGTTTTGATCTGAAACGAGATACTGCTATGTCGTAATGACATGGCAGATCACTTGATTGACATGATTCCATCACTGTATAAATATATTCAAGATTTTAGCAAAACATGCTTAAAGTCTCTTTAGAGACTATCAACTGAGCGAATTTGCTCTTATTACACCTGTTTTATCTATAAGGAAGTCGAAATATGTGTATTTAAATTTCTCCTATTTGTCAAGAAAAGTTCTAGCATTGTATAGCTTAACAGCGAATCTATAGTGTACTCGGTTTTCAATTCTTCATTAAACTATTGAAAACATGTTACAGTGATGTAATATAATAATATGTATGTTTGAGACGTCATGTATTTGACGTCGCATGTCATGTGTGCAAGGGGCTTATATCTAGATCTAAAAGTAAAAAATACCCAGGTAGCTAAACGGGTGGGGGGCTATACGAACATTATTGATAAATATGTTTGCTTTTTTACAGATAGAATATTTGACGGATATTGTGATAAACACGCGCTATGTATTGATGGGTCAAGCTGTTACGCTCCACTGAGCACGTGCAGAAACTGTTTTGATGGACATCGTGTACTGGGCGGATTTTGTATGAAAGGTATCACATAAGTTGTCAGTATAATACTTATGCTATTGCTGGGAGCTTGTCATACCATCTGGCAGCATTTAAGCCACACTCAAACATTTTCGTACAGCATTCGCTTCTAATTCATGTGGTTACGGGTGTCATTCGATAAACTTAACGTCACATTTAGTCTTAAACTACTTCTAGTATTTTGATAAGATTTAACTTGGTAACCCTTCTGCAGATTTTCTCATTTGAGCACTTTTGTTTATTCTCAAATGTGGAAACCCAATATGATGGAAGAAAATGTAACAAAACACCCAGATGATTTGTTGACAAAATGACAATTTGTAAAACGATACATGCATGATTTAAAGTCTAAGGGGCACAACTCTTGCAAAATGAGTATTGTGTTCACCATACAATTTGCTAAATAAGATATTTGGTCTACTATTTCGACAGATATAGTTAACATTCTATCGTCGAGTATTGGTCATTTGTTAAGAAACAGTGTAATGGTTCCATAATTCGTTGTATGTAATGAATGATGGGAAAAAGTTGTGGGAGCAGTAATGTGACTTTAAATAAAGAGTGTTCGTTTGGATACTCATCTCACAATAATAGAAGCTGGTGCCCCTCTCCCAAATGTTCGGATGTCGAGAGTGAGTAATAGAAAACAAAACTTGTTTAAAAACAATCAAACTTATATAACTAACCGAACCAACTATGTCCCAGACGGAGCTATCATCATGCGGTCATTTGAATAACTTGAAACGTCTAAAATATATTTACGTTTGTTTCATATATGTATTTAGAGGCTAAGACATAAACCGTCATTATGGAGGTTCAGAACCCAGTGTTTTTTTAACCAATCACTTCAACGAAGTCAATAATGGACTGGGTTGTAATTAGAGACGTGCACACCAAGACCTATATGGACATCTGTAAAGTTTAAGCGTTTAAACCTCAGGGATGTTCCTAAATAAATTTGGATATAGCACAAAGCAGACGAATATAATGATGTGTACTGATGGTAAATCAATCCATTGTACTAATATAGCTCAATTTTGAACCCTGTGCCATGACCTTTTAGACGAGTCTATTTGTGCGGGTAACCCGTGATTTATTGATTTCAATAGTCATGATTTAAAGATATGCTACTTACTAATGTGTGTTATACATATCTGAATAGTCAATCCCACGCCAATCTTTATCGGCGAATGAATTAAACTTTAAAAGTGCAATCACGGCTCAATGCTCGAAATCGAACTATAGTATTCGTAGTCTTTCATACTTTTGAGAAAACCCTAGTATATTTACCGTTTAAAGATATATAGCCTCACATTCCGTCTAGATTTGCACATCTCTATTATGGAGAATCAGTGCTCAGTGTTTTTAACCAATTACTTCAACGAAGGTAATAATGAATGAGTTGTAATATATTTCAGACGGACATTTCGGTGGTTATTGTAGCAAAAATAACCCGTGTGTGACGACCGGTGCAACATGTGTTCTAGATGTTAACATTTGTGTGAAATGTATGGAACCTAATTATGTGGAACATGGTTTTTGTATTACAGGTGATATGACAAACGTTCTTTTATTTTCATGAAAAACTTCTGCGATTTGAGGCTGGTTATTTGTGAAATATTGTTGGAGTTGTTGCGAACGCCAATTGGTCTAATGCGTTTGACCTTGCTATCGCCCTGCTTAAGCATTGATGACGTACAGAACTGGTTCGAATCTTACTATTAATAGTGGTAAAATAGTGTGTGTAGTTTAGTATTTTAGTAACTTATATAAAATACACGAAGTATAGTGAAGACAAAGGTACAGTTGGTACATACATGAATAAACGTTTAAGGCTGAACGATCTACTTTTGTTGAGTCTATGTTCTTCATTTTGATAATAGTTGATATAGCTAAAGTAAATAAATGTGAACTTCGTTTTTCGATTTTTTTCTGAACCGATATGTTTTGCTAGGGTGTTGTGTGTTTTGAAAATCAAAACCCTTTTATGCCCAACTGTTACCCTGCTCAAACAATGCACGTATACAAAATTTCAGCTAAATTGGTCAATGTTTACACCATGCTCTTCAGACTCGAACTTTTTTACCCAAGAGGGTCTTATATCCAATATTGTATAACTTTTTTTTATTTTCAAATTTATATACATTCATTGTCTGAGCAGGGTCACATGTGGGCCAACAGGTTTTTGGTCGGAGAAAATGTTCCAAAAATGAATACGTGTATATATTATTTGACTATGACTACACTATTCTAGTTGGAGATACATCTGATGGTGATGTGGATGATGGCAGAACGGTCGGTGAGCTTGCTGGTATCGGAATAGGATCTGTTGTTCTCGGTATCCTAACTACCATGGCTGGTTTCACTCTTCTTGCTAGAAGATTCTTTATACCAAAGATACAACCGGGTTCAAGCCATTCTTCAGCAAGGATCATACAAGTTTCAGAAAGCAAATAGACAAGTTTAATCGATGTGTCATAAACTTTCAAGCTATTCTTCGGCTAGGAGCATACAAGTTTCAGAAAGCAAACAGACAAGTGTAATACTAGTATAATTTATGTGACATAAACTTTCCTGAAAAGTGGTAATACTTGTTACACGAAAGACATGTTAGTGATGTACACATAGTGGTATAGCCCGTCATGGAAGTGGTCCTATTGAAAATGACGAATAATAAGACTTTGGGATTTTGGTTTTAATATTTAAATTCAAACAATACTATTGTGTATATCGCTAGCTTTAAATGAGAAGGTCGTAAGTTCAAAACCCATGGTTCTTGTTATCGAGGTTTTTTTATTCTCAGCTACACTTCTGATATTTTTGACATTTTGTATATAAGATGCATACCAGTGTGTTTGCTTTGTATTAGGGACATAGCTCTGGCTCTGTCGTAATGAAATGTTGTTTATATGGTAGGTATCATCAGGAACATTTATATATACACATCCCTGGTATCATTCAGAATTCGTTTATCATGTGTGAGAAATCTAATAATTTTTTTTATGCATTCGTTATATTTGTAAACACGAAAATACTTTTTTCACATTGCTTCATTTAGTGACGATTTCTCAGTGAATTTTAATCAGCCTCCATTTTGTTGCATCATCTGACCTTCACCTGGGAACCAGCTTCCAAATCATGCACTTAGTTCATGAAATTGATTGCCTAAGAGCTATTTTTAGAACATCTAAATTTAGCCATGCTTTCAATAGGAACTTTCTGGAATATTTTGATGCTGGAGGTCACCATGTAAAACGTGCGTGGATTTGTAAACAAACTTGTTTACTATTAATTTTGGAGTTGGACTGGAAGGGAATAAGTCATAGGAAGAGTTTTGGTAATTTTTTAAGTTCTTTTGAATGTATACACAACTGGGCATGCGCAGTTTTACTGATTAAGAACCACGGAAATACAGGAATAAGGCATACTTGTAACAACAATACACGTGATGATATGTATACTTAATAGTATCATGCATATTTTATGGATGATAAATATAATAAACAGTTTCTAGAAACATTAGTGTACAATGTGTGACTTGAAGTGTTGTGATTAAAAGTGGTTGACTTATGGCATTCTGATATCTCTCTATCATTGATACATATACATCATCCATTGATGGTATCATGTCATAAACTTCTTGTAAGGTCATATGATGACGCTGTTGTAGGTTTGGCAATAATTACTGACAATAAAAAGGAAGAATCATCCATCTAGAAAAAGAAGATACCCTAGCTGACCCAAAAGTCTGTCTACTTGAGGAAAATGAGAAGCTGTGCGAATATAGGACCACTGTCACGTCTTTGCAACTTAACGTGTCTTCAATACATATTCATTGAAATTTGAATGCATGATATAGGGAAAGAAAAATATATTTTGACCATAATAACAACTCTCATTGGATTTCGTTATATTTTATTTTACCCGAATACAATAATTATACACTATTTGAACAACACAACATAATACAGTAATGAATCTAATGATGTGATATAAGTTGCGTCCATGTTTGAGAAACAAGTTATTATGCATGTCGGTAATATCCCGAAACTGCATGTTGCCGAGACTCCGTGTCGAGCAATATATAAAAGAGATTCACAATAACATATTAGAGGAACTGCGTAATACTGGCCAAATAAATTGAAAACTCATCATAGATTTGTGTTACTTCCGTATTATGATAAATATATACAAACTTAAAGAAAAGACAATAGCAGAACGTTCACAACCACCAAATGCGATGCACTGCATATCATATTCTAAGGTATCGAACATGTCAGTTCTGTGCTGTTCTGTTCAAGTCAAGTCCCGTTAGGCCGAAAATCGTCACGAAAACCCGACGAGATTATTTACCTCAATGGTTTTTTAAAAATAAATTACATTAAGTTTCCGCCTAAAATACCAAGTCTCACTCGTGAAAATGCACTAGTTTGGTAATACTCCAGGGCAATTATTAATACCAGTTGTAGTTAGTATCAGCCGACGCCATCAAACCACGTGCTTCATTGTTTGTCACATATCGCTGACTTAGAATGAGAAGGTCCTAACTACTACGTACAACCTTTGCACCATAACGCGCTTCTCATGAGTCTATTATCATGTTGACCAAAATGAAGTTGTAAAAGTTTGTTTTTCCATAGGTAAAGAGTAAATCGAAGACATTTTTCATGTTTTCTAAAAATATTGTTTTGTAGTAACGACCTTCTAATTCTAAGTATGCATGTACTGATTTAATCATCTAAGAAATCGACTGTGGTTGTATATTCTTCTTGTGTTGTGGCATTGATCACCGATATCTTAAATTCTGTCTCCCCAATAATGATCTCAGCTGTAAACATAGCAATATTACCCCACCCATCATGTGGTGGATAGTGAACCATCTTTCCTACACGTGTACACTCCTCCTCTACTGTACAATACTTAGGATTTTCTTTGGTTGATCGGTAAAGTTCAGTACTACAGATTTCTTTCTTACTGGCCTCGTGTTGTTTTGCTGCAGAAAATGTCTTATTTATCTTATCTCCACACTTTAGCTGTTGACCGATCGTGATACATTTGAGGAAAATATCAGAGCAATATTCAATTCCAGACTGACGACGTTCCTTTAACTCTCTGGGGTGTACTTGGTCGTTAAAGGGTACAGACACTCTGAATCCGTAGCTGTATCGTGCTACGCGTTCACTGATATGGTTTGGTCGAAGAATGCTTAAAACTGCACCCTTCAAAACATGCAACCCGGCTTCCTGTGGTTTGGAGATTTCAACACCCTCACAATTACTCTGAATCTCGCGAGTTATCGTCTCCTTCACAAAAGGAGAGTCCGCAAAACCACCAACCAATAGGAGAGAGTTAATGGTAAAATGTTCCACCTGTATGATCTCCTTTAGTTTCTTGACGATTTCCTCAACAGGTTCGTTAAAGAACAGTTTCACAACATTAGATTGGATGATCAATTTGTCCTTTTTCACCTGCAGCATGTTCTGGTATTTTTCCCGTACTATGAGCTGTGGAAGGGTCATGTTTTCACCATGGACCTCATGGATACAGTCAATGAGAGAGTTTGGAATTCTTACAGTAATTTTCGCAGACTGATCAACTCCAACAATTCGTTTCTTCATTTCGAACTCTCTGACTAGTTGCAAGTAATCATGTCTCGCAACAGTTTTGAAACAATACAAAGTTTCTTTACTGAGAAAACCTTCCAAGAAAACCAAAAATGCTACGTTTACTCTGTTGCCACCAAGTGCGTCACCGGATGAACGGAAAATCTCTCTCAATGAGCCGTCAGGTAGTACCTCGTGAGTAGCTAGATCAGCCGTCCCACCTGCAGTAAAACCATATACGTAAATTTCAAATAAAGTAAATTCACTTCGTCAAAAAGTAGAAGAAGAAGATTTCACTTGAATATTCAATCAGTTTTGCATAGGCATACATGCTTTCGTTTTAGTATGTTAACACGGGTACATGTTATGTGAGCATACAAACGCCTTTGAGTGAGTGGGCATATACACTTATTTGCTGTTATTTTCTTGCTCGCTAGAAAAAAGAAGCCATTGAAGTAGCATCCATATGTTTGAATGGTCTTATCGAAATATAAGCGGTAATGTCAATAAACTACTAAAACAGGCCCCTTTCGAGGTATCCATTATACAATCGTTTAAACCTACCTCCCAGGTCAGCAACTATGTATTTATGTCCAACAGGGAAATGACGTAACTCAACAAGATCCCCAGCTTGTAGGTCTCGCCGAGTATAATTTGCCTGGCAATAAAGACTGGCTGCTTCAGGTTCTAGAACAAGTTTCAGTTGAAATGCATCTATACCAGCCTAGAATGTATAAACAGTTATGTTAGAGTTGTTAAACAGTAATAACATTGGGTAGTTAATGAAGGGGAGACGTAAACACCGCCGTACAGATATGTACAGAATAAAACCACACCGCCGTAATATGGTTAGAACTTAGAACCAAGTTGTATGTGTTTTGGTAGGCGAATACAAAAAACAAAGTCAAGTGTAAAAGTACAGTCAAATATTAATTTAAAGTTAAACATGTCAGTTGTATATTTCAAATTGGATTAAATTTCATTTATGATATCGTATTTTACTCGTATTTTAGCAATTGTAGAGTTCGTTCTCCTCGATGTTATGAGGGATATCACAATTGACATTACGCCAGTCAAGCCTTGGCTTTTAAATCAATTTTAACAGTAAATTATAATCACATGGTCCCATGGAACAACTTGAAACCTTCGACAAACACTTTCCACAAACAATAAGGCAAAGCGATCTATGTCCTGACGTAAGGTCAATTATCACCATCGCCGTGTCTATGAGCGGTGCTTTAACTGAAGGCAATGGTTCACATACCTGTCTTGCCGCTAATGTCATGAACTGTTTGGCAGCATCAGACCATATAGCTGGTACTGTGATGACCCACATTATCTCATGTTCCTCAAGATTGGCCTGACTGAGCCTTGCTTCTTTAATCAACTTCTCTTTCAGATATTTAATCACCATAGTGAATATATCCAGTGCAGGCATCTCTCTACCATTGATATCCTTCAGCTTTATATGCCTTGTGAGCTTCTGAAATATCATACCATACGAATATAGATTCTTCTTAAAACAATTGCATGAATGTGTAATAATACTTTGTCCGATCATTGAACGGTGTTGTTTAGTCTTATCGAGCTGGAGGCCGGACGGACATCCGTCGGTCATCTGCCGTTGGGCAGAGTAAGACTGTTGTGAAACATGCAACGCTATATTCATCATTCGGCCTCATCACGATGCCCAAACACCGGTTGAACATCTGATATTGTTGTGGCCCAGGTATAACACACTGCTTTAGATTTAAATATGTACTGTCTGCACAAAAGTGACGATGCATGAAATGCACATCACAAATGTGTAAGATGTTAAGGTCCACAAGTGACGTGGAAAAGATTACGTTATAACATATACAGAGTCCATCGGGAGCGTTGGGCACCAACTGTCCTTCCCTCGGGACTCTGCAGATGTAATAGCACGAAATATCATACGTTACCCTACATTGTACATTCAGTTGTAAACAATGTTGCTGTGCAACATACACGCACCTCTTGGTGATAGAGTTCCATTTTAAAATGCTGGAAGTAGTACCAGTCTTGATGTTGATCTTCTTCACAGAGTGCCGAGTATTTCTCCTCGGCATCAAGACCGAACTCGTTAAACTTGGCATCTTTGTCTAGCAGTACGGTTGTTGGAGCTTTGATTGTTTGGAATGTGTCCGTTATCGTGGAATTCCACGTACTTGCGTAAATCCTCGTTGGATGATCCCTATAAGATGATAAATATATTTTCACGAAAGGAAAATCAATGTGTAGGTAATGTGCCATTATTTTACGCAGTAATCTCTCATGCAATAAAACAGTAAATAATCGTTAAAGGCAAACAATTTATTTAATAATATTTCATGACGCTTATACACTCAAGGACATAAAAAGCGCCTCACCTGATTCGAAGTCAGTTACCGCTAAATGTGTTTATTTGATTGAAAATGATTTATACATAAAAAATACATATGCGTGTTAACTGATACATTTCATGTCGTATTTATTTTTTCAACATCCACACTGAACTCATCATATTACTATGTTGTACTTGCTTGAACGTTTTGGTCAAGGATAACCTATGAAAGTACAAGTACTTATTTCTTATTGGATCATGTGCTTGGTTGGGGCAGTAGAAAAGAAGAACACCAGACAGTTGTGTGATAGAAGGAAGTCGGAAGCGCTGACCTAGATATTTCCGAACCGACTCATTGGTTCTTTAACGTGCCATCTTTTGGTTTCCAATCAGTCCATCGCTAGTTGGGTGGAAAACATTGAAAAGCATTTCAGAAACGACCAAGTGCTCCAGCCGAGTAAGGAACCAGGGACTTCTCGGTCAGTTGTCAAAAGTGTAGCACTGCTCGGCCACCATGGCTACCATTTGACGATAAATATGCTAGGTAATGATAATGCTACATGAAGTTATAAACACTGGCTACAGTCTGACTTACCTGAAAGCAAATGCGAATCCAGACTGCGTGGTGCCTATATCTATGGAAGCCGCAACCACTATACCGGGTGGGTACTTTTCCTTGCTAAACGGTACTCTTTGGTATATAACCGAATCTTCGGGTAAACCACCGGTCGCCATCTTAACTGAAAGAAGGAAGTTTATTTCTGTACAGTACTTTCAAAGTCAATCGAGAACGGGTGTCAAAATACTATCGCCTGGCAGGTAGCTATGTTTATCGAATTGTATCTGAGTATAAGCTATATACATGAGTTAACGGTATTCACCGCCATTCTTTCGAATGCGATAGTTCCCTCATTAGTATCACTTATTGAATCGACTATAGTGGCTGACAAGTGTGTATATTTAGTACCAAAGCTTTGTGTCAATAGACTTTGAAAATGGTTGTATCTAAATTTTAATATTGATTAAGAAGTCATTACAGGGCATGCGATAGTCAAAATGCTTGATAGAGGTACCCAATCCCGAAAAGAGGCTGAGGACATTGCATTAAGCACGTATGTTGAGTGTACAGGCATTATATTAATACATGTATATAAAAAAATGTTGTACTCAAACTTTAAAATTAAAAAATCTTTTTGATTTGATTTGATATGAGTTTATAAGGTCCTCGTATTGTCCCATACCCTTCGGTAATCTGGATTTTTTATAGGACCCCGGCATTTACCCCTTCATGCCGAGAAAGTGAAAACTGTTCGAAATGGTGTAAATTTATCTTGCAGATAATTTATCTGCAAGCGCTAGCCAAATGTTTAAAGTTTGTGTTATTTAAGGTAGATACGAAAATCGACCAATGAGATCTTGAGAATTTGTATCTTCTCCTACTTTTCCTATATTGAAGATCTTCAAGAAGGTCCAGCCATCAACATTAAAAAATCACGCCAACACTGACGTGTGACTGCGAGTGTCTTGTTAGTTATAGATCCCCTTATGTTTCTTCGAATAGTGAAGCTAAAAAGTTTGCATTGCTCCATTTTACTGACACAGGCATAGATAAACCATGTTTTTTTAGCCGTGACGGATGGTAACACATCTTAGTCATGGTATGTGAAATTGTGAATATACCTGGTTAAAATTTCTCTGGGCCATGGATTGGTTACTGTCATTCACCACGACGTTGCTTAAACCTTAATACATACCATATATCTATCCTTTGAGGGCAAATCAACCTTCCTGCATGAATTAGTCACGGCTCAAAAAACATGGTTTATCTATAACTGTGGGGATCATTAATATATAGGAACTTAAATAACTTTATCATATTTAATGAAAGAGAAGTGGTTTGACCCTTATTTCAAAGTTTAAGTGGCATTCCCTATTCTCTACTATCACATTAAATGAGCTAAATGTACAATGTACTATCAATTATCATAATTGGTCAGAAGAAAGTGTGCGGAAATATGTCTCTAAAATGTCAAAAATACATTTAAATCACCAATAATAATTTATCGCTTTCCAAGGGAAACAACTCGTGACTATTTTTGCTCGTAACGGAAGTATGTTTTCATTTTTTTCTCGGTAATTAGTTGGAGCTTTTTGTTTAAAAGTTGAGGAGTTTAAGCAATTATGATTTATTTAATTATGTCATTTAATGCAGTATAATATTCCTGAATTGATTCAAACGATCAAAGTTATAGGGTACGCCTTTTTAAACATCGGATAAGAAAAGTATATGTAGCTTTTGAAAATGATTTATGTCCTGCATACAAAGTACATGTTTAACAATGGCATGTAACAACAGACATTATCTTCAAAGTTATAATATTTATGTTATCATATATTAATGATCACCCTGTATTATTTTAGTTGTTATCGAAATAAACAAGTGTATTCTTACCTTTCAACTACCCCAACCATCCACATTTAGTTCACTCCTTCATAGATAAGTAGGTTATGAGATGTATTTTATTTATATCTGTGTACTTTCATATTGCAGTGTCGCATTTTACGGGTACATGGTTTTCAATATTTAGTACATTTTGTACTTTGAAAAAAAAATATATAAAGTAAATACATATAAATAAAAAATATTCCAAAGTATTCTATGTTTATAAATTGAAACAAAATTTAGTTGTGTTTTTATCATAATGTACCCTGGTTTATATACCATTATAAGCGAATATGGTGGTATATCTTCAACAAATTGTCGCACTATTAAGGTATTAATACATATTTGTGTATGCTATTAATAGTATATTGGGTTATATAGGGGTATTACCCTGTGGGCTTTAAGAAGGTGGAATTCCGATTATGAATTTTATGTTTACATTTTCATTCTCAGGAGTGTATATTTGCGAGCGTAACCATGGGTCGGTCAAAACGTTGTAATTTTAGCCCACACTAATTTTCGAATAAGAAGTACACTGTCAAGTAATTGACTCTTTATCTACGATATAATTAAAGTACTGCTAATATGAATATTTGTTTGAAAGCGGACTCTACATTTAGACGAGATAACGCCTCATCAAACAATAAGTCTAAGAATGTTGACGTTCCCTTACTAATAGTTTATCCTATTTCTTTCTGACATACAAAAGCGATGGATTTTCAAATTTTTGACCGCTTATTCATTTATTTGTGCTGCGCTCCCTTGCACTTGATTAGTTTATAATTCTAATATATGCTCTATAAGCTCTAAATATGGAAAACAGCTTATGTAATCAAATATCGGTGATACTATGGTAGCTGTCATGCTTCATAATTTTGTTACTATAAACAATCACGAAACAAACGGCCAAGTCATTTTGCGATGTTTACGTCAAAAGAATGATCTAATCATTTTGAACAAGTGATTGAACAAAAAAGATAATGAGAATCCTGAGGTACGAAACTGAAACTATCGTATAATTGACAAAATCATGCTGTATGTAAACTTGTAAGCATAGTCACCACCGTTATTTCGAATGGGATTGTTCCCTCATTAGTATTTCTTATTGAATCGACAGTACCGAGCATGCCTTTTGTCCTCTACTTATCCTTTAATAGCAAGGTAGGCTATTTTTTCTATTTAATGGTCTTATTTATCCTCGCCACCGGATAATCCATAATGGCGAGACCCCAGAAGAGGTTTAGTACTTTTCGTTTTGGGGGATAGCTCATGATACAGAAGATGCCCTAATTCCAGAAGCATCCCTGGTTCTTTTACATGCCAGGTGTATAGCACCCATACATGGGACCACGGTTTAAAGTCTCACCCGAAAGACTATTTTTAATTTTAGTTTGCCAGTCCGGGATTCGAACCCACAACCCGGAGATCATTAGTGACTACTAGTCGCGCGCTCGACCGACTGAGCTAAGCGGGCTGGCTAGGTAGGCGATATGTCAGTTACTATTTATAGGCGGCAACAACCTGGACTATCCATACGGATGATTTCTGGGATTTGACTCAACGATCTACGCCTCAAAATGCGGACATCCCAACCACTTGAACATAACAGATGGTACTCATATTGTGTAGGCTGATCAAACTTATTTTGGTATAAAGGCAACTTCGTGAGATGATTGAGTTGGTTATCTGTGCTTCAAGGTACCACATTTAATCACTTCCGTAGTATATACATAGAGGATCTATCACGAGTTGTCAATTGATATAATTTTTTGGAGTTTTTGGAAATATTATTAATTGACAACGAGTTAAAGATTCTTTATACTAGTAACGCAAAATACGCATTACATTATTGGAAAAACACGCCCCTGTAGTATAGCCAGACTGAGCCTTATATC
The DNA here is from genome assembly GCA_963678985.1 of Spisula subtruncata. NCBI lineage: Eukaryota > Metazoa > Mollusca > Bivalvia > Venerida > Mactridae > Spisula > Spisula subtruncata. The sequence continues at coordinate 5,550,891 of OY787675.1, read as the reverse complement.
ACACATGTTACGTATAGGATTATACGTACTCGCTATACTAACCCGGATACAAGGAAATTCATGTGTTTTTTAAACAGTTCTGATTACATGGATGCTTCATCATTATATGGATACGAGAATGATCAGCTGGGGCCTAATTGACCAACGTTGTAAGTCTAAAACTCAGACTTATATTTTATATTGCCAAAATTAATGTTCTATTCGATCGTTCCCATGTAGTAAAAAATAAAAATGTACCGAGTTTTATATAAACGGGTTTACATGTTCAAAGAGTAACAACAAATAATCAGACAAAATTTCACATCGTTAAATCGAATTCCTAAGAAATGGCAGTGATTATAAATGTTGTCGATTTAAAGTCTTTAAGTCTGAGTTTCGGTCTTACAATGTTGGTGAATTAGGCCCCTGAATTGATCATAGGGGTATGTAACGTCTTCCACTCCATTCACTGTTCAAGTTATTCTTAAACAGTGAATTGGAAGGAAGACGTTACATACCCCTATGGAATTGATGTCATAAACACTTGGATAACCCGGGTGTCTATGAAATCATCAATGCTCATTCCGTAGGTATTTCCACCCATTACGTTTCAATAGCTTTACGTTCAAATGTTTACGAAGATTTATAAATGTATGCTTGAGACATTTATACGCATACTTGAGACATTTACACAGCGTGAGATATGATATGTAAATATGTTGCTTACGTACTATATAAGTTATTTAAAGTTTAGAAAACTGTGAAAAGATTGAAACGCTTTAAAAATGTAATATTTTGATGCCTATTTATAAGTACAACTAAAATGTGATGACATGGTTAAACTATTTTAAATTGAACAAAAATTATATCGTGAAGGGCACATAAGGGGTGTTCAAAATGGTGTATGCTATATATTCCGGATATATATATATATGTTTAGTCTTAGTTTTATAAAAATAAAAGTTAGCTATAGCTTATCACTGGATTGTCAGAACACACACGAACACATTCACTAACCAAATGGTGAAGAAATCGTTTGATTATGGATACAATAATACTGTAAAATCATTAATTTTCGTGGGGGATAAATTTTGTGGATTTCGTGGTTCACCTTTTAACCATGAAATTAAATCCCGTCGAACACTAATTTTACCCTTGGATTTCTCACCTGAAATGCAAAATCCACGAATTAACGTCCCATCGAAATGGTTTTTTTACCAAAACCACGAAATTTTGTACAATGATTGTACAGTATACCCCTGCTCGAAAAGTCAAACCTAGTATGGGCGTAGTTCAAGCAAGTACTCAGGCATTACAAGAACCAATTTAAAATGGACAAGTGTTACCAGAAAAAACTTACATCTTTTGTCTTAACATGAGCAAGCGTTCTTTGTGATAACAGAAAGTAGACATTCGATAAACATACCCCGAAACAGTATATTTTCTTTTTGGACACCCTGTATTATATGAGGGTTTATTTACTTGAATATATTACATGTACGAGGGTTGTACCAGAATTACGTAGACTTTTGTCATACGTTCAATACCATTCTTCATACTAACAAATACTTTTGTGTGGAGTGCAAATAATATTTACTGCGTAAGTATGTGAAATTTCAAAGCCGTATCTTATTTGGATCAAATTCTGCAGCTTCCGGGGATATATAGGGGTACGGTATGCGGGACACGTCAACGGAACGTCACGACGTCGGCAGAATTCAAGGATAAGTGAAGCTCCTAACGGTGTACATTGTAGCTATAAATATGTGCACAACCGTACACAAAACTTACAGATGTTTATTTACTACCTTATATTTGATATAAGTGCAGATATATTACCAGTAATGTCGCATATAACCCTTATAATAGAGCGTCGATCCAGGTATATGTGGTCATAGAAAACGCTTGGTGACGCCGCATTCGCCGTTGGCTTTCGCCGTCTGTCCATGTCGTTTTATTCGATTTCGACCACGATTGATGCGCTAGTGTCGTTTGAAAATCAGGTAACTCGATACAACATATTTATAGTTAGCAGGTTCCAACATTTAAAGCGTTTCTTCTGGCGTCTTCCCGATAGGCAGGTAAAAAATCAAGTTCTAAAAAATTTTTAATCAACCAGCAAGATTACAGATGGAAAGTTATATATTATGAAAGGTATCAGTAAGTGTATTTCAAAACTTCTGTCCGAGGACTTCCAAATGTGTTACGTTGCCAAGGAAACGGGTGCCAAGTCGAAGTCTGGAAAACTATAAAACGTCATATCTCGCGAATAAGAAGAGATATGTTGCTGAAACTTTGTAAATTTTATTTATATGTATGTAGAAATATTTACCAAGCAGTTTTATTTTCCTTACTAATGTATTTACACGAAAACGTGATGCACGTGCATTTTTGATAAAATGAGTATACTTAACTTATTATCTAAAATAACCAAAATAACTATACATTTTGATAAAATCTAGTTATTACTTCATCATATGAAAATGTAAAAATAAGTATATGTTATATATCTTTTGAGTAAAAAAACTTTGAAAATGACTAAGGCGCGGAAAATGTTCTATTTTGTATTGTATTAGAGATGTCCGTAATTGTATGTATGTTGTCTTTCGTTTGTAGCGCTAAATACATGATAAAATAATTATTAAAACATGTCCTCGTGAATTTAAGTGGAATCAGGCAAGGATGGGAAAAGATATACACTAATGCTACTTTCGATTTAAAAAATAGGCACAATAAGGTCGCGAAAACATATGACAATAGGAAATAAAATAATTTTGGTTGCCAATAACGTCTGAAATATCAAGTTATATTAGTTTGGATACTTATATGAACTTTCTGGTTTAATTACTGCTGCTCATTTTTACTTTAAAGCAGAAATACGAATCTAAATTAGAAATCTTATCAACTGTAACGTTTTTTTTGCGGCGGTCGCTACGTTCTATTGCGTTGTAAGTTGGCAGTAAGTGGCACGCACGTTGCACGCACATCGCACGTGTACGTGGAAGAACACGTTGACAGAACGCAGGTCGAACGCAGCGAATGTTCCGCATACATGAAAAGGACGGCGTCGTGTCTGTGTGCTCCGAAAAACGCACGACGGTCGTACTCACCACGTACGTATTCCTACGTGTCAACTGTTACTTGATACTGAACAAACGTTTGTCAGAAGAGCTCCGAATTACGGTACGTGTTTTATGGGCCACACAGTGCACAATACATATGTGCCTACTAATAGTCAAACAAAAATCGGAAAATGAAACCATGCCTAATAACACTGGCAATCATGCTATGTTTGAGATTTCTGACACTATCGAAATAGATTTAAGTAGCTTTAGGTCTGGTCACAACCCGACCTGCGTGTTTTAGCACGTATGTATTTAAGAGGCTACGGCCACTTCGTTTTCTTCAAAAGTACGGAGGAAGTACGTCGACGTTGCGCATATGGCAAGTCCAACGTACTTACAGCGAACTATCTCCGTGCATTTGTCAGATAATCGTACTTGCACGTACTACTCAAAAGCGTTGTCCGTATGTGCTAAATTGACAATAGAAGGCATGCATGTTGCATGTACGTGGATGAACACGAAGACCGAACGCAGATATGACGCAGCGGGAACATTCCATACCCAAAAATTCCGCGTCGTGCCTACGGACTCACAAAACGTACAGAGTTGGTACTCGCAACGTACGGATTCCTACGTGCCATCTGCGTTTTTTCAACACAAACATCACGTACTTGCTCGTACGTCTAGTTGTGACCACCGCTTTCGTGGATGACATTACAGAAATATTGCACACAGCAGTGACCCTAACAATGAACGAACTGTAAAATGCAGTTTTATCTGAAAGATTCTCACTTTTCATACACTTCCAAAATTCTACAGAGAAAGTTGTCTCGATATTTCGGGGATAAGATAGTTATACAATTTCAACATTTCAGGGTAAATTAAACATTGTGTTTTTAATCCAACATTGTTATGAATAGTACACTTTCATTCTCTGGTGCTATAACGGCATGCTCTAAAATTGATTCCAAGAATTCCAGATTCTACTTACCATCAAAGAGTACAGCCATCCATTTTCCATTGTGTTCCTATTATCAATTGTTTTAGCCAAACTGAGCTGTAAAATGCTCTCACATCGACCAAATACAGTCTTTCCAGACCCTATGTGTTATTGGTCAAGACAGAATACACCAAAACCAGTCTGAATTAGTTCTAATCACCAACGAGTACAACATGTACACCTATTTCAGGATCTAAAAACATGCATACAGTTCATACCAAATATAGTACTTAATGGTCCATTGAAACTATGCCTATAGGGCTCTAAATACTAGAATACAGCCATTCTTCTATGTCAATTAAGGTACTCCCGTCATTAATAATATTGCATTTCACATTAAAAGTATTCCCTAATGGTTTCTCAAAACAACCGAATACAGCCATACCAGGTCTTACGGGCTACCGCCATTACCAATCACAGCCATATTAGCCCAAAATTGGCACTCATAACCACTAAGTATGGCACTATCAGACTGAATAGGACTCTTCATCACTAAATACAGCCGTACCGGGTACAGAGGGGTACTGTGTGTACATGTGCTCACAACAACTGAGTTCGGCAACATTAGATCATACAAGGCACTCATCACTATTGGATGCAGCGAACAATGTGGTTTGGGGTAGTCATGATTCAAAACTTGTTTCCCAATCCACCTTAATAGATTAGTATATACCTTGATATGTGGTTTCATAAAGCTGTGATTCTCCATTCGTGACTACTAATTTACTATATCTCTGTTTGGCTGAAGTGCCGTAACGGACGAAATTCTTACTACAGAAGGTATGTTACGCAAACATCACTGACAAATATGGACATATAAGCCAAGGATTTTAAAAAGGAAATGATGAAATTAGACAGGGAAGATCGCACTCAACTTAACCAGCCGAGTACAGAAAACATAAACAACACTAAATACTAGTAACACACAGACACTAAACAATGCCCACAAATAACCTAGTGTACAAAGCCTAAGTTCCCACTTGAGAGTTCCAAAAAGAGCTGTATAACCTAGTTTCAACAAAGTTATGCCATAATTGGTGACCGCAACTGACCATATGAGGCGTTGTTGCGACTTGACCTAGTTTTAATACCAAACACAAGGAACAAAACTGCGAAATCCAGCGACAAAACAATGCACCCAAACCGTTAGTATGAAAATACGTTATTTTATGTAATTATTCTATTTAGGGTATTTTCTTATCTTGAAGCAAGTAGAGCTTTCAGCGTTCAGTATTGCAAAACCATCCAGGTATTCACCATAAAACTTCTAATATCCTTGTATTCTAACATTTAACAATAGCAATAATGTCACATATCGAAATTCAACTGCATGTATCTTTGGAAAACAATTCGCGGCTTTATTCATGTTATTAGCACATAACATCTTCCAAGAAATAATGTTTCACACTATTCATTTATAGTTTTTTATGTTTACCTTAAAAATAAAATTCTTCTTATAATAATATATAATAATATAAATAACAGTCAAAGTACCTGCTATCACATACATGTATATATATATTATAACAAAAGGTGATGTAGATCTACAACATTCTGCATGATATATGATTGTATAATTTGCGACTACTTCTTGATGTACGTTTTGTAGTTTGACATTGAAATGACATTAACATTGAGTGGTCATTTTCAAGTCAATTTAGAGTAAATGTTAATGTATACTCGAATAAGGTTTATACGAACATTTAAGTATACCAATACCAATCTAAGAATTCCACCTCGGCCAAGACGTTCAAGCATAATACTGTCTGTTGTTTTTATATTTGAAATCACAAATTGAACTAATAAATACAGTATATCTGCCTACAAAGTATTAAATGGCTTTAAATACCAACTTGAATACAATACATCGGCTAAAACAAGCAAAGAAGAGTGAAATATCCATTTTCCCGCTATTTTCATAATTTGACCTTGACGTGACCTTGACCTTGTGGTTGGTTTCAAGTTCTTTAACTGTACATTATAGAGTAGATACGAGTTATGATAATACAAACACTTATTTATGCATGTACCATAAGAATGACAACTTTATATTAGAAAACTTAGAATTTCAAATTATGGATAGTTACGTAAGAAAACCTTCCCAGTCAACATATGCATGGCATAATAATATCAGTTTTATTATTTTGAATTGAAAACTGAACTAGACATTTAGGAATATATTCTAACAAACTATTTTATCACATTTAATGCCAACTTTAATTCAAAACATTTGCTAAAACATGAAAGTTAGAGAAAAAATATCCATGTTCAGCTATTTTTCAAGATTTGTCCTTGAAATGACATTGACCTTGACCTTTATGTGGTCAGTACAGCATGTCAAGTTAATGTTCGTCATTGAATGAATAATATCTTGTCAGTTAATACATAAGTGAAAATCACATTAGATAATATACCTTCGTAGATCGATGTATTCGTGAATTATAATATATGGCGGCCATCTTGGACGCCATCTTGGATTAAGCAAAACGCTATATTGTTTCGTGAAAGACACCCGACTATTTTTAATCAGCAGACCTTCCCAAACATTTTGGTATATAACATCTCTTGTTGCCATTCATAGCAGACCCCTTGAATTTTTAGTCAATTTTCACCAGACCATTAGGTATGTGATTATCTGCACATTTATGTTACATTGAAGAAAATAAAAGGTATTTTACGTTCCTTGTACCTGATACAGTTACTTGATTGGTATCATTATTATAAAACCAAACTTTAATATAGTGATTATATGTCATTTTAAATTATATTTTTTGTTTTTGGCAAAGCAATTACATTACCGCCATTTATCAATTCGACTTGAAACTGACCACATCTGCTACATCTGATAACAATTTCTAGCGATTGTAACGTAAACTACACATTATTAACACAAAGTTAAAGCAATCTGATAAATGGCCACCTTCCTTCCTGACATCATATTATTTTAGTGAATTAATTTGACCAATTTGGAATACCCAACATAATATAATGTATGTATTATACGGGAAAACATCATTTACGCACGTGTAACGTAATTGACAATGGATGTGAACGTACAAATATGAAAAAAGGGTTGGAAATATGTTATAAATATATAGCATTGACAAATGTTGCAAGAAAATGATATTAATTTGCTTACATTTACTTTTAGTGGGTAGTAATTCAAAATTTTCTCACTTCGACGAATAATTTGTTTTTCGAAGAGACCCAATGTAACCTTCGTTACCATGGCAACGAGACATGTTTAGAGTTTCTCGGACAGCAGAATATGAAAGTCTAAACCTTGTAGATTAAAAATATACCGGTCCCATTCTGTAATCTTGCTGGTTGATTAAACTTCTTTTTTAAGGCCGCTACAGATATTTTCTTCCTAGCCTACGAGGTTCACACAAAACTTTATGTGAATGCGATTTCTCGCGTATTTCGCTGACGTCATATTTTCACGGGTGACGTGCAGCAGCTGTTGCTTGTTTTGCACCATATATCAACAACGGTTACCATTATAAAGTGGAAATTTACGGCGTACGTTCCAATGATATTGTGCTTGTATGTCACGAAGTCGCGTTAAAATTAGACTTGATATCAGCGAGGTATAAGCAGTTGAATAATGCCAAAAAAAAATTTAAAATTCGCTGCCCCGCCTACCCAAATATTGGTTACTATGGCGACAGATCAAATGGCTTTCTAACATTCTGTTAGAAAATATTTTTACCGATACTCTTGAAAAGGGTTTGAAGGTTTTCTACGGCAAATTTGGTGATAATACATGCCTAAATAATAAAGTTATGACAAAAGTCTACGTAATTCTGGTACACCCCTCGTATTTAAATAAGCTTGCCAATGGAGGCAACTCGTTCAATAACGTGGGCATAACTCCAACGATGCTAGGGTTGTTTCGAGCCATTATTTTATTATCACTCGGGCATTCGGAAAACCGTTACTGATTCAACACAGGGTACTAGTATTCTTTCTTCCCTGCTATTGTTAATCCTAGCCCTTAACGTGACTATTATCCCACCAGATTAAACTAAGACTCCTTGCATAATTCGTTTAAGTCCAGAAAATTTCGAAGTTAAAAAACATATACTTACAATTATCTTTGCATGGCAAATAAACATACGAATCGAAAACAGCCGGATATTGCCAGATATTGCCGGACGAGCTTACGGACTTTGATGAGTGTCAGTTTAATCTGGTCAAGCTATATCATAATAATATCCCATGATTAGGCAAATGTAGTGACATGTTGTACAGAACAGAACAGAACAGAACAGAACAAGAACAGAACAGAACAGAACAGAACAGAACAGAACAGAACAGAACAGAACAGAACAGAACAGAACAGAACAGAACAGAACAGAACAGAACAGAACAGAACAGAACAGAACAGAACAGAACAGAACAGAACAGAACAGAACAGAACAATCTTAGGAATAACAAACGCTCAGTTCAAAATGAAATATTGATCGTACTTTATTTTAATATTGAAAAAGGTTTTTTTTATATTCAAAATCTGAAGTATTCAAAATAAATGTGAAATTATTCAGCATTATAAATTGGTATGTGTATAAAATTTATGAAAATGAAATCTATAAAACGATTCCGAAATGTTAAACTAAATTTGAAGGTACGTCTAGGTTGGTACAGCATTGAGTGGAATGCTTTTAACGCATTGGCTCCCTTCTCTTCACAGATCTGAAAATGCAATGCATGTACATTGAATTCAGTGATTCAATAATAATAATAATAATAATAATAATAATCACAATAATAATAATCACAATAATAATAATAATAATCACAATAATAATAATAATAATCACAATAATAATAATACTAATCACAATAATAATAATAATCACAATAATCATCACAATAATAATCACAATAATAATAATAATAATGTCATAGTAATACTATATCTAGTAATAGTAGTTTAGTATGCGGAATAAAACATTGAAATTCTATTAAAACTATAAGAAAAGAATAATGTATTTCATATGTGTATAATAAAACTGTGATGTTATTCACTAATTGTCGTATAATGTATTACAACAAAGAACCACTACGACCAAAGAAACATTTTTTTCTGTCCGTTATTGAAGATTGGTTTATTCAAATATAGTTTCTCGTATCACTGTTGCTGATGTGGTTTATTGTTATAATTGTTGTCGTTGTTGCTTTTGCTGCTGCTGCTTTTGTTGTTATTGCTGCTGCTGCTGTTGTTGTTGTTGCTGCTGCCGGTTTTTGTTGTTGTTGCTGTTGCTGTTGCTGCTGCTGTTGTTATTGCTGCTGCTGTTGTTATTGCTGCTGCTGCTGTTGCTGTTGCTGCTGCTGCTGTTGTTGTTGTTGCTGCTGCTGCAGCAGCAGCTGTTGTTGTTGCTGTTGTTGTTGTTGCTGTTGTTGTTGTTGTTGTTGTTGTTGTTGTTGCTGTTGTTGTTGTTGTTGTTGTTGTTGTTGCTGTTGTTGCTGTTGCTGCTGCCGCTGTTGTTGTTGTTGTTGTTGCTGTTGCTGATGCAGCAGCAGCTGTTGTTGTTGTTGTTGTTGCTGTTGTTGTTGCTGTTGTTGTTGTTGTTGTTGCTGTTGTTGTTGCTGTTGTTGCTGTTGCTGCAGCAGCTGTTGTTGTTGTTGCTGTTGTTGTTGCTGCTGCTGCTGTTGTTGTTGCTGCTGTTGTTGCTGTTGTTGCTGTTGCTGCTGCCGCTTTTGTTGTTGTTGCTGCTGCTGCTGCAGCAGCAGCTGTTGTTGTTGTTGTTGCTGTTGTTGTTGCTGTTGTTGTTGCTGCTGCTGCTGTTGTTGTGGCTGCTGTTGTTGCTGTTGTTGCTGTTGCTGCTGCCGCTTTTGTTGCTGTTGCTGCTGCCGCTTTTGTTGTTGCTGTTGTTGCTGTTGCTGCTGCTGCTGTTGTTGTTGCTGCTGCTGCTGCTGTTGTTGCTGTTGTTGCTGTTGCTGCTGCTGCTGTTGTTGTTGCTGCTGTTGTTGTTGTTGTTGCTGCCGCTTTTGTTGCTGTTGCTGCTGCTGTTGTTGTTGTTGTTGCTGTTGCTAATGTTGTTGTTGCTATTGCTGTTGTTGTTACTGCTGCTGCTACTGCTGTTGTTGTTGATTTTGATGTTGATTTTGTTATAATGATTATTAATAGAATATTTACCAAAGTGCAGTCCAAGTGCAGCACCCATGATGTCAGTTAGAGTACCAAATCCATTGACAGCATAACCGCCACATCCACCCATGTGCATCTCAAACTGGAAGAAGTAATGACAGGGCAGACATGTAGAGGACGGTGTAGCCACGTCTATCCAGTGTCGCATCAATGGCCTGTAATAAACGAAAGGAACGTAATATTTCAGAGTGTCTGTTACAATTAAAATTTGTAGCATACGTTTGTCCATTCTGGCCACAATGACCTACAATAAACGACAGAAACGTAATATTTTAGAGTACATGTAACAATTAAAATTTGTAGCATACGTTTATCCATTCTGGTTACAATGACCTGAAATAAACGTCAGAAACACAATGAAAATAAGTAGCATACGTTTATCCATTCTGGCCACAATGGCCTGAAATAAATGACAAAATAATATTGTTAGAGAAGTTAGGCAAATAGCCATGGCATACTGAATAAAACTTTGATATGTTATCTTTCCTTTGATACATGACGATGCCATAATTATTAGATCAATTATTGTCTCATGTAGATCTAAGTCAATTGTAATGGTAATAGAATAAACAGATCTTATGAGACACCCTGTATAAATACTTAACGTAATTCATTTCTTACCAAAAGCAGCATTCCTTGTAGTAACCATTATGCTCGGCCTTGTTCTTGTTGTAGAGGAATGCCAGGTAACTATTGGGGTTAGCATCACAATTGTCGAACAGGAATTCTTGACCGTTGGCTTTATACCCCTGTGTGTTCTCGGCGCTGGCATAAGAAAGTGGCAAGAACCCGAGAAAAATCTGAGGCCCCATCGGTCCGCCGTTCGTTATTGACCCTTGGTAGTCATTGAATGCGTCCCATTGTACACTGAGGTCATACGATGGTGATGTAGCTATGTTTTCCATCACTGTGTCGTACTGCCGGATTGACGTCCTCCAGTGTTTAACCATCACCTGTGGTAGTTGTAAAGTGATTTATATGAGCCGTGAGTTTCCAAGAATTCCTGATATTTTTACAAAAATATTGAGATTTAGTTTCTCTGGAACTTAAAAGAATAGTTTTTACTGCTACGGCTATTGTTGCTACTACTACTGCTACTACTGAAACTGTTTCTGCCACTGTTGCTTATATTGATATGGTTCCTGCAACTACTGCTACTGCTGCTGATTCTGTAACTGCTACTGCTGCTGCTGCTGCTGCTACTGTTGCTGCTGCTGCTACTGCTGCTGCTGCTGCTGCTGCTACTGCTACTGCTACTGCTACTGCTACTGCTACTGCTACTGCTACTGCTTCTGCTACTACTACTTCTTCTACTACTACTACTGCGATTGTTAATTGCTACTACTTCCGCTGTCTGTTGCTACTTCATTGTACTGATGTTGTCTGGTGTTGCTGTCAATGCTACAATGATAATGATGGTAAAAATAAATAATTTATTTACAGATGCAACACAGTTATCCACTCTTGAATAGTAAAACCATACCTTATCCTTTGAGTGCTCGATCAGGTCGAAGTCAATTCTAACATCCGGGTCTTTTTTCGAGATGTACATGTAACCATGGTCACCTTCAAATTGACAGTATGCCCAAAACGTTTTCTTGTCAGCATTACGGAACTTATACTCTCCGCTCTTAACTTTAGGCCAGTTTGCCTTCAGTTCTTTACACGACCCTTAAAATTACAAAATTATATAAAAACCTTATTATTGTGATGTTTTACGGGCATATAAAGAGATGATATAGATTCTAGCTGGCTTAGAAGGAGAAGTTCGTAAGTACAAAATCTATATTTTGAGAAAACGGTCTAAACATTCTTATTCTAAGCCAGCGAAACATACATTATATTAACAAACAATTTAGTGGTTACCCATAAGACTGTAGTACATACCTATCGTTCTTAAGAGAACTTTCTGTACACAGTATTGCAGGTGATCACGGATTTATTTGGTGTTTCGGTGGAATAATAATCTATTTGGCCATTTAAAATACGAAGCAAGAGAATGTGATCAATAAACTCATTTGCCCCATTAGAAGACTTGTCCATCGCAACTAGCCTAGTCAATCAGGAGGCAATAATGTTAGATAGTGGACTTTGAATTTGAATTCCAGAAACTTGAAAGTGAACGTTTTGGTTAACATTCTCTATTTTTAAAAACCTCATGAACGACACTGCTTTCTAGAAACCACACTAATTATCAGTTAGGTGCTATAGATCTAATTCAAGAATACAAAACAACTTACGTTGACAATACCTGCGATGATGCCAGCAATCAGCCATTGAAACCAATAGACACAGAACTGCTATCACCTTTAAATATTGCTGAAAGGTTCAAAGATTAAAAAATCCTAATGTTAGTATACTGAGGGGGGGGGGGGAATAAGTCGCATTTACAAATCCCAAAACCTTTGGCGGCGATGCTTGTATTTATGTTTTAAGCGTAGGAACACCACTTTTTCCCGGAAGTATGCATGTATGTTTGTCAAAATAATTCGACGTATTGATCATATGGATACTCCAACCTTTGTTACCCTTCCACTGGTGGCCAACGATTCGTCAAATATATCATTAAGCCAATGGAACTAAATATGTTTGGTTTTCGATCATGTTGGGCGATTTTCAATTTTTGGTAACATTTCACCAATACTAAATGCATGACTCTTACAACCATTCTTACGATAAATATTACTAATGTTCTTCAAAAAAAAAGCCAATTAATATTGAAACAATACGTTCTTGGTGCTAATATAAGTGGTATACTTTGCCGAAAATAAAGCTAGACACAACATCATCTACTAAAATGTTGTTTTAGCTTTAACAAAAGTGCATAAACATAAATACATAATGATCAAATGTAGTACCTAACTTACATATATGGTCGAAAAGAGATGAATCGATTGTTGTTATAGCTTGGCTATTTTGACGTGAGCCTGAACTTTATGCAAGAGTATATTACAAGGTTCTTTCTTTGAATATATCAGTTTCTGCAAGCAAATCGTGCAATATCGGTATTTCAAACTTGTGTTTGTATTACATCTCGTACATGTGCTGTCTTCGTGATACTCCCCGATTATGAAAACATACAATCGGTGTTGTATTGTAGGTAATATATCGACTGTTAAATTATGCTAACTAAAAGGTCAGGCTCGTGTCAAATTAGCCACGCTAAAGCTACATGTAGTTGGACAAAATCTAGCTATCTGTCTTGTTGATATATAAGTCGAACATCTCACGTATATTACTGTGTGTTGGTTGCGGTAAGGTGGTAAGGTACACGTCATTTTGTGCAATATTCCTGCGCTTGTGTCTGAAAGGTTGTAGTTTAGTGTGATGCAATTCGTTTTTCTCTGTGACAATATGTTTCAAAATGACGAAACCAGTCCGCGAATTTATTGAATGACCCTCGCAGATGCGTTAAGTCGAACATTTCGCATATCGCTATGAAGCGGAAGTGTCTATAGTCTTCGTTAAATGTCTAGACGTCTAGCGCACATGAGCTTGTGGTCAAGTGTTTACGATCTAACTTCAAATCATTAAACTTTAGGATGATAAATCGTTATGCACCAGTTGCATACCAGTTGCATACACGGACGCCCATCCCGGGGATACTCGGAGGATAGCCGGGGAAACGGTCGTGTTTTTACCTTCCAGCTACCCCCGCACTGCCGGGAAATATTGGAATTTTTTCTCCGAACAAATACCCCCGGAGACAATATTTAGTTGTCAGGGGGTGGGAATACCGGAGATTTTACCATCAGCAGTCCCCGGGGCCATGGAAGGGCGGGGTTGACAACCCAAAAGTAAAAATCCCGGCATATCCTCGGGGGTGGGTGTGTGGATGCAGTTTGGTTGACCATTGACCGATATTTCTGTTCAACAACATTTCTGTGTTCTGTTAAACAGTCCTGATGTGGGAAATGTTTGCAGTGTTTCAAAATACAAAGAAAAACATAAATATATACCTTTGCATATTTGACATACAGTAAATACAGTAAGAGACTTTAAAAACGACATGAGTAAGGATGCAACTTTGTAGCCAGATAAGCAGTACACATTAATATGTCTATCGGAAACAATATGTCTCTTTGTTTGTCCAAGACAAGTTGTAAATAAACAAAACACACCATTCGTCTCAGTAATTACATGAGTAGGGAACGCCGAAAATACACATGTTATTAAAGTTCTCTAACTTCGATGGACATTTTCATTGCATTCAAGTACAAACATAGTTTAAAAAATAGTCAAAAACTTGTAATCGGATACTAATGGTTCATTGTTCACTCTGGTTGGTGTACCGGAACTGGAAATGTCTGGGTATTTGGTGAATGTTGTTGATGAGTTAATAAATTATTCGGGTCTGCCCTGTCGAGACCGATTGTTTGCACATTCTGTGGCGTGGAATATTTCACGAAGACGAAAAGTTGTGCACATGGTGTCATTTTTCTGACACACCATATCTGGTACTCTACACCCGGCTTTGAGTATGCCAGGAGCCTCTGGGTCTTCATGTTTAGACAAGCGCGACACAGTAACCGATATTATTATTAGCAAACATATGATTTGGACTACTCTTAGAGTAGCATGTCTTTTTTAGATACTCTTTATTTAGTACTTTCTAATCAATAAATGTGGTGCATATACTTGACAATGTTTACAATGGGTTATTATCAAGTCTACATTGTGTTATTATGTTTGGCTTTAATAAAAGCCATTGACAACACTGATTGTTTTAGTTATTTTTTACTTACAAGCTGTACAAACTTTCATTTCTCATAAGGACCACTTGATGGCAATAATATACATGTACACATATAATTTTATTTTGCAAAATTAAAAAGTTTTAAACATTAGAGCTGCATGTCAAATGAGCAGAATTACATGGAAAATGTTGTGTATATGAGTTTAATTCCAAGTGAAACACAGGGTGCATGCAGGCTATTTCGAATATCCATTATAGAGATCTAATTGAAAATGGAAGTTTCTGACAGAGTGCATTTACCATATTTTTTCTACTAGCATGTTTGAACAAAAATACTTATTGCGAAAACAATATGAATTTGTAAGTTGCATATAAGCCGTTCTGTTTTATCAGGACAATACGTATAAGGCAAACAAAAGTAACTTGTTTCCGCTACCGGCTTTGAAAAAACACCCACGTTAAACTTTATGTTTAGAATACTCACCGATATACAAATTTTGTACCTTCCTTGATAAAAAAATACAGAAAGAATCAAAACGTCCAGAAACAATTGGTCAAATTCAAAGATTTTGATTTGTTTTCTCAAATTTGTCAAAAATCCCCACTAGGATATGGCAATACATAGGGTCGGTAGGAGTAGCAAAAACGAGCAATAGTTATTGTTTTGGTCTTACGGAAAGCTATTATCATTTTATCATTTTCGTAATCCTTTATACAACTGAAAATATTGTTAGGGTCCGATATAGTAATTCAATCAGTGATTTTTTTAAAATCTCGAATTTTCCTTAAGTGTACCAGATAACCAGGAAAACTAATATTGATACTTATTTACATTGTTTAGAAGCAATAAGTAATGAGCTACAGTAATCATATAGAAAACATGGGCTATTTTTCATTTCTTGTGTAATATGGGCAGCTCAATATTTCAACTTAAGTCAAAATATTTAAGTTTTCACTTAAGATGCTTTATAAATACCGGTCCAGTTTCGTTTATTACATTTGGTTCTTGTAAAAGAATCATAAGAAATTAGTATTAGCACGTACATGTATGTTTTAATTGTCGTAAAAAGTACGTACTTTGATCAAGTAGTACCTGACCAAAGTACGTACACTTAGTATACTTAAGTACCATTATTAAATGACTATCAATTATTAGCCCTATGACAAAGCATTGGCCTAGTCTAATAATACGCATGCTTTCACTATATCAGGGCCAAAATATCTATATCAGTTATCGGCCCCGGGCCGAAAAAGTGTTATAAAATCTGATTGGCTAATAGACAGGGCCGAAAAGTGATATTTATATTGGCCCTCCTTTTAAGCAATCTGATTGGCTAATAGACAGGGCCAAAAAGTGATATAGATTTTCAGCTGAAATTTTTACCCACTAAAATGTATATAACTTTTTTATTAATGAACGGAAACATGTCATATGGGTATTCATTTTCTTAGTTGGATCATTTCCTACAATTTGGACTATATTTGGATGCAAAAACCAGTCTTTATGTCGGTCTAGTTTGATGTGCTAATGTTCCTTGCAAAGATAAATTTTAAAATAATGATATTAACACATAATATAATGACAAAATGTATGTTCTTATTACCTTAACATCCGGCCAAATGGTCAGCAACCATTTCTTAATCATCTTGCAGGAACTTTTCAATCCAATTATTAAAACAGTCAATAAATGTGAAGGATGTCAGTCCAACTGTTGTTATAATGTGTTTATAAAATCGTACGAGGCTTTTAAAACGAAATCAAAATTTGTTTGTGGTCAAACTTGTCACTATTGAAGCGACAAGGAAATATCAAAACATTTGGTAAACTAAAGCTCAATTTTGAACCCTGGGCAATGGCCTTTTAGACGAGTCTATTTGTGCGGGTAACCCGTGATTTATTGATTTCAATAGTCATGATTTAAAGATATGCTACATACTAATGTGTGTTATACATATCTGAATAGTCAATCCCACGCCAATCTTTATCGGCGAATGGATTAAACTTTAAAAGTGCAGTTACGGCTCAATGCTCGAAATCGAACTATAGACTATGAGATTTACGTCATTGTATATATACGTATTTTGCTTCTCTGAAAAACATAGTCTAACAGTTGAACTGCGACAATACAGATCTCTTATTAGTTCTATGGAATGATAGTTAATAATAAAGCTACAGGCTTAAGACATTGTATCGCAAACTACCGTTTTGACTCCCCCAATGTTTCATTCATACAATATAGTGCATTCATATATTCTTTTATAAAAAAAATAATGAATTAGTGAACATTTTGGGAATGTTAAACTCTGTTTTTTTTGTGATATAATTTCTTAGGCCTGTGATAAAGCATATTTCACACCGAGAACCCGGATTCATAAATAGTATAATTGATCCTGGTTTAATTAGAAAATGATCCTGGTTTTTCAGCAACATGTTCAAACTTAAGTCTAAAGTATGCAATTTTGCAACAGAAAAGTAATGTGCTTAATGTTTGTTGATATAAATTGAAGTTGTTTAGGACTAGGTCCCACTGATATGAAAAACGTTGACTTATAAATACTTATTTTCTTGCTTGTTTGTTTGCTTGCTTGCTTGGTTGCTGGCCGCTCGGCTGGCTGGCTTGCTGGCTGGCCGGCGTCCCTCCCTCACTCCCTCACTCCCTCACTCCCTCACTCACTCACTCACTCACTCACTCACTCACTCACTCACTCACTCACTCCCTCACTCACTCACTCACTCACTCACTCACTCACTCACTCACTCCCTCACTCCCTCACTCACTCACTCACTCACTCACTCACTCACTCTTTAGCTGAATTCCCCACTGTTTTAGTTCCGCTTCGTCAGTGTGACTCATCAGACTGTACATAATGACTTACGAATAGAGTGTATATGCATATCACTCTGACAATAAAACATATACTGTACATGTAGTTTGATAAACTGATTTGCTATTTTTTACCAAAGACCTAAATTAACCTTCTTTGTTTTTACGCACAACTTTATTGAAAGAAGGCTCTAGTTAAACATGTACATATTATGGAGGCATCCGAGCACCGTGCTTTGGACCTCTTTGATGTGAGTTGAAAACCAGATAAAATTTATGCCACCAAGTCCGGACTGGGACGGAACAGAGTGTCTATTAAACGCTCCAAATTTCCTAAAATGGCTGCCTGCATAAAAATTAATTTTTAAGAAAACAATATTTCTTTGTTTTGAGAATCTGTGTTGATGTGGCGAAAGGTTTTTGTTTGATACAGATAAAACATAAAATTCCTGATTTAATAAGAAGGCATTTGAAGCTTTCATTGTTAAATTACGTGCACATTTTCGTGTGGTAAAATGATTATGGCTAAAGTTGACGCTGAAGAATCAATTATTCGCAGAAATCGTCCAGGAACCAAGTCACAGGTACAATGACAGTTGTGTTTTTATTCCAAATCATGTTATTTAATACTTAATGAGTTAAATGTACATTAAACTCGGTTCAGTTTATTATCTTGTAACTAATTTGCACAAAATCGGATAGACTACTTTCGGATACAAACTTAAACTTTAAATTTTGTTTAAGTCTTCTCTTGTTCTTTATGTGCAGCTATGGGTAAACATAGCACAGTTAGCACTGTAAGTACCAGAGAGGTATTCATTGATAATACTCACAAAAGTCATTTAATTTCCTAAAACTTTGATTTTAGCTCGACTTTTGTAAAAAAAAGGTTGAGCTATTGAGTATAATTGACATGATGGGATCATATGCCATGTTTCACAGAATGCAGGTCATTTCGTAAACAGGCTTATTCGTATTCATGTATTTTTGGCTATTTAGTAACCGTTCATAAACAATATTGGCTGATTCATTCATAATCAACCTATATAAAATCAGACCTGTGTCACTCAGTGAGTCAGTATGGCGTCAAAGAAAATTAGAAATGCACGAGATCTGCCTGAGATCATACAGGTGTGAAACTCACACATGATGTACGATGCAGAAAGTTTGGCGTGTTTGCGGAATGGATTGTCATTTTGTCATTTTTAATCTAACAAACTTTTTTTATGTCAAAAGTATCCATTTGAAACTCAACATAGTTTTTCACCATCTTAACTGTATAAGGGCTGGTACTTCTGTGACTCAAATTCTTGAGTAATCTGCCCTTGTTACTCTTAGAATTTTGACTCACACTATATGACAGTCTTTTGACTCTGTCAGTCAGTCACAGAGTCAGATAAGCTAGGGTACTACTTATTTTAAAAGTATGAGAAAATTAAGTGTCCAGCACTCTTAGGCGGTGCCAGGGCTTTCACTGGACCCAGAATAACAGGGTTTGATGCACAAGTTTGGAAAATACCTCCCCCCATCTTGACGCGTGAAAATACATCCCTGTGCTTGGCCACAGTGCCTTGTTTACAATTAGTTTGTATTGTACTTTGTAGAACTGGTGCAACTGGCCAGATGAATCATTTGAGGAGATGGATAGTACACTAGCTGTACAACAATTTATACAACAGTCTATAGCTAAGGACGCATCATGTGTGGATGAAATATTGACCCCACCAGATGGACAAGATGAGGGTGTGTGGAAATACGAACATTTAAGGTATTTTACCTACAAAATTTATGGAGCATAGCAAATAAAGTAATTATAAAGAAGATGGCATATTCATTTGCCAAATGCTCACTGAATGGTAATTCAAGTTATTCCAATTTCTAGCTGCAAGGCATATTAGCAGCGGCAGCCAATAAATACTGCAACCATGATCTCAGCAAATAGCAGTTAGTAATAGTACTATAATTTAAAAGCAGTTAAAAGCTTGCAATATTGCATGCCCCATAAAGTGTTTATTGGCATTAATTATTATTTCTTGTAAGTGAAGTAGAGCTGTCATTGGTTTGATGAGTGGCATATCGAGGGCCAAGTAAATGAATACATAAACTTAGGTATTTTAATTTGTATAAATATGAATTATTTACAATGCTACATCAAATAACTACATGCTTGCAAATTAATATTTTCAGACAATTTTGCATGGAATTGAATGGACTGGCTGTAAAATTACAGGTATTGTGAAAATATTTAGTTAAACTTTAAATTTGTATCTGTAAAAGCATTTCAATTATCAAAGTTAACTTTGGTCATGCTGCATGTTGCTGTAGTAAGCCATAACATTCACACAAAATATAATCATTAGATTATCAAGTAAGACTAAGACTCAGAGTTGTGTCCCTTGATTAAGTAAGGCAGTACTTACTTTTGTCTCTTAATTTCCAGAGTTGGGTACTGTTTTGTCTTTGATTAAGAAGGGTCTGATATAATATTTGTACGCCATATTTTTTTAGACTGAATGTAATCCCGAAACTTGTACACAGATGACAGCCACAGAACAATGGATATTTTTATGTGCAGCCCATAAAACACCCAAAGAAGTAAGTATTCAGTTGTAGTTATTCCTTCTGTTGTACAGGTATGTTGTACTATAGATAGGAACATTTCAACGTTTATGTCCATTGTCACTTAATTGTACCCCCTAGTGATTTTTGCCAAATTAATGGTACTTTGTCGACATGGGGTATATTAGTCTGCCGAATTGGGGCAAGTCTAGTTAGTTTACATGTAGTCATAAGTCAACCTTAAATGATTTGAAAAATGTCCCTTACAATGTCAGCTCTACATGTATGTGTAAAATCTTATTCTTCATCTGTCTGCAGTGCATGGCATTATAGCTGTCACCAAACACAAAACAATGCAGCATAAGTTATAAAACAAGATTGCTGCTAGTCAGTGCTAGATGGTCTTTCACCTGTTTGGCTCAACACATTTAAAAGGAGGCTGCTTTTCTTCTCTGTTACTCCCATGGCAGGTGAGATGACAGTATTTCATCAGATTCTAACAATTTGAAACCTGTACACGTGTCTCTTGGTACATAACTTATTGAATATCATGATTTTATCAATTTATCTTCAGTGCCCTGCCATTGATTACACTCGACACACATTAGATGGAGCTGCATGTCTACTGAACAGCAATAAATACTTCCCTAGCAGGTAATGTCTTTGTGTAATTTGTATAGCCTTCCACTCTTTACTCCATAGAAATACAATTTGATGCATCTTATTAATTCTACATTATTTTTATGCACATGGATAGCTAGTCTTGAATGATATTGTGTGTTAGTTAGCAGGCCTGGTATTTTCTAGGCTTGTTCCTGATTTCAGGTTTTTGATTACAGAAATTTCCTTCTTTCACTATAATAAAATCTGGATTTTCAGGTTTAGGAATGATTGCTTATTACAAGGCCTGATTGAAGAAGAGTTATAAGAGATATTGAATATATTTTGCCCTCGGAGCTCAAATCCAATTAGTGGCATATTGCCTGTGCTGTTGTTAATATTTCTGAAAATAATTTGATGAAAACACTCGAAAACAAAAATAGATACATGAGAGAAAAGAATATTGTTACCATTTTTGGATTACTTTCAGTAACATTGTACATAGTTCTGTATAATATTTTCTGTATCTATAATGAACCACATGTTTATGTTTATCTATATAACAGAGTCAGTATAAAAGAGTCATCAGTAGCGAAGCTTGGATCTGTATGTCGAAGAGTTTATAGAATATTCTCACACGCCTACTTTCATCATAGAGCACTGTTTGATGAGTACGAGGTATGTACATGTATTGTCAATTTCTTGTATTTTGTACATACATGTCAGATCTCCTGCATCATGCAGGAGTCTCCTGCATTTAGGACTCTACTACTGCATGTTTTCGGCAAATTGATCAAATCTCCTGCATTTTTTGGACTACTGGAACCTTGACATTTTTGTTTACATGATGAAAATGATAACAAATATTAATTTTAAATAGCTTTATGAAGCATGCATGGTAATGTCTTACGAGTAATATATGTGACCACTGCATATTAACTTCATTTATTTAAGTTTAAAGCTTGAGCAAGAAAAATATCCTGCATTTTGTTGAATTCTCCTGCATTTCTATCTCCAATCTCAGGACTGCATAGGCTTCGGGGAAATATGGCATGTTTGTTTGTACTGTTTTTATTGATTGACATGGTAATATACCTGATATACCACTTCTCAGGGCTGTCTGATAATTGTACTATTTTCCTGTGGTGATGCAGGAACTGAAAGCCAATGTTATGCTTAGTTGGGTGTTATCACGAGGGAGATTATTCTGTCATGAAAAGTTAAATTTAAAATGTGAATTACTTCCCTTTGCCCAACTGTGTTTAGATTTATCATTTTTTTCAGTGCAAAGCTGAAATGATAAGTGATTCAATTTTGTAATTAGAGTTGCGATGAGTAGCTATAATATTTCTTTTAATTTTCCGTTAAACATGTAAAGGTTTTATCTATTGTAATGGTTCGCTTGTTTTCTTCTATTTACAGAATGAAACATCTCTATGTAAGAGATTCACAGTGTTTGTGACCAAATACAATCTTATGTCTAAAGATAACTTGATAGTTCCCATACTAGAAGATATGCAATCTCTACCATCAGAAAGTGAAGCATAACCAATCATCACATCGTATTGAACTTATAAATTTATATAATTATATAATGAACGTCATTATTTCTCATTCTATCTTTAAAGTGCTTGACTCAATACATGAACATGTCGCTGGCTTAGAATGAATAGGTCCTAACTGCAAAATCAATATTTTGAGAAAACAAGAAAAACTTTCTAACTGCCTCTCTTTGCTTATGGTAAAACTAGCTTTTTCAACTTCAGTTTGGTCAACATGACAAATCTGGATTTTCATGAAAATAGGCTCATAAGAAGCGTCTTATGATGCAGATTGCAAATATGCGTTAGTCTTATAAGATCGTAAGTAGCACTCTAAGCCAGCGATATGTGGTATCTGTTTCTGAAATAGTTACAGTCAGACAAATACAACATATGTGTCTCCATAGCTCAGCGGTTAGTGTGCTTGGCATCTTATCTTACGATCTGGGTTCAAATCGGGTTGGGGGCACTCATACATATACTAATACGCCTGCCATATTTTAGCATAAAGCAGGCTGGCAAATTAAGGCTTTGCGCGGCATTTTTTAACTTCAAGATGTAAATCTGTAAACAGGGGTTCCACTTTCATCCGAATCTTAAGGATCAATTTGATTCGATAGACTATATTTTACCCCTGAGTCAAATAGAAACCCTGTTGAAATGAGTACTAGCACTGATAGTCAAAGGATGCATATTGGTATACTGTGTATGCTAGTAGACAAAGTTCTGAAACCAATACGTTTGGGATCTATATACAGTGCCCACCGAAAATATGGATACACTTTTTGACAGATGCAGAATTATAATTGGTTTAATTATTCCATATCTTTTGGTCAGACGGTAACAATGTTTGCAATTTCTGAAAAAAAAATTAATGAAGGAGTAAAAAATGTGACAGATAGAAAGATGAATATTTTCTGATTTAATAATAAACTATGGGGTTCAAGGGGCTGAATTTGCCATATTATATGATCATGTTGTCGTTCAAAGCTGGCAAAGAAACTTAATATTTTCCATCTAGGGTACTAATCAATGTATTGTCTTTACACTAAAAAAAATAAAATATTCCTGGTCTTCAAAAGCATTGTTGCTTCTCTGTTCTGCAAGTAGTGTTATACAGGCAAGTAAATGGGGGAAAACTCTCTGTATCCATATTTTTGGTTGGCACTGTATTTATGTGTGAGTGTGTCTGTCTGTCTATCAAGTACATGTATTTGGTTTTTCTAGAGAGACTAAAGTATATCTTCTAATTGTTGAAGCATATTGTACATACTTTACAACCTCTTCAGAGCGACCCTCTATAGAGTAACAACCTCTATAAGAACACCATCAACATTTTTCCCTAAGCTGGAATTTACTCTAAATGTAACCTCTGTAGAGCAACAACCTCTGTAAATGGACTGCTATTTGCAGTTCACAAAGGGTATTGCTCAACAGAGGTTGAACTGAATTAGATAAACAAACTAATAACATTAGCCGTGTTTTGCTATTGTCCAACTGATGTAGAATACATAATACTGTAAAATCATTTAATTTCATTGGGATGAAATTTCGTGGTTTTGGTAAAAAAGACAATTTCGTTGGCACTTGAATTCATGGATTTTGCATTTCAGGTAACAAAACAAGGGTCAAAATCAATGTTCATTGGGATTGAAGTTCATGGTTGAAGTGAATCACGAAATCCACGAAATTTAATCCCCCACGAAAATTAATGATTTTACAGTATATATTTAATTTAACAGCCAGTGAGTCATGTATGAACTGTAACACTGTGTGACAAAACTCAGCAATCTTGACCATTGGGCCATATCAAGAGACAAAAAAGCAACCGGGCAAATACATATACTCCGGAATTCAATACAATCTGGTTTTTCCACACTAATCCCACGGTACAAACAACTTTTACCAATATCCATGTTTTTCGTTCGATAAATATTGATATATGAACCATTGAAATGAGCCATGCTTATTTAAATCACAATAGCATTGGGAAAGCATTAAGGTCAACATTATTTGTACTGCATGCAAATTTGCGGCAATCCACAGTATTGTACATTCTGGATTGTATCTATTGAGCAATCAGTGCAAAACTGTAGTACATGCCCATATAAATTGATGTAGTAATAGTTTAGCACTGAACCCTTGAAATGTTTTCTAGGGTCTATTTGAGGTACTTATTTCTTCAAAAACTTGCTTATTACTATTAGAAAATTTCTCAGCATGGCTAGAGGCCTGCCAATCACTTTAAATGACTCATGTTACATTGAACAAATAGTGTGACGTTCTTAGCCAAACAAATCCAAGCCGAAGATGACTGATGTAACATTGCACAAATTGTGTAGTGTACAACTCAAAGCCAAACCAAGATTTACATGAGAACTGAGAGAGTACAGAGAGAGTACAGATTAATAATGACAGTTAATACTCATCTCCCTGTATTATGTTATATGATTGTGTAAGTTACAATGTTATTGTCTCATAGTTGCCATACTGTAACAGATAGTAAGCACTACAGTGAATTGATATACCGTAAAATGATTTAATTTCAACGGGACAAATTTTTGTGGTTTTGGTGTAAATGACCATTTCGTTTGGATGTAATTTAAAGGATAACTTTTCCATTTAGTAATATACTACTGTATTAATGCATAAATCATTGATATTCGTAAAGATTTATTTTCGTGGTTGAGAACACTTACGAAATTGACGAAATGAAAGCCCCCTTAAAATATTGATCATTTTACAGTATCTGTAAGACATGATTTCTGTTTGATCAATGCTTGTGTTACACTACAAAGAGATTCTTACATAGAATCTGAAGTCATTGTGTGACAATTACTGTTCTGTTTGCCCTTTGATATATTAGCGGAATTTATCTATAACTTGTAAACTCATGTTTTTTTCATTTACTGTAAACACTTAATTATTTATGTGTTAGGTACATTAGGGTGGGAATCATGTATTTGTACTGAGCCTGGGAAGTTCAGTCTTAGATGCTCAAGGTATTATAAGTGTTGAGATGATTGTCTAATTTTTTCTTTTAAAAGCACTCTATGGAGTGTCATGGTACAAACATGAGGCTGTGTATGGTCATATTTGTAATATATTTAACTTCATTACATGGGTAAAAGTTGCAAAAGTCCGCATTTTCAGGAACTTCAGAATATGTAGTGTCTTAAATTGGGCTCTTTTCTTTAATATCCTAAGTAAACTGACAATTTTTCCAAATTTTAGGATTTTCAAAATGTCGAACTTTTACCCATGTCTTACTGATACAACATCAAAGCTTTGATTGAAGTTTTGATTGAATCATACTCTCTGTATCTTGGGCCAGTTACAGGGTTCCAATCATTTGATATCCACACCTCTCTCCCTTACATTAATCAACCTTTCTAGACCATCTCCATATTGGATATTCATTGTATGCATGGACAGTACATTTAGTGAGCAGTACATTATGTGAACAGAACATCTAGTATGATAAAATTATAGTATTTTGTATAATTTATGATCATTTCTCTCATGTTTCGGGATACCATGTATTTTATATGTTATTATATTTCTGTATATGAATTAAACTAGGCTATTGTAATACAAGCTTTATGTGTTGATTTTTTTACCAATCGCGTTCAACCAGCGTATTGTCCGAAACACTTTAGTCTGGGGAACTTCACTTAGCACTGATGTATGAGGATGTCTTTTACTAGCATTTCGGGTATTGGTTTAGAGGTAGGGTGTTTGTTTGTGATCAGTTAAGAAAGTGGTGTTTGGTCATTCATTTGGTATTTCCCCTGCCAGATTGGGCAATCATGGTCCCCATACTTCGAGGGAGGAGACAGTTGTGTGATACAAGGAATCCATTTGGAATACCCCAACCCTTTCTGAATAGACATTATCATACCCGATGTACTGCATATATGTATGCGATACTGCATCTGCGTTGCAGACCACTTTATGTCTAGTTGCATTGGAAACACTTTCTGAAATGAGCTGGTGCCCAGACTTGAAAAAACTACGGACCTCGAAATCACTTGTCAGCATTATTCAGTATCCACTCGACCACTGCTACCCTATTGGAAGAGGTCTGGTTTGTATATCTGGGAGCATTCAGCGTGAATAATATGAATCATCTTATTTCACTGCTTGATAAACATAAATTCAAAAAACTGAATGCCAATCCACCAGAATTTGACTGACAGATAGCATTAAAATGGTAAGTTTCAGACTCTGAATGTTATCCTCATGGTTTGTGGGCCTTGTTATAAAACATGTCTTAAAACTGGACCACATGCATCAGATATGTTTAATGACAAGACTTCAATCGGAGAACACCGAGAAGCGATATTAATACATGTACTGATGTTGTTAACTGCCTCGTTTGTTTATCAGGACAGATATTGGCCCTCATTGCTATAAAACAACAAGCGAGTTAGCTAGAGAAATCAATTCATTGTCATTAACACTGTAATGAAAAGTTTATCTTTAAACGAAACACATTAATTCCTAGAATGCCTTATTTATCATAATAAATTCCATGTAACTTCCGTTAAGAGGAAGTCACTTCAACATGAACGATTGTTTTCTATTATCACACCAAGCGTGCATAGTCCTTTACAAATGCTGTCCTTAAAAAGAATACAGCCCTTCACAACTTATGTACGTTTGATTTCCTCGTTATCAATGGAAAAAGGCCGATTGCTCTGTCATATCCCTGGCTTAGAATGAGAAGGTCGTAAGTACAAAATTAATATTTTGTGAAAACAAAAAACTGTCTGAAAATTACTCTTTACTTATGGTATAAGAAGATGAAAATAGGCTCTTGAGGAGTGCCTTGTGATGCTGAATTTATATATTATAAGGTCGTTCTCATAACCTTATTATTCTAAGCCAGCGATATATCTACTATTTGTATTTATTAAAACCTGCTTATTTGACTGAATACCTGTTTAAACCCTGATGGAAAACCATGGCAACTTGATAAAATGCTTCCACATTAGCTGACCATGATTTTATCCGTTCCATGCCATTGGGTATGGCATGTCCTGCACATGTGGAGAAGTTGTTAGTTGATCGGAACTAAACAACTTACTAATGACTGATGATAAATTCCAAGGACCCTGGAATTGAAGAACTGGTCTAACTAGTAGTTTGTGTATGGGGAAACACAACATAGCTGTTTCAAATGTGGCGTCAATGAGTTGAACTCTGCTTTTTTGCTTTGCGTTTCTTTGGATCAGTCATAATTGATGCTTATTTCCAAAGACACCAGGATTGAAGAACTGTTCTTAGTATTTGTCTGTAAAAAACACAACGTAGCTGTTTAAAATGTGGTGGCAATGAGTTGAACTTTTTTTTGCTGTGCGTTTTCTTTGGATCAGTCATCGTAGCGGAGTTATACTGTTAACAGAATTATCACACGATGCGATCTACAATGATGTCATATTATTAGACATGGGAATGTCACTACAAAGGCATCTCATCTCGTCTGCATCATTGCACAACATTGATTTTTGTACTCCCGACAATTCCATGATAAAAGTCCCCCGATGAGATTCCGGTTTAATTATTTATGTTGTTTTGATACTAATCGACTTCATCAATGATTTGTTCTGACGTAAAGTCATCTTGTTTGATGACAATGTGATGAGTAACGACATAAAACAATAATTAGTGTTACTGTTTGTAGAATCTAGTTCAGTTCCACATGTATGTTTATACATGTATTTGGATTGTCTGCATTTGTGTTAGACATTTGTTGAACAGTATTGTGTGTGATTTATTTCACAATGCAGTTATTGATGCACAACTTACAAACCGGTCAAAGTTCCGTAATGCAGGAGCTAAATGATGAAGTTATGGTCATTGCAAGTGCTCTAGTACATGTAATCTCGTTGACTATGAAGCCTATTGGATGCCAAGTTAATAACGCCACGTTCCGGGACGCCATAATATAAATGCTTGCCGGACTTTCAAGAAGATACCCCGCATTCTTGAGGCCATGCTGGCACTTCGAGACCCAACATACTCGGAATCCGGTTAAAGACACTCCGCACCAACCCTTTATGCTAATTTTGTGTCCGGGATCGAGATGAAAGCCAGGCAACGTTTTTGTGTTATAAAATGCGACTACGACATTGTACAAATGTACGCAATTGAAAGAGCATTTTGATTTCATTTTGAGCGAGTTTCGTACGTGTAATCGTCTTCATTCCTGCTATATGAAGGGTTACACACTTGAGGCGACTAATGATGTTGCTCCCATTGATATGCCATATTACATCATGTGATAAGAGTAATATAATTATGTACTGGTATTTGACAAGCAATCAATTACATTTCTTCTGCAACCAACCTGGCACTTATAAGTATGATTCATGTAATCAACTAGATCTAGCACTGCAGGTGAATGAATGAGTAACACTTATTTGATCCAAGATAATCCTAATTGTATCAGAGCAGAGTAGATCTAAAGATACTCCCAAAGGACCAGTATGACACATTATGTACCGATCCCAGTATTAGCAGAGATATGGTTGCTGTCTGGAAAGGCAGTTGATAGACTCAACAGGTCCACGATGAAATGGTTGCAGACCACTCTAGAGCTACGGTAACGTATTTGTTAATCCTCGTATAGAACATGTTGTTCTGGGATACAAATGTCATGACTTCACTGTGTGAACGATTTATTCCACCGTCTAGCAGTCCGGAATACAGAAGTTGTCTCAAATAATGACATCATGGTACCATGAGACACCCATGTAATGATACGGTTACAATGCTTGGACGATGTCCGTACGGATTGACCAACTCGTACGAGTCTGAAATGTTTTAATCCTAACGGTATTTGCATCTGGTCACAGCTCGTACGGATCGCGTACGAGTTGTACAACATGTATAGTTTTCACCAGATCACCGAGTCCTCTACGAGTTGTGAAAATCCGTACGATGATCGTACGAGTCTCGATATCCGTACGGGCTCCGTACGGACGTCGTGCGAGTTCAGAAAAATCAACTCGTACGGAGCTCGTAGGGCAAATGTGACTAGGGTTCTAGTTACCATACTGTCATCATGCTGATAATGACAAAAGTTCCAATCTGAGAGTGATTACCTGATAATTGTACTAAATGTTCTACCAGTAGCAGTAATAGACCACCAGGGTATTATAGTATTTACAGTTGAACCAGGTTCTTGATTGGAAATGGTGACGTCATTAATCAATTATGAATCATGAAAGATGAACTAAACGTCGAAGGTTCATTCAATTGTCAGATAATTGACGATGGTTCAAATGACAAAAAGTTTGAGTATTGTTTTATAAAAGAAACATCCAGTTTGGCCGGCGCTGTAGGCAAACGGCTGAACTGCCATTGCCAATATATGGTTGAGAGATGGTGGTGTTCTTTTTTAAGCAGCTGATACCCCCCCCCCCAGCCAATGGTGGTAGGCGAACGGCCTGACGGTCTTGTCTGAGATTCGAATACGGACTTCCAAATTATCTTCTGTGAAATTAATCAAAATAAGCGCCAGGTAATAATTGACTTAAAATACAAAGTTAAAATGACATCAATGAAGTTTTAGTTTAATTAATTCATCTTAGGGCATCCACATAGGAAGCGGGAGGTTGAAGGCTCGAATCTCGACGGAAGTAATAGGTTAATTTAAAAATGGTTACCGTAAGGCGCCCAGCAATACGAGAAGTGACATAATATCCAGTAGAAGACCCGTATCTCCCGCTCTCTGTGGACTTTTCTTTTTTACATTATACACCACAAAGCACTAACACAAATCATAACTTAAATTCATTATAATGCTTTACAACCACAAATAGGGGGCATACATGTTTTTAGGGAATTCAATGCCTGAATAAATGTAAATATTGCAGCTCCCTTTAACACTATTCGCAGTTATTAAAGAATTATGAAGAATAAAAGGTGGCCGTTATTTTTTAATTTTGATAATAGACTACGGGTAACCCCAGTTTTTAAAATTTACGATCGCGACGGGTACGTGCGTGCGTGTATGTGTGTGTGCGTGCGTGGGTGCGTGTGTGTGCGTGTGTGTGTGTGTGTGATAACGTCTATGCATGTATATGTTAATAGGCGTGTGTATGTTTGTGCTTGAATGTGTTTAGCTGTGCATGCATGAGTGCGTGCATATCTGCGTGTAAGGTTATGTTATCTTATTAAGAAGTGATTCCATGTGTTACTGTCTACTATGACATTATATTTGCCATTCAGTTTTGTATTGTGTAATCTTGTATATTGATGCATATTTGAATGTATTGTAACTCTTCAAAAAATGGAGGAATAAAAGTTAATAATCCCAACTATGATGACAATTCAGTGTACGCACTTTGAAGATGTCCTTGAAGCATGCATCATAGTTTTTCAACTTCGTACTTGAAGTCGAGCGATATGCTATATGATGTGTTGGTGTACACTTTCAACAAGATTGAACCCACCCAGAATTACGTTTTGAATTACCTTTAATCAACATAATGATACAAATAGGATTGTACGTCTGTAAAAAAATACATTGTATGTACAATTTTTCATTCATCATTTTCATACAATTTTCCCGGTTTCCCTAAAAGTCGAATTGTCAAAATCAAACAAACGATGCTATGGATGGAACGCTGGTCGGGTGATAAGCGCCCGCGACACCCAATCAGGTGGTTCAGCCGGGTTCGAACGGACGGACGGATGGACGAACAAACGGACATGACACTCACCATATTAGTAGATGCCTGGGCATAAATTCTAAATATGCATACATGTGTTTATATCCACGTATGGGGCGATTATGATATTTTCGTACAACAAACTATCTAATATATATACATATTATCTTGTTTACAGTCCTTTCAAAGTTAAATAATAACGGTTAAAACATTGACTTGACCGTTCAGGTAAACTATGTTTATCAAGATTTAACTGGGTGTAACTGATTTAACTGTAACCCTTGCTATTTGTTCGAGTGTAGTAGTTCCCTCATTAGTATATGCATATCTTATTGAATCGACACAAGTGTAATGTTGCAACTGTTTTTTTTCTGTTTCATTTTTCAAAGAGATCATTTTATTGAGATTTCTTGGGGTGAGACATCTGTGTTTGCTTGAAGACCATTTTTCATTAGTAACGTGCTCATGATTGCTCATCGTAAAGCTGGCTTCTCCTCTTCACAAATACTTCTGTACAGTACATCATTTATAACACTCGAATTTATCATAACAAGTCGGTATGGCCATTTGAATTTATCTCTTTTTATGTACGAAAACCGAGAGAAAAAGCTGTCAGGCTCAATACGACCACCGCTTTAATATCAAGAAGAAATAAACTGTCTCTAAATCGCTTTAATTTCAAAAGGGCATCGTCTCTTTGATACAAACTTTCAAAGTTTTCCACCGTTTGTCCTACCGCTTTCAAATTTCAACTTCAAAGACCTTGGATCGTTTGATAAACTCGAGATGTCTGTTGCCTCTTTTTGTTCAAATGAATACATATACGTTGACAGGGGTTATTCGATCTTATATATCTGTAGTTACCGTCGTTATCCGTATCGTATCAGAAAGACGCGAGATTAAAAGTCTTTAGATCAATGCTATAGGTAAATATCTTAATTTCACAGTAGAATAAGATGATGTTAATCTTATGACCTGATAATTGCGAATATTTGCGAGTTAAAGTTTGGGCGTGACATATTATAAAGCGACAGTCTCACACGACAATACTGATATGACGAGACATAAGTATACATCAACGTTACATTTTGTCTTGATTGCACACATTTCAAACGCATTTTTGATAATTATCTATCTTTTCTTCATAAATATTTAGATTGAACTATGGTAGTTTTCCCCCTAGTCATATCAAAAAGGAAAATAAACTATATAAAGGTTATACAAAAAGGTTTTAAGCCGTTGTCCCTTAACGATTTGCGGAAGCCAATTTCAAAGAATTTCAAACGTTTTTTCCACAGGTTGATGGATAATTCTTCAGATATAATGATTTTCATTTGATGGTATTTTGCTCCCCGATTATGCGAGTCTGATGGGGGTAATGTAAAGAAATACATTGAATGTATAAAACAATCGGTCGTTTTGCACTAGTCACTAGTATGCCCTCCCGGTGGAAACAGGGGGAATTAGACAGACAGATCTTCCCGACAGGCGGGAATTTGACAACATTATCGACTTCGAGACATGGAACGGTATTCACAAAGCATCATAAGATAAAACTTAAATATTTTGACTTAAGTTAAAACATTGAACTGCCCATATTTTGCAAGAAACTAGAATAACCCTTATTTTCTAAGTCATTGTTTTTGGTGATGAACATAACGCTTAAAAACAAAGCAAAAACTCAATTATCTTGATTTTCATGTTCTACTGAAACACATCAGCAAATTATAAGATTTGAAGAGAAGTCTAAGTTTTCACTTTAGATTCTTTGTGAATACCAACCCAGGGAAATGGACTTTGACCCGGTTTCAAGATCTGGGAATTAATCCGGGAATTACTACGTGATTACGTATCCCAACTCCGGGGATTTAGAAAGTAAGCATTTTCTCCACGGTGGGGACTTAGACAACAAAAAGTGAAACTTCATGTAACTACATTCTCGTTTTTATTGCAATCAGGAAACCTGACATGTTCATATATACAAAATATGTTACAATATTAATGCTCGTCAAATAATGAAAACAAATAAAAAGTATCTAGAATCAAGCACTTGTTTGTGGAACAAATATAATACAATGGAATAATTATCACAATAAAATGCAGTCTCGATTCGATAACTAAATCTTCGATTGACCTAGCTGGAATGACCTCTTATACTCGGATGTATGATCCAACTACGTTTATTTCGAATTCTAGTTACCGAATCACAACCGCAAGTACTATATATACACACATCATAAACAATTAAATAAGACTTTTATTTAGTGTTCTCACAATATATACATACAGTGACATTACCGAACATCGACCAGCGAGTACAATTCTTAACATTGATATTGTTACGTGGGTTGTTCCATGGAAAAATTATTGAAAAAGCAAAGCCATGTGCAAATTTATGGAAAATATCTTGCCAAAATACTATACCCCACAACATCCGTAACAACTCTGGTTCGTACTTGTTTTTGGAATGGTCTAGCAGTTTGTAAAATACGGCGGTGTACGTGGAATCGGCAAGCTAAAACATGTTTTGGAGTCAATGGAGTTTTCCTTTCATGATCTTGAAAGTTCGACTTGTGTAGTTTCGAGTGAATTGTTAAGAATGTTGATATAGGTTCCAGAACCACTGCGAGATTAAGTCTCTTATTATAAACATACATCGTTCTAACAACTGATATAAATCAACAACAACAAAAACAAGAACACATTATCTAATGAAGATACAAAATGTACACAGAAAATAAATAATTATAAACAAAATGCACTCTCCAGCATTTAATACGACACGTATACATGTGTACGACGCGTAAACAAACACTATACTGGTATGTTTCAAAGCAAATGTCTTAAAACGGTCAACATGTTACTGGCAAATTTGAAATCTGAACCTGAATCTTCCAATTAATGGAATGTTACCGGGTCGTCTCCCTATCTCGTGTCTCAAATACAACCACGTTTACATTTAGATATGTAATGCTATATTCACTTCATCACAAACAGTGTTCATGTATCGATATGGCGTCACAACATTAGTACACGATTATAAAACTACAGATTAAATAAATGGTGTCACAAAACATGGCGTCACAACACATGGCGTCACAATACATGGCGTCACAATACATGGCGTCACACCACATGGCGTCACAATACATGGCGTCACACCACATGGCGTCACAATACATGGCGTCACAATACATGGTGTCACATCACATGGCGTCACACAACATGGCGTCACAATACATGGCGTCACAATACATGGCGTCACAATACATGGCGTCACAAAACACGGCGTCACAACACATGATGTCACAATACATGGCGTCACAAAACACGGCGTCACAACACATGGCGTCACAACACATGGCGTCACAACACATGGCGCCACAATACATGGCGTCACAATACATGGCGTCACAACAT
Source organism: Spisula subtruncata (assembly GCA_963678985.1). NCBI lineage: Eukaryota > Metazoa > Mollusca > Bivalvia > Venerida > Mactridae > Spisula > Spisula subtruncata. The sequence continues at coordinate 5,516,371 of OY787675.1, read as the reverse complement.
ATGGTGTCACAATACATGGCGTCACAACACCGTACGATTATATAAAACAATACTCAGTGCAACTTTAAATAGAATTAAGAAGTTTCAAGTTCACTTTAAAAATCAGGGTATGAAATACTAGTACACGAAACATGAAATATATCGTCTCCGAATTCAAGCATCATTATGTCGTCAGTACCAGTCGCATTGTCCCCTATTACCCTCAGTCCTTTGATTACAACACCGTATCAGAGCGAGGGGTTAAATGGACCAATGATAAGGTCCAATACTCTCCAAATGCCAAGTCTGCTCCCTTACATTCCCATAAACGGACACCGAAAAAAAAAATTCTGTTGACAAATTGATATTGGCGTTTCGATCTTTGGGTCAAGTTCTCACACAGTGAGAATTAAATATCTTCTGGAATGACATGTTGTTGTTACATAGCACAGAACACAATACGCGTTTATTCGAATAAATATGGCTCCATATGATGTCTGATATGGCTTATGTTGTATTTCTTCACAATACCACTGCTAACGTTACTTGCTTAGTTCGTATCTCTAAAGTCAACCAGTTTCATTCCGTGAACGTTTAAACGTTTTGATACCATACACGTTTTCCAGAAATGGTGAAAGCTCGCTCATTTCCGTGTATCTCCGATAAATATAACAGTTCGCAGCGGACAAAGACCGAGGTGATCAGAATAGTTTTCCAGTTGCGCACGAAAGGCAACATGGCTACATCGTCAAGCAAAGAAAACGGAATTATATTGGGCACACAAGGATTAATGTATACATCCCATCCCATGATGCACTGTTTTAATCCTCTGCAAAGTCGGTCATAATCTTTTGGTATTCGTCGTCTAATACAGTTTGTCAGGAAGTGCTAATGCCGATTGCTGCACCCTTCCGCGATGTTTTAGAAGTAGTTCAACTATTAACACCAAGCAAAGAGGTAAAACCATAATAATCGTCTGTTTACATTCGCCGTAAATTTAACATTAGTCTCTAGTGCTGATAGTTTTCAACCATTCCGCTGTCGGTAAATTTTGGCAACCAAGATAATTTTCTCGAAGTTCTTGATCGGTAAATTCTGGTGTGACGTCACAGGGTGCTCCAAAAATGGTGGCTTTAATGGCGCCTTGGTCGCCTTCCCTCATCACTGGCGAGGAACTCTTTATTTCATTGGTACTGTGCTGAAATGGAAAGACACAAACAACTTAGAAAAATGCAAAATCTGCTTCCAAAGCGACGGATGCCGTCAAACTATGATGGATAATGCCAAACATACCATGACAATGTCAAATTCGAAAACGAGTAATTACGTACCAAACCATATCGCGATCTTAGTAGAATAAGGTCGGAGGCCCTAATGATATAAAAAAAAACTAGAAACATAATTATTTGAAATCTGCATTGTACTGCGCATCTTTTGAACATATTTTCTCGAACATTGGAAAAAAGGTCATGTTGACCAAAGTGAAGTAGAATAGAAAAATACTGTTTTCACAAAGGGATAAGTAGTTTTAGACAGTATATTTTGTTTTCTTGAACTTATAACCTTACTCGTAGATATAATGTAAAATGAATGTTCTGTTAAATTTTTGAACATATTTGTAGACTTCTTTTTGATAAAAAAACTTCTTTAGCCTCCGATTTTATAATTGAATGTTTAAAAAAATGACAAGAACAACAAACCTCGTGTACTTGTCGTGTACAATCTCGTTTATGATTGGCTTGTACCCAGTGAATAGTGTAATCGTCATTGAATGCATATTCATGATCCCGCCCACTGGCGAATACAATCACATTTTGGTGCGCCGGTGAGTTCTTGAAAGCATGTGCAATTTCACCAGCATAACTCTGATCTATGACAAGATGTACTTTTCTGGCTTTACAGAAAGATAAATCCGACTGTAATTCTTCCACGCTGTATTGTTCATCTTCGTCTGCCTGAAAAGTTAAACAGGGTAATAGTAATGCATTTCCGCACATCATCAATTAATAACCAGTTGTAGGCAAGTAAAACTATATATAGCTTGGCTATTTTGACTTGAGCCTGACCTTTATGCAAGAATATATTACAAGGTTCTTGATTTGAATAATCATGTATCAATTTCCGCAAGCAAATCGTGCACTATCGGTATTTCAGATTTGTGTTTGTATTACATCTCGAGCGTCTTCGTGATACTCCCCGATAATAAAAACATACACTCGGTGTTGTAAGCGTAGACAATATATCGACTGTTAAATTATGGTAATCAAAAGGTCAGGCTCGTGTTAATGTGGCCAAGCTATAAGAATAAAATCCTGGGACGGAAAGAATTATGCAAATATTTGACTAGCTCGGGGTTGTGCTATTCTGGTTATCAGTAATTAGTATGCAATACTTGTGAACTGTGTCAACGCATTGTGACGATTTCGTGTACGAGTACATACGAACTAGTACAATAATGGAACATTCCGACGACCATTTTGCAGATGGTTCCATGTACATGTAATAGTGCAGCGGCCAAGCAGCACGTTACTACCAATGCTTCTCTTCTCTCATACACTCGTGGCGATGGATAACATCAAGGCAAGGATGAGGTGTCGAGTGTGATTAATATAAGTTGGAAAAACTTGTTTCACAATCGACCTTGAATTATAAATTATTATAAACTAGATGAACTGTCAATCGAAATTGTGTTGAATATTCATGAGGCTGTAACAGTGTAGCACGTGACTTACCATTCCATCTCCATTGATATCCCACAGTAATGAGGTTCCATCTGTTTTCGTTGGGTTATTCATGTATAATACGAGTGAATCCACACAATGCATCGTCATACACATTGTCTGTATATGGTACCGGAATGCCAACTTCATAGCAGCAGGTAGTACTTGGTGTGGATGATCGCCAGGAACTAAAATATATATACAAGAAGGATAAATGACCTATTCACTCTTGTGTTGTTATAAATGTACCTATTTCGATATAAATGGGTATACATGAGCAATGGGTAACAATTGTAAGTTACCGGAGCGCTATTCACAAACAGTGTACGTCTTGTAAGACTTTACATTACCAAACTGTTCACTTCGCTCTCGTGTTGTTATAATTCTAGTCGCACTGCTTATTTGTTTATTATGTTTATGCTTTCATTTCTCCACGTTATTCTAAATCACCCCTTGTATTTACGAAAGTACATATAATTCTAAATCACCCCTCATATTTAGGTTATAATTAACAACGAAAATTAACTTGTTATTTTACGAAGAGTTGGTGGTCGGCTCTAAATAAATAGGTTCATGTAATAATATGTCACGGTATAAAACATGTATGTGTAACTGTACTAATTAATAAAAATATCAATTAATCAAATGGCGAATGTCTCATCGTGACATTCCTGTACCAACTAAATATGCTTATTCATACAAGAAATATTTGGAAAACAAAGCAAATGTTCATGTAGGAACGTAAAATAACAATACATGTAATATAAAACCGACTGTTTGACAAATTTGCGTCCGGTACTATTGAAACAAAATTGATACAAAAGGGGACATTGTTGATTTATCGATGTTTTTATTAGTCACCTATTTCCTCTCCACGGCATGGCCAGATAGCCACTCTAAAAATTAAAATTCCTTTTAAAGGCCGAAAAACATTCTACAAAATGCATTAGAAAACTCGACTTTTATCTGAAATTCATGGACGTTGCATAACACATTTCAATGCAGAAGTATTTCCTGTAAATACTGATTTTGACAAGAAACCTCGGTTTTTGACTTCATTGCCTGTTTTTCGACTTCATTGCCTGGTTTTCGAATTCATTGCCTGCTATTTTCTGAGCGTATATAACAGTCTAATTAAGTTTCATCTTGGTACAGAAAACCTGCTAAATTAGCCAAGGGAAGTACAAAACAGACACATGAATGTTACAGGAACTTAGAAAAAGATTAAGTAAGTGCTTTCAGCTTTCGATGAACAACAAAAACTTTCTAATTGTAAGAATGAGGTAACCTTTCAGACCATTCAAAAATGAACACCGTACTCTTAATTTCTAGGTTCTCTAGAGCGGGGGGGGGGGGTTGCCGTATTAAAATAGTTTTACTCCGTATTTTTTCACATAAACTTCTATCCGTCAATAAGTATAAATAACTTGAGTAGATATATACAGCTTACATATCGTATTGAACACCCGACAGTTAATTCATAAACAGATGCATTTTCGAATCGTAAACTATATACTTAATTTGGTAATAACCGTGTTTATGTACCTAAACATGGATTAATCATTTAATCTTAATGAGTGTTTTAGAACCATAGTTAATTAATTGGATTTATTCCATTTAACTATACAGGAGTGAAGTAGAAAATTAAGTAAATTTATCTTCTAAAGCTTCGACAGAGTTCAAAGATTGCTGCGCCGTGGGACCGATAGCAATCGATAGAGTTTATCATTATAAACATACGACAATTCATTAAGATCAAACGGGTAATCAGAAGGTTGCCTTTGATGTTTGTTTTTGATGTTGCCGACTATCAAACAAAATATAGTTTATCAAAGAATGGAAGTATTGTGAAAGCAGCACTGTGGCGTGATGTGTTCAGTAAAGAATGACTTTCACAAGACACCAATCGGCACAAACGCAGTGGAAACATTAAAGTTTTATCAGACCCACCTTTAGTTTCAAACAGAAAGTTGCATGGAGAAACAGATTAATGATCGGGATACCAGGAACAACATGGGCGATCAATTCTTGTCATAAATAGTTAAACCATGCTTTTCTTGAAAGTAGGAGTAGATATCCGTCAACAAAGTGAATATGTTTGTCTAATTCATAGAAATGAGACGCCAATGTGATTTCACAATATAAATTAGAATGTACATAGAATAATTAGAATTTAACAGAAGGAGATTAGGAGCATGTACTAAGTCGTGAATGAGGCTTTGATTACAGAATATTAGTATTGGTGCAAGTTTGTAGGTTGCACCACTTTTTCAGAAAGGGAAATGTACATACAATACGATACATATACGGGTTATATACAAAACAACTTTATGTGAAACAAGAGATGTTTCTAAAACACGTATGTCCCAATGATAGCATTATTGTTGAAACTGGTAAATGTCACAGTGCCTTTGACCATCTGACATCAAAATCAATAGGGGTCTTATACTGTTGCTAGCCAACCTCAATGTAAAGTTGGAATGACGACCATAATGTAAGGCGTTCTTGAGTTATTAATTTGAAACTATTTTGGTTTACCGACAGACCGAGCAATATATCCCCTCATCAATGATGGGGCACACTCCGGAAGCCAATTCCAGTAGGGAGCGGATGAGTAGTGGAACTATATGCTAACATTGATGGACTATGAGCTCTTTGATTTATATTTTATTTCACAGATCATGCAAGGGATATTTCAAATATACATTGGATAGTTTCTGAATGACTTTGCTTTATCAAAATTGCAAATAACTTTACGTATGACAATCATAATTATGTATAACCACGTTATCGCTTAAAGACAGGTGTTCATATTTTGTATATCAGTTGGTATTAGAAAACTTGGCGTTCACCATGGCTTAACCTGCTTGCAAATAATAGTTTAATGCTATTAGTTGTTTATCTTAATGAAGATAACAGGTGTTTTTTTGACTACATTCCCTTCATTAACGGGCCCAAATTAACTTTATATCTACATTTGCATTTATATTTTAATACAATGATTATACTTACTATGAACCCCAGAGGCGCCATTTGCGAAGAATATTTTTATATTTCTCTTTTTGAAGCCATTTTCACGTAACATCCAATAGAATAACTCCACGTTTCTGAGATGTCTATTACCAGTGGTCTGTCGATTCCAGCCACCTGATATTATCACAGCTTGATCACATATCTCAAACATCCGGCAACTTGTGTGAACAGTTTCATGTGTGGTTGAACATCGTTGAGTATTGTCTCTTATTGGGTTACAAATTAAATCTTTGGTCTCTTCTGGGCTCCGTAATGATGGACATAGCCCAAAGCCAGCAAATTTAGACCGGCATTCTAAATGATTTTCTCGTTTTGATGAATATGAATCTGCAGATTTGTCGGAATAGTCAATTTGTACAACGGGTAAAAAGTTGATTTCACACCGTCGGGCATAATTACGCCGACGGAATCGTCTTTCTAAAGCATTCTTACATCGTTTTCTCAACGCCAAAGTCATACACTGCATGTGTCCTGAAAATAGACAAGCAAATACAAGTAAAATACATAAGAATAGATAAAGAGGGATTTTGCAGTATATGCAGTACACTAAATCACCGGAACCTGATATGGCTATGACCCGAGCCATCCAACGCACTATACAAGACCCTACTACAAACCAAAATTCAGACTTAGACTTTAAATTGCCAAATATTCTATTCGCTCTCATGTTTTTTATAAATGTAACGGTTTTGATATAGATTGCCATGGTGTACATGTTTAGTGGGTAACATAAAATAATCAGATAAAATTTCACATGGTTAATTCTAATTGCAAAGAAATGGCAGTGATTTTAAATATTGTCAATTTTAAGTCTAAGTCTGAGTTTAAAACTTACAACGTTGGTGAATAAGCCCCCAGCACTTAATAATGTATAATTATATTTTCCATTTAAGTGTTGGTCAGTTACGAGATCTTTGATAGTGTTTTGTACCATATATAAAAAGATCAGCACTCTGTGACTTGAAAGCAAACTTAATCTAAGAATGAAAATGTCTATAATGACTGATGAAGAACATACTTTAGCCACTAATATCTATGTATTTAGGGCGCAGGTACATGTGATCTTAAGTAGAAGCAACACTGTTCGACAAGGTACGCATGCATCAGAGGACGGAAGTCTAACCGTAGTAGATGTCAGGAGTAGATGAAGTAAGTGAATAGACAACTGAACCACATACTAGTACTGAGTAACCACTCTGGAATTGATAGTACCAATATCAGTTGTTGGGCTCTGCACTTGTATGAACTGCACAGAAGTTTATGAAATCTTGATATGTTATCGGTCAGAAGCATTTAAGTGCACGGCTTGTCTCATTTAAATGTCGCGTTTTAAGAAAACATTGTTCAAAGACAGCAGTAAACACAACCGTTGACAACCGACCGGGTGGAGGCGCATATATGTATGCATGCCATATTTCAGCAAAAAGCTGACTGGCAAATAAAGGCTACAAAGTATGATCGGCATTTTTACATCGCCACCATGGACAACAAAGCCAAGACCTCCGACGTTTGGAAAAGCTTACAAAACGCGTGAACAAATTACCATTGTATATGATAAGCGATCGTAGGTGATTTATGATACTACCAATTGAATTTAAATCGTCGCGATCCATTTATATCCTACTTAATATATCCTTTGAGTGAGGTCTTAGAATGTTAGCATTAATAACACTAACGTGGGGAGTAGCATGGAAAATGTCTTAGCAGTAAAATGTAACGTGTTGGTTTCTCTCACATCTTTGGGTGTGGTCTGAATTTGGAAAGAAATAAATTGTTCGCACGAATATTAATTGATTGTACTTTGTATATATACATGTACGTGTACGTGTGCCCCCGTAGCTCCATGATTGGTTAGTGCTCTTTGCGTCTAATCTGGCACTCATATAAATGTCATATTTCGACAGAAAGCTGGCTGACAAATAAAGGCTATCTAAAATATAGCTAGACTAGTTGGTATATAACTAAAACGTTGATTCAATAGAGAATAATACAATTGCAATTACATTGCAAATGAAACACAACCTGTTGGCTTTAGTTCGCTTAAGAAACAAGTTCAACTACATACTAGGGTCTTTTCTGTTCATTTTAGGAAGGGGCCTTAGTCTCTAAATTTTGGGGAAAATATCGGTGTATTTCCTATTTTGGGAAACCAAAAAATAGGTGTAACTTGGGATTTTTGGGAAAACTGCATGATTTTAAAGAAATTTCCAATTGGTAAGCGGCCTTTTACAGGCCTCTGTTATAAAAGGAGAAAAAACCCTGCATACTTGTAGTTGAAATCACATTGGGGGCCCTCAAGCAATCATTCAAGTATGATGGAAAAACATCATTGAAATACTCGTGACAATGCATTGTATTTGTCTTAGGTATGATAACACGCCAACAAATATGACAGATATTTAATATTTCTATCATGAACATCCTAATATTTTTATGAGTAGTACACATACTTTATATAAGAATTCGGCTATGTGGCATCGCGATATAAAGAATTTCAATTACAAATGTATAATGAAAAAATGCAACTGATATTAAAAGACAAAAATGTAGAACGTCGCGTTAAGAATGTTTCTCTGAAGTGAGTTTGATAAAACTCTAGCATAACACAAGACTTTTCGTGTTGTATTAAAATCATTTCACGTCCCCTCGACAATAGGTATTTTAATTCATAACAAAAATTCGTAAAACATTTATCATAGTCCGGAATGTGAAGTACCATGCGTGACACAGCTCTTCATTCTGATAATGAAAAATTATAATTCACACGTTAAAATTCGGGGCTCTTTGAAACAATACCAGACCATCAACCGGGGCTCAAAACGTTCCTTGTTGATCGCGTGCAAGGGTTTCATTTGTCATAATGTTTTAAGGCGAGTTTAACGACACATTTGAAATGATTTTACCGTCAGGTATGCGAGGAGGCGAGCATGTAGAAGAGGGTCAATCAACTATTAAGATAAACACTAAAAGGGTTTTTCATTACAAATTACGGCGGTGAATACGATACGGACATTTGACACTATCAGATAGGAAGAAAAGCATTTTAAAATGTTAGGGCAAACATATAGGAGTTCATGATGTCTCTACTTAAGATTTTCGTATTTGCTTTATTTGAACCAATATTTGTGAACACTCGGCAAATGTAGTTATGTAAGATTCCAATTGCTATTTTTTTCCGTCAAGTGGGTGAGAATTGTCATGATGACTAAGTGAAAACATGAATTAATATTAATACGCCCCTGTTGTCTTTCATATGAATAAAGTAGTGCATAACAATAGACCAATATATCCTAACTTGATACTTTAAAATCATTAATTTTCATAGTTGACTAAATTTCGTAGATTTGAATCATGTATAAGAGGGTCGAACTTGAGCATGGCACTAGCGAGATGTTGGCCACACCGTTTTAAACTTCAATCGCTCATTCCAAAGTCATCGCTCACAGTTTAAATTTCACTTCTTTAATTGAAGGAAAACTTAATAACTACGTGGGGTGTTCCACAATTAATAGGACTTTTTTCATAGCAGCACGGCAAATCAGAAATTAAGAAAACTAATTGTATTTAATTAAATTTTGATCTTTCACTGACAAATATGCCAAATATCAAAGTAATTGGATGAACATTAAGAAATTTATTGAACATTTAATATGCTATGTATCAAGGAGGCGGGTCGCACCGTGACGTTATTATGACGTCGCATTTCAATCACAGTATTTTGATTTAAAGAAACTTTTAATAGTTTTGTTTATAGCCATCCTCACTTTCTGAACAGATCTAATAACACTGTTCCAAGTGTTTAGATTTGTTTCCGTAACCCTGTTCACAAAAATGTCTTGCAATGATGTTAGAAATTGCTCAAACCTTTGGGCGTCTATCAGGGTACAAACAGTGTTTATTAACGTCAACTTAATTTTCTATTTCCTCGCCTGTGCTTACTTGTAAGTTTATAAATCCGCGATCTGTAAACAGTTTGAGCCAACAGAATACAAGTGACTGCTTAATGCCACTACATTATATGAATTGCATCATTTCATTGGTTAGCACTGTTGGTTTTCCCAATGTATACCATTATTTGACAACCGTGCGATTTCTGTTTATTTGCGTTGACGTCATTTTCACCCATGGCGCGCTTGCATACATACCCTAGATTATTGACTTGTGATAACAAACACGGACCGATTTCTTCGAAAGTTTGCATGTACATGTCATAGTCATCCACGTAATGTCATACAATTAGGCGTTAATATTTATCAAGAGGTTATTGAGATATTCACATTTTTAATAAGGATGATAATGACAAATAAAAGTGTGACCCGCCTTGGTGTTACATGGTTTCTATGACAACGCTTTGTATATGCATCATCAGCAACAACGAAATTCTGATGCTACGAGTAGTTAGAGCATACATTGCTAAGCATATGAGACAAATTTCATTAAAATGTAAATGTTGAGTAAGAAGTTATGAGAAAAGTCCTATTATTTCTGGAACACCCCTCGTACATGCGTTTCCACTTCGTTTATATAAGGAGAAGCAATTAGTTCATATGTAGATAAAGGCAATAAACGGCAAATGACTCATTATGTTAACGAAATTAACCGATTATCTCTGTATAACATGAATGTATAAATGTTTTGCTAAATAAATGTTTAATAATCAGCACGGAAATCATCACATCACACCAAAATGATTGTTGCGTATTTTATGGTTACGGTGTCAGAGGTCTATCAACTGTAATATTTACATTTTCTGCTTGGACGCCTCTATGATATTATATCATCATTTATTATGTCGTGAAGCGGTAATATTACATAGAATAGTGCATTAGTTAGTACAATTCACGCGACAGTTTAACCCCTCTCTAACAGAACACATATATTTACTCATAACATATATAATATAATATGAACATCAAGGGATTGTCCCTTGGAAAGAGGAGCTGGTGAGGAATAAAATATAATCTTTACATCAGCTTAGCATAATTTTCGTCTATCAAAGAAACACTGTGTCCATTTTAAGTAGGTACATTCGCTTTTAAAATTACCTCTATACCGAGCATAGCCTTTATTTACCAGTCAGCTTTCTGCTGAATGAAACAGGCATGTGTGACTCCATCCGGATTTGAACCCGGGTAGCTGGAATAGGCGGCAAGCGCGCAAACCACTAAGCTACGGAGGCTACATCATTTACGATTACTTTCTAGCATGGGTATTCTCGTTGCCTGTATCAGTATAAAAACCCGACAATTGCAAGCTGTACGCATGTACATCTATCATGCCTTTTACCACAGTAGGTATCGTGATACACTGCTTCTAAGTCCCATCAGAGAAATGTTCTGTTGAATATGGCTCTGTAACGCTCGGATGGAACTCAGATGAAAACAGAACAATTCTCTGACGGAACTTAGACATGCCGTGATTACAGTGTAAGAACATCTTACTGGGTTCCTTGACACCCTTACTTCGCCCATAATCTTCCTGAGAGTTTCATAGACTTGCTAGTTCAGTTACTTAGTAATACTATAAAATGGGTCGGTGATATAATCACCAAGACAACCGGGACCAAGAGCCAAAATTTTCAAAATGTTTTGTCCATCGGCGTTAACTTGTTTCACATTTTATGACTGTGAACCTGCTGCGATTTGATAAAATAAAAACCTCACATGCACAGATCACCAATATTAGACAAAGCATACCGAAGTGTTTATTTGCTCAATCGATATAACCGCACACCCCCGCTTATTTGAATAACCCTTTGAAAGAGTACTATTTAAAACACCTATCGTTAAAACGGTTTCCGAACGTAAGTAGCTAGTTTAAGTCAATGATTCGACATAACAGTTTCTGTAAATAAATTTCTAACATTAACAAATGGTTATCTCTGATCAGTTCAATGCAATAAATGAATAAATAGCAGTTTGTTACTTTATGGAGTTTAATTGGAGAAATATTTTTGGGAAAATGGCATCACTATAGTATTCTAAGCATTTTAAATACCAACAAAGATCCGTAACTCTTTTGTCTATTTGTATATTCGGTTAGACCTTTCATGTAAAGATTAAGGGGCTTCAAAGAAGTCGTAAATCTGCTTTTAATATCAACATTATTGTTACTAATTTATTTTCGCGCTAATGTAACAAAATCCTAAAATGTGTCGAGTCATTTTCGAGACGTCCTCCAATGAATGAAGCCCGTCGCGTGAGACATTCATTTTAACACCGTTTTAGCATTTATCAGAACTAGTTTTTAATGTATGTATTATCTAAGACATATTTGGGAGTGTCTTCTCTGGATAGACTTAAATTAAATGTCTGCAACTAAGTCATGATTAAGATCGTAAATATATTGCCATTTTGAAATCTTGTAAGGGTGTCTTCGAGTTGAATACCAATTCGTGCTGAGAACGTACTCGGATGGGAAACAGCACTCTCCTATAATTTATCTTTGAGTCTCAATCTTTAAAACATATTTATCAAATACATGCAAAATTACTCGTAAAGTACGACTCGGTCGAGGGAGAATTGTTTTGTCGGCCTACTTTTGTCCCAGCGGTTAAGCTGGCTCTTGCATGTGTTAAGCCAATTTATAGCAATCAGGGGATTTAAATGTGACACCAAAAACCACAGGGCATTGCTAAACCTTGCTTTGTTCTTGGTACGAGTATTTAAGATATTTTAGCGAAAGGCGGTTGCTGCATACATACGTTGTATGAAATACATTTGTAATTGCATTCCCTTGTTGTTTTAATTGAGCATCTGTATTGCAAATTGATGTTCTTCGACGTACAATACTAGTATCAAAGAAAAATAATTTAAATAATTATGCTATTGAATAATATTTTCTGTATTTTAGACCAGTGCAATTGTACTATTGATACAGACCTGATAAATCCTGTATCTTTCTTGCTATTGATATACAAAGTATAACAGGTGTGTCATATATGAACGTTATAAGGGACTACCAGTCCTTTGATATGCCTAGTTTGTCGTCTGTTTTATACCGTAGGATGAAAGAGTCTGGCCGTTTGAAATTCGCGTTATTTTTATGAATGGTGATAAACAGCGTATAGTAAACTTAAGACATAAAAATGAAAAACCACGACAACCGAAACGCATCTAAGGCGACGAGGACAGCTATTAATTATTCGTAAGGAAGCTTTTTCCACGCGGCGTAAAATCTGTGTTCATAGACGCTTGATACAGACAGCGTGACTTGATCAAAGTATTTAACAAGCTTGTCAAAAAGAGATGCGATACACAGATAGTTATTTTTTATAAAAAAAAAGTTGTTCAAAAATCCGTTACAAAGCTTTTTTGTTGAATAACTTAAATAGTTGCCTGTTTCATCGCGAATAATTGTCAGATCTTAATAATTGTTGAGAAGGTTTTCCCTCAGTTTGAACTAAAAACACCAACGTGTAGGTGAGAGTTGTAAATGAACGTTCTATTTCATTTTTTGTTCACTCATACTAAAAGTCATTTGTTAAACAGTACGCAACTTATACGATATGTTTTGTTGTCGAAAAGATTGTGAAAAAATAGTTTGAAGATAATTACCATTGTTTTGGCTTTGTGTAATGCAGACACCTATCAAGGCGTACCATTAAGGAATCCTTCTTTAATACGCATCCTTAGCAGTCTTCGTCTTAATTTACAATTGTATAATTATATGATATTTTCGAAATAAACCCTGCTATTTGTACCAATATATTATAACGTTATAACATTTCATATATGATTTATTCATTTTATTATTTAGCATATTGTTACATATTTGGAAAAGCAATGGCAATTTCGCCTGTGAAAATGCTAGATACTAAAATATACTTAATTTGAAATAAATCAGGTTTAAAATTAATAGGTGCTCTAGACAAATATGTTCGAGTCATATTTTCCGGTTGCAATAAAGTCCCGAATGTTATGGGCTATCTGTATTGAATATATATGGAATTGATAGGACAAAGAGCATATAAAAACCTATGTACGAGGATTGTATGGATAAGTTGCGAGCATTTGTCAGAAAATCTGCGACATTTGAGGACAACCCTTAAAAAGCGCAATTGTGAAAGGTTACATAAATACCAAGCTTACATTTTCTATGATATTTTACATTTTTGTATTAGTAACGGGTTATCGTATACATGAAATCTTAATTAATCATACAATATAACCACAATTATAAGACCGGCACTTCATTTTTAGTTAGCCTAGATATATTGAGATTAAATCAGGGTCAATACAGGGGAAAATTTTGTTCTTTAGTGAACTTTCCATTTTACGTCAGATTGCGGTACAAGTATTTTATACTCTATATTATTGACCTTCGTGATCAAAATATAGGATACGTTTGTCCTACCCATACCAGATGTAGGACACTGATTATGTTATAATTAGTCTCTAGTCTATTTTAATTTTTAACCCAGCATTAAGGATAATTAATCAGAGAAAATAAGTGCTTGATAAATTGAGCGTGAAGTTGTACAATATAGGTTTTAATCATGTACTTAAAACGTTCAATTTCTGTACCGTGGACTAATTTATTTAAAGATCACCAATCGCATATTTGCAATTCTATCGGACTTTTAAATCAAAAGCGTTTCGTGTTTTTTGATGAAAATAACTTCATGCTATTTATGCATTGATGTTATCGGCAGAAAACCTCTTTTTCGTAGTTAGAGATTAACAGCTTAATTACAGCAATTAAACTAAAATGCGCGAAGTGGAAACACGGGAATATGTACCACTGCGCATGCGTCACAGAACTGTGGTTAAAGTTACCATTGTTGTTGAATGAAAGCTGATATGGATGGTGGGGTTAACTATGTGACGATACGATCGAAAGTTTTATCGTATAATGTACAATGTACGCATTCCACTCTGTTGTGCTCTATAATGGTGTATTAATTACTTAATTACACCACATAAATCCAGATGTTGTCGTGTACATTGTTTTGTTAAAGTCATATCAATTTGAGATGATGCGTCACGCGAAATACGTCAAAGGAAAATAGACCTATATTTGAGTATAATTGAAACAACCGTTTTGAACTGAAAATTTCAAATATTTCGGAAATCTTATGATGAAATAAGCAAGCTAAATTCTTGCTAGACATGACAGTCTAACGGACGGCATGGCAATTCTGCAGTCACATAATTTCTTGGGTGATGTGAGGCGCGCGAGGCCACTTAAGTGATTGTCAAACAAGGTCTATGATTAAGATAATATAGGTGCGTTTACACCTAAACCCCGCCTTTCACTTTGTATGTATAACTTTTCTGTGGTCGATATCCACTTGTTTTAAAAGGCTATCAAATAATTAGGACGATATAGTCAAAATAGTCTCCGTAATAATTGCCATATCACATATACATCAATACAGGAAACTTGCGACCGGCGCCTTTAAGGATTTGAACACTCTTTGAAGTTTAACATGTTTTATTTATCAAATGTGGTTAGTACTTGACCTAATCGGCTTATTTCATTATAGAAAGTCTTTAATCTATGTTTGACAAAGGGCCAGTTTTGTGTACAGTCCCATGTAAGACTATACCCCGGGAGTGACCGTGCCGTACAAGGCGTGTGATACCCCGGATGTAACCGCGAGGTTTATGAACTCACGAACAAGGGCTAAATCATAACAGGAAACCTCGTAACATTTCTCTTATAAACCGTTAATATACTCTCGGAACAAACGTTATTATGCACAAACGGTGCGTCCTTACGTGATGGAAGTCAAGTCACATGCGAAACATAACGGCTGATAAACCAGAACAGGTTCCAATTTCCTGAAACATCTTAAGTCGAAATCTCATGTCATATTGAGAGTTTGCCCAAATCAGAGTCTGAATTCGAGATATAATATTATCTGTATTAAATGTACTAATAGTGTGAACTTTTTTATGCCGATTTTGAGTCCATCCTCCCATAGAAATTATCCAAACGACACATGCCAATATTTGACATGAGCTTTAGCTCAAATAGAGATGTTTCGGGGAATGGAACGAGAACGATTCCTAGAATTTAAACTTGACTGCATGCTAGTAGAGACATAACATATTTTATTGAAAATGACGACTGAGTTAGACAGTATTTATTAGCCTCACTTACGACTGTCGCTTGCGTTATGTGTTCTTTCTAATACTCCAGTCAACAAAATTCATATTAACAGCGATTGTTTCGTTTAGAATTATCATCAGTAATGATTTGTCATTTAGCGTTACTGGTATTCTCATGAATGTTCCTCTCTCCCATGGAAAAAAGCACACCAACTAACGTATTTTATGAGGCGCAATGATACCTGAATAAAATGGTATGCTTGCTATGGAACAACACAGGCATTTACAACATACCACAGAATTCATACTCACAAATCTTTCTGATGTAAACAGGACATTCTTACAATAATATTTACGTTTTAAGTCAACTTCAGTTTCCGCGACGATACGGGCAAACAGTAGCTATTTTTCAGACCCTATTATTGTTTCAACTGAGTCATCCAAATGGCGAACAAATCGCGAAACACGGGTTACATGCCCTTGGCTGCTTTTTGCGTACGAATCGTACTGATACCTAGCATGGATGGACGGATGTTCCAAATGCCCATCTCGTGCTCCTTACTTGACATTTATATAGGTATACGCAATTTGTCTAAATAGTATATCGGTATGAATGGTTTATTGTTTAGACTCCCATTTCATTTACTGTTTTCAGCTAAAAATCAAACCATCACGCAAGCATTGAATTCAAATACAAGCAAATCGCTAAAATGAGCATCTCGTAGCCATGGTTACAAAAGTTTAAACAGACATTTTACAAAATATTTTATTTATTATGTGCATGAATGTAGAAACTACGTATGTGCAAGAAGTGGTCTGTGTGGCGTAAGAATGACCAGTGGTAAGTCAAGGTGTCCATCAGCGATTCTTCAAGAAATTCACATTGGTACAAAAACTTGGCCAACCATTATCATATGAGGATAAGTATTTCATAAGACATTCTGAAGTTTTTACAACGGCTATTATCAACCTTTGCCAAGGGAATTAACATAAGAACATATCGCTTTATCTAACATAACGACTAATTGTGATAATAACCCACTATTTTAATCAAAATGACAGATCAACGAACAACCAAAAACTACGAACGTTCTGCTTATTTGGAAAAGCCATATTACATAAAAATATAGGAATTGTTTTTTTTTCGAATTGTAACATTTTAAAAGATAGAATACATTCGCAAACCAAAAACCACGACCGCATATATTTGATACGTCGTTCCATTCGACAATCTAAATGAATATATATTACACGATCAAACGAAGTAATGATTATGGATGAGAGATTAATTAGTGATGTATCTTTGAAATGGATTACTTTAATAACTTCCCTGTCTTAATGAAGCTTACTGAGCGTTGTTATTGTACGTTTATGCAATGTTCAATCTATTTTGTAAATACAGTCTTTTACCAAATGTGTATTTCTGACGCAAAAATGTGTAAAACACTCGTATCATACTCTAGTAAGTTGTGTTTTTACAGAAAATGTTGTATGAAATGACGATTGCTCAAAACGTACTAATCTGATCATCGATGAAAAAAGGGTCCCGGTGTGAAGTTTTGTGCTTTTTTGTATTGTTCATTGCAGTTTTTATTTTCTTTTAGGCTTAATCTTACATTCTGTGATATAAAATTATGCTGCGAGTCTTTTGTATTTAGTCGTTTTCTTTAGTGTTTTTATTCTAAATTCCGATTATTTGTTATATTTCTTATTGCTTATTTTTTATCGCAATCTACGCTGTTTCTTTTAATATCATAACACTTTAACGTATATTGTTAATAGTTAATACACTACAATATCGACGTGTACTTCAAACAGCCGGAGAATTCTCTGCTACAATGGCCGTATTGAATATCATGGAATGATTTGCCAATCTGGGATTTGAACCCGAATCTAGTGGTAGGCGACATTACACTTGTATGGCTAATGCTCAAACAGACAGGCGTATGTTTAATTCAGTGAAGCTTTTGTTCAAATGTTTAAGCGTTTGTTTTGGTTTGTACGAGTTTAGGAAGGGGTGCAAGTGAAATATTCATATTACTTGATCTTGTTATGGTTTCAGAGCGTGTGTGGCTGTTTCTGATCACTGCATATAGGATGGGTGGTAAGGTAGAGACTCTCACGTATATTATATACAATGTGCATGCAAAAAAGAATACAATTGTAAGTTATACCAACCCAGATTCATGCCTTCTCGTTGATAACAGTCGCTTGGACTAATGTTACTATCCACATAATACACAAGGACTATGTGTCCAAAGTTCGCCAGCGGATATGGATCCACAACTATCACAGCATCGTGGCTCGTAGACCGCGATAACGGCTCGTCCGGAAGGTATGTCTTATATCTATAACCGAACACTGATGGAGGGGCTAAATACACGTTCATCCGGTGTCTCTGAATTGTCACCAATTCTTTGCACTCACGTTTTGTCGTGAAAAAAGCGTCCAAGTTGTCCTCACAATCAAGCCGACTGATATAATTATACGCAGCCTCTGCCCATCTTTCTTCCTGGCTATTATATTGAAAGAAACTGTCATGTTTTTCTGAACTGTTTTCTATATATTGCATCGAAGCCCCGTTTACTCTACTATCAAGCATATACTCCGACAAAATCAGAGACAACCCTAAAACTAACGTCTTTGCCATGACGTTCAATCGTCCCGTCAATATGTGTGCACAACTTCTGTTTAAAATTTGTGATTACCGTTTGAAATAAACTCACAGGTTTTGTTTACAACTACTTTAATATGCCTTTTTACTAGCCGTTTAATGCCCTAAAGTTCCACATTGTTCCACACAAAATCCACATGCTGCATTTCATCATAAGAAACAAAACTAATAAAGATCACAGGTTAAATTATCCTTGTAATTAGCACATGTAGCATAAATATTAGGTAACGTTTTTTCTCAATTGTATAAATTTAAGTACGTATTGTTCAAATTGCATGCATTCCTAGAGTGAAAGTAAATAGTGTCTATGAAAACTTTCGTTGTAAGATAAGACAAATCTACAGATCGATTTTGTATCGTTTGTCAAAACATAAATTAACTTCAAAGAAATTAATTCAATTATTTTGTAAAATAATACTCGAAAGTTATCTCAGTGTACTATATATCAGTATTACAATGCAACTCAACTTCAAAGAAAATGTTCAATTATTATACGCTTTGGATGACTTAAATCTTTTGTAAACCTGATATAGTAAAAGTATGAAATTACATTTCTCCTTTTATTACAACTCCTTATAACGTTACTGTTAGTAATATCTCAAAAACTGTAAGACAGTAGCACATCCCAAGTCTAAATCCGAAACTATCTGTTCACAGTAGTCCGTCCGTCTTATATATCCTCGAGATTACCAACGAATAATGTTTGCAGTGAAAATCAACACTCCAATGCCTTTTGGACATTACTAGTTCACTTAACTCAGAATCAAAGTAACCGCCGACACGTAAAATGAAAATAATATCGTATATTTTAATTACAGCACTAATACAATTATAATCATGAATAGGGTCTTCTTAACCAATCAGCATCGTGCGATATTCTGTTAACATCGATTTGATTGGCTGAGGAGAAAATCGTTGTACAGTCAGGTATATGATTGTAAACACTATCGGCTTCCCTTTGATGTTTGAGTACAGTCAAAAGTAAATTGGCTATACATGTTTGAATGTCCGGGCTAAAATCGACCTATGTCTACGATTTAAAAACGCGCCGACAGACAGAACGTCGGATCAATCCGTGAATAAATACACAAGTTTCCGTCTTTTCTTTTATCATAATAAAAAAATAAAATCCACTAATAAATGTTAATTTTATATAAACACATGAAACACGACAGGTACTTTATTGCGTGTATGTTTATCACATAATACATCCAGTCATGATAACGATATAAACGCCGATTTTATTAGCCTCTGTAGATATATATCCTGCGCATTATTTCTCGTAAAATATAACATTCCCTTTTGGTTACTTAATTTTTACGGTGTTACAACTCACACCGTCTCTACTAGAGTAAATATGACTTATACGATAGAAAACGAGGCCATAGTTTAACACTGATAGTACGTGGAGGGAAAAAAACGTTCTTGTTATGAGTTATCAATTTATCTTCTACAGTAGTAAAGGGCCACCATTCATAAAACGCGATCAAGTGACAGGATATCGTATAATAGAGCTAGTAATCCGCCTGAATTTATCGCATTTAAAGATTAACATGTTACAATGAATTGTACTTTGATTTCTTTAATTTTCTTTGATCTAGCCGCTCTTTAGAATACACACAATCAAATCACTGATAGAGCATTTTGAAACAACTGTGAAAATGGCCAAATCAACGTCAAAGTTCATGCCATGTTGATTTATGTACAAGTTATATCACAGTATTTATGTTTTTATAATCGACTCTGAAGATATACCATCGACTATTAAATTTGAGTGAAATTGGCGCTAAAAGTTGCCAAAGAACCACGAGGACCATGCTCGAATTCGACCCCAAGACAACTAATCAGATTAGCATGAAAAGAAGTCACGAACGTGTCATTGTACTTAAACAAAATTAGTTTGTTTAATGTTGCATCTGTCTTATGTGTGTATTTAAGTGCTAGAGTCCTCGCTTTCAGTGGTACTTGTAACTCCTCAGTCAATATATTGAGTGGTTAATTTAAGAAGTAAGACAATTTCATTAAAAGTATTTATTTTCCATTTAGTTTAAATATTGGTATTGGTAAATCATGTATGGCAATGAATACGTATGACCACACTCGTCATTAGTATGTATTTTTATTCACTCATAGATCACACAAACTGCTGGCCAATGTCATGATAATATGAATGGATAGTTTAAAGGTTGGTTAGCAATTGGCATGCTAAAGTGATTGGGTATTCCCAGGAATTAATGGCTGGTCAATGTCAGGATAATGTGGCTGAGTAGTTGGAGGTAATTTTTTCCAGGGCTTGTTAGTCGTGCAGGATAGTCACAAGTTGGTCAGTAACAGGGCTGGTTGGAACGGTACCTGGATAATACCACTAGATGCATCTACATCTAGTTTTCCAGTTGAAAGATAATAATTATGAATGGGCAGTCCCATGACTGGTTGACCCAGTGTTAGGGCAATGTGACTTTCAAATTATTATCACCTGTCACTGAGTATTTAAGCCAGTGTCATAACGAACATGTTCTGCATATGTGAACGAGTACCTCATTTGAATGGTAAGACACAGTAGTATAATAATATATTACATATGTACAGCATCGGTGACAAGTTCCGTCACATCTTAACGTTGTATATCATTATCTGCAGAGAATTTCCTATCATCTGACAGATAAACTGTTTCCCAATGAAGCTATGTGTTGGCCACCAAGTCACACAAACCATCAACAGCAAACATCTGTGCTTTTGATGTGTGTATATTCACATTTAAGATTAATTTAGGATCAAAAGTATTTCCTTTACAGCGACATCTTAAACATTTTGTCATCATGAAAGCTGTAGCTATGATCAATGGTGTAAAGTCTTCCCACTGTCCAGGCTTAAACGTTTGATGTTTGACAGAAACCTTAAATGACAAATACAAACTCACACACAGCAGCAACGTTTGGTTCAAAGTCCGTAAAAATAGAGGATTTCTGTTTATTCTATGTGAATGTCTCGTCGGTTGTACGTTTTTCTGAGGTTCGCCCATTGCATATGTATAAATCACGGCCACCGTTGTTTGATACCAAGCGCATTTCTATTAGATCATCAATATGTAGCGAAGGTAGCTAGTGACCGATAAATCATTCAAATTTGTGACCACTCGTAACAACTCGGGTCTTTCCGGTATGAATCCGAAAGCTACAGATTGTTGACAATCGTAAAAGCTCGGCAATTTTCCATTGGATAAAAACCGAGGTGATCAGAATGGATTGTTGAGTGAGGGGTCCCGATTGATTTATTTTCTCTGGTTTCCATAGGTTCATATCATACGAAGACCTCACAGTCACGTTATCCGGACAAGGTTCAACCGCCAGTGCTGGATCTTTGCAGCCACATTTTTGGACACCGGACGAATAACCGGTTCTTGAACCACCATGCCGCGCGATCCGTATACTGGATTGAGCGCCAATTGAGGAGATGTTACATCAGTTTGCTTTAAACGTCTTTATAATATATCAGCGTTAGATTGTCGCAACCTCCTGTTGTTCAGGCGGATACCCTAACCAGAAGACCACAGGAGTAGGGTCGCTGAAGTCAGTCATTTACGTATGAGAAAAGTCGAAATGTTGCATGTAGACAATAGCTCACCATATCGGGTATAAGCTTGTTGTTATCCTAACAAATACTATGAGAAATTTTAGATGACACGCATTGTTTAAGGTTCGATTAGATAACCAGTGCGTATTGTTATCATCTCACGAGGCGTTTGTGATAGGAAGAATAAAAGAATAGACCACATATGGAAGCAATACGCAACTAAATGATTTTATTGTACTTCACCTTTTAATGAACGCACGAATGGTAGTTTGTGTCTAAACTCTTGATTTGCATTTCATCTTATCCCTTTGATAAGGATTGTCTATAAACTATGATGTCCGTTAGCTCAGAGGAAAATGATGAAATATAGACACTTGACTTCCGCTTATGCATGAGACTAAGGACAGCGATATTTGAATTTGAATGGAACACGTGCATGAGAAAAAAACCTCTGGTGAAAACGAACAAACGAACGGGCAGAAGAAATGACAGAGAGATCGTACCTAAGACGTTACTGTCGTAACTTCAGCAATCGCTTGGAGTGAATATAGAAATGTTTGATACTTTTTTCAAGTGTTTTAAGAGAAGTTTGATTCGAGAGTTTGCTCGCCTGATCACTGACGGAGCCAATATAACATCATCAAAGAGAGAAAAAAAGAATTGCATTGCTTTGAAGCCTTTAATAAATGAATATTGCTTGTTTTCATCGCTTGTAAAATGACCAAGATGACGGCCACTTGGGTCACGCGACTCCTTGGTAGCACGCTACGTCATAGACACTGCCACTAAATGAGAGGGTACATAGAGAGCGCACTCTTCCCATTTCTAACTACTCTGTAATTATATGTCCTATTTTAATGAACAAAATTAGGTAGTTTACAATAGTTAGGAGGTCAGTCCACCACCATGCTCTGTCATCTTGCTCATAAATGCTGCAATAAAATATTCATTGCCGAGGATGTGTTTGATTTACACATAAAAATATTCTTCAAATAAAAATAATAACAACGTCGACCTTGTGATTTAAACGTAATTACATTGTTTTCTCTTTGACAGCTTATTTATTCTATTCCGTCCATAAACTTAAATAACAGAATAAGAATTGAGATATTGGTTTGCAAGTCAGCGTACGGTTGCATGTATTGTATATAATATGCCATCGCCGTATTTTTTTTTGGTGGGAGGATTTCGGGCCAGTCTTAATTACTACATTTCTCGTAATAATTTCGTCGAACCAAACGATTTTACTGTGAAATATAAAAAAAACAGCATTTTGTCAGTACCATTGTTTTACCGAATACAGCGTTGTAATTGTATTATCAATAATGAAAGTCAATCTTAGTCCATGTGAAATATATCAAGCCAAGAATAAGAACAGTAGCACAATTAATGAAGTCAGCGGATGTCACCAAGCTCCATATGACGCAGTATTACCCACCGAAAGATGTGCGCACGACGTAACTAGTATGCAAATTTCATTACGGTGAAAAGTCATCACAGTACGCTTTGAAGTTCAGATATTTAATTCTCGTTTTTATAAGTAACTATGAAAAACATTCATAATCTGACAAAGATGTCATAGCCACAGCTTGTCGGGACCTGATTTATCTATTCGAACCACAACCGCCCGGTTTAATCTATGGGACAAATCCATGGTTCAAAGGTGGGAAATAAAATTGGACTTAAATCATATCTTATTAGAGTATTTGATGAAAAGACAATAGTTATTTTAAAAGGAATAAATAGGTTATCAAAGGCTGCGTGATTGGTTAGATCAATGTACGATACAAAATATCGAGACTTTTTCTTACTTTGAATCTTTTGAAGTTAAGGCGACTACAGTTTGTGTTGTTAATACCCAGATGGAGACAGCGTGGACCCGTGTTATAAAGTCTCCGTAAGTCAAAGCATACATGGGCTTTGATCGCTCCGTTAGATGTTCGAGTATAAAAATGAAAATAACAAAATTAAACCTAACTAAAACAATAAAAAAAACTTTCGATATATTTGTTGTTTGACAAATTGTTCTAGATATTCGGGATGCAAACTTCATGTATACTGTGACCTTGTTACAAGTCATATAATCGATAAACTGAATGATGTATATGTATGTTATAATGCAAGTAAAGAATATATTGCTGAATATATTCTTGACTTAGAATGAGAGGGTCGTAAGTATTATTTACAACCTTATAAGACCCACAGAGAGTTGAAATCTGCATTAAATTGCATTTCATGAAAATCGGAACTTGTCATGTTGACCAAACTGAAGTCCAAAAAGTTGGATTGTCCAGTGATAAGTACAACGTGTTTTTCAGACAGTGTTTTCTTGTTTTCACAAAATATTGGTTTTATACTTACAAACTTCTCATTCTAAGCCAGCGATATAGTATTTGTACATTTCGGACACTTCAATTAATTTGAAAGCAAGTGGGAAATTTAGAACAAACCTGAAATATCAACTATTAAGACCGATTCGCTCTTAAAGATACTGAATTATCCTGATACTGAGTTCCTGTCTAAAAGGTAGCAAAACTGTATCAACATAAATTATTTCCCAGATATGTCGCGTATGTGACCGCAAGATGTCACCTGTGTGACCCCAGATGTGTCGCCTGTGTGACCACAAGATGTCACCTGTGTGACCCCAGATATGTCGCCTGTGTGACCCCAGATATGTCACTTATATGACGCCAGATATGTCGCATATGTGACATAGTGTGAGGTATACAAACCAACATTTGATAAGAGTCGATATTATATATTTCACTTGTGGTTAGTTTGTAAAAATGAATAAGATTGACTGATTGAATGTGCATTTGTAAACGAATAAAGATTGCTTCCAAATTTGATGGCTATGTGCTGATAAGTCCAACGTCATTGAAATGTTTGTGGTACATTCAAACCTGTGTGATAAGAAATTTGCCATCTGATGATTGACATGTCTTTTCTTACACAATATGATAATTAAAAGGTATAATAGTTCCCATGTTATTCTTGCAATTTTCGTTTCTGCAAATACGTCTGATCAATAACCAGGAATAGACGCCATGTCAATGTACGTGCCATATTCGGCACAAGCTGTGTTCGGTTCAACAGAGCAATGTTCGGCACGGGCTATATTCGGCACAAGCTACAACATGTATATTCGGCACAAGGTATATTCGGCACAAGCTATACAAAAATGTATTCGGCACAAGCTACATGTATATTCGGCACAAGCTATATTCGGCACAAGCTATATTCGGCATAAGCTATATTCGGCACAAGCTATATTCGGCACAAGCTATACAAAAATGTATTCGGCACAAGCTACATGTATATTCGGCACAAGCTATATTCGGCACAAGCTATATTCGGCACAAGCTATATTCGGCATAAGCTATATTCGGTGCGAGCCATATAAGTTCAACAGTTGTGCGCGACGTCAAATTGTAATAGGCGAGCGAATTATTTCAGATGATATCATCGATTAGCGATACAATCCGACGCGGCTATGCTGATGGTTACAGCTACTGATCGTGATGCGTGACCTGCTAGGCTGAGCCTATCACATTCCGAACTCTGGTATGCGATTATCGAGTATAAATGAATATTATCCTAAATGCACCGATTAAAATCAGAATCTAATGCCATGACAAAGCAATGCCTTCTTAGTACTTGAACCCGGCTCTTTAATTCACAAGTCATACTTTTATAAAGCTTGGCCACATTGACATGAGCCTGACCTTTTGATTAGCATTATTTAACAGTCGATATATTGTCTACGTTTACAACGCCGAGTGTATGTTTTCATAATCGGAAAGTATCACGAAGGCGCTCGAGATGTAATACAAACACTTATCTGAAATACCGATATTGCACGATTTGCTTGCGGAAATTGATATATTCAAAATAAGAACCTTGTAATATATTCTTTCATAAAGGTCAGGCTCATGTCAAAATAGCCAAGCTATAACAAGAGTACATCAAAAGTAGTGTCAACAATCAGCCGCCTCACAAACCTGATGCTCTAATTCCACCACAAAAGAAGATCCGGTTACGGCGTAGTAATTTACTACAGCGGTATGTTAGTGCGTGAAATATTGTACGTTTGTCCTTAAGATTACACGCCAAATGTAGAAACTATTCAATGTTTGCACCAGTCAAAGGGCTCTCGTTACATCGCAACATTATTAATCATAAAATGAATATGATATTGTATTTAAATCGTAAATATGTTACCCCGAACATTAAGTACTAAACCATACCATAAGTGGTAAATAGTTAGAGTTACATAAAAGATTAAAGAATTATTTATTCAACTTGTTGTGGTGAGCACAAACTGTCATTGTTTACTTTCGTAATTAATAATGCTGCACCCAATGATGTGGGCACATCCCACAATAATTAGTAAACATCCGCCCATCTCTTAATAGCCCTACGAAACACCCTCTATACAGAAATTGTATCATCTTTGGTTCTAACGTACCGATCCTTATGATATTGAACTATATTTCATTTATCGTTCATAAATATGACACCAAGGCAGTGCGTCCAAATTCAGTGTAAAGAAGTTTGTATCTTAAAAATGCCAATCTACAGAAATTTTATTTACTAATCTCATGTACAAACAAAACTACTATTAGAAATTTAGCCATGTTTATATATTATGCTTTTAAATTAAGACGTTCATTCATCGAAGGAATTGGTTAAAATTTTACAATATCATAGTTTTATCATATACATTTTTTTTGTATTAGTAACATGCTATAATTGAAAATATTGTTTGTCTTCATGTATATTGTATAATGTAAAATTGGGAAATATTGTATTTGTATGAAAAAAACACTATGTTGTATATATGTTGTGTATGAACCGGTGGCCACAGTAATGTTAAACTTTATTTAATGACGACTCCCTGTGAGCTGCCTCAGTGGAGAAGCGTTTTCAATGATTGGGCCGGGTAAATCTTGTTTAGCTAGCGACATTTTCTCAGTGATCATTTTTTTCTCCCCTCCGATATGATTTTTGTATACTATAAACGTTTGTTACAGCGTTAGTCAGCGTTTCCAAATACGAAAACTGAGTCAAAGCGTCGGTGAAGTTACGTTCTCGAACAGATATATTTCGGTGCAATTTACGAGCTCTTGCGAGCGCTCCCTATAGCTTGTCTGCGTTGTACTTATTTTCTATTAGCACATATATTGTCGTTTGCCAACGCAGATTAGCATATGGACTGAGGTCCCTAGCTTTGTCAGGCTTAGACGAACGAATTGACTTTCGTCATGATCCAGTGTACAAGTTTACTTATCTTAGTAATGGAAACGTTGTGTGTGGAAAGTTGGGCTGCGCTAATTCCTCGCGATTATTTTACGTTCCTTGAGTCTGAGGCCCGTTGGACTACGCTGAACAAGCGCTCAGTTGTGTTGGGCGAAAGGTTGACTTGCGCTGGCCCTTGTAAAAAAACACATTGAAAATTCGGACAGGAAGTCATCATCCTACTCAAACAACAATCACGTGGCAACTATTTATGATTCTAAAATGGTCCACAAGTTTCACTCATAAAGTAGGCGGTAGTGGGTGGTTTAAACAGTATTTCACTTTGTAAGTGTATGGAATGATTTGTTCAAATTTTCATAAAATGTTCACAAGAGTCTCCTCTTTCTGATCATATATAATCAACATTTCCACAATTTTGTGGCTAAGTCAGGTTTTCCCGGAGACTGGCTCATACATGTATATTTATTGTAGAAGAATATTCTATAGTCACTGTTTCTCTCTCTTGCCTTCTCTCAGTAAGACCCAGTCACACATCACTCGGACACCAAACGATTCCCATGTGTCCGATGTTCACCCGATGCAAAGGTATCCGGTTTGAAGCAAGTGTATATATAGTATGTCAATTTTAAGACACGTAAATATTACTCCAAACAGCGCCTGATGACTGACCGATGTCCTTTCGGCCTTCGACCCATTTGGATAAAAATAATCACCCGGTGGCAGGCGATCGAATTGCCTACTTGTTCTAATTGTTATTCTTTGCATTAACGAAATCTGTAAGTGATCACTCTAAAAGAAAAGAAAAACATACAAAATATAACGAATGAGCACCCTTGTGAACAAGCGCAAAATGCGATTGGAACTGCCGTACACCAACGGACCTACCTTCAACGCAGCGGGTTGTACGGTGTGTGGTATGAGATTGTGTGTGAGGATGCTGTCCAGTCGATGGTTCTACCGATGTGAACAATTGTTGTTATTTGTAGTGATGCAATTTTAAAACGTCTCTCGACTCCGTGTTTGAAGGTCCTTCTCGGGAATTTCGCCTCATTCCAGATGGGGGCAGTCAATGCACGAAACTGATATTTTTTACTTTAAAGTTAAAACCCAATTAAAAACCTGTTTATTGCGTGTTAATTCAGGTGGATACCGTATTTGTCATATTTCAAGCGAGAGACCATGTAATACAAACACCTACCCAATATTTTTCCAGTTTTTTCTGTCGAAAATGACAAATCATAGAAATTTGATGTCATAACTAATTTAGTACGGAGTCTTATTGATTCACAAATATTTCGAAAAAAAAAACACTTCATGAATGAAAGACGTTTATAATGTTTTAGCGGCGCATGTGAACTATGTGGGGTTATCGGGTGCAGATGACATATCTCACGAAATGATCAGATATTCTCACGAAGGTCGAAGATCGATCAGAATTTCTATCTGAAAGAAATCTACCGTCTGATCTTTTCTCTAAACTAACGGTAAATAAAACAAATAACGCGTTGATTTTTCCGAATCAGAAAGTAATAATAATTATGGCCGGTCATCCGGTGCACCTTGCCTGCGTGATCAACACGTTTTCCATATACATTTGTACATTAAAGCCAGCTTCAGTAATGAAGTTAAATAAGGGCATTAATAGCGTAAGTAACTCGAATATAATTGTTTAGTGTAGACAGCTGGACGAGCTATTTGCGGTACAAGTAACAACAACAACAAGGTTTTTGCGAATGGCGTGGGAAGGAGGGTGGAGGTGGATGAGCTAACTACGTCGTAAGCATGTCAGTAAGTCGGCCCAATGTCCGGGTCGTTTATTCCCAGAAAGAAATCAAATACAGAAATCAAAATGATCAGAATGCTCAAAATCATAGTCAGTGCGCTTTTTATCAATGAAAAATACTTTCAATGATCGTACGTAGCAATTAAGTAACATAGTTCGTCATTTGTACCTATTAACAAGCCCTTTTTCATAATTGACACATTGATATGTATAAATACGTATAGTTACAAACGTATGCAATTGAAATATTACGTATTTTAATAACAGAAATTAATGGACTAAGTTCGATATGTACTTTTTCAAGCATCGATTTCAGAGGGTATGCAAATAATGACAAACAATTTGTTAATAATAACTGACTGACTATTAAAATGGAAACGATTAGGCAACATTCAATTATTATTTTAATTTGTTATATAACCGTACGAAATAAGTGCAGTTACAGACTTAATGAAATGGAAATGATGCAGGCGAAATACAAAAGGTTGAACTCCGTGATACACTATAACAAATTTCCTACACATTCTCATCCTCCCCTCAGCACACCGTGTTACTAAATCATGCAGTAACACTCGAACACTGCCAAATTGGCTTAACTTTAATCCTAAAACTTTCACCTCGCCAGAGTCTATTTTGTATATTCAAGTTCTTTGCTTATACAAAGCGCGTCTATACTAAAACAATTAACAAATCGTATTTCTAGCATGCGGTTCCATAATAAGTGAGTCGTTCTCCAGGAAAACCGGGCTGTGACAAAATTGTGAAAATGATAATATATGGTTAGAACGAGGAGATTCTTATGAACGGTTTCTGTAAATTCTGACAAATTATTCCATAAACTTACAAAGTTAAAGACTTTTTAAACCAACCACTACCGTCTACTTTATGCGTGACGTCGCCAACGTCATTCTCTACGTTCTGACTTGACATAAACTGACTTTTCGAAGATCCAGTATCAGATAATTTTTTGACATAAACTTTTAATAATTGTGGCACATTTTAGAATCATATTCTCATTCACAAGCGAAATAACGTTACACGTATATGTAGTCGGATTGACGATTGTCCCAGCAATGAACTTTCTATAGATTCTAAAGCTTTCCCTATGTACTCGATACTCGTATACACAAAAAACACACACCAATAAATCAGGGTAAAAAAGGGAAATATGATAATAGTTGCATTATTTATTGTTTTCTTTTAAATTTCTGAAATGTTTGTGTATGTAGCTACGCGCCCGAATTAAGCAGCATAAAGTACATCGTTTATGTTTATAACGTTATATATCTTATTGAACACCATTCGCAATCATGTGACAGACAGACCTTTAGAAGATCAAAGTTAAAACTAACGCATGCCCTGTCATTTTACTACAGCTCCCACAAATATGACGTCGCCAGGTTTATTGCTATAAGTTTATTATAACGTTTAATATAACTAACACACGTTATTTGATATAATCTTATAAACCCATTCCCCTTTGATATATAAACTTAATGCTTTATTTTTATTATAATAAATGAAATATTAGAAAAAAAATAGTCAAATTATCAGGTAGCGATTGAAAAATCTATTTAATATAAATCGCCATTTACTTTTCCCACCAAGTGGCGAACTTCGTTATTTTTCAAATTACGTTTCATTTTAATATCTCATTCATAAGCTATATTAAAATATTCATAAATAATGCGGATGAAATTGTTGTGTTTACATTGCTACGTTTCATTAATGGCTACTTTACTCGAATTACGCTTTTTACAAAAAAGCGAAACAATTGTTAATTTGACTTTTGGTTCGCAAAGTGCGTAAGTGTGTTATTATTCTGATAATGTATTGTTTGGATGCTCCATTATTGGTTAAAAGTCATTCAGAAAATTTATGGGAAGGTTTTCTATTTACACATATAAAATTATAAATTGTACAGTTTAGTGTAGCAGGGAATTAAAAAATGTTTCACATTTTACAAACTTGATTTCTCTAATTTATGAATGAATTAATTAATATCTTAATAAAAGTAGTTGTCATTTGAAACTACCAATCTGTAAAAAGGCTTTGTCGAATTTTATTAATCTGTTAACCCCATAGAGAGGCAGAGTTCATTCAGTAATTGATGCAATACGTAAATCTCCCACAAAGAATTAACAGTTTAAATTAACGTACAACAAACTATAATTTATTTTCCAGTTTTATTAATTAAAAATTAAAAATATTGCGAACAGGCGATTACTCTACTGATGATTATTACACCAATTCGTTTCGAAAGATTCGCTTTAAGTTGAATGAGCGGCTGGGTGATGATTAAGCTATTTTCTGCTCATATGGTGAACCCGTCCCAATTTTGTTCATTTTCATTGACCCCAGTATGTACTAGACTGGTTCGGCATGTCCCATTTCCAACTCAACCAGCAAAATAATCTTTTGGAACCAGTCTAATATGACTTATATTAGTATGTGTGTGTGTTAAAACACATGCCAAATTTAGACAATTTTACCAATGTTATTGCACATTGTACATGCATGAAGTCTTGTAGGCTTGACCTTCTTGAATGTCATCTAGGAACTTGAAACACACAGTGCTTTCCAAAAAGTTTAACAAAGCAAAAGAAAGAAAGGGAAGAAAAACAATACTGTTCCAGAAGCTCGGTCTGAATTTGTTACTAAAGTTGGCACTAACAGTAAGAACGGACGCAGTAGGCACGTTGTAAGTACGTTCACTGAATTAACAATTACATGTAATTAATTGAAAAATAATTGAAAATAAGTATATAGCGCTTTCTAAAACAAGTCTTTAAAGTGTTGTATGTCCGAAAGTTTATTCGTTTAAAATTTCAGTCTGTGTCTTAAAATTCTTTTAGAAGTCACTAATATGTTTTTGGAATAGGTGAGTTTTCAGTGCTTTTTTTGAAGACTGTCAGAAAGTCAATCTACAGGCAAGTTTATGTCTTATCTTAAAAGAGTTTAGAATGAACTTGTACTGTCCACTGAATTAATTCGCATACCTGAAACTTGGATTTTAGCCTACAAGAAATTTTCATTTAGGGTACCCGGTTGCAAGTACAATATTTTTGTTAAACGTTTGTACACGCAATAGCCAGCGAGAAATCTTTGTATCAGATACATGTGCAGTCAGATAAATTGACATATGTAAGTTCACGATATTCCTGATGAAGATCTTTTTTGCAAGGCCCTGCCAGATGATCTAAGCCTGATATTCTGGATACCATAACTATATAAATCCAGCTGACGTCAATCTTTTGATGAAATCTATGGTGTCCTTTTTATCTATGTTGTCAGTGGAGTGTGTCAGCAAATTAGACAGTTCCGATCAAATGGAACGATCCTTGTCGAAGAATTTCAACTAGTGTCACATGTGCAAGTTAGCCATCAATTCACCATAAGACAACTTCCATTAAAGACGTGCCAAAGTACTACCATCAAAAGAGGTGTCTGTCAAGTTACCAGTTATAAGTTAGTGTCTTTTGGCCATTTGTATCCACAGGTGGCAGTATCAGTGTTTGGAAAAGAAAAAGAACAAATCCGTCACTGAGCTAATACATTACATGGACCGTTTATATATCGATTGTCTATCTAACTCCCTGTACACTATCAAGGTATAAAGCGTAGTATATGTCTATGTCCAAAGATTGTGGAATATTGCATATTACAATAGGCTTGGTTCCCAACAATTATTACGATACTGTGTGCGCAGCGGGTAACCAGTGCATAAATAAAATGACATTGAGCGAAGTTAAATAACGAAAGTAACACTATTTTGCTGTTTCGCAGTTATAAGATACAATTGAACGAGATTTTCGGTAAGAATTAATATCTTATAGTTTATTTGAATGACTTGTATAGCAATTTTTCTTCAGCGCCCGTATTTTATGTTGAAACAACGAGATGAAATGTTCCACAATCTTTGGCATATAGACATATAGTACGCTTTATACCTTGATAATGTTAGTATATTAGTTCAGTACGGAATTTTTTATATATTTGTTTATTATTTTATTTAATCGTTTGCGAACCAAACACTGATACTGCCACCTGTGTTTGTATCATTATCCCAGTTTCTGATTCAATGGGAGTAATCGTGTGCTTATTAAAACTTCAGTATGCGTGAGTTTTTTCCCTTTACATTAATTTAGAAGAGTCTAGCCTAATATGTAGTTGTTAAGTCTGGCCTATATCCGAAACGATAAGTTTTCACCGATGAAACGTCTATGTTATTGAGTTTAACGATAAATTGTAATTGTTGTAGAAGTGAAAATCGTTACATAAAATACCAAAGAAGTTTCGTTAATTGTGTGAAGGTGTGACATTTAATTTTATTGCCAGTATATTGATTTGTCATATAATTTCGCGACCTCTAAATTAGGCAGTTTTCAGCAGTTCGGTAGACACTGTCAATAAATCTACATTACAATTATGTTATTACTT
Source organism: Spisula subtruncata (assembly GCA_963678985.1). NCBI lineage: Eukaryota > Metazoa > Mollusca > Bivalvia > Venerida > Mactridae > Spisula > Spisula subtruncata. The sequence continues at coordinate 5,482,852 of OY787675.1, read as the reverse complement.
ATGTTGTTATATAATTTTTATTTATGTTTTGAAATCGTTTATTTGTATGAAATTGTAGTACATATCCAGGGGTAAAAGTTTTCAGTCTAAATACTGATTTCAGTATTTTCAGAAAAATATTGCACTATGTTCTTTATATGAAAATCATCTAATTGATTAATTCAGTATATTGACAAGCACTTTTCAGTATTTTGAAAATTTTGAACTTTTACCCATGCATATCTCATATGTTAGGCCTTAAAATTATTGTTTTGGGCAACATACCACCCCACACAAAATATACTTACCATGGTACCTGACATGTATAGTGGACTCATCAATATTATGCATGCCTTAGGGGCATGGATACAGGGGAAATAAGGCATATGAATCTTCCTGACATTTGGGAATTTGATCGACATCCTTTTTGACTAGAAACTAGAGTCCTGGGAAATCGACTTGGTCTTGTTCCAAGACCAGGGAGAAAATGAACGTAGGGTTGTGTCCCATCCCCAAGAATTTAAACTGTAAGCATTGTCTCCAGGGTAGGGATTTAAACATTAAATTACTGATTCCCCCTGGGTCGCCTGCTATACCATTTTGTAATTTTGTAAAAACTTTATTTAATGACTGTTGTTATATTTTCAGGGAACTATTATGTGTAGTATTGTACCGATACCAAGATGAGTGATGATAAAGTGACGCTTACTGTGAGGTTGATACGATCCTTTGAACATCGTACAATAAAGCATGTTGTCTTCAAAGATGTAGATCTTAACCAAACTGTGACAGACTTCAAAACTTTTGTGAAGAATGGTAAATATTTGAATATTTTTTTTGCATATAATTACATGAAAAAATTGTTTTTAGCTCACCTGTCATGATTTGACAAAGTGGGCATTTGTGATCAATCTTTTTGTAACTTGCATGTGTGTCGTCTCAAAAATTCATTCATACAACTTCTCTTCCTAAAAGACTTAATTTTAAAATGTGCTTTCACTCAGCAGGCTCTGTATGATTTATCACTTGGTATACTGATATATATAAATCATGATATCGACGGTGCCGAACCAAAACCCCGTAACTCAATTTTGACGCGAAAAATTTGTTTGCAGCATCCGCATCTGCTAGACATCCTGCGCATTTCTGTCTTGTAGCCAATCGCGTTACTTAGATGGCGACATGACAGAAATGCACAGGACGTCTAGCAGATGCTGCAAACAAAGTTTTCGTGCCAAAATTGAGTTACGGGGTTTTGGTTCGGCACCGTCGATATATAATTGTCATACTCACATTAATAATTTTGTAATTTCAGATTTGAAGACAAAGCCTGGTGTACCGCCGCCATTTAAAATACACCCATATGGTATAGTTCATATATAAATCTATATTAAATTGATTTTGTTTTTAAAAATGTCTAATTTTTCATACAACTAACATACTCATTCCCAGTACAGAAATGCTGTCAAAGCAGGCCTTGTTGCGTGGAATGAATGTATTACATCTCAGGAAGTCAAATTTAAAATTCTAGCTGTTTAATACTAAATGTCTCACATAATAATCGAGCATTCTTGTTACTTATGTATATATGGCAATTGCATTAATCTCTCAAAAGTTAGCATTCAATATCTAACAATATGTGACCTGAATTTTTCATTTTTTTTATTTAACATTCCATGTATTTCAGATACTCTGAAAATTTCCCATCAACCATTTGGTGCCAAGGTGTGTACGACTTATACTTTGTTCATAGATCACCATTATATAAATTCATGTAACACATCTTCTTGGGGGATATTTTTATGTGGACAACTCCAGGATTATATATTCAAGTGAGACACTAACAAGTCAAGATTGATTATATTCAAAGGGTAGAAATTAAATGGTGCATTGATTGAAATATAAATCTTGACCGTATGACTTTGATGAGGGGGTATATTGCTTTGCACATGTCTGTCAGTCCTTCTGTCTGTCGGTAGACCAAAATGTTTCCATTTAATTACTCAAGAATGCTTTGCCTTAGGATCTTCAAACTTTTACATGGGGGTTGGCCACCAATAGAAGATGACCCCATTGATTTTGAGGGGAGAAGACCAAGGTCACTTTGACCTTTACCATTTCTTATAACTAGGCTGCAATGGGGGTGTACATGTTTTACAAACATCTCTTGTTGTCGATATTTCAGACCTCTGATCCTGTCATCAATAAAGAGAATGATGAAGAGTTAATCTTACATGATGAATCATCATTAAAGCAATGTAAATTAGGTAAGTGAAGGTTTATTTAAAACTCTCATACATGACCAGGGCTCAACAAATCCACTTGTCCGCTCTTAATGACAGGTAGAAATCGACCAAGAGCAAGTTGATATTCTGATATTCAAGTAAAACTACTCACTTAAAATGCAAAATCCATGAATTAACGTCCCATCAAAATGGCATTTTTTACCAAAACCACTAAAATTTTGTCCCATCGATATTAAATGATTTTACAGTACCGTATTTGTAACATTTACAATAGATGACCATTTGAGAAGGAAAGTTGTATATTTATACATTTAAAATAACATGTGTGTATAATATTATGTGTTTCAGTGAATGAAACAGAACTGTCATTTTTCATCCTGGAAGATTATCGTACCTACCAGAAGAATCCAACACTTACATGGTGATCATTAACATTGTATATTGAACAGGATCTTCATTATTCATAAGTGTTGACTATTGTCTCCAATTCATATTGCTGTGTTTGACTTCAAGTGGCATTAGTTATTTACACTTAAGTGTTTAGCTCTCTGTTAAACCTGAAGTGAAGTGAAGTGAAGCAATGTGAACAGCCCACCTGTATTTTATCCACACTTTCCTGCAGGACCATAAACTCGCAATGTACAGTGTGCAGAAAATTCTGTGTTTATTATGTTGACGTCAGACACATGACGTAGGTATACTGTAACATTGTATATAAGACAAGTCAAGTATTAGTGTAAAATATCTCCTTTGTCATATTACTGGTATGTTGGGTATTTGATGTGTAAAATACTGTACCATTTAATTTCTTGCATATTTATCTTCTTTGCAAAGTGTGATAGCTACAGAGTACAGTACAAAATGTGCATTTTGTGTTGTTAATTAAAAATGATTTCTGTGTTGGTTTTAAGAGTGTTTTGGCTATGAAATTTGAAAACTGATCGAGGACTTCTGTATTGCTTTTAATTTCTGTTATTATAACTTCTGATACAGCAATGTAATCAATAGACAAATTTGTTTATAATATATAAGTTGAACACATGTCAAACTCAAATCTAAAGGACCGATATTGCACAATTTGCTTGCAGGAATTAGAATATACTGCAAAATTATTTATTTTCATGGGGGCTAAATTTCGTGGACTTTGTGGTTTACATTCAACTACGGAATCAAATCCCATTGAACAATGATTTTAACATAGACATTAATAGTTCTTATACATATCTGTGATTTTAATGCATGTATTTATTTCCTGAAAGCAAAATCCACAAATTAACGTCCTATCCAAATGGTATTTTTTTCCAAAACCACAAAATTTTGTTCCATCGAAATTAAATGATTTTACAGTATACAATACCCACCAAAAAAAAAGTATACAGATACAGATTATTATTTGTTAAATTATTCAATATCAGTTCATCACAGAGTCACAATTATAGTAAGTTCTGAAACTACTGTTACTTTTCGAGTAAAAAAGGGATAGAAATAAAGATGAAAATGTTCTCAAATGAAATAAACATGGGGTAAAAGGGGCTGAATTTTCCGTGTTAATATGACCAAGTTGCCTTTCAAGCCAGGCAATGAAACTTAATATTTTACATCTAGGGTAGCAATCAGTGTATTGTTTTTACACTTAATAACAAAAAATGTTCCTGCATGGTCATCAAAAAACAAAAAATCAAATAGTGTTATACAGGCAAGTAATGGGGAAATAACCTCTGTATACTTATTTTTGGTAGGTATTGTATGTAATGCAAGAATGTTGTAATATAACATATTCATACATAAAGCTCAGAATCAGCTCAGCATCTCCATACTATATGTACATATAAGTTATGATTTGATAATGAAATAATAAATTATGCTTTTAATATTGATACTTGTTTCATTTTATTCTGTACAATTATAACAAGCCTGTATGAACATACTGTAAATAATAGAATAGCATGTATTAAATCACTTACAGGCTTAGAATGAGAAGGTCATTAAAAAGTACTACTTATGACCTTTACATACACATATATTTAAAATCAGCATCGCGATGCGTCTTATGAGCTTGTTTCCATAAAACTCAGAGCTTGTCAGGTTGACCAAACTGAAGTTGAAACAGCTTGTTTTACAATAAGTAAAGATTAATTTTAGGCAGTTTTTCTTGTTATCTCAAAGTATGGATTTTGCACTTACAACCTTCTCATTCTAAGCCAGCGATATAAATAAAGTGCAAACAAATTAAACAGGTCCTCAGAATTATTTTACAGTTAATTTCTTGTCTGTGATTTTATTTCAAGCTTTTGTTTCATAAGCAGAGAGTACTGAGTATATATACGAATATCTATAAGATGTGTATAAACACTAAGTCTTAATATCCAACAGAAGTGCTCACAATGTTCGCTAATAGAAGTTAAATGGATCAGGGATATTTGTACAAACTTCATGTATAGCGATCAAAATTATGTGCACCTGCATGTTACTTAAAATACCCACAAGAGGGTGTTGCAGTATAAAAAGGTAGATACTCAATAAGTAATACTAATGAGGGAACTATCCCATTCAAAAATTAGTGTGAACTACTGTTAAATCAGTTACACCCAGTTAAACCTAGATAAACATAGTTTACCTGACGGACAAGATAATGCTTATAACAGTTGTCATTTAGCTTTGAACTGACTGTATATCACTGCCTCTATTATTTACATCCCTTTTCATTCAATGTTGAAAGCACTGGTCATCTTTCAGACTGTAGTACTGTAGTAAATCTCTGCTTGAAATTGGTTATTTTAGAAACAATAGAATCACTACTGGTTAATTTATCATTAACAGTGTCTGAGTTTGATGTAATCGGTGAGTCAGTTGATACGGAAGTCTCATCTCTATACGATTGTTCAGATTTTATAATGTTTGACTCGTCTTTCCCTGAATGTCTGAGTGACGCAAGTTTGTCTAGTTCTGGTAGGTTAGATTCAAGGTCAGCATAAAGTGGATGAGAAAAGTTTAGTAATTCCGTCTCGTATTCTAGCAAGTCTTTCAGGAGTGTTTCCAGTTGATTTACTTGGTCTGTAGAATATGTTCCGGGCTTCATCAAATTGTATGACAATTTTCCACTGTAATAAATAAAAAGAAATAAGAAATACATGTACAGTGACTGTAAAATCATTAATATTTGAGGTTTAATTTTGTGGATGATATCAACCACAACCGCTCCCCACATTCATCAGTATAGGTAGGTGGTCCAACAATTGGTGCCTCAGACTCTGATACAGCTTCAACTTCAAGCATACATAGAGGTAGTTGAACAAATGCAACGCTATACAGTGAACAATGTACATTAGAACATTCTCCGTGACAGCAAGCATGTCTAACACAGAGGAATATTATTTCTGTTTTGTGCAAATAGATTTATTTAATGCTCATAATTTTCCGATATTGAGATTGTGTATTAACTAATCTACCATCAGGTGAATGTATTGGGTTATTATACAATGGAAGGATAATCAGTATTTGCTAGCCATGCTTACCTTATTTGTCCTCGAAGTGTTGACACAGTATAGAGTAATCTTGATGAAGCAGAGAATGTAGAGTTAAAGCCATCCTGTAACATTTCCTCTTGTCCTTTATCTATACCTGCTCTATAACCATCCTGAAATTATACCTTTAACCAATTAATCATTTATAATAAACAATTGTACTTTACCACATTCTGACTATACTCTTTTATAGTTTTATCATTCTCACTACTCCTAGTCAAACAATCTCGACCTAGTGACTTCTACGCGTCACAAAGAAAACCACCGGAGACCGAAATCTTGTCTACACTACTCCCCTCTGCACCTGTGGTTAGGAACCCCTTGCCTAACCAAGCTCAAAAAGCTCTCGGTCTATGTCCCCTTGCAGGGTTTGACCGGTAGATAGATAAAAAGATAGATAGAACAAATTGAGCACTATTGAACACTTCCAAAGCTGTCTATTGTGCAATGACTAAAAAAACCAGTGTCAACCACGATTGCCACCATAATTTAAGGTAAACTCTGTCAGTCAGTTATGCTGATATGGTTTATCAAATGTTGTTATAACCAGTGACAACATCATGTAAATTTATTAAATAGATTTGCTAAACAAGAGGGCCATGATGGCCCAATATCGCTCACCTGATTATAAACCCTGCACAATTTTCACCCAAAGGAATAATTTGAACATCTTGGTAGAAAACCACAAGATGATGCTACATACCAATTATCAAAACTCTAGGCAGTGTAGTTTTAGGCAAGAAGATATTAATATGTTTTCCCTACATAAGTCTGTGTAAAACGGTGACCCCCCAAGTGGGGCCAATTTGACCCCAGGGGCATAATTTGAATAATCTTGGTAGAGGACCACTAGATGATGATACATACCAAATATCAAAGCTCTATGCAGTGTAGTTTTAGACAAGAAGATTTTATATGTTTTCCCTATATAAGTCTATGTAAAACGGTGACCCCGGGGCTGGGCCAATTTTGACCCCAGGGGCATAATTTGCACAATCTTGGTAGGGGACCACAAGATGATGCTACATACCAAATATCAAAGCTCTTAGGCATTGTAGTTTTAGACAAGAAGATTTTTATATGTTTTCCCTATATAAGTCTAAGTAAAACGGTGACACCCAGGGTGGGGCCAATTTTGACCCGAGGGGAATAATTTGAACAATCTTTGAAGAGGACCTCTAGCTGAGTCTACATACCAAATATGAAAGCCCTGGGCCAAGCAATTTCGGAGAAGAAGATTTTTTAAAGTTTTCTCTATATAACTCTATGTAAAACTAAGGGCCCCCGGGGCGGGGCCAATTTTGACCCCAGGGGCATAATTTGAACAATCTTTGTAGAGGACCTCTAGCTGAGTCTACATACCAAATATGAAAGCCCTGGGCCAAGCGGTTTTGGAGAAGAAGATTTTTTAAAGTTTTCTCTATATAACTCTATGTAAAACTAAGGGCCCCCGGGGCGGGGCCAATTTTGACCCCAGGGGCATAATTTGAACAATCTTTGTAGAGGACCTCTAGCTGAGTCTACATACCAAATATGAAAGCCCTGGGCCAAGCGGTTTTGGAGAAGAAGATTTTTAAAGGTTTCCCCTATATAACTCTATGTAAAACTAAGGGCCCCCGGGGCAGGGTCAATTTTGATCCCAGGGACATAATTTGAACAATCTTTGTAGAGGACCTCTAGTTGAGTCTACATACCAAATATGAAAGACCTGGGCAAAGCGGTTTCGGAGAAGAAGATTTTTGAAGTTTCCTTTTTGAAAATCTATTTTTAGCCTGTGTGACCTAGTTATGCGATGGACTGGAATTTTTTAACAACTTTGGTAGAGGTCCACCCAAGGAACATTCATCTTAAGTTTTATCAAATTTGGCCAAGCGGTTTAGGAGGAGAAGTCATTTGAAGAAATTGTTGACGGACGCACGACGCACGCCGCACGCCGCACGACGGACATCTCGGTATGACAAAACCTCACCATGACCACATTGTGGTCAGGTGAGCTAAAAAGCATAAAATGAATACAAACAAAAATAATCAACCTTATTTATTCCATCGGTAGTTTTTCTCCATGACAACTCTTGAATATCTTTCTCATCGCCAGATTCGTCGAATAAATCATCACACATTGTCAAAATATGCTTAATAGGTGCCGATAAATGACGCTAAATAACGATCTTGATTAAGTAAAAGGAATATCCGAAAGCTAGTTTAGTTAATCGCGAAAATAGATGATTATAGCGACAGTGTGTATTCCCCGGCCCATTGCTATTCTAAATAAGAAAAACGAAGTGAGTTGACGGCCCCTATGGTTTATTTTTTTAATTATGGACAGATTTTTAAAATTTTAGTATCAAAGTAAAGATAAAGCTTTCTAGTTTCTTAATATATACAATAATTGAAATTATCCATATGCAAACATAAATTATATCAGTTCAAAGTCAGACTAATTTTTAGAAAAAAAATCTACATATTTTTATGTTCGAATTCCACGGCCCCCTACTTTTATTTTTTTATTTATTAACACATTTTTATAAAATTGGTCATATAATTAAGGTGACACTCTCTAGTTTTAGAATATGTAAACATATTGAAAATCCGTTCATTAATAATGTAATTATTACTAATTGAATATTGCACAATTTTTCGGCCGTGAATTTCTATTTTCAATGTGTTCGAATTCCACGGCCCCCCACTTTTATTTTTTTATTTTCCATTAAATTCTAGATTTCTTTACATCATTATAGAGATGATGCTCTCTAGTTTTTGAATATGTAAATATATTTAAAATGACACCAATATTTATGAAATTACAGTGATTAGAAAAAATGCGATATTTCACGGCCGTGGTTTTTTTGTCAATATATGAGGCGGAGATTAGATACAAAATGTAACACCAAAGCTATGTACACGTATTGTTACATATGCTCTTATAGGCAATTGGTGTAGGTTTGTATAGGAAAGCTTGGTATTTTATTATGGTCTGTTCTATAAATATATAGAAATATGGAAATTATGAGACTATGTACAGTGAAGTAAGAACCTTTAAAAAATAACTATAAACGACAGAAATCACCAGTCATCAAATAATGAGCTGAGAAGGAACAATTACATACAAGTAGATAATACAACATTAGTACAGTGATATGAAAACGTTATATTGAAAAGAGATTGTAGATCTTATGATTGCTATTCATTTGTTCATATTAATTTGCAATTGACTAATCTTGTTGTTGGTGTTCAAAATGTTCAAAGGTTTCTTCAATCAAAACATGAAAGTAAAAACAGACGGTATGTCAAATCTTTTTAGGATACAATCATAATTGCATTAACGCCTTATTATGATATCAATTACCAATTTGTCAAATTAATTCAAAGAAACATGTTTGACAAGAAGCACTCGTTTTTACAGTTTATCCTGGTAATTAACGAATATATAATCATATATCGAGACGTGGCGTTAATTATGTGTAATCTGCTTGTTTTAAAAGACTGCGTCTATCTTTTTAAAACTGTAAAATAATTAATGCAAATATCAAAGAAATAAAAAAAATATCAATCGCGCATTTTTCTTCTAAATGATATGTACCAATATATTCTAGTATAATTTGATATTATTTTGAAAACTCGTTTAATATAAATTTATATCAATTGACAACTCGTGATAGATCCTCTATATATTTATTTTTTTTTCCGTCTAATTAATGTACATATTTATGCAAAACATCATGAAATAGATACTATAATGTAGTTATAGCCTCGTTCTTCGTTCTTATAACTTTTGACCATTTAATCATCTTATTTTCATGTTGTGCATGAATTGAGCGAATAAAAGGTTGTTGTTGTTATTGTTGCTGATTAACAAACAATGTATATTGTTTGGTAATTCATCAATCACCAACTGGAAAATCGATAATGCCATTAGTCCATATAATTGATAAATGTTATCGATAAACCACTCAGGTTGTATATTGGGTCGTTAAATGTAATCGGTAATCCAATTAAGGTGTAAGTACCGGTATAGTTAAGTATGGTTGTCACAATCTCTGGTTAGAAGGGGAAAAAACACTAAATAGCACGTGTTGTATGACTAGGCCTACCGTTTAATGTATGATTAAGTAATAATATTCAATTTGATTACGTTTTTACGTATTTATTGCGTAACAAGGATACTCGGGTATTTATCATTCCATTTGCTGGACTTATCACATGAACCTGATATTTGAATTCGTCAGATATTGATCTGCTGCTATTGATAATATTACCTATCAACAAATAAGTCACAAGAATAATTTGAATATCCCGCTCAGCAGTATAATCTTGTAATCAGTTTTATTTCGCTCGACACGATGCGAACCTTTTACCAGAAAGTAATCACTCATTGATACATTTAAGTTGTTCATTTTAAAAAAAGAAGAATATCACTACACATTTTACTTTCCGAAGTTTTTCCTTTTAGTCGCCAGGCTGTATATATATTTACTTACCGACATTTGAGCCTCACGTCCGCTTGTACGCTCTGTAAAAATTCTTTAATAATAGTTTTTTTCTGAATGCGTATTAATGTAAGTACGAGGGTCATTCAATATATTCGTAGACAATCATTCTTATTTTATTATATTCATATTTAAATTATAATTTCTCATACCATTATAAACATTGTGTGAACTTGTTAAAATATCTATATACTCATGGAGTAAATACACGTATATGCTTTGGTAACACATCTCAGATAATAAAGAATATATATATCTCATGAATTATATTGCATTAGTCAACATACACTTGAAATGAGATGGCTATTATGTATTAGGAAATAATAAAATTTCCACTTACGTGATTTGATAGAAATTGGTATCACTTAAAATTACTATACATGTAATGTCTTAGGAAATTATAACATTTCGACACTTACGTGATTTGATAGAAATTGGTATCACTTAAAATTACTATACATGTAATGTATTAGGAAATTATAACATTTCGATTCTTATGTGCATGTGGGGAGCGGTGGCCTAGAGGTAGGACCACTGGTTAATTTCTCTGAACAAGAACCACATGCTCCACTCTACCATGGTGTAAAATGGTACCTGTTTGATACCTGTGAGGGCAGTGTCTATTCCTGGGCGCCGCAGATGGATATTGGCTGCCACACCACACGATAGAAATAGTCTCCCCATGAGTTTCTGTAGGCACTGCTCAGGGTAGTTGTGTCGTGGTGTTTCTGATTTCTGTGCTCGGCTGGTTGGGTTGAGTGTTACCTACCCTGTCGGATTTTCTCATACCTTTTTTTGCTGACGAATTTACTGTTTATATGCTTTGGACTGATTTTTTTATTTGATATTTTATGATGAACATCGCCATGAATTGCTATTATCATTGTTATTTATATATTTATTGTTGTTTTCTAATGTTAAGTTAATTGGTGTAAATAAAATATATCAAACGTTCAGGACTGCCTTTTGTCTTTCCTTTATCAGTTCGTTTCTGCCTTTATATCATTAATATAATCAATGCTTCGTTTATATTACTTATATCAACGACGAAATGATTAATGTTTGCAATTCTAGGTATGACTGAAACACAAAGTTAACATTTTAAACATAGTTTAACGCAAGTGCATAATACATAAATACATGTATGCCGTATGTGGGAAACTATCACCAATTTTGTGACAAAAAAATCACGGCCGTGAAATATCACATTTTTCTAATCATTGTCATTTCATTAATATTGGTGTCATTTTAAATATATTTACATATCCAAAAACTAGAGAGCTTCATCTTTATAATGATGTAAAGAAATCTAGAATTAAATGGAAAATAAAAAAATAAAAGTGGGGGGCCGTGGAATTCGAACAAATTCGAACACATCAAAAATAGAAAATCACGGCTGAAATATTGTGCAATATTCAATTAGTAATAATTACATTATTAATGAGCGGATTTTCAATATGTTTACATATTCTAAAACTAGAGAGCTTCAACTTTATAATGCTACCAATTTTATAAAAATGTGCTAATAAATAAAAAAATAAAAGTAGGGGGCCGTGGAATTCGAACATAAAATTATGTAGAGTTTTTTTCTGAAAATTACTCCGATTTTAAACTAAAATAAATAATGTTTGCATGTAGATAATTTCTATTATTTTATATATTTAGAAACTAGAGAGTTTCATCTTTCATTTGATACTACAATATTAAAAATCCGTCCATAAATAAAAATTTAAACCCTAGGGGCCGTCACATCACTCCCGAATTCTCTCTTTTGGTGTCAATGGGCCGGGAAATACACACTCTCATAATACTGAAGTTTACTGTGCGGCGTTTCGGGGAAAGTTATAAGACGGCGCCACCCAAATTATTTACGGTCCCTTATAATTTATGTCCTCACCAAATGGAGGTGGAGCGCACTATTACATAGTGATTGGGGTTGTTATTCAAACTAGGAACAACTTTAGCGTGTATAGCACTTAGGTACTTGTTTTTAAGGTGCAATATAAATATTTTCAGTAATTTGATTTGCCCTTGTCTCTCCCTTCCAAAATGTTGCCTTGTCTGTACCCGAAAAGAAACTGGGCCACAGTCTTTAAACTTCCAAGGAGTAGTATTCATTGTTGTACAAAGTTGTTGTCCCTGGAATTACAAACTTTTGCTTGTGTCCTTAGGAGTTATGAAAAGAAAGTAAGCTGAAAATAGGCTAGTCAAACAATCTCGACTTAGAGTATCCACTTCTAAGTCAAGACCCATTATGCGCTTTACCGATCAGTTTTTGAGTTTCATGAATTCTGTCTTTTACGCCAAATCAGAGCCATTTTCAGCATTGAACATGTAAAATATAATAAAAATAAACGAATGGTACAGAATACCTGTTAATATTGGTCCTTATAATCAATAAATCGATAAATAAATCAGCACGTGTAATTTCCGAAAATCCAAATGTAAACATAACTGTGAGTATCCGGTACGCGTATACCGCCCGTACAGATCAGCGCAACACGTGTGTGATTCATATGCTAACGTTGTGCGATTCGCTAAGCGAGCAGTAAAATTCATTTAACTTATCGTATTCTGTTCATAAGTCATTAACTATCAGTTAACAAGAAAAATCAGCTCGATTTGTCAACAATTCTTCGTTAATTTTTAGCTCACCTGAGCACGAAGTGCTCAAGGTGAGCTATTGTGATCGCAAAATGTCCGTCGTCCGTCGTACGTCGTACGTCGTACGTCGTACGTCGTACGTCGTCAACATTTTGACTTGTGTGCACCCTAGAGGTCACAGTTTTGATCCAATCTTCATGAAACTTGGTCAGAATGTTCTTCTCTATGAAATCTAGGCCAAGTTCGAAACTGGGTCATGTGGGGTCAAAAACTAGGTCACTAGGTCAAATCTTAGAAAAATCTTGTGTACACTCCAGATGTCACTAATTTGTTCCAATCTTCATGAAACTTGGTCAGGATGTTGTTCTCCATGAAATCTAGGCCAAGTTCGAAACTGGGTCATGCCGGGTCAAAAACTAGGTCACTAGGTCAAATCTGATAAAAACCTTGTGTGCACCCTAGAGGTCACAGTTTTGATCCAATCTTCATGAAACTTGGTCAGAATGTTCTTCTCTATGAAATCTAGGCCAAGTTCGAAACTGGGTCATGTGGGGTCAAAAACTAGGTCACAAGGTCAAATCTTAGAAAAATCTTGTGTACACTCCAGATGTCACTAATTTGTTCCAATCTTCATGAAACTTGGTCAGGATGTTGTTCTCCATGAAATCTAGGCCAAGTTCGAAACTGGGTCATGCCGGGTCAAAAACTAGGTCACTAGGTCAAATCTGATAAAAACCTTGTGTGCACCCTAGAGGTCACAGTTTTGATCCAATCTTCATGAAACTTGGTCAGAATGTTCTTCTCTATGAAATCTAGGCCAAGTTCGAAACTGGGTCATGTGGGGTCAAAAACTAGGTCACTAGGTCAAATCTTAGAAAAATCTTGTGTACACTCCAGATGTCACTAATTTGTTCCAATCTTCATGAAACTTGGTCAGGATGTTGTTCTCCATGAAATCTAGGCCAAGTTCGAAACTGGGTCATGCCGGGTCAAAAACTAGGTCACTAGGTCAAATTTGATAAAAACCTTGTGTGCACCCTAGAGGTCACCGTTTTGATCCAATCTTCAAGACACTTGGTCAGAATGTTGTTCTTCATGAAATCTAGACCAAGTTCGAAACTGGGTCATGTGGGGTCAAAAACTAGGTCACTAGGTCAAATCTTAGAAAAATCTTGTGTACACTCCAGATGTCACTAATTAGTTCCAATCTTCATGAAACTTGGTCAGGATGTTGTTCTCCATGAAATCTTGGCCAAGTTCGAAACTGGGTCATGCGGGGTCAAAAACTAGGTCACTAGGTCAAATCTGATAAAAACCTTGTGTACACCCTAGAGGTCACCGTTTTGATCCAATCTTCAAGACACTTGGTCAGAATGTTGTTCTTCATGAAATCTAGACCAAGTTTGAAACTGGGTCATGTGGGGTCAAAAACTAGGTCAATAGGTCAAATCTAAAAAATCCTTTTGTATACTCTAGATGTCATCAATTTTATCAAATCTTCATGAAACTTGGTCAGAATGTTGTTCTCCATGAAATCTAGGCCAAGTTTGAAACTGGGTCATGTGGGGTCAAAAACTAGGTCACTAGGTCAAATCTTAGAAAAGCTAGTGTTCACACCAGAGGTCACAATTTTGGTTGTATCTTCATGAAACTTGGTCAGAATGTATTTCTCTATGGACTCTAGGCCAAGTTCAAAACTGGGTCATGTGGGGTCAAAAACCAGGTCACTAGGTCAAATCTTAGAAAAACCTTGTTTACACTCTAGATGTCATCAATTTGATCCAATCTTCATGAAACTTGGTCAGAATGATGATCTCTATGAAATCTGGGCCAAGTTTGAAACTGGGTCATGTGGAAAAAGTTCCAAATTCAATAATGCTTGATTCTACACAAGTACAACTAGTCGGTACTAAACCCATCAGCAGTCAAACCAAAGTATGTATTTCAGGAACTCTACTTTACCTACTACTCACAAACATTTTAGTACAAAATTCAAATCTAGGCCACATAAGTATTTTGAGTTCATACTACAACAATCTTGCTAACAAAGCCAACATTGCAACAAACTCAGGTGAGCGCTTAAGGGCCAATGGCCCTCTTGTTCGTTTTTAGTTTCACCCGAGCGAGCTCAGTGTAATTGGCTTCACGCGTACCAGTGTACATCACTGTGAAAACCAAATAGTGCCGAAGATCTCCCAGCATCCTCCATTGTTCTAGAAACTCATTCCATCAAGTATTCTGATTGGTCGATAGGGGAATGCGATCTGCATATCAACAACAAATAGCTGTGTAGTGGAATTTAAAAGTGCGACCTCGTCGTGTTAAAATTGTCGGACAAACGAACCGCTGAGTGTTTTATGGATGTTTTTGGTGCAGATAACGCGAAAAAGGGTTGATCTTCGTGGACATGCTATATATTTCATGGTATTTACAACTTTTCATTCACCTTTTCAAGTTGCGCCAAAAATTTGATCGCAAAGCCCCCCATAAATATGACACTTTCATGCACATCTGCGGTGGAGATAAAGGTCAGAAATTAAAAAATCTCCTAGCAGATTGCCCCACATCTAAAAATAGGCTGAAAAGTTAATATAAGTCAGCAGGTGCTGAAGTGCACCTATGTAATCTTTAAACGGGTCTGACCACTGTATGCCAACAGATTTCTCGTCGTTGGTGTGATGAAATCTAATGAAATTTGGCTGGTGTCTTCCGGAATTTGGGAAGTGATGCATTCTTCCATCCTCATAAATCAGTGGTTAGTCATGTACATACAGGCAAAAATTCCTAAAATTGACCATTTTTTCACGGTTTCAAATTGACATAACTTTTGATCCAGATTACATACCTAAATAATTTAAACTGTCCTGCAGAGCTTTTAATGAGTTCTTTAATGTGAACTAACATTTATTTACTTTGGTGGAATAACTTGACTGGGGTTGCTATATATGATGGTTAAACGACAATGCATTCTTCAGCTAATAGTTTATAAAGATCAAATCAGTCTGATTACTTAGGTATGGCTGTTTATGGATCATCAATTCAACATATAACTCTCTTACAGTATATACATAATCTGTATAGAATGTTAGAGTAGAGAGTTATATGTTGAAGTTGCAATCAATTAAAATGAGGGGGGGAACAAAAATAACTTGACCTTGTGTATGTGAACTTATATTTTATTGGAAGTAATAAGCATATTTATCATATACACAGAACAGAACTAAGTTGTATAGCTTCGAGATTTTGACACGACTCCCAACTTTCTATTATCATAATTTAACAGCTGATATATTGTCTATAAAAATTTACAGCCTCGGTTCTATGTTTTCATAAGTAGGACGTATCACAAAGACGTTTTATGTGTAATTCAAACAAAAGTCTAAAGGACTCATATGGCACAATTTGCTCGCAGAAATTGATATATTCAACGCAAGAGCCGTGTAATATATTCATGCATAAAGAGCAGGATCGTGTCAAATTCTCCAAGTTATATCAGTGAAGTTTCCTACACAACATATAAAACAACAAATATTGTTTGGCAAGGATAAACACGACAATACATTGACAGATCTACATGTATACAAGGCAAGCAGGTAAGACGGATAAATTTATAAAATATTGATACAAATAATAAACATTGCGTAGACAATACTAAATATAACTATTGACACATACTACAACAACTTAACACATAAAATAATGATTATCAGTATTTATTTTTTAATAGCTCTGTCAGTCAATAAATGCTCTGATTTTATTAAGATTCATAATTACCTAACCATAACTGCATGATACGAAAAATAAAATGAAAATACAGTGCAGTTTTACATATTAAATAAAATAAACAAATTTAACATAATCTCTTTTATATTTTTTTTATTTAATGAAGGCCGAACAGATAATCCTATAGGTCTTTTAAAAAAATTAACATGATGCATTCACTGTACATGACTGTTATGATATTTCTGAGGTGATATTTTTTCTGTTAAGATGTAAGATACAAGCATGACAACGCATACTTCTACTATAAAACCATAGTTTAAACATGTAACTATGCCAAGCATGCACATATCAAATACTCAAAATCATAACCTTAGCATAAAAAATATGAGAACACAAACAAAATCTTACAAATAACAAAGAAATTTGATATGACACATCTTCAAAATACAAGTATATTACTGGTAAATGATTCTGATGGAGTGAACTGATTTCTTGTACTCATTATCCTGCTATGTATTTATTCCTTTTAATTTAGGTAAGGCACACAAACAAAGTCCAGTTTAGGTGCCTAAAATGAAATAAATGAATTTGGTTTAACATGAACATTTACATCGAGAAAAATATTCAGCATTTTACAGCCATTAAACAAGCGGGAGGTGGTGATTTAAAATATTGAGCAAAAAACAGAGATTAGGAATTCATGGTATGGAAAATCTTGACGAACATTCAGAACATTGATAAACTATACGTATAAAAAGTACAGGGTAGAAAAAAGCCACCAGTGAAGGAAGAACAACAACAAATTTATAGATCAAACCACAGGTAACTGTATCGTTAAAAACGAAAAAAATCCACAAATTTTTGAAAATTTATATTGTTCTTTCTTTATAGTAAAATATAAATAATTTTTCCGCCTTTTTTTTCCGTTTTCAACAATACAGTTACCTGTGGGACAAACTAGGCCATTTTACACATACTCAAGCATGAGTTAAACATAATACGTGAACAAAACATGTTTCAAACTAATTATTACAGAATATTGACAAAGAACAGCCAAAATAAAATAACATACAATTACACAAACTTCATAATAATTATTGGTCCCTAGATTACAAACTGAGCTAAAACTGAAAACGTTTTTCAAGCTTGGAATTTTGGTTGTTACGTTTGATCTACATCGGATTCCACAGTGTATAAACCAAATCACTGTATAACTGTTTGGGATACTATAAAATTGTATCACTTATTGCAATAATTTTTTTTAAAATTTGATCACTGTATGACTTATTGTCTTACTATATAATTAAATGTGTATGCCTTATTGCAAGTGCTGGAAATCGACTCATTTGCACACTGTGACGCCTATATGTGACAATAGCAGCACAGGTACCCCTACTTTATTAACTTTGTCTGTTAATATAAATTGTAAAGCAACAAGAGGGAATACAGTGTCTGAGGCAAAAACATCCTATTGAGTAATTCTGTATGATGACTAATATTCATGAGTTTGAATATTCTCGTTAAAATACATTTTCAGGTAAAGAATAAAAAGATAAATTTGAGGGACAAACAGACAAATCCTCCCTTGCCAATAAGTGGGGGATAAAATGAGGTATATTCATGTTATAGTTAAAACAGATACAGTGTAAATAATCTTGAGATTCAAGGCCATAAAGCTATAGGTCAAATAAAGAAGGAAAATGTATACAATTTTATAATTCATAATGAAAATAAAAATAAAGATTTTTATGCAAAATAGAGACACAATGCTCTCCAGTGGACATAGAGGAAAAAGTTTTCACCTTACTATATACCTGCCAAGTAAGATGAATCCAAAATAGAAGTGCTAGAGCGAAACATGTCAAAAGATGCACTTAAATGTGATTTAAAAGGGATTTAGATGCATAAACAAGGAATGCATTAATTCTAGTGGTTATAACAGAAGATATTAGGACAGAAGATCATAAAATGAACCAAATGTACCACTGTGCAAGGTAGGCAAACTTGGAATATCAACAAAAAATAGGAGTAACTCCACTTTAATAGGAGTACTTAGCAGGTATGCCTTACTAATATAATGCATGGGTGAAAGTCCAAAACTTTCAAAATACTGAAAACTGCTTGTCAATATACTTAACTAGATGACTTTCATATAAATTACATAGTGCATGTTTTTCTCAAAATACTGAAATCAGTATTAATACTGAAAACTTTCACCCATGATAATGTATTTAAATTGGTTCAGCAACTCATCAACTATCACAAATCAGGAAACAATGTTATTCAGATACATATTGTATGGCACTAAATGTAGAGCTGTATACATACATGTAGTCATGGAATCCCATATTGATCATCAAGGCCTCAGTATAGATGCAATGCTTATGAACTAGAAGGTGTTTTGACACAAAAATGTAGGTTTCCAACACAGGGCTATTACTTCAGCAATATTAATCACACCTAAATTCCTGTCAGTATGCATGACTAGGCTTCGTACTAAGTACTTTTGTGAAGCTTCATTGAATTCTGCCAAAGGGAACAAGCACCGACAAAGTTTGTGACAGACGTCCTGCACAACCTTAAGGTATAATTATGAGACCAATGGCTGCCAGTATATGTATAAGAATGAGAGCATGGGTAAAAGATCAAAATTTTCAAAATACTGAAAACTGCATGTCAATATACTGCACAAGATGATTTTCAAATAAATAACATAGGGCAATGATTTCCAAAAATACTGAAATCAGTACTTAGACTGTAATATTTTACCCCAGTGAGAGCATTAATTCTTCTCTTATGATCAATTATGGTATATTATGCAGTAAGAGATACAAATCAGAGATACATGGGACTGAATGATTTATAAGACACTATAATTATAAGTCATTTTAGCAAAATATTGGGAAGATATCGTAGCTTATACTAGAAAAGATTAATGATATAATGTATATGTCTAACATGTAAATAGGCAGCAAAAATATACCATACATACATATCTATACAATCCTATACATTAATATAAATTTTACATCATACACATATGGACTTACAGTATTACATTGGCAACTATGAAGACATATAAAATGAAATATAGCACTGTCAGTAAAAAAATCGCACTGTGAATAATGTGATGCAAACATCTAGAAGCACTAATCAAGTCAAAATTGATTTTGTTGTTACCCTCTATTCCCCCCACGTGCTCATCAAGAAGAAGTTGATCACCAGCTTTGAAACTTGATCTGAATTAAGTCATGTGTTAGTAAAGTGTGTTCCCAATGAACTACCAGACTGAGTACACTTTACATATTTCTATTGAATGTACGTCGGGTGATAAAAAAGTAATGAGACAAATGGTATAATATTTCATGTTCACGTATCTGAACCATAAAAGTATCATATATATTTGAGGGCATTTAATTTCGATGTCTATGTATAAAATATAATGTCCTACAACAAGTAGTACTTTATTTATACAATGTCAAATGTAAGGTGTTGCACAATGTCACTGCACATCAAATTTCTTTGAAACCCAAACCATTGCTGACTTAATAAAGTGTTTACAATAGACAAATAATAAAATATTACAACAAAATGCATTTGAAATAGGCTCAATACAATATGGCAATTGCACACAAAAATATAAAATAATAAAGCTTTAATTTGTAAAAAGGCTTTCTTTAAAAAAAAGATTGGTGGTTTTATTGAAATACTAAGCTTTAAACATAATAGTCCAAAAATGAGTCAAATACTCCAGGGCACTGTTTTATCAAAGCATTTATGTAAATCGTAAACTTGCGCTCAAATTTGAATTCTTTATAATTCTTTAACTGCTACACATGCTGGTAAAGCGATATGTATTATCAATGCTTAATTAATTCAGTAATTAATTTCAAACGAGATACTTCCCCAATTGGCAGTTATTGAAGAATTACACAGAATTTATATTTGAACGTAAGTTTACGATTTCCGTAAGTACGTTGATAAAACAGTACCCAGGGGCCTAAATCGCCAACGTTATAAGTCTAAAACTCAGACTTTATATTGCCAAATGTTCTATTTGCTGTCATGATGTTATAAATATACTGATTTTGATATAAATTGGTATACATGATCAGTGTGCAACAACATATAATCAAATAAAATTGCACTTGGTTAAATCTAATGATAAAGAAATGGCAGTGATTATAAATGTTATAATATTAAGTCTGAGTCTGAATTTTAGACTTATAATGTTGGTGAATAAGGCCCCTGACTAGTGATCGCGAGTAGTTTTATATCCATCGATCATTTTCTGACAGATAAGCAGACTGATGTGATAAAATGTTGCCATATATTTTTAAAAACCTTCCACCAATGTAATAAGTGTAATGTAATAATGAAGTATAATATGAGATATACTGTAAAATAATTTAATTTCGTTGGGACGAAATTTCGTTGTTTTGGTACAAAAGACCGTTTCGATGGGACGTAAATTAGTGGATTTTTCATTTCAGGTAATTAATACAAGAGTCAAAATTATTTTTGATGGGACTAAATTTCGTTGTTGAGGTTAACCATGAAATCCACAAATTTATAATCCCCCACAAAAATTAATGATTTTACAGTACAATGGACATCGTCAGATAGGGAAGCGCACATGGAGATGTTCACACCATCGTCATACAGTCCATACCTTAATCACTATATCACTTTACTATCAAATCCAATACATGCGTATATATAAATACAAAACAAATCAATTCCTAAATTATCTTCCTCCATTTTTCACTCCCAAAAATATATATTTTTTTAATTTCCTTGATTAATAAAATCAATAGATATACTTATATTTTTCAAAACCTATTAAGGAAGTCAATCAAATTTAAAAAAACAGAAACATAAAATTAATATATTTAGTCTTGTGAAAATATAAATCCCCCTTCATCTATGAAAAATAAATTGAAGAATAATCTAGTAATCAATTTAGTTTCACCAGATACCATACCCATGGAACCAACACAACACTACAATATGATATGATCTTCCATCAAGGAAAGGTTGAAACATTAAATAAATAAAATTCAATAAAATTTACCCATCAACTGTTTTTATATAGATCTACATGTACACATAAATAATAATAATTTCCTAATATTTGTGACATACTCAATGCCAAGAATGATAATAAGGCAAACAGAATTAAGCATGACCCTTTTTCAAACAAATTCATTATTCTGAATGCTAATTCATTTTATTAAAATTTCTTCAGATCCAACTTCTATTTGATCATCATTTTTATTCACTTGATAAAAAGACACACCGTGATACACAGGTAGAAAAAGCAACTGTTAAACAAGTTACAATATTGAAGACATATAAAACACAACACTGAATTATGAATACATAGATTTGTTATAACATAAAAAAGTCAAAATTATAACATAGAGCTGCAGTCTTATATTCTAGCACTTATTTATTACATAATACTCGGTACTGCAACGTCCGGAAAAGACACCAGAACTTGTCAATTTTAATAAATACCCTTTTAGAACCGGTTTGATACTTGCTTCAAGAACATCTTTTCAACATCAGACTTGTAGGCATTGTATATGTTGTTTCTTTCTCAAAGATTTAATTTAAGTATCAAAACATTAATTGATCAATTTTTACCATAATCACTAGACTTACAGATCTTGGGTTTAAAACTGAAGTCTATGATAATAAGGCAATCCTGATGGAAAAAGAAACTCATTTATCACATGAAATGAAAACTTAAGTATGGTCTACCAAAAATCATTCAATCAGAAAGTCTCAAATTTAGCCCAAATCCACCAAAGAATTACTAATTGATATATGGTCGGTCTACTTCGAAGAATAATGTCATAAGTGCAAAACTGTTACTTTCAAAACCAAACAACACCAAATAAGTCAAGTCTGAAAATAGACTATTTTATTTCCTTTAGTTTAGTCAACATGGCCTCATCTGGTGTCCATTGCATAAGCAAAGCGCTACCAAGCGCCTTCATTCGGTTACCTCCTGGTCAATTAAAAACAGAAGGCATGGATTACCTCCTGTGAAAAGCACTATGTAGCACTTTGCTTGATTAGGCAACGGACACCAGATTTTCATAAAAATAGAATCATGAGATGCCCCATATATGGCAGATTGTGAATATGTATGGCTGAAATAAGGCGGTAGCACTTAAGACCTTATTCTTTTACTAAGGAAATCATATATTGATCAATCAATTCTATCCTCGTGCCGCGTCTCCGTTTACTCCATTGGCAAACTTTCGCACTCCGTTAACAGATTCCTGTTTTTCTTGTTCATCATCATCTCCTTCGTCGTCACCATCAGATTCTTCTGAGTCACTTCTAACATCTTCAACCTGTGTGTGTAATAAGATTGTCATAATCTGTTGACAGTTTAATCATAATAGGGGTGTCAACAGGGCAAAATTCAAAATCTGGAATTTCTGCCAAACAAGATGCCTTCAATGATATTATTTCCACAATTAACTCCGCTTTTATAAAAGAAAATCTTTCAGAGCAGATTAAATTTACCTTTGTCATTTCTTGAGATATTTTAATTGAATAACTTTTATTATGATCAGAAGCCATTACTTTTCAGGAATGGTAAATCCAGAACTCCGGGTAAGTCAGGGAAATTGACACCCCTGTTATAACGAACAATGTAGCAATAAACAATGACTTGTTACAGGAGGGGGTGAAGAGTGAAATCTATAGAGGGATACTTTAAGCCATTTTTTAAAAGCATTATCTTCTTCAAATTGAAATATTTTGGATACACAAGGTTCATACAACATCCTCATACCCAAATGCAAGGACTATTCAAGGACTTCTGAATGTAAAATATGTATTTTCCAGGTAAGAACAGAAATTCCATCATTGCAAACAAGATGTATTTTCACTATGTTGACTAAATGGAATCCCATCCAAGTTGATAAAATTATCTAAGACCACAATATAACCTGTCCAGATTAGCCTTCTTTAGAGCAGCAACCTTTTTACATTGTATAACAACACCTTCAAAATTTCCCTTAGCAAGTATTTACTATAAATACCTTGATAGAGCAACAACCCTATAACAAACCCTTCAAAATTTGCTTTAGACGATATGCACTATAATGCTAACCTCTGCAGAGCAACTACCTCTAAACAATGGCCAATATTGATAGCTTACAAAGGGTGTTGATCTACTAAGGATGTTCGGTACTTACATTTCCTTTCACCATTTTCCTGTAGACGATGCGGAAGATTAGGTATGTCCAGATAAAGTGTAGAATCAGTAACAGATACAGGAAGAAATTAAAGAACTGATGAGCCCCAAATGTCTCGTCCAGTAACTTGATGGTGTATGGTTCAACTGTTGTACAATACAATACACTGAAATAGAAGTTTCCATGTGATAAATATGCTACAAGTTGTATTTTTGTGTATTGATTATTGTGTATTATATTTGCAAAAAAGAAATGAGGAAATCAGACAGGGAAGGCAGAACTCTACTTAACCAGCCGAGCACAGAAAACAGTAACATGTTATTTGACTGTCATCATTGCAAAGAAAATGAATTACCCAAAATGGCCAAATGGGCCCTAAAAGGTGGTATTCAAATGAGGGTAACTCAACCAGTTTTGATACAGGAAATAAATTAAATCAGGTCTAATACAACTTCATAAGCCAATGAAAATGCCTGGTATATGACGAAAGGGAACAGCTTTTGACATATTCGTGACAGAACCAAGCGTAGCCAGATTAGATGGCAAGCACACTAACCACTGAGTTACAGAGGCTCACTGAACAGAGTTAGTGCCTGCAAACCTGATTTGCCAATCCTAGAAAAGTTGATAGATAAGTTACTTCTACTTACACAAATGGATAGACAATAAGACGAGAGATGACCCAGACGACAAGGAATATACCAAAGAAGATATCAGTTGCTGTCTTATTCTTCGCATAAATTGACATCTTTGCAAGCTGAAATAGAAAATTAATTAAGAGAATTACATAAAATCTAAATCATTATCAGTCTATAACACCTTACACATAGTCCCTGTATCAATGAAAGTTGTCTGGTTGGAGAAACAAATGTGGTCTTTGTAGACAAGTGTTTTAATGTGGTCTTTGTAGACAAGTGTTTTAATGTGGTCTTTGTAGACAAGTGTTTTAATGTGGTCTTTGTAGACAAGTGTTTTAATGTGGTCTTTGTAGACAAGTGTTTTCATGTGGTCTTTGTAGACAAGTGTTTTAATGTGGTCTTTGTAGACAAGTGTTTTCATGTGGTCTTTGTAGACAGTTGGTCTCTGTTAACAGATTAAACAACATAAAATTGGGTCAGATGGTAGAAAAAATGGTGGTCTTTGTAAACAAGTCTGTAATAGTGGTCTCTTTTCACATTTGGTTTCTTTTAACAGATTTTGAAAATAAGATTGGAAATGGTCGGATGATGGACAAAATAAGTGACCTTTGCAGACAGGTATCGGTACATGTATATGCCTATGCTTGCAGGTGGTGTTTTTCCACAGGTTAAAATTTCATTTAAAATGGTCTTGAACACAGGTTTTTCTGTAAATGGACACAGATTAAGATAGAGAAACATTGTGAAGATAATACATACAGCTAACCAGGTATCCGCAGAATCATGTACAACAAGTACGAGTGTACCAACACGTACAAAGTTGAGAACCCAGGAGAAATACATCAACACCATAGTAGCTACATGATGAACTATCATCTCCTTGAAGTCCTGCAATGACGTACAAAAAGTTTTGAGGAAGCCCAATAGGCAGCACTCAACTTAACCAGCCGAGCACAGAAAACATTAACAACATCACATAACACAGATACATAGAACAATGCCCATAGATAACCTAACGAAAAAATAACAAGAGGGCCTTCAGGCCCTAGGTTGCTCATCTGTTGCACATTGGTCTAGGTATCAGTACAACCTACATTCTGACCATATAAATTTCATGAAGATTGGATCAAAACAGTGACCCCTGGAGTGAACACAATATTTTTCTAAGATTTGACCAAGTGACCTAGTTTTTGACCCCACATGAACCAGTTTCAAACTTGGCAAAGATTTTATAAAGAACAACATTCTGACCAAGTTTCATGATGATTGGATCAAAACCACGACCTCTGGAGTGAACACAAGGTTTTCCTAAGATTTGACCTAGTGACCTAGTTTTTGACCCTACATGACCCAGTTTCAAACTTGGCCTAGATTTCACAAAGAACAACATTCTGACCAAATTTCATGAAGATACGATCAAGATTGTGACCTCTGGTGGGAACACTAGGGTTTTCTAAGATTTGACCTAGTGACCTAGTTTTTGACCTCACATGACCAAGTTTCAAACTTGGCCTAGATTTCATGGAGAACAACATTCTGATCAAGTTTCATGAAGATTAGATCAAATTGATGACATCTAGAGTGTACACAAGGTTTTTCTAAGATCTGACCTAGTGACCTAGTTTTTGACCCCACATGACCCAGTTTCAAACTTGGCCTAGAATTCATGGAGAACAACATTCTGATTAAGTTTCATGAAGATTGGATCAAATTGATGACATCTCGAATGTACATAAGGTTTTTCTAAGATTTGACCTAGTGACCTAGTTTTTGACCACGCATGACCCAGTTTCGACTTGGCCTAGATTTCACGGTGAACAACATTTTGACCAAGTTTCATGAAGATTGGAACAAATTGGTGACATCTGGAGTGTACACAAGATTTTTTCTAAGATTTGACCTAGTGACCTAATTTTTGACCCCACATGACCCAGTTTTGAACTTGGCCTAGTTTCATAGAGAACAACATTCTGATCAAGTTTCATGAAGATTGGAACAAATTGGTGACATCTGGAGTGTACACAAGATTTTTCTAAGATTTGACCTAGTGACATAATTTTTGACCCCACATGAACCAGTTTTGAACTTGGCCTAGATTTCATAGAGAACAACATTCTGATCAAGTTTATGATCCTTCATGAAGATTGGATCAAATATGTTGCCTCAAGAGTGTACACAAGCCAATTGTTGACGGACGACGACGGACGTCGGATGGACGACGAACGAAGAGTGATCACAAAAGCTCACCTCGTCACTATGTGACAGGTGAGCTAAAAAGCCCAAGTCCCGGCTAAAAAAGATATGGATAACCTTGTTTTACCTGAAATGCAGAATCTAAGATTTAGGTCCCATCAAAATGGTCTATTTACCCAAACCATCAAAATTAAAAGATTTAACATATTGTTTGCCACATGTACATACCTTTCTTTTGTTGTCTGAGAACAATGTGAACACAAGACTCCAGTAGAAACCAAGTTCCAAGATATAATGCCAGTACATATCATCACTCACATCCTGAATATATCATATATATAGAATTATAGATTATTACCATACTTAGGATATGTTTCCCTGTTTATAAGTATGGTACAATAAACTGTAAATGTTTGTTTGTTTAATCCTGTGTAATGCAGTTTCTCAACAATTGGCTTGCTTAGAATGAGAAGGTTATAAGTACTACTTACAACCTTATATGTATGGCCTGATACATACTTAAAATCAGCATCACAAGGCACTTTGTATGAGCCTATTTTCATGAAAATCGGATTTTGTCATGTTGACCAAACTGAAGTTTAAACATCTTGTTTCACTATAAGTAAACTAAAGAGTAAATTTCGTTTTTTCCCCGTTTTCTCAAAATATTTATTTTGTACTTTTCTCATTCTAAGTCAGTGATCTGTTTCACTGTTTACAAGTATGGTACAATAAATTGTAACTGTTTTGTATTGCAGCTAATACACTAGAGATTCTAAATAGCATTAGCCGCTGCATTAACTTAACCAGATTAACTATATAACTATCATTGGATTTTTTTTCTCAGTACCTTTGTATATAAAACACAAAACTACATAGTAGTATTACCTGGATTGGCCAATTTCTCCAACATTCAATAGTCTTCCAGAAATAATCTTTCTGAAATGAAAGAAATTGAACATATAAACCAAAATCTTGAAAAGATAAATGCTTAGTGACAAATAAAATGATCCGATTACATGCCAAACTGAAAACTTCTGCCGGTAAGTAATGTTATAACAAATGTTTAAGCTATGATTGACAAACATTCAGTGTACAGACTTGCTATGACAGAATTCAGACATTGAGCAACAACATCAGAAAACAAGCATTATTCAACTGAAAACATTGTTGATAATAAAAAATATATATTGCTATATAATAAAGTACTATGTTCTTTCAAATAGGCATGCCATGGGAATATCTGTTAACATCGATGCAAGCTAGTATTCACTTGAATTAAGCAGCCAATTTTAATGGTTCTCAATGAGACAATGTTTCTACTTAAAACAAGACTGTGTTCAGTAAACGCTTAAGCCCCGGTGGAAGACTTGTCATTCAGGGGCCATAATTCTGTTGAAATGTTGAGAAGAGATAGTTTATTTCAAGTTGATTGTGAAACACATTTTTCCAACTCATATTAATCACTCTCGACACCTCATTTCTGATGAGAAGAGAAGCCAGCGTCTAGAAGCCTAGAATTTCTGGTAGCATTTTTAGTTTGTCTTTGATATGACGCGACCTGTGATTGAACCCCTTACCTCCCGCACTTGAAGTGAACGCTTAACCACTAGGCTATCAAGGAGGCAGTTGAGGACAGATTGGGCAGTTATAAATTGCTTTTACAAACAGAGTACAGGAATGTTAGACTTACCTGCCATAGGTACACCATACCATAGATAAAGAAAGCCGTGTAGAATGTCAGGTGCCAGCTAAAGAAAACAAAAACATTGAGTTATAATCACAGCAGGGTAAGTATAGTAAAAGTGGGAAACTCTGATTGTTGCCCTGTAAGGAGAATGCAAGTAACACAGGCTGTCCTTTTTAAGCAGGATGTATGTGACACTGTTTAAAACAGAAGCTAACAAAACCCATGCAAAAATATTATAAGGGTACCAGAATCATGAAAACCTATCTGAAAATACAAAATAAGACAAACTATACATTAACATGAATATTAAGGTGAATATTATTGACTACTACTGTAAAATCATTTAATTTCGATGGGACAAAATTTCTTGGTTTTGGTAAAAAAGACCATTTCAATGGGACGATAATTCGTGGATTTTGCATTTCAGGTAATAAATACAAGTGTCAAAATTATAGTTTGGTGGGATTTGATTTTGTGGTTAAAGCCTAAAGAGAAATCCACAAAATTTAATCCCCCACGAAAATTAATGATTTTACAGTATTGTTTTCATGTAGCTGCTACTATTACTTTTATATCTAGCAAGCAATTTTTTCTAAACAAAAATTGATCGAGAATAAATAATTTAATACATTAAATTGTTGATAGCTGGCCCACAATTAGAAATTCACATGGTCCAACTGATTAGTTTGAACACCTTAAACCGAAACACCTACAACAAGCACAGGTGTTCGACCCAAATAAAATATTTTTAGTACAGAGTGAAATTTTTTAGTCGGGTCGAACAGCTGTGACGACAAGCAATAAAATGTGACGATTTCTGCTCTGGCTTAATGTCAATTAGGCAAGGTTTATCAACTCTTGACAGACATGTTTTGCAATATAGCCCAACCACTTTCGTTCTATTTAGGTATAAATTTATTCATTTTATAAGTACTCAACTGTTTGAAGATCAATAATACTATTAATAGAATAATGCAAGCTTAACTACTTAATGCAGCAAAAATAATCCAGACCTGCTATTTCTATTCATCTTTTATCTAGTTCTTGCATTTATTAAATAAAATCAATATTTATTCATACTTAACATAATAAACATACGCTATGCATGGTTTTTGATCAACATTTCATTCAAAACTCTGATATCGTAAACCGAGGCAATGAAGGAGATATAATATTTACTTCTTGCATTGAATATCTAACTCTCTGAATGTCAATCGTAAGAAAAGTTCTGTACATTTATAATATAAAATAAAATTTATAAATATAAATTCAAATGATGAGAACATTATGAATGGATGGTACTTGAATACAATCACATGTATACTAAATTCTTATCAAAATGTGCTCAAAAGTTTGAAAGATATTTTTTTTAAATTTCTTTTACTCAGAAATTGCCGTTTCTTGTTTTACTTTTTTAAATTCCGAGAATAGCCTGTATTTGCCATTCAGCTTTCTGCTGAAATATGGCACAATTAATTATTGGTTATTTAAAAAATTGTTCTTCAATCTGTACAATACAGCTATACTTGGATGAAGACCCAGCTCTGAAAATCCTATTGCACAAATGGTAAGGAAACAATCAAAACAGCAATTATAATGCTAGCATACCATATAAGTGCACTTTATATAAAGGTTGGCATTATAAAATTATGTAAATTGGCTAATGCAACACACAGGTAATTGTATTAATTGAAAAAGAGTCAAAAAAAATAAAAAAAATTTGTGTAAAATTCATATTTTATCAATGTTAAGTGCATGAAAACAGAAAATCAAATCTATATAGTACATGTAAGTGCAACTGATACTATATGTGTGTGTTTATTGTGTGTAACTTTGTTCTTACTGTCCAAAGTTAAATCCAGTGGGAATAATAATAAATCATTCAACAATTACTGTGTACGGGTACCACCAAATGCAGCGATTGTACAAACGTGCATGATATACATCACCTTCCTGGTGCCGGTATATGTACCTTTCAGGTTCGCCACAGACCAACACTGACAACCAAGAAAGAATATGTCGGACATTAACATCCATATTTGTCATAGATGAATATTAACCAGTCATACTCACTAGTTATAGCTTGGCCAATTTGACATGTGCCTGACCTATTGATTAGCATAATTTAACAGTTGATATATTGTCTACGTTAACAACACCGATTGTATGTTTTCATTAACAGGGAGTATCACGAAGACGCTCGTGATGTAATACAAACACAAATCTGAAATACTGATATTTTACGATTTTCTTGCAGAAATTGATATATTGAAAGCAAGAACCTTGTAATATATACTTGCATAAAGTTCAGGTCAAAATAGCCAAGCTTTACCAAAATGTATGTCTGGATTATGTTGACAGGCACCTAAGCAAAATATTACTTAGGTAATAATATCACAGCACTGTATGGCTTATCAGAATACTATAAAATTCAACTTGTATCACTTATAATTGCTATTGAAAGCAAATGCTAAATCTGATCACTGTATGACGTATTGCCATACTATATAATTCAATGTGTATGCCTTATTGCAATTGCCGGAAATCATCTCGTTTATACACAAATAATATTGTCAAGGAAATAAGTGAATACTTCACTATCATATTAGCTCCTAATTGGTGTAGATCACCTATTAATTTCCAATAAACAGCCTCAGGGTATTTTTAACTGACTGGCATTATGTCCAATCTTAAAACTAAGATGCAAGTCTGTTCCAGATGGCACCATTGGCATGAATTCGCAAAATAAACTAAGTTTCAAGCATTGAAATTTCAAAGGACCATAACTAGACCATAACTAGATGAATTAACACTGAATGTTTTCTGCAAAAAGCCTGTTTTCAGAAAGTACTTTCTTTCAAGTATATCATATCTAGATTATTGCAGAAATGTGTATGGAGATAGCTAGTGTACACAGATACATTCATATCAAGTATATTACTAGTTATAAAATTATTAGTCATATTCTGAGTATAATCAGGATATGTTCTGAAAAAATGTTATCACATTTCTATAGAGTCTAAATGGTTTATAATTAAACACACAAATCCACTGTTTAACTAACAATCTAAGGAACTACAACACCAGTGTGATATTAATCTCAAGACTGAAGTACAAATTTATAAACACATGTTTTAGTTTTTCAATCACACAATTCAATAGAAAAACTCAAACTCTGGTAGTGATTTAAGAAAATACAGAGAATGGAAATGGTGGAAATGGACAGATTAGATTTGTTATAATAAATAAAACAAGAGTACTGTAGATAACATGCCTGAGTACCATGTCTATGTATCAGTTATAAGTATGAATCTAAATTAAAAAAAATCTTGGATTAGGACCCCAATCCCCCATAGAACAGACGGGGCTCCAAATCCTGCACCCAAATCCCCCCCTTTAACAAGCTTGCACCCTGTCCTTTTCAAATCTGGCTGGAGTGCTGTATGCACAACAAGTGAATTTTATGACATGGATAATTATAACTATACATAGATAAGTTCTTCATTAAATGACAATAATAATAAATATACACCAGACCTTGAGTTGAAACCACTCTCTACAGACTACATGTACATAGAGACCATTATAGATCTAAAAATGGGAAAAAAAATGTGCAACCAGACTGGAGCTCAAACCCGGGATCCTTCGCTAACAGGACGAATGCTCTACTGACTGAGCAAGCTGACTGCTTTTACACGTTTCTCCCCTATTTGTTAATAGATTCAGACCGTGACATAGATATTTAAAAGAAGAGTGTTATAGTGAAGGCCAGGGCTTTCATTTGACTTGTGAAATTACATTTTGAGTCTTGGATTTGACAAAAGTGCCTTTTTTGACTCTTGAAAATTTAAGTCAAACAGTCAAATATGCTATACTTATAATACAAATTGTCTTGCAATATTTTGATGACTCTTGAAAATTGAGAGTCAGGAGTGATTTTGACTCTTCCTTTTTGGAGGCTAATGAAAGCCCTGGAAGGTCCTATGTCAACCTAACTTATGGGTGAAGAGGATTAATTATAAGTAAGTTTCAGTTAAACTACTATGAGATACTGAGATCAAGCATTTCAGACATAAAAAAACAATCCCTAAAGTTTACCCTGAGCATAACCTGCACAGGTGAGCTAAAAACTAGCATATATCTATATATAGATAAAAATACATGAAACTAACTAAAGAACTAAAGAATGTTATATTCCACTACAAATAAAACAATTCTAATCATCTTTAGTGACACTGCACTGTATTAAAACATACACACAAAGGTGATAACAAACCTGTCCATAGTCTATCTAGCATTCTTAATATAATCTAGCTTCAAGCACTATAAAACATACAAGAAGCAACATAACATTTCATGCCATTCAAACAACAGTATAAATTGTATTAATTAATTATTCAGGCCAGTCGATTTGTATAAACAGAACATTGCTTATTTGTATATTAATTTTGTATTTGGCTTAGTGAACCAAGTTTTGGATTTCACTGCTTTTTTCTCCAAATTGAATCAAAATATTTGAGACGATGAAAATACAATTCTTTTTTTAATTCTTATTTCAATGTTTGTATGCAACTGACAGACCTGAATAAACAGCCTATATTGCTGGCTAAGAAGGAGAAGGTCGTAAGTAGGCCTACTACTATGACCTTAAAATACTGATACATAATTAAAATCAGAATCACATGTCGCATCATATGAGTCTATTTTCATGAAAATTCGAACATGTCATGTTGACCAAACTGAAGTTGAAATAGTTTGCTTTACCATGTAAGTAAAGTATAAATTTTGGAAAGGTTTTTGTTGTTTTCTCAAAATATCGATTTTGTACTTGCAACCTTCTCATTTGTAGGTCAGCGATTTGTACTACAATAATACACAAATGTATAATAAATGCTGTATAATACCACATAAATTAATTTTCAAAGTCCATTTTTCATGGTTTTACTCGATACAAGACCAACTCAATAAGGTAAAGGTGATCAATCAGTTTTACGAAGGTATTGAGGTTAGTTCTATAACTGAGGTTTTACTGTACATAATGGACATATAAAAGCCAAAAGTTTAAAGCACCATCTTGATTATCATACTGTTCACCAGGAATGATTATATCGATGGCTTACAATGAGAAGGTCGTATCTACAAAATCGATATATTGAGAAAACGAGAAAAAACTGTTTGTAATTTACTCTTTACCCATGGAAAAACAAGTTTTAAAACTTCATTTTGGTCAACATGACAATTTCCGATTTTCATGAAAATAGGCTCATAAGAATTGCCTTGTAAAGCAGATTTCAAATATGTATGAGTCTTATAAGGTCGTAAGTAGTAGTAACGACCTTCTTATTCTAAGTCAGCGATATGATGATACATGTATAATAACCAGAATATACAATTATAGTAGTTCAATAGAGATATTAACCTGATCCTACCCTTCGCTCATGCAAGCAAATCCTGTACGTTACCGATCTTTTAGCTTTATGTGTTTATTACATACAAACTACCAATAAAGACACTGAAGTGTTAATGTAGCTACACGATCAACGCAAGTTAAGGTTATCATTTTTATATATTTTTTAATTTATTACATACAAGTATAAAACACCATGAAAGTGTTTATTTTTTCAAAAACAGAAATCCAAGGTCTAAATATAGAGATCAAGAATTAAATCATGCCTATATTGAGTATACGAAGATCAGATTAATATCTCTGGACAGTACAACATTATGCAGATAATTTCATTATTCAAGCACTATAGGGAATATTTACTACCATTAAGCAAGTTTTCAATAAATTTTAGATACAAAATATGCTGACTTAAAAACTAAATTAAAGCAATAAGCACCCAGGTCTGATAACTGAGATCAAGTTCACACAATCATGCATCAGTCAAAATTTTAAAGGTTTATTCCTTCAAAATTTTGTAAATGGGCGTAATTGAGAAGATAAAGTTCTTGAATGTAATGCAATGCCTGAATTTGGTTAAGTTTAGGCAACATTGTTTGTACGTTTGAAAGTGTCTTTCATTCTAATCCCTTTTTCCTTATGTTTCTGTTATTTTATACTGAAAATTGTATGCATTGTTATATATTTGGGAAAAATAAATATGTTTAAACTAACATTGTTTGTACCAAAAATTTGACATCCAAACACAAATGTCTTTTTTATATGACAAAAACGTATTTAATGAATGACAATTGCCAAATTCCTGAACCCTTGCTGATTTCACATGGTGATTTTGCAGATTTGGATCATTTTATATTTTCCAGACACAAAGGAGATGGGTAGACACTTACAATTAATTAATCCTAGCCTCATGAAATGACAGGTGTATAGATTGTGTATGGATAATGCACAACACTCACCTGCATTCCCTGAACTTT
The DNA here is from genome assembly GCA_963678985.1 of Spisula subtruncata. Classification (NCBI taxonomy): domain Eukaryota; kingdom Metazoa; phylum Mollusca; class Bivalvia; order Venerida; family Mactridae; genus Spisula; species Spisula subtruncata. The sequence goes on along the minus strand of OY787675.1, from coordinate 5,448,167 downwards.
TGCATGGGAGTTGGTAGATCCATCTTCTTCCTTTTTCTAAACCATACTTCAACTTGTCGTTCTGACATGTCTGTCTGCTTGGCCAGTCCCTACAATGCATGATGTATAGTTTTAAAATTAATCATACTTTCATACAGCAGAAAGAAAATAACTTGATGTTTCATACATGTCTTTAATATTACAAGATTGGTCTATCAACACTTTAATTGATGTTATAGCCATACTAATCTATTTTTAAAGCTAATTTGCTGCTAAATTGAAGATTAATTGATAATTATATTATCCACATTTATTAAGCATAAATTTTCGCAAAGAATAAGAATAATTCCAGAAGATTGGAAAATAAACCATTCAGAATCTGCTAAGACCAAAACAAATTGGTACTGCAGTTCAGGTAACACATATAAGAAAATAATTGGGTAGGGGTAAAAATTATTTTCTGTACTGAAAATTATTGAATTCATTGTGACTTCCAGCAATATGCAGCATGCCACAAAATAATTTAGGGTAGGGCAAAGAATTGGGTGGGTAGTGTTACTAAAGTAGCTAGCCTATGTCGATTTGCTACAGCTTAAACATAATCTTCAATCTTTAACAACATAAATAACTCAAAGATCTTTCAAGCTCTGATTTTACCTTGATCTTATCTGACTTTAGATATCTCCTATCAATGTAAGCCTTCTCGAGGTGCTCGTTAGGAATGACTGATGGTTTTCCCTTATTGGATATACCCATCTTCAACGCTATTGGCACCACAATTACTCTAAAATTGTATCATTACATAGCAAATATTATTATACAATATACAATAACATAATTGAATTAACAGATTAATCTGATTAATTAATTTGCTTGTTTACTTATGTTTAACATTGTTTCAAAAAATGTTTTCAGCTCTAGTACCAGGCAGGGCTTGACACTAACTATTTTGGGGCACTGGTCCCCCAGCAAAGAAACATAAAATTTGTATATAAACAGTTACTGGTCCTTCAAGATTTTCTCTGGTCCCTCTTGACTTTCACTGGCCTCGGACCAGGGGACCAGTGTTAGTGTCGAGCTCTGTCTACATATGATGGCTATTTCACCATTTAGTTTAGCAGAACTGAATTCTAACTGTGCAGTACTAACAAGGAACCAGCAACTTTCTGAACACATATGGAGGAAAATTAACCTTGTTGTTAAACTTCATACATCAATAGAACAAAATGAAGATAAATCAAGTAAAAAATGAAGCTTAAAATTTAAACTTTTTTAAATCAAAACGCTATGTTTTGATGATGGTATATGGTAATTGATGGTAATGATAATTAACATATACATAAAACCATTTCTCCAGAGCTACCCTCTGTAGAGCAAAAACCTCTCTAAAACAATATGTTAAAATTTCCCTAACATGATATTTACTATAAATCTGACCTCTGTAGAGCAACAATCTCTGTACATAAATTAATAATAACCAATTTTTGCATCTCCCAAAGGATGTTGTTTTACAGAGGCTGTAACTATTGTAGTCTACTTACATGTCTATAAGATATCTTACTCCAATCAGTATTACACCAAGAACCAGTGCCCAGTTCAAATCTGCAATTTCCGGCAAATACATACTGCTGCCTGGTTTGTTCACCAAGTCCTTCCATCCATGGCTTCTGTTGCCAGGGAACCAGAACGTCTCGTCCCAGAATGCATCATACAAAGCTCTTGCTGCCATATTTGGTGACAAATTCTGCTAATCTTAAAAGTATAAAATTTGAAATAAATAAGATATCATTCAATATAGAAAATATCACAAGTTGCCTTTGGAGATCAACATTTCTTGAACAAGTCCAGAAAACACAAGTTCTTAAGCAATTAAATATTTTAAAGGCTTTGTTATGTACCAAGTTTAAGAACTATGTATCAGAGCATAGATGTAGTAAAGCATTTGATAGCGCTGTTAAATACCGGTATCAATATTTGGCCCGTGGAAGGGGCGCTCATATAAAGGACTTCATAAAATTGATAAATGCAGAAGAAGATTCCCAACACTGACGTAGGAATTGGCCAAATGATTGGGCGCCTATTTCATTAATATTTGTAAACATAAAGAAGTTGTCGGACTAGGAGTCGATAAGGTAGTCAAATTCCCACCTTTTGGGAAGTTTTGTCTGTATCCCCGCCAGGGGCAGATTTAAAATCAATGAAGATAAAGAGGTGAGATATATGGATAATGGAATTCGGGTGCAATACCCTAGCTCATTTTGAATAGATTCCTTGGTTCCTTAATGTACCCTGTGTAAAGCACCGATACACGCGAGACTACCTCTGGGTTTACAGGCAGTTCATCTCTAGTATTGTAGGAAACACTTAATAGTGTAAATTATTAACAAAATGACCAAGTGCCCCAGTCAAAGTTCGAATCAGGGACCTCTAGATCTATCAGAAGTCAACTGCGTTATCCATTCGATCACCGTATCAAAAAAAGACTTAAAAGATGCATGACCATTTAGCCTTATTCATGTAGAATTTGACAAGCATTCAATTTTTTAAAAGTAGAAGTAGAACTCAAGTGCTTTCAGCGCTTTGATTTTGATATTGACAGATTCAGACCAATACGAAATTTATCCACCGGTATCAAAACATTCAACAGTTCAACATTGAAAAAGTGTACCTACTTAATACGGTTACATAATGATAAAAACAATATGCTGGGTAATTCGAGGTAAATTAAACGGTAAATATGAAAATAACTCACAAAATTGAATAAAATAATAAATATTTCTTCCTGTTCTTTCCGACGCTTTGCGAATGTTTTCTCAGGAGTTACTCCCCGTGGAATGTGACTCTTCAATTTAGAGGTTTGACATTTTATCTGAAAATCATGAAAACAATATTTTGATTGTGATTTTATCATAATTTACAGATGTCACACCTAGAAACCAATGAATTACCGGCACTTTTACTCGAGAAAGAAGTTTCCGAGCATTTACTCTCTACATGGAAGGGAGATCTGGTTAGTTGAGTCTTGTAAAGTTGTGGATATTTCACAGAAAATTATTTCTGTTATTTCTTCCAAATCCAAGTTAAATATTAGTTCTATGAAACTTCTGCTTTCTAAACTCTGTCTTAGAATTGATCCAGGTGCCCGTTTTCTAATGAAGGCGCTACTGTGCGCTGTTTGTAAGCACTTCACTACATCTACTCAAAGACAGGCTACCAGTACAGTTGATCACAGGCCCTCGATGCGATTTTATGGTCCGGAAAATAAATATTACTCTTACTACATAGTATGAGTAATATTTATTTTCCGGACCATAAAATCGCATCGAGGGCCTGTGGTATTGATCAGTTGATCGCAGATGGCATCGTTTATCTGACTCTGAGCACCGTCACAGACCCTAATGCAAAGTAATTTTCGACACATACCCTGTGGTCTGGGAGTGCCAGAAAACCGAGCGGGAAATATCACTGGCACTCCCAGACTGTAACATAAATATTCAAATTAGCTTGACGTTGGTTGATTGTTAATTTGTTTCTGGGTGATGTAACTTAAGCCAATTCATGCCTTGAATCGGCCCATGACGTCAGGATAATGCAGACGTATTCATGACGTCAAGCACATGGTACTGTTTAATTTTTAATGAAACCAACATATATATTGAACAATAATGCATGTTCTCTAAGGTTATATGATAAATATAGAATCTTACATTCATACTCAGTACATACGAGTATTATTAAACTTGTCAACAAAACAGTATATGACACAAGTTTGGCAAAACCTCATGTCTTATTATTTTTCCACTCTTTCAATAACACTTGTATGTAATGAGCACTCATGCCAGATCCTTTCTATGATATAATTATTGATGAATGTTTTGTAGGAGGTTGAGGATGAGGATGATATCAATGACAACAATTTCTACAAACTGTTACAGCAGCTAGGTACCCCACCCACCTTCACCACACTCCGGGTAAATACACTGACCAGTGATACACATTCTGTAGCTAAACAACTCAAGTCAGAATTAGAAAAGGTAATTGTTTAATTGAAATATTTCTACATTTAAAATCGGCCCATTCAATTCCTAAACAAAGTTGTCTAGATCAGCAATCTGATTAAAATCATCTCGTCACACCCTCTACCCTACTATACAAATATTAAGCAAGATCATGTACTTTAATCAAATTTTGTAGATCAGTACTTAGCCTACAGTACATTTGTAGATGTTCATATTAAATGTTTTTGTTGACAGATCTGACCTAATTGTGACGAAAAAAACAGAAAGGAAATAAATTTTAAACTGACTCTCATTCAACATAACTTAGTCTTAAACGATGTGAATGGTTTTTTAGTTAGAAGTTTAAACTATTAACTTTTGCTATCTCGTTTATTTGGTTGATTTTTCCTATCCTTAATATTTGAATTATATTGAATTTAATAATTATTTACTAATTTTGGATTCTATGATGATTGATCACATGACTGTGTTTCATTTTGTATAGCAATATGCTGACAGAGGAAGTAACCCACCGCCAGTTGTCTTACATCCAGCACTGAAAGATGTTCTTGTTATACCCAGTAGGGGACCTAACCCCAGACCTCCTGAGGTAAATTGTTTCTCCTTGATGTAGATTAAATTTCAGAAAACTTGTCTGTAAAAAACAGTAAAATGTAATTTGAAGCAGTCAAAATACTGATGTTTTGTCAAAATTTAAAATTATTTTTAAATCAGTACATTTGTATTTTGTTAATACTAACTTTGAGGTGGTCATAAGTGTGATGCATTTGTGTATTTTTGTCTCCTCAGGCAGAGAAAGAAGTGATAGTTGATCTAGCATGTGGTATGGCCGTCCTGCGTGGAGCTGATGTATTTGTTCTGGGAATAATGGCAGCCCCTGCATGTAAGTTGTAAGAAGTAACATACTGCACAGAGTAACAAAACATCTTTGAACATGGCCTTTTCTTTTAATGTTGTTGTAAATTTTAAGGTGACTTGTCTGAAATGGTCCTGCGACAGATAAGTTTAAGTTTAAGTTTATTTTATTTGATATAACGCCTATTTTTATACATAAATATATATTCAATGGCCTTGTACAACATAATGTAACATTTTATAACAATAGCATATATATAAAGGTATTAAAATAAATACTATTGGCAATAATAAAATTTTAAAAAAAGCTGATCATTAAATACAATTCATTTGACAGAATTAAATAATGATGTAAAAGCGATTCAATTAAAAAGCATATTATCACAGTAATAAACGAGTTACATGCATCAGTGTACAATGTTTATAAAATGCTTAAAACAATTCATAAAAATCTCTAAAAAAGTGAGTTTTCAGCTTTTTCTTGAACAGGGCAATGGACTCAGATTTTCTAATTTCTACTGGTAAAATGTTCCACAATTTTGGACCAATGGTACCAAAGCTTCTATCGTTAAAAGTCTTATATTTGTTAAAAGGAATAGCATAACTACAGTCAGACACAACATACGATCTCAACCCTTGCCTTCCTGGAACTTGTTGATTTAAAAGCTCTGACAGATACGATGGTGCGTTCCCTACATGACAGTTGTACATGAAGCATAATATTTTGAATTTAATCCTGGCTTTCACCGGCAACCAATGCAGTTCAAACAGTGCCTGTTTAGAGCTGTCATATTTATTCCAAAAGAGAACAAGTTTGGCACACATATTTTGAATACGCTGCATCTTTTGAATTTCACTTTTAGCTATCCCATATAAAATTAAATTGCAATAATCAAGGTGAGAAATGACCAAAGATAATACTTGTATCTCAGTTGCAGCTCTAGTAAAGTATTTTCTGATATTTTTTATTCTCAAATAATTCAACATGGCTGTGCGGCATTTGCGCTTGATGTATTTTGACTTCATAACTCTCATAATTCTAACTTAATCTTTTTGTAGAAATTTTACTGACAGAGACACTAACTAATGATTATACTGCTTGTCCATACCATACAGATTTAAACGCTGGCGAGATGGTTGCTGTATATGCAGATTTAGAAGGTCAATGTCGTAAAGGTTTGAAGGAGGAATACAAAGAACGTAAAGTGTACGTGGGGTCTGGTATCATGCAACTCAGTCGAGATCAAATATTCTGTTCTGCCCAAGTTAAACTCAGGTTAGTCTTGTTAATTATGATAATATAATTCTCAACCCAAGCATCAGTTTGACAGTAATTTGTTCCAGTGATTTAAATTTGCAAGTCTTCATACTTTGTTTGTAATCTCACTGTTTACTCATGATACATCACCCAGTTGATACTATTGTACCTGTTAATTTTAAACTGATTTATATGTGAAAGTTTCAATATTATTCATTTTGTAATTTATCAAGTTGGTCATGATGTAATAAGTACTGGATATATTGTTGGAAAGAGCATTCTTAAGCCTAATAAGTCGCTGTATACTCAGTATAAAAACGACCTTTAAATTGTTAATTTGAACAAGTTATTTCTGAATGAATAAATTTTGTGAATTTTATGCTTCAAATATTTACAAACATGCTAAAATTTACAAATATTAGTGATCTGACATAATCTAAATCTAGGGTAAATGTCGGCATACTTTCAAAAAAGCTGCAAATGGAAAGATATGCTTATATTACTGCAAGCTAAATGTCTGAACATCAAATTTGCTTAATTTTCATCCAGCTTTATTTTGTGATAATTGTTTATTGTAGGGGAGTGGGTGTAAAAATGACGCAACCATTGTATGAAGCGCCGAGTCTTGACGATGTCTTGCCGGATTTAGTATTTGCTCAAAATCTTCCGTCCATTGTATGTACGCATGTATTAGATCCTCAGCCTGGTGATTCTGTGATAGATATGTGTTCATCCCCTGGTAAGTCTGCAATCCTTCCAGGGCTTTGTTATGCCTCCCTTTTGTCTTGCCATCCTAAAAACAAAGGGTCCAGGCCCAAGCTTTTTTCATGCTCAAATCAAGTAAGAAACTTGAAGCTCAAGAAAAGTCCAACAAATAATCTTTACTATTCCAGAAAATATAACATTATTTTCTTAAAGAATCTTTATAATCATGGGGCCAGGTTCGGTCAGAATCAACCCAAAATTGATATTTCTGATTAGTTGCAGGTAGAGTATTTCGGGGGTGCTTAAATAAGTGGGTGTATCGGTATATTGATTTACTGACGTTGGTAAAATTAAATCAGCCCATCAGTTGGTTAAACCATGTTAAATTGTTAATTTGTCTTGTCACAGAGATGAACCTTTGTTTTGTTAGGTCCTACAGTACAATGCCACAGTCTTCAGGCCTGCAACATGAAAACTTTACCAAGAAATACTTCCTCAATATTTTGAAAATTAAAGACTAATAGCTCTTAAATAGTACCAATTTCATTTGTTATGTGATATTTTCAGGTGGGAAAACAAATCATATAGCAACTCTGATGGGAAATGAGGTACTAGTAACTCCTTTCATTATTTGTAGATATTTGCAGAGCTGATCTGTTCTTTGCTTTATTTCTATAATCCCAGTGAACTACAAAATGTACCTAGGTGACCATTGTACTTTGTTGACAAATGGAAACAAATGGTGTTAGATTATATTGAACTTTTTTTTAACTTTTATTTGAAATAAGACCATTTCAAATGAAGTTTTCAATGATCTTTTAACATGTTAAAGGAGGTCATCTCGAAACAAATAGAGATTAGTTTTGAAAGACAACACTGTTCTATTCATGCAGATGACCTTTACTGACATGCTTGATTTATAAACATCGTTTTTGTCACATATATCCCCACAAGTATCAAAGTCATGAAAGTTAATAGGTCCTGGAGTGTTAATCATCTGTTTTCATATTAAGTTCATATCCATAGGATTTGTTGCAGCAATACTATTTCAGCAGAGTTATCAACCATGTTGGAGTACCAGATCCTGATCTTCCTGGAATCACCTTAGTTTGAGCCTTATTTTTGTTGTGATAAGAATAATTTTGGAGTTATATTTATTTCAAGTGTACCAGTTATTCTAACTAATTTCATTATGGCAATAGAATACGGGAATTCAATAATTATTTTATTGAATTTACTGAATTTATTTCAGGGAAGAATTGTTGCCCTTGATAAAAGTGCTGCTAAGGTGAAAAAAGTGTTGAATAACTTAGAAAGATGGGGAATTACATGTGTGGAATGTTACGCACAAGATTCAACTAAATGTATTGATGAAGAAGCAGGTAGGATTCTCAACGGATGTACCAGTATTGAATTCTTAATTGTTGCTTTAGTTTGGTTAAAGTTATTGTCTTTATGGTGATTAAGCTGACATAATAGGGGATTAAATAGCCAGCGAAGCTGGCTATTGTAAATACCCATACCAATAATGTCCACGTGCATATCTTCGTCGAGTCTCTGCAGGTAATAATGCTTTCAGAAAAAGTTATTTCCGGTCAAAAATTTCAGGCAGTTTTCCGAGGTGAATGGTCTTTGGAAAATAAAATAATAGTAATCTGTAAACGGTTGCCCCCTATCATTTTCTTTCGAATTATAACCATCTTTAAAAATATTCAATAAATAAAACAAACTGTTTTAAGTAAGAAATACGCTTCTATACTAGATACAAGGCGCCAATACAGGAAGTGACGTCATGAAGTCACACATAACAGGAAATGACGTCATACCAAAAGTACGCCAAATAGACCCATGACATTTACGTTGCAATGTATAACAAATCAGTATGATATAGGTAAAACTCCAGGTTAGGGATGCCTACACTTATTCCAAACATAAACCACAGATAGTCATGTCCAATATTTTATCATTATAAGTTAAAATTACTGTAAATAACTATAGAAATATATATTATCTATGCCCAAATTGAAAATGACAAGACCAAGCTTATATAGTAAGTGCTTTCGAATGAAACAGTGCGCTTTGGAAGCACTTTTCAGCGCTACGTAACAGTCTGCTAGCCACAAGCGCTCGCCGAAATATCATATATTTTTCACTTTGTCCGATATGTACTAGCGCTTATTTTAAGCAAGCCGTTTCTAAGCATAGCATGAAACATAGCTTAGCAGATATCCAATATATATTTAATCCCTCATTTAGGCAGTGCCTTAGTTCATATTATTATGTTTATGAATGGGTACATTATGCTGGCTTAGAATGAGAAGGTCGTAAGTACTACTTACAAACTTTTGATACTGATACATATATGAAATCTGCATCATAAGGCGCTTCTTATGAGCTTATTTTCATGAAAATCTGAACTTGTCATGTTGGCCAAAATTAAGTTGTAAAAGCTTCTTTTTCCATAGGTAAAGTGTAAATTTCAGACAGTTGTTTCTTGTTTTCTCAAAATATTGATTTTTTACTTACAACCTTCTCATTCTAAGCCTGTGATGAGAGGATCACAAGGCAAATAATTTATGTTGTTGCTGTCATCAGTACTGAGTGTAACTCAACGATCGCCATGTACATTTATAGTCTGCTGAACAGATGTATAAAAATAGATTTTCACTTTTACATAGTTCTTTGCTTTTATTAAAAACATGCCATCGTTTAATATACACTATGTATTTCCTATTTCACAGAAATAAAAGGTCCACCACCATTCCTTCCCGAATCGTTTGATAGAGTATTGTTAGATGTGCCATGTAGTGCGTTAGGTCAGAGACCATCATCTAGAAATAGAATGACATTAAAATCATTACAGTCATATCCTACATATCAGAAAATGTTCATTGAATCAGTAAGTATCAATGTTTGTCAATAACAATAATTAACATAAAAGACTAACCAAGCAACCATTGAACATACTTGATTTTCAAACTTTTTTTGCTTTTATAATTATTTGAAGCTGAAAGTATTTCTACTCTGCCAGCTAGCCAGAAGTATTGCCTTGGTCCCTCTGAGATTTTTTTGCCTCGACGATGTACTCCCGATTTAATAAATGGGCATCAGAAGGCATCTGGAAAAAGGGTCCTGGTGGTCTAGGGGAAGCTTCAGTGTAATCATTAGAAAATTTGTGATCGCCTAGGCCAAAATATGCTCAGTGGAACCAAGGCATATGTTAAATCTTTGAACTGACATTTCTCGGTTCACATTGATTTGTATGTGTTTATTTCACCTTTAATTGAAAAATGTCTGATATATGCCTGTTGGATTAAATATATTTACGAAACATGTCTAATAGATGTACTCATTTCACGAAACCTTTATTCTCCCAACAGGGTGTAAAGCTGCTGAAACCCGGCGGTACTATGGTATACAGTACATGTACATTTACACTGGAGGAGAATGAGAGACAAGTTGCTTGGATACTTGATAAATACCCCAACCTTACACTGGTGGAACAGGTTAGTAACATTATAGTCTTTGCATATCTTATTATCCCCAGCTGAGGCGAAGGGGATAATGATAATGGTAGGCTTCATTCTGTCCGGACAACCTTCTGTGTGCTCCTCCTCATACATTTCATAACAGCTTTTGAAGAAACTTTCTCAGAAAACTACTATGAGGAGCCCATATTGAGGAGCCCATATTGTCAGGATTTTGTGATTCAACCATTTTTGCCCGAGTTATGGCCCTTTGTTGATTTTTACATGAGATATTGTAATCAGCTTCTCTTTGGTGGAGGATATGACTGTCTATGACTGCTTCTGATACAATATTACATTTGATCTAGTGCTCAACTATATACAAGGCGCCTTACACAAAATAATGAAAAAGTGGCGACTGCTTCACTGAGTGATATTATTTGTTCAGCATAGTATGATATCTACTTCATACAGTGATCTTCAACATTGAATGAAAGCTAACAGTGTTTGTGGTGAACATTTGTTATAGCAATGTATATCATTCTTATTTATTTCTTTGCAAATATCTGAGTCATTACAATCAAAATTTAGGTCTACATACTAAGAAACCATTAGTCGAGAGTAGATGCGAGTGTATTCAGGCGAGTGATTTGTGTATCTGCAGAAATTGATTGAAACCTTTGTAACCATGTGTCAAGCATAATTCTTACTTGCTAATTAAACATTTGCATATCTATGTTTCAGGTACCTCATCTAGGGGATGTTGGGCGACCATGTAAAGGACTTACACAGTCACAAAGTAATCTACTGCAAAGATTTGATCCAACAAGTGTTACCAGCAAATCTCAATCTTTTACGGACAATGATACTATTGGATTTTTTATTGCCAAATTTATGAAGGATACCTGATAATATGTATACAGGGTGTTCAAAAAGTTTGTTCTAAAAGTTTAAGTTTCAATATTTATATTTTTCTGGCATAAGAACACTGTTCAATTTCCAGGTTAAAATCAAAAGGTACATGTGTATATAACGGAATCTAGCGCCATTGTTGCATGTTTAACGGTTTTTAAAAATTTATACTTTTGCGAATTTAAGATTTTGGGCCCCTCGATCGCAAATTCATCAATTCGCGAAATAAGTTCAAAACTGAAAATCGCGAAATAAAGCTCACGCGAATATAAAGTGATTTACAGTAGCTGAAATAAAACTTAACAAAATTAACATTTGAGAGTAACTTTTTGAACACTCTGTACCAGTACTTGATTACCAAAAACATGAATCTGCTTAGTTATTTATTTACCTAATTTGTATTCAGTTTAGCTATAATAAGTGAAATTTCACTTTTTAAAAAGTGCAAACTCTTAAACCTGCCATAACCCAAGTAGTTTCTGAAATTCACTCTCTGTTAATTTAGACAATTGTGCCTTTATTGAGCCATTTCCGTTATAAACTTATGCAGTACTCATGCTCGTATATAAAATTATTAACTGTATATAGAGGGCTCGGTTCAGAACTACGGTAACGATATCAATTTGGAGAGGCATATGCCATAGCCTTGCAGAGAGCCCTTAATAATTCGAAATAGTACCAGTTAAACAACTTTAAATTATTTAGTGATATTCATATTGCAAGTATATAATACCTTGGTACCCTAATCCATGATTTATTTCAATTTTGTGATTTTTAATGAAATCTTATTTGTGTTCAGTGTGTAAACTTCAACAGAATTAATTGTCTTGTTGATCGATGTTTAACTGATTTGAACATTTGTTAGTTATTGCTTAATGCAGCACCTAGGCTTTTATGTTAGGCAGGATTTCATTCAAGAGATTTTATCAGGTTGTCTCCCCTCATTTCATCAATAAAGTGAGATAACTTTGTTACACTCTCCTGTGATACAATATCTTACAAGTTTACATTCCGTCCAGTTGCTGTTTATATATTTCACTGTGAACATTAATGTTTTCAGATCTTGCTGATCATATTCAATTTACCACATATCGCTGACTTTGAATAAGATTGATACATATGTAAAATCAGCATAACAAGGCGCCTCTTATGAGCCTATTTTCATAAGAATCAGAACTTTTCAATGACATGTTGATCAAACTGAAGTTGAGACAGCTTGTTTTAACATAACTTAAGAGTAAATTTCGGACTGTTGTTGCTTGTTTTCTCAAATTAAAATATCAATTTTGTACTTACAACCTTCTCATCCTAAGCCATTGACATGTCAAGACACTTGTATTGCTTCGTTAGATTGATTGCATAATGATGAATAAAATTTCGGGATTGGCTCATGTCATGAATGAAAATGATCTCGCGCTGTATTTTTACTCTTCTCTGAAAATATGATGTTGGCATTTTCTCTTTCATGCTTTTGGACCAACATGGACCTTTCAATACACTTGCTTGGAATTGCAATGTTTCATGCTCTTTTTTCTTTGAAGTCAATAACTCAGTGCTATGTCTAATTTGTGTCAAATTATTGTCCATTTGTTATCCAACTCTAGTGTTTCATAATGAATAATTCATACTTTGTAATTTAAGTTTACAATTGGAATGATATTATGCAAAAAAATTCTATCAAATGTGTAATCTGTTAATAACTTAGTGCTTTTATAAATTGTGTGTCAAATTGTTTTCTATTATAAATACAACTACCGTATGTGATTAATTATATGTGTTATACTTCATACTTGTAGTTGACATTTGTTACATTTCAAGGACATAATGCAAACAATTTGATTCTGATGCAAATTTAATGTGTATATCCAGTGCTCAGTGCAAAACTATGGTAACTACATCAATTTATAGAGACACATACAATAATTTTGCACTAAGCCCTCAATATGGTTATACGATTCCATACACTATAGCAATTCATGTTTTAATATATTCAAGTTGTGACTGTTGTACTTTTCTTGCTGTAATCATGTGTTATGCAGTATGGTATGTGGTAGTACCAGTGTGTGATAACAAGTTATTAGTATTTATGAAGCACACTTATATATTGTTGTGATTTCTTATTCACCACCGTTGTAAGACTGAAACTCAGACTTAGACTTAAAATTGACAACATTTATAGTCATTACCATTTCTTTGCAATTAAATTTAACCATGTGAAATTTTATCTGAGCATTTGTTGTTATCCTCTTATATCAAAATTGGTACATTTATAACAACTTGAGAGCCAAGAGAACATGTGGTAAGATAAAGTCCAAGTCTGAGTTTTAGACTTACAGCGTTGGTGATTATGGCCCCAGTTGATTAATAATACTCTGTTCTGACAAGAGTTGTGCCTCAGCTACAGCTCTATGTGTTAAGTTTGTCTACGCACTTTATCTTTAACTTGAAGTTTTTCTTTTTGGCGCCATGTATACAGTGTTGGTGTCACTACTAAACTCAATTAACTGTCATCACTTGATTAATAAATAAGTGTATTTAGTTAGTGTATTTAATTAAGATTGGATTATTTTGTTACCGTTTACTATGGTTAAAATCTCGGTGATGTTTTTAGGATTTATATTACGAGGGCTTAGTGCAAAACTATGGTTTGTGCCATATAAATTGAGGTGATTGCCATAGTTTTGCACTGAGTCCTTGGAATTTAGTTCTTTGGTAAACTAAAATATTGCACATTTGAAAGGGGTCTTAGTTGTGTATAAGTGATCATAGAACCTGATTGTTATCCAATGATATGACCGTACCTGCCAAGTTAATTAAATCCATTAGGAATGATAAAGCAAAAATGTCACAATATGAACTTAAATGTGATTTTAAAAGAGATTTAGATGCATAAACATGGAAGGTATTAATTTTACTGGTTATAAATAAGGGACAGAAGATCATAAAATCAATCAAATGTACCTTTGTTCAAAGTTAGCTGAACTTGGGAAACTAGAAATTAACAATAAAAACAGGAGTAATTCGCTTTAATAGGAGTACTTGGCAGGTGTGGATATGACAATTTCTATGCTTTCTTTAATATGGTAACATCTGTATAAATATTTTGTATAATGTTCTAATATACTCGTGGCCCTGAATTATTTCACCTCCATGATATAAGAGGAGGCATTTATATTAACCCTTGTCCTTATGTCTGACACAAGGTTGTCTCACACATATCTATAAAAGTATAGAATGACCTACAGCTCAGCAACTTCACAAGAATATAAGTTATCACGTTGAATAGTACATGTCTGTGGCTTTAAAGTGAATTGATATTATTTAAGCAATGTAATGCCTTTGCTTGAGATTGTTTCTGGAGACGAGTTGGCCCCAAGTGGGGTATTTTATTGACACAATTCTAGCTATTATTAACTTCTTTGTAACCAATGCAAGCTATGAATAAATATTTAAAACTGAAATTAGACTTGTTCTTGCTGTTGAAGATTTTAGATCATATTACTTTATTTTAGAGTTGTATTGTGGATATTATATAGAAAACACTGTGGAGTACAAATCAACCGTCTAGATCAGGGTTACCGTTATATTGCTTTGATTGACAGCTGGTTAGTCATAAGCACTTCAAATGATTAGAAAGTTAAAATATGGGAAATATGCACTAACATATGACACTCTGACTGACTGGGCAAATTATTGCGGCAGCAGTTCAACATCACACTCTTTCCATATCTAATATTTGACGCTTAATTATTATACTGTGCAGTACCCATCTACTTTGGCAGTAAAATACCACAGCTTTTTTTGAAGATGATCATGATGTATAATCACATTTATGTTCACTTATAGTGAACATTGCCAACTCCACACAAGAAGATCATATTGATAGCCCACATATTGGTGCAAATTTATGTATCTACCTCCATGGATAGGGGAATGTTGTTTTAGTTAATTCTGCATATTTCATTTAGATGCATGCAAGAAATTGAGATTTTAAAATATGGAAACAAACATAACACTTAACATAGCAGAATACATATCGAAACTCTTATTTCCAATATAATCATAAATAGGAAGATTAGAGAGGGAGCTGCCAATTGGTACGAAAGACGTTGGTTCGATCAAATTCAGGTACGAATATTTTTACACAGTTACTTCCCTTTTATAAATAACGCCATTTGTATTTCAATGTTTTCATGATGCAATGCGTTTTGTAGATTGATATATTTCGGTATGTGTTTTATTATTGATACGTTTCATGTTTTGTACGGATAAAATAAACATACATTGTGATTGAAGATATGAAAATATCAACTGTCAGCGCTTAATTAGGCACCAAAATGTAAATAAATTTCTACTCGGTCGACGTGGAGACAGGACCTTGCAATTCAATAAATAAATCGGTAAATAAATTTCCCCCACTGTCACAGAAATCATCATTATTACTAAGGAATGCAACAGAAAGTTTCCGCACCCTGGTCCACCAACTGTTCTCATGCTACTATCTTTGTACCATCTTGACATCTAAACCGTGTGGTCTTGACAGTTCTTCTTCTTCTTCCGGTATCAATGCAGGACCACAGTTAAGGTATCATCGCATCGTTCAAGTGGTTAATGTCATAATGATCCAATGGTGCTTATTGTCATCCAATAACGTAAAATGAATTTCGTTGCAGTTCATTATATTTCGCCATTGAGTGACAACACTCGGGTAAATAATTATAATTATGCAGGTTAAAAGTCGATTATAACTGTACAACGTTAACTGACCATAACCAAACTGTAAAATTTTGAAACCTCCTTTGCATAAACTTTGAGCCTTTGCTAAGTTATTTTAGGGGTAATAAATTCCTAGCCCATGTCATAGTTTTGGTGTCTGCATTTGAACATTTTTTAACATTTTTAAAAACAAAACAGTGACCTTTTGGTGCCAGCAACATTGCTTCTGACCGCAACATTTCCAGTAATACAACATGACCGCTTGCCATCATGTGAACCTCTAAAAGCAATTATAAGGGAAGTTATCCTTGCTGACACTGTACGGCTGGACTGAGCTTTAACCAGATTGTCATTTATCCAGATTGTCATCACTCAATGGTTACAACAAACTCCAAAGAAATTTATTTCAAAAGCCTTTATTGGATGACAATAAGCCCCGTTGGACTTTAAAAGGAGGTGATGCGATGACCCCTACATTGGACCTCTAAAGTGAACTTACCATTTGTTTGCAATACCATTTCTTCAAACTACAACTACTGAATGATTCTATATCAAAGTCTTTTATTTAAGGATCAAGTGACAGACAAGTGTGGCCAGTAAGATAATATGGCGACATCATTGTCTACATCAGGAGAGGATGCAGGCTCTTCGGATCTTACATCACTTCTAAAAAGGTACTTAATATTGACTATCATTGTCTATTTTATTTTACTATTTATTAATATTATTGTGAATACCATGTCATCTATATGACCCTTGAATGTTTTTTTAATAAAATATTGTTATTCTTTACTTGTAACAGTTGGTCATTTGTATGTTTTTAGAAGATAAAATACCTTTGCTTCAATAAGTCAACAACTCAAGGTGTTTAAACCTGGCTGGTTAGACTGTCACAATCTTGGTTTGATTACTGTGCAGTGTTGCAGTCAGATTTCCCCCTCTAAGTTTTCCCGGGAAAACATGGACCATTCAATTAGAATAAATTAAATATAACAGTTTATATAATATCAGGTTTAACATTGTTTACTTCAGGAGTATTCGATAAAAACTAAACTTGTATGGAATCAATT
Source organism: Spisula subtruncata (assembly GCA_963678985.1). NCBI lineage: Eukaryota > Metazoa > Mollusca > Bivalvia > Venerida > Mactridae > Spisula > Spisula subtruncata. The sequence goes on along the minus strand of OY787675.1, from coordinate 5,431,186 downwards.
GCATTAGGTATTTAGCACAGCAGGCTACTTAATTTAAGTGACTATCAATTGTCAACTGATTTATAAGTGTATGCATATTTGTGTGCTTCAGATATCAAGAATGTGCCTTAAGTTTAGTACAGAGCTGTCAGAAGTTGAGTGATATACCAGGAGCAGTTAAGCTGGAACGTAAATGTGCTGCTGATCTCAAATATCTACGATCTGTGAGTTGTTTCCCTTTGTCCATAGATACATTATGTGCTGATTTTACTTGATCATGAAATCAAGTCAAGTGTATTTTCAAATACAGTTGGTTCAGTGGCATTTGAAAACTTTTATTACTGAAGGAATAAGACGACCATTAGACAAGGGTTCTTACTACTTATATGATTATAGAAGATAGAAAATGCTGACAGCATTTAAATTATTTGTATCATAGTTTGTACAATTGTGGTCTCATACACTCTCTAATGAAGTTGTCAATAAAATGTCTGGTAGGGTCTACACTAGCATAATTTCAAGTGTTAAGTATAATAAAGACATGACTGTGTGAAATTGTCATAAATAGAGGATCTTGCACGAGTGTCTTTTCATATTGAATTTATTAAATGAGTTGGACACAAGTGATAAAATATGAGGATTTGCTGAGTATTTTATCACTTTTACCCAACAAGTCAGGGCTTGACACTAACTGTTTTTGGTCACTGGTCCCCCAGCAAAGAAACGCAAAATTTGTAATAAATCAGTTACTGGTCCTTCAACATTTTCACTGGTCCTTCTTGATTTTCACTGGCCTCGGACCAGGGGACCAGTGTTAGTGTCGAGCCCTGCAAGTTTAATAAATTAATATGGAAAGACCCAAATGTAAGATTCTTTTTATCACATTAATAAAACATGCCCTGTAAATTTGCTTATTGTAGACATGCTTTCCCTTTCGTAGAGAATAGAATTAGTGAGTATGCAGTTAAAAAAAAAAAGAGCAAATAAACATTCCATTTTGACCATTCTCATTCAACCAGCTATTTTTCTTCTGAAACATATTCTAGGAACTTGACTAACCACTGATGTATGAGGATGGTTTTGGCTACCTTGAAATACAGTTTAGTATGTACTGCTAAACTGAATCCAACTTATGTTGACAACAAATATAAATGATTTATGATAATGCTTTTTATGCATATATAATTAATGGATACTGGTTTCTCTCAAATATGCCCTATGGAACAATCCACAGTAATTTTCTGCACATCATTTATTATTGTGCCTCAAAGGGTTTACTTTATGACACCAAACTGTATGCTCAGTGCTTGGAATAATATAGGTATAGTTATATCATAAATCATAATGGCTAGTGAAATAGTCCCTAGATGGAATTTTATGTAGAAAGTTTTTTTAATAAAATGTATTAACCTGCTGTTAACTTGCTGTGTAAGCATGCAGGTATAGTGTGCCCAGGATAATGTCACTGGATTGGTCTACTGTTGCGAAATTGGTTTCCTTAAATAAATACATGTGGTTAATTGCATACTAAAATAGCACTGATAAAAAGTGCAGGCTTGATATTTCCACATTTGTGGCATATACCAAATTTTCCCACCTTTCTCGTTATCCTGCTCACCCTATATGTTTGTGACTTGGAGTTAAACACATGTACACTCCTTTTCCTATCTGAATTAGTTAATTGTGGTAAACCTTATAAAAATGGATAGTTGGCTATGCTTCTTTTTTGTTTTTGTTTGGACTTATAAAATGAGGAACTCTAATTTAGCTAATGAAAGCAAAAGCTGGATGAAGATATTAGGGATCTCTTTGAGCATGTTGAGAAATTTTGCAGTCCAATTAAACCAATAAGATTATACTTCATGATTTGTCCTGGTAACGGAAAAGTATTTGAGTCATACTTGTTATTCATGTAGTAGACATATGGGCTCCGTATATTTTTAATGAAAGTGCCATATTCAGCACCGCCACACTTGTGTAACAATGTCTGGTGTTTCTGAAATAATTTGATGTCAAATCAGCCTGACATTGATGAAATCAAGCGAGTATTTAATTATTGAAATTGAATCCCTTTTTACTTGCTTCAATTTCAATTTGAAATTTAAATTAATCAAATCAATACAAGTACCTGTCTGGTTTGGGTTGCAATGTGTTTACTTAATTAATTGTTCAGTTAGCTGTGAAATTGAATTTTAAATGAATTATGTCTGGTGCAAATAATTATTACACAAATGTGTTAGCTATATTTTGTAGAGAAATAATGTACAACAATCTGAAAATACAAATGAAACTAGACTTAATCTTTGTGTTTTCTTGACAAAATTGATGCTAAGAAAATAATGATGAAGATCAAAGCTATATAATTGACTACATCCTTTGCTACCAGATCCACCTTGTTCTATACTGCAAATGTTTCATGTGTATGTTGCTTAGTGACTTTCAAATAAGTTCTACATTGATAACATACCTGCTAAGTACTCCCTATTAAAGTGGAGTTTCTGATATTTTTGTTGTTAATATCTGGTTTTTTCCAAGTTAACCTATCTTTAAAAAAAGGTACATTTGATTAATTTTATAATCTCCTGTCCCATATTTATAACCGCTAGAATTAATACATTCCTTGTTTATACATTTAAATCCCTTTTAAATCACATTTAAGTGTATCTTGTAACGTGTTTTGCTTTATCACTGCTATTTTGGATTTAACTATACTGAGTGTCAAAAGTTTCGCAAACAAATTAAAAATTCAATTTTTTTAAATTGTGAACTCGTAATAACTTTTAACTTCTTTGGAGTTAACAATTTAAAAAATTTGAATTTTTAATTCCTTTGCGAAACTTTTGACACTCAGTATAGATTGGCATGTATGCTTATTGGAATTCAACAATATAGGTTGTTCAAGAAAGATGGCTGACTAAGACATGTGGTTATTTATATCTGATGACCACACCCTTACACATGTTTGTCAGTACATTTGCAACACATTTGAGGTATTTTAGTAAATCAGCTAACAGAAATTAGCACCCAAAAAGCAAGAGAACTGAAATTTGCACCCAAAAGTGAGAGTGCTAATTGTCTCAACGCTATCTTGCTAAATTACCAAAAATACTTCACAAGAAATTGTTATATTATTCTGTGTGAGATGCATGTATTTAAAGATGAGGTCTCAACTTGTACAGAAGAAACATGTTTTTAATGTTTGAATTATTCTGTTACATCACATCGCTTTACATCATTTCAAATGTTATATGGACATATTGTAAATAATTATATAGATCTAAAATTTTGGAGCTGTGACTGTCTTGTTCTTTTAAACATTGCCAGTTTTCTAGGACATTTTTAGCAGTTCTGCTGTTCGGCCATCCTTTGGCATTTTAACTTTCTTGGCCATTGGTCTACCTAAGGAATCCTGCTTTTGAGTCAAAACTAAATAAATTATTACACTGGATTTCAGGGTCAATCAATTTATTCAAAGTAGAATAAACTGGTGAACGAGAATGATGTAAAATGTAATCTGATATTTCCATGACCTAAAACCTACCACATTTGTACAATTAAGCCTGTTGTCTCCAATGAATTAAAGATAGAATCTTCAGAATTTACATTAGTTTTCTGTGTTCGTGTATTGTAATGTAATATATATGCGAATCATTAAATGATATATATCCAGTGAATATGTTTAGTCATCTGAGTAATGTTGGTGGTAGATATCAGTTTACTAATGAAGCACCTAGGTTAGTCAAAGGTTAATATTAAGGCCTTTAATGTTTAAGATAGCAAAAAAAGGGTACATAGGCAGAACATATTGATTTGTTCATTTAAGTGATGTTTCAACTTTTATAAAATGAACGTGACTACCGTAGATTAGCTAACAGTGGTACAGAGTGATTATACTGAAGGCAAATTAATATAGGTTTTGTTTGGGTCTAACTTGTTTGTGTCTCAGACATGTTTTGAGCAGAATCTTCAAATAGTGATAGAACAAAACACTTCCTTTTTTTGAAGGCAAGTAAGTCAGGCTTGATTTGATATATGGTTCAAGTCATTGGGGGCACCAGAAACATACAACGAACTTACTTATTTGTTGGCCAAAACAAATTGTCATTAGCACCATGTCCATTTTTTCCCATTTTTATCACACTGGTGAGTGTTGTGGCCCGTCCCACCCTCCTGTTAAGTCATTTGTCATTGTTTGTTTAATTTTCTCACCTTATTGGTATGTTAATTTGTGTATTAGACAGTTCTATTATTTGAAGCCATAGTACAGAAAAGTAGGTCTTCGAGGAGATATTACTTTTTAGGTTTTCTGGCGATGTCATGTTACCCTGATGTAGATCTTTCAGCCGTTATAAATTGGTTTCTATATTTTTTTCTGGATGTCAATCTGGAGATCAATCTACAGAACTCTATAACAAATTGCTACGCAAAAACTAACATATTAACATGCCTATAGTTTTGTTACGGATTGAAACAAGTACCATGTGGCTATTCCACGAATATTGCAGTAAGGATAGTCTATACTTTGGTTATGGATAGAAAAAAGGACCTTGTTGTTGTTCCACGAATATTACAATTCATCAGCTCAACCTTAACAGTTTGCATAGTCTTAAATATTCAGAAATACTAAATGGTGTCTAATAAAGTGTTGGGTACAAACTGTATTCCAACTGAGGTTACTTGGTGGTTTGTCCCCCTCTGATATTGTGAATTGATAGCCAGCATTCTTTACATCATTTCATTGGTTTTATACAATACGTTGCTGATGCACTTGAAATAGGGAACTTCCTTGACAAAAAAGTACCAATTGTTTAGCAATCAAAAACAAATAGCGGGAACAATTGCACCAAAAGCTCCTTTAACCTTCATCGATTGTTGTGTGATATCACCAACTAAAGACTTGCCTCTGTTAATCTCTGATATCCATAGTGTTTTGTTTATAACCTCAAACAATAATGGAAACATTGTATAAATGGTAGCTGTGAGAGAATACTGCCACTTCAAGATGATCGAGTGATCTCAGTCGATAAATATTCATTTACTGCCTATTATTTATTATGGTTTTGTAATGGCAAACTCAGTTTCTCATGTCAATATGTCAGTTTTTTTCTGGAAGGATGTCATTTCCATAAAATATAAACTCTCTCTGGAATCATTATTTCTACATCGATGCTTTGTTCATGTAGTTAAAAGGAAATAGGAAATGGTTGTTGGGTGTAATAAATTCCATAAGATCGACTTTTACAGTTCATACAGAGCGGCATTGAAGAAGAAATTGGGTAAAACAAACGCATAACATTGAGTGTTACTAGTTGTACCAGAATGTTCCCAAATTGGCAATGTTCTCTGCATGTGACACTTTTGTTTACTTTACATAGAGATAAGCACAAAGAAGCATCAATGCATGATAATCAGTCCTATCGATTCATGACCCAGGAACATACAGCGCAACGCTATGTGCCATAATAATGGTCTTTTATGTGATACATTGCACCTTGTGCTGATTGGTAGTTTACTTACTAATATGGAAACTATGGTGCAGCGAATTTTGACATTTGTCGTACGTTCTGGTGCATGTACCTATTTCTGATTATGTTCAGGCATGATATAGCATTGTTGGCATTCTGCATGCTCGCCATGTAAATTCATTTTGCATGGAACGTTAATTAAGTTTGTACTTTTCTACTTTCTGTGGGAACCATAGATTGTCATCTCATTATATAGCGAAAACAGTATGCGGTAGATTAATCATGGAAAAATGTTTCTTATAGATACCAGAAGCCTAATCAATTTTTGATCTACTGAGCGTTATTTATTAATTAGTGACGTAAGCTTCAATAAATTGTTGATGAGGATTATGAGGGGAATGAGATAGGATTGTTACGTTTCCAGGAATAGAAGCAAAACTGGTGTAACTCATTATAGGGGAAAGATGCGTTTACACCAATTATGATTCAAATATGGAAGATTGGTATTGATCGTAAGATTAACATACTATGTAGTTATTTGTTAGATACTGGAACTGTTGCCTAGATTTGAGGATATGCGGGGATCTATTTTGAGTCACCGGAATGAAGTTGGAGTTGGTTAATTTATTAATGACACTGAATATCAAAGGTTATTCTACTTATTGAACGGTTGCCACCATTGTTTATCATTTGTAGTTTTGTCCCTGCAGTACTCAAATATGTTTGCATGAAAATATATTTTGGAATTACTGATTTTAGATCACCACAATAACACGTCACAATGACAAACACAGAACTGAAGACGGGAAAGAAAAACTAACTTGCTAGAAACACCCACTGACATGTGTCAATTTGTAATACATTGTTTGGTTACTTGAAGCCAACATTGTGGCATAGCTTGGTGAAACTTATGAGCTCGTCATTTGATTTTCTAGTTCTGTTGTGTGTGGATATTGTGCCGCGTACTTGTGTTGTTACTGTTTTCTCTGTTCGGCTGGTTAAGATAAGTGCTGCCTTAATCCTTCAATCATATCTCGTTGGACCAATCAACGTGTAAGAGACACTAAAAATTGTACAACCTAACATTAATTTATTAAACTACTTAAACATACAGCCAATACCGTAAATATTGCTCTCTCCATAATGTATGCATTAGATAAGTATACAGTTTCAACATTCAACGTTTGTATAATGTACTATAATACATAACGTCTCTTACACTGCTGTCAACTTTTAGGTAGGAGGTAATACAATCTTGTAAATCTCGACTATTTTCTTGTTCCTTGCTTCAAGTAAAATCTCCTGAATAATTTACTATACGATGTTTAAATAGCTTTGCTTCAAAGGAATTTGTAAAACAAGCAAGCTGACTCCTGTTCCTCTGGAAACCTGATATATGATCTGACAGGAAATTTATGGTTTCCTATTTATATCAAGGTAATCATAACATGAAACGTTACTAAGGATCACCCATGAACATCCTTTCATTATGTACACACCTGTAAAATTAATAGGGTATTTAGTAAACTGGTTTATCTAGTTTTCTGCTTAAATAATTGAATAATTAATTAACATATTTTAGTGCAGTATATAGTTTGTGTCTTAAAATTGTATGAATTCGCTTGTGATAAAATATAGAATGCATAAAAGTAATACTAAAATACTATGAGTCTAAAAGGCAAAATGTTTGTGATGTGTTCCGCATATCATGTATCATCACTGAAAATCTCACTCACCAACACATAACCATATATATGATCCACATTGGTACTTACTGCAATCAATCTTTGAGGAAAAGAATGAGTGCGAATGGCACAAAAGCCCAAATATAACAAAAAAGTAGCACGAAAGATTTCAAAACACAAACAACATTTGCAGATTAGAAACTCTGGCCACATGTACATAGTATTACACCAAAATGAACAACAGAAATATAATCTTCACTGCGACAAACTCTACAGCTTACCCTGACTGCATGTCGCCACATTAAAGAGCCGACAGACAACAACACATCTCAATGAAGACTACACATCACGAAGAAAAATTAACACAGTTTATTTTATCTCCTAGTTTTGTGTCTCTCTTATACACTTGATGAATTTAAGTGGTGAGCATAGGTGACAAAATAACATCATCTAATAAAACCCGAACGACAGAAAGAAATTCATCCGTTAATAACAAATAGGGTGATGTAAATGGTCGATTTGACTGAAATATTTTGACACGTTAAAATTGAGATGGATTTCTCTAGACTGTCTAACAGCAATAATGTCTGTGTGTTTATGATGTGTTTAAACTGTCGCATTTTGTTCAATTTACTTCAGTTACGTACTACAGCCAAGTTGTCTTTGAGTTGTTGGATTTTATAATCGTCAAGTACTTATTTACCCTTATGCTTGCAACTGACTACATACACTCTGGAGAACACGAATTACTTAACACAGTAAAAGGGGTTTTCGTGTTTATGACGGGGGCTATAACATGACTTTTATGTACATATTTTTGAGGTCATGGTTTATTGAACATATTCGAGGATTTTATTTGTTCTTGTTCATGTTTGTGTTTGTCTTTTTAAGGCTATTTTTGTTGATTGTCACCTTCCCTGTTAGTTTGTCATTTTTATTTCATAACTTTATTATGTAATATTCTTAAATTCATGTGTTTCTGTTCCGCGAATTCTCAGTAATAACAGAACATGAATATTGAACCAACGTGTTTTGAGATTCTTCTATTGTTGTAAGGTCGCTCTTTAGTACCACCTTGTTCTCATAGTCTGTCAAACATATATAATTCATCAGATGAAAATCGAATCAGATATATTTTATGATATGATCGTATTGAAATTATCCCATGATTAATTGTTCTGGTAGGTTGATACAAACATTCCTCTAGGGAAATTAGTTTGTACCCTTCCTGCACTAGATTATTATAAAGTTGTTGTTCGTGGCAATAATGAATGAGTGATTGACCTAGATTGTTTGTTGATGTGGTTGTGATTGGTACGAGTCAATCAATACTCGTACTATGTTAGTATACGCTTCCCGCTCGCAAAACTTTCATTAATTTATGGATATGAAATATTAAGCATAATCACACTGTTTGTTAATGAGGCACTGGTGTGTTGTCCTTGAAGTTATATGGTAGCGATAGTGTCATATATTACGTTCATTATAACCTATACGGTTGTACAGTCTAATACGGACCGTAGGAGGTCAAAGATTGATGAATATACATTTACTTTTCTATATATTGCTTGTCCGCTATGATTACATACTCAGCTCATGTCATCCATATCTTGGGGATTGGTTTGTTATTTTATAAGAGCAAGGTGTTGTTAGGTATACATAAGTTCCATGTAAAATAACACAAGCGTAGAAAATGTTTTATATTACACCAGTAGCCAGGCTTAATTTGTCTTGCATCTTGATACATATGGGCGAGAAAATATTTAAAACCATGTGTACTTCTAAGAATGAATATTATTATATTAGTGCTGATCACACTTTATCATTGGGCTGCATTAATGTAGAATCGACACGACTTGATCTCCACGTATTTCTGTATGGATATTGTACAACATCACAAACAACCGTTACAGTAGACGTTACTTCCAGAGTCAATCAATTTATTCTGACGGAGAAGAAACTGGTGAACAAGAATGATGTAAAATGTAATCTGATATTTTCATGACCCAAAAACCTACCATTTTTGTATAATTAAACTTGTTGTCTCCAATGAATTAAAGATGTAATCTGCAGAATTTACATTAGTTTTCTGTGTTCGTGTATTGTAATGTAATATATATGCTAATCATTAAGTGACATATATACAGTGAATATGTTAAGTCATCTGGGTAACTGTTGGTTGTAATTATCAGTTTGCAAATAAAGCAACTAGATTAGACAAAGGTTAATATTAAGGAAAAACGCATTTAAGCTAGCATAGTAAGGGTTCGCACGGGTAGGTAGAAAAGATTGATTTGTTCAATTATTAATAAGTGATATTGCCACTTTTATAACAATGGAAGTGACTACAGTAGCTTAGCTAGCAGTGGTACTGAAGCAAATAAAAATATGTTTGTTATTGGTATTTTTAACTTGCTTTGCGCTAAATTATGATTTGAGTACAATCTTTGAATAGTGGTAGAAAAAAAATACTTTCATCTTTGGAGGTCAGTAAAAAGTCTTGGGTCAGGGTTTATGTGATGTATGTTACTAGAAACTCCAGAAATGAGCTATAAGAAATAGACATTATCATCATGTTCATTTTGTCCTTGTTTATCACTAGTGACTGTTGCCCCTCATTCCCACCATTATTATAAATCATTTGTCATTGTTTTGTAGAATATTCTCACCTTATTGGTATGTCAGCTTGATTTTTGGACAGTTGTATTACTTAGCACCGGAATACCGTGAATTCCAGCTGTTATTGCTTTCTATGTTTTCGGGTGATGTCAGGTTACTCTGATCTAGGTCTTTCTGTCGTTATAAATTGGCTTTCTATTTGTTTTCTGGGTTTCAATTTAGAGATCATTCTACAGGACTCTATAATAAATTGCAATACAAAAATCAACATCAAATACCTCCAGTTTTTATGGCTTAAAACAATGAACATGGTTCTGTTCCACAAATAAACCAAACTATCAGCACAACCTAAACAGTCTGCATGGTCTTAAATATTCAGAAACACTGAAGTGTTGGACAATACTGTATTCAAACTCTGATATTATTTATTGATAGCCTGCATTCTTTACAGCCTTTTAGTTGATATTTCAGACCAAACAATACTGATGCAATTGGTGTATATTTCTTGACAATAAAGTCCAAATAGTTTAACAAGAACACAAATAACAGGCACAGTTGTCCCAAAGCTCTTATAACCTTCATCGATTGTTGTGTGATCCTGGCAACTGAAGACTTGCCTTTGTTATTCTCTGATATCAATAGTGTTTTCTTTATAACCTCAAACAATAATGGAAACATTGTATAAATGGTAGCTGTTACAGAATACCACCACTTCAAGATGATCGAGTGATTTCAGCCGATAAATGTTCATTTACTGCCTATTATTTATTGTGATTTTGTAATGGTAAGCTCACTTTCTTGTGTCAATATGTCAGTTTGTTTCTCGAGAGGCTGTTATTTTCCATAAAATATTGTCTCTTTCCCTAGATTATTTATCTCTGTACATTCAATTTGATGCTAGTTTTTCTCTTGTAGTTAAAAGGAGATAGGAGAGGGCTGTTAAAAGTAATTAATGTCTTTAGATGGACTTTTACAGCTCATGTAGACGGGTATTGAAGTATGTGTAATTTTGCAATTATGATTGTTCACAAGGGTATTATGATGGTATGGAATTACTATCAAATATTATTGAATGAACTAATGTGAAAGACCTTAGTTATATAAAACGGAAGTTATCTTTTAAATTGGTTTTCTGACATCAATATGTCGATTCTGGTGTGTTCAGGTCAACCAAGATAGCTAAATCAACTACCTGCTCTGGGCCAGGTTATAAAACATATGAGCAAGGAAGTAAACAAGTCAGCAAGTACTTGTCTAACAAGTTAATTCTAAGGTTTAAAATAGGTATAAGACAAAAATAAATGAACATATTATTTTTAAGGTTGATTTTTTACACGGTCAAAATAAAGAAAATCGGACACGAAATGCAGCACTCAAGCTGAACAACCATGTACATAAAACCTAAAAACATCACATACCAAAATTACACGGCACCATACCCAACACTCCAACAAATTGGATCACCTGTCTTCAGTAACTGACTGCTGCGAGAATCATCATGGACCCCACTGTCTATGATAGCTAAAGAAGCTCTACCCAATTTGTTACCACCTAACCAGCATTAACATACTTTATTGATTCTTGATTCTTCACCATGACGTGTTTAAGATTATAGTTAAAGTAAAAATAAAAAACCTAATATTAAATATATCAAGCATGTTTGATAGTCAAACTAATTACCAATTCCTAAATAAACGTTTCTAATCGCATTGAGCCACTTTTATAGTTGATCATCTTTCAAACCCCAAATACTCGTAACTGTGTCCATACGTTATTGAGAGTTTAGACCCGTATATTTCTTATATTTTATAAATACCAATAAACAATAAATGAAAAGATGTTGTAGTGTTAATGGACATTTTATTACCTTTCTGGTTCATGTACTCAATTATGTACATTGTCTCCCTGTGACCGTTTGACTATTTGTCCTTGGATTCTAATTAATATAAGTTCAGGTATGGTATAGTATTATTGGCATTCTGAATGCTCCCCATGTGAATTCATTTTGCATCGAACGTTAATTAAGTTTGAACTTTTCTACTTTCTGTGAGAACCATAGATTGTCATCTCATTATATAGTGAAAACAGTATGTGGTAGATTGGGCATGGAAGAATGTTTCTTATAGATACCAGAAGCCTAATCAATTTTTGATCTACTGAGCGTTATTTATTAATTACTGACGTAAGCTTCAATAAATTGTTGATGTGGATTATGAGGGGAATGAGATAGGATTGTTACGTTTCCAGAAATAGAAGCAAAACTGGTGTAACTCATTATAGGGAAAGATGCGTTTACTCTAATTATGAGTCTAATATGGAAGATTGGTATTGATTGTAAGATTAACCTACTATGAAGTTATTTGTTAGATACTGGAACTGTTGCCTAGATTCTAGGATATGCGGGTATCTACTTTGAGACACAGGATTGAAGTTGGAGTTGGGTAATTTATTAATGGATAATTACACGGTTCCAACATTGTATAATGTACTATAATACATAACGTCTCTTACACTACTGCCAACTTCTAAGTAGGAGGTAAAACAATCTTGTAATTGTCGACTATTTTCTTGTTCCTTGCTTCAAGTCAAATCTGCTAAATAATTTACTATCCGATGTTCAAAAATCTTTGCTTCAAAGGAATTTGTAAAACAAGCAAGCTGCCTCCTGTTCCTCTGGAAACCTGATATATGATCTGACAGGAGATTTATGGTTTTATTTTTAATTCAAGGTAATCATAACATGAAACGGTATTAATGATCGCACAGGAACATCCATGCATTATGCAAACACCTGTAAAATGAATATGGTATTTAGTACAAAGGTTTTTTCTAAAATAGTTTGCTGCCTAACTAATGGAATAATTAATTTACATAGTTTAGATCAATACATAGTTTGTGTCTTAACATTATATGTTTGCGCGTGTGATACATAAAATAAAGAATACATACAGGTAATAAAATGATACGATGAGCCTACATAGTAAAATGTTTGTGATGTGCATCACAAATCATGTATCATCACTGCAAATCTTACGCACCAACCCATAACAGTACACACAATCCACAATGGTACTTGTCAGTTGTTACAGCCAATCGTTCAGGGTAAGAATGAGTGCGGAAGGCACAAAAGACCACATAAAACAAGAAAAATAGCACGAAAGATAAAAAACACATAAACAACATTAATTTTGCAGATTACAAACACTAGCCACGTGTACAAACACCAAAATGAACAACAGAAAATTAATCTTCACAGCGAAAAAAACTCTACAGCCTATCCTGACTGGGTGTCGCCACATTAAAGAGCCTGCAGACAACAACGCATCTCAACGAAGACTACACATCACGAAGAAAAATTAACACAGTCTAGTTTTGTTTCTCTCTTAAACACTTGGTAAGCATAGGTGACGAAAAAACATCATCTAATAAAACTCGAACGACAGAAAGAAATTGATCCGTTAATAACAATAGGGTGATGTAAATGGTCGATTTGACTGAAATATTTTGACAGTTAAAATTCATATGGATTTCTCTTGACTGTCTAACTGCAATAATGTCTGTGTGTTTATGATGTGTTTAAACTGTCGCACTTTGTTCAATATACTTCAGTTACGTACTACAGCCAAGTTGTCTTTGAGTTGTTGGATTTTATAATCGTCAAGTACTTATTTACCCTTATGCTTGCAACTGACTACATACACTCTGGAGAACTCAACCCAGTAAAAGGATTTTTCGTGTTTAGGACGGGGGCTATAATATGACTTTTATATACATATTTTTGAGGTCATGGTTTATTGTACATAATCGAGGATTTAAACCTATAAAAACCTACCACTTTTGTATAATTAAACTTGTTGTCTCCAATGAATTAAAGATAGACCTGCAGATTTTACATTATATTTCTCTGTTCGTGTATTGTAATGTAATATATGCTAATCATTAAATGACCTATAAACAGTGAATATGTTTAGTCTGAGTAATTATTTAAACCTTTCGGTCAAGGATAACCCATGAAAGTGCAAGCACTTATTTCCAATGGGGTCCTGTGTTTTTGCTGAAGGGACATCAGGTGGAAGAGACAGTGGTGTGATACAAAGTGTCCGGGCGCGATGCCCTAGCTCTTTCCTAAGAGAGACCATGGTTCATTAACGTGCTCGGTGTATAGCACCGATACACGCGCGACTACCCCTGCGTTGCTAACTAGTTCATTTCTAGTTAGGTGGGAAACACAGAAAAGCGTTTCAGAAATGATCAAGTGCCCCGGCCGAGGGTCGAACCCGGGACCTCTCGATCAGCAGTCAAGCAGGCTATCCGCTCGTCCACCGTAACATCTGAGTAACTGTTGGTGGTTGATATCAGTTTACTAATGCAGCACCTAGGTTAGACAAAGTTTGATATTAAGGCATAAAACTTGTAAGGTAGCTAAGTAAGGGTACGTAGGTAGTAAATATTGATTTGTTCATTTAAGTGATATTACAACTTTTATAAAATGAACATGACTACCGTAGCTTAACTTACAGTGGTACAGAGTGATACTGAAAGCAAATTAATACAGGTTTTGTTAGGGTCTAACTTGTTTGTATCTAACACATGTTTACAGCAGAATCTTCTTAGAGTGATATCATACTACTTATTTTGAATGTCAGTAAAATATCTCGGGTCAGGCCTAAACTTCTTTATTTGATACATGTATATGTTACACCTTAGTGAAGACACAATACACATGCAGTTACAAACTTGTACTTATTTGCTGATCGAAATAACCTATATAAAATAAAAATTATCATTATGTCCATTTGTGTCCATGTTTATCACTGGTGACTGTTGCTCCCCTTCCCGCCCTCCATCATTTGACATTGTTTTGTAGAATTTTCTCACCTTATTGGTATGATGGTTTGTGTATAAGACAGTTATATTGGCAACATGTTAACATGAACTAGGCCTTCCAGCAGAGATTACTTTTTAGGCTTTCTGGTGATGTCATGTTACCGTGATCTAGATCTTTGAGCCGTTATCAATTGGTTTCTATATTTTTTTCTGGATGTCAATCTGGAGATCAATCTACAGAACTCTATAACAAATTGCTACGCAAAAACTAACATATTAAGGTGTCTATAGTTTTTTTACGGAATGAAACAAGTACCATGATACAATTGCACGAATATCGCAGTTTGCATGTAGTCAACCTCAAACAAATTGCAAAACAGAGTTTCTTTGCATTTTCATCATCTACAGACTATTATTGACTACAGACAAAACGTCAAATATGCGAGTTCAGTGGGGAAAATAAAAAAAAATCGACATGTTTAAGGTCACTTTTGGTAGCAATTTCAGCAATTTTCTTATTTCATACTACATGGGAAATTTTAAGTTCTAACAATTCCTGTGTAAGTCTTTAAATATTTACTAATTGCACCTTAAAGCTTATATTTTCTGAAAGATACAACCTTCTTCTATCGAATACAAATATTGATTTTATCATCAGACAATTTACTTTTCATATATATGCCAGTCTACGTGTTGGTGTACTACCCATTCAAATGTTGACAAAATGACTCAAAATAGCACTTGGAAGGGGAAACAAAAGTTTTATTCATTTCTTTAATATTAATCCAATTTGTTTAAAATTTACGCATATCATGTGTTGTATACATGTGTGTCTTATGGAAAAAGAATATTTGTGTTTGGACAGTATACAATACAGACAATATACAAAATGTACACGAATCTATCGATTCTGGAGAAATAGTGATTGTTCTCTTTGTCTGTTCGTCCACAATTGCATTTGTATTCACAATTTTGACTCTATGATTATGAAACTTGGTCAGAGTGATCATCTGAACAAAATTAAGACCAAAGTAGAAAATGGATGATAAAGGGTAAAAAACTAGGTCACTACGTCAAATTGTTGCAAAACCTTGTGTAGTCGCTAGAGGTCATAATGTTGACCTCATATTTATGAAACTTGGTCACAATAATAATATCAACAAAATATAGGTCAAAGTTATAAATTGGGTCATCCGGGGTCAAAAAGTAGGTCGCTAGTTAAAATCAAAGGTAAACGTTGTGTAGGTACAAAATTCACAATTTTGGTCTAATATTGATGCAACTTGGTCACAATGCTCATATCAAAACATCTAAGACAAGTATGTTATTGAGTTATTTGGGTCAAAATAAGGCCAATAGGTTAAAATAATTGATGCGACTTTTTGGCTCATGAAGGTTTGTTTATTATTTGACCTAGTGACCTAGTTTTAACTCATGATAAGTAAATATTGAATTTGACCTACATTTTGTCTTCATGATCCATGTGACATAGTTTCATAAAAATTAGGTAAAAAGGGTGCATTCTAAAGATTTGTTCTATAATTTGGCCTAGTGACCTAGTTTTTAACTCAGGTTAATCCAATTTCATACATGACCTTGATTTTTGTAAGGTGATCATTGTGACTAAACTTCACACGTGTAAGGTTGAAATAGCGACCCCTGGTGACTATATCTTGTTTTTTCTATGTTTTGACCTAGTGACCTAGATTTTGGCTCCGGTTAACTCAAAAATTTTTTTTACCTAGATAAGCTTACGATGATTATTGCTGCCAAGTTTCATAAAAATCAGACCAAAATTGCGACCTCTAAGCACGATGTAAAAATAAGTTACTGGTACAAGTCAATATTTATTTACATCAAAAGTGACAAATATCGCGAAAACATGTGACAATTGAATATATTTGTAAATATCTCAAAAAGTCCCACAAATATTCCATTAGGACATTTTGTACGTTGCTAAGGATAGCTTTACGCACCATATAAACACAAAACTGTTTGTTTTGCAATTAGTTTGAGGTTAAAAGTTAAAATGACTGGACTAATGGTCAATACTTTGGTTATGGATTGAAAAAAGGACCTTGTAGTTGTTTCACGAATATTACAAACCATCAGCTCAAGCTAAACAGTTTGCATGGTCTTAAATATTCAGAAATACTAAATGGTGTCTAATACAGTGTTGGGTACAAACTGTATTCCAACTAAGGTCACTTGGTGGTTTGTCCCCCTCTGATATTGTGAATTGATATCCAGCATTCTTTACATCATTTCATTGGTTTTATACAATACGATGCAGATGCACTTGAATTGATGAAAATTCATTGACAAAAATAGTCCACATCGTTTTACAATTGAACACAAATAGCAGGAACGATTGCTCCTTATCTCCTATGACCTTCAACGATTGTTGTGTAATCTCACCAACTAAATACATGCCTGTGTTATTCTCTGATATCCATAGTGTTCTGTTTATAATCTCTAACAATAATGGCAACATTGTATAAATGGTAGCTGTTACAGAAAACTGCCACTTCAAGATGATCGAGTGATCTCAGTCGATAAATGTTCATTTACTGCCTATTATTTATTGCGATTTTGTAATGGTAAGCTCAGTTTCTCATGTCAATATGTCAGCTTTTTTTCTGGAAGGATGTTATTCCCATAAAGTATATACTCTCTCTGTATTAATTATTTCTACATCAATGCTTTGTTCTTGTAGTTAAAGGAGAATAGGAAATGGTTGTTGGGTGCAATAAATTCCAAAAGATAGACTTTTACCGTTCATACATAGGGGCATTGAAAAAGAAATTATTTAAAACAAATGCATAACTTTTAGCGTTACTAGTTGTACCAAAATGTTTCCAAGTGAGAAATATACCCGTTCAGTGACACTCTTTGTTACTTTACATAAAGATAAAAACGTAGAAGCAACAATGCATGATACTCAGTCCTATCGTTTCACGGCACAGGAACATATAGCGCAACACTATGTGCCATAATAACGGTCTTTTATGTGATACATTGCACCTTGAACTGATTGGTAATTACTTACTAATATGGAAACTATGTTGCAGCGTTAATTGACATTTGTCTTACCTTTCTGGTTTATCTACTGGTTTCTGTAGAACGCATGTCTCCCAGCGATCGGCGGTCCTTTCTCAGGCATGTTCAGGCATGATTTAGCATTGTTGGCATTTTCCATGCTCGCCATGTGAATTCGTTTTGCATCGAACGATAATTAAGTTTGTAGTTTTCTACTTTCTGTGAGAACCATAGATTATATAGTTAAAATAGTATGCGGTAGATTAAGCATGGAATAATGTTTCTTATAGATACCAGAAGCCTAATCAATTTTTGATCTCTTGAAGGTTATTTATGAATTTGTGACGTTATTTATTAAGTAGTGACGTAAGCTTTAATAAATTGTTGATGTGGATTATGAGGGGAATGAGATAGGATTGTTACGTTTCCAGGAATAGAAGCAAAACTGGTGTATTTTAGATCACTACAATCACACGTCACAATGACAAATACAGAACTGTACACGGAAAACGAAAACTGAATTGCTAGAAAGACCAACTGACATGTGTCAATTTGTAATACATTGTTCGGTTACTTGAGGCCAACATTTTGGCATAGCTTGATGAAACTTGGACAGTTGATTGTCTCGTTCTGTTGTGTGTGATTATTGTGCCGTGTATTTGTGTGGTTACTGTTCTCTGCTCGGCTGGTTGAGATTAGTGATGCCTTAATCCTTTATTCATATCTCGTTGGACCAATCAACGTGTAAGAGACACTTTAAATTGTACAACCTAACATTATTTTATTAAACTACTTAAACATACAGCCAATACTGTACCTATTGCAGTCTCAATAGTGTATGCATTAGATAATTACACCGGGCTGCAATATTGTATAATGTCTTATAATACATAGCTTCTCTCACACTGCTGCTCACTTTTTGGTAGGTGGTAAAATAATCTTGTAAATGTCAACTATTTTCTTGTTCCTTGGTTCAAGTACAATCTGCTGAATAATTTACTATACGATGTTAAAATACCTAAGCTTTAAAGCAATTTGTAAAAACAGGCAAGTTGCCTCTTGTTCCTCTGAAACCGGATATATGTTCTGACATTTTTAATTCAAGGTAATCATAACATGAAACGTTATTAAGGATCACCCATGAACATCCTTTCATTATGTACACACCTGTTAAATAAACAGGGTATTAAGTAAATCAGGTTTATCTAAACTTGTATGCTGCTATAATAAGTTTATTAGCATAATTTAGTGCAGTATAGAGCTTGTAACGCATGTGATAAATAAACAAGTAAACAATGATTCGATGAGTCTACTTAGTAAAATGTTCGTGATGTGTATCACATATCATATATCATCACTGCAAATCTCACGCACCAACCCATAACCGTACACACGATCCACAATGGTACTTGTAAGTTGTTGCAGCCAATCGTGCAGGGTAAGAATGAGTGTGGAATACAAAACGACCACATAAAACAATAGCACAAAAGATAAAAAACACAAACAACATTTGCAGATTACAAACACTAGCCACTTGTACAAACATCAAAATGAACAACAGAAAAGTAATCTTCACAGCGAAAAAACTACAGCCTACCCTGACTGGATGTCGCCACATTAAAGAGCCGACAGACAACAACACATCTCAATGAAGACTACACATCACGAAGAAAAATTAACACAGTTTATTTTATCTCCTAGTTTTGTGTCTCTCTTATACACTTGATGAATTTAAGTGGTGAGCATAGGTGACAAAATAACATCATCTAATAAAACTCGAACGACAGAAAGAAATTCATCCGTTAATAACAAATGGGGTGATGTAAATGGTCGATTTGACTGAAATATTTTGACACGTTAAAATTGAGATGGATTTCTCTAGACTGTCTAACAGCAATAATGTCTGTGTGTTTATGATGTGTTTCAACTGTCGCATTTTGTTCAATTTACTTCAGTTACGTACTACAGCCAAGTTGTCTTTGAGTTGTTGGATTTTATAATCGTCAAGTACTTATTTACCCTTATGCTTGCAACTGACTACATACACTCTGGAGAACACGAATAACTCAACCCAGTAAAATGGGTTTTCGTGTTTATGACGGGGGCTATAACATGACTTTTATGTACATATTTTTGAGGTCATGGTTTATTGAACATATTCGAGGATTTTATTTGTTCTTGTTCATGTTTGTGTTTGTCTTTTTAAGGCTATTTTTGTTGATTGTCACCTTCCCTGTTAGTTTGTCATTTTTATTTCATAACTTTATTATGTAATATTCTTTAATTCATGTGTTTCTGTTCCGCGAATTCTCAGTAATAACAGAACATGAATATTGAACCAACGTGTTTTGAGATTCTTCTATTGTTGTATGGTCGCTCTTTAGTACCACCTTGTTCTAATAGTCTGTCAGACATATATAATTCATCAGATGAAAATCGAATCAGATATATTTTATGATATGATCGTATTGAAATTATCCCATGATTAATTGTTCTGGTAGGTTGATACAAACATTCCTCTAGGGAAATTAGTTTGTACCCTTCCTGCACTAGATTATAATAAAGTTGTTGTTCGTGGCAATAATGAATGAGTGATTGACCTAGATTGTTTGTTGATGTGGTTGTGATTGGTACGAGTCAATCAATACTCGTACTATGTTAGTATACGCTTCCCGCTCGCAAAACTTTCATTAATTTATGGATATGAAATATTAAGCATAATCTCACTGTTTGTTGATGAGGCACCGGCGTTTGTCCTTGAAGTTATATGGTAGCGATAGTGTCAAATATTACGTTCATTATAACCTATACGGTTGTACAGTCTAATACGGACCTTACGAGGTCAAAAATTGATGAATATACATTTACTTTTCTATATATATATGAATATATATTGCTTGTCCGCTATGATTACATACACAGCTCATGTCATCCATATGTTGGGAATTGGTTTGTTATTTTATAAGAGCAAGGTGTTGTTAGGTATACATAAGTTCCATGTAAAATAACGCATGCGTAGAAAATGTTTTATATTACACCAGTAGTCATGTTTGGTTAATTTGTCTTGCGTCTTGATACATATGGGCGAGAAAATATTTAAAACCATGTTAAATTCTAAGGAATGAATATTATTATGTTAGTGTAGATCAAACGTTGTCATTGGGCTGCATTAATGTAGAATCGACACGACTTGATCTCCACATATTTCTGTATGGATATTGTACAACTTCACCAACAACTGTAAGCGTAGACGTTACTTGTACTGCAGGATTAGTGTGGAATGAAATTATTGCATTGGCTTCCAGAGTCAATCAATTTATTCTGACGGAGAATAAACTGGTGAACACAAATGATGTAAAATGTAATCTGATATTTTCATGACCCCAAAACCTACCACTTTTGTATAATTAAACTTGTTGTCTCCAATGAATTAAAGATAGAATCTGCAGAATTTACATTAGTTTTCTGTGTTCGTGTGTTGTAATGTAATATATATGCTAATCATTAAATGACATATCGCTGGCTAAGAACAAGAAGGTCGTAACTACCAAATCGATATAATGAGAAAACAAAAGAAAACTGTCTGTAATTTACTCTTTACCTATGGGAAAACACGTTTATAAAACTTCATTTTGGTCAACATGACAATTTCAGATTTTCATGAAAATATGCTCATAAGAAGCGCATTGTGGAGCAGATTTCAAATATGTATGAGTCTTATAACGTCGTAAGATGTAGTTACGACCTTCTGGTTCTAAGCCATCGATATATGCAGTGAATATGTTTAGTTATCTGAGTCACTGTTGGTGGTAGATATTAGTTTACTAATGAAGCGACTTAGTTAGACAAAGGTTGATATTAAGGCATAAAACTTTTAAGATAGCAAAATAAGGATACGTAGGTAGAAAATATTACTTTGTTCATTTAAGTGATGTTTTGTAACTTTTATAAAATGAAAGTGACTACCATAGCTTATTTAACAGTGGTACAAAATGATACTGAACGCAAATTAAAATATGTTTTGATTGGATCTACCTTGTTTGTGCCTAACACGTGTTTTATAAAGAATCATCAAATAGTGATAGAACAAAACACTTCCTTTTTTTGGAGGCAAGTAAAATATCTTGAGTCAGGCTTGATTTGATATATGGTAAAAGTCATTGAGGGCACCAGAAACATACAACGAACTTACTAATTTGTTGGCCAAAAGGAATTGTCATTATCAACATGTCCATTTTTGTGCATGTTTATCACTGTTGACTGTTGTGCCCCATTACACATTCCTAATAAATCATTTGCCATTTTTTTGTAGAATATTCTTACCTTATTGGTATGTTAATTTGTGTATAAGACAGTTCTATTATTTGAAGCCATGTTACCATTAACTAGGTCTACGAGCAGATATTGCTTTCTTTGTTATCTGATGATGCCTGGTTACCGTGAGCTAGGTCGTTCAATTGTTACAAATTGCTTCCTATATGTTTTCTTGATGTCAGTTTTGAGATCAATCTACAGAACTCTATTATAAATTGCAATACACACACTAATAAAGAATGCTTTTGTTATGGATTGAAACTAGGACCATAACGTTGATTCACAATTTGTCTAAACCTTAAGCACAACTTTAAATTTAAAGTTTGCTTGATCTTGAATATTTAGAAAGACTTTACGGGGTCTGGTAGAAAAAGTTGGAAAACTCTGAATTCAAACTCAGGTCACCTGACATTATCTTGTGAATTGATAGCCAGCATTTTTTACAACAATTAATTGATCTTCAGATCATACGGTGCTGGTGCACTTGAATAGTTGAAACCTCCTAAACAAAAAAGTCCAAATTGTTTTTCAAGTGAAAATAACTGACAGGAACAATTACCTCAAAGCTCCTATAACCTTCATCGATTGTTGTGTGATCCCGGCAACTAATGACTTGCCTCTGTTATTCTCTGATATACATACTTTTTTCTTTATAACCTCAAACAATAATGACATCATTGTATTAATGGTAGCTGTTACAGAATACTGCCACTTGAAGACGATCGAGTGATCTCAGTCGATAAATGTTCATTTACTGCCTATTATTTATTGCGATTTTGTAATGGTAAGCATACTTTCTCATGTCAATATGTCAGGGGTGTTTCTGGAAGGATGTTATTCCCATAAAATATATACTCTCTCTCTCTCTGGATTAATTATTTCTACATCAATGCTTTGTTCTTGTAGTTAAAAGTGAATAGGAAATGGTTGTTGGGTGCAATAAATTCCACAAGATGGACTTTTACAGTTCATACATAGGGGCATTGAAAAGAAATTATTTAAAACAAATACATAATTTTTAGCATTACTAGTTGTACCAAAGTGTTCTCAAGTGAGAAATATACCAGTTCAGTGACACTCTTTGTTACTTTACATAAAGATAAAAATGTAGAAGCAACAATGCACGATACTCAGTCCTATTGGTTCATGGCACAGGAACATATAGGGCAACACTATTTGCCATAATAATGGTCTTTTATGTGAAATGTTGCACCTTGTGCTGATTGGTAGTTTACTTACTAATATGGAAACTATGTTGCAGCGTTAATTGACATTTGTCTTAGCTTTCTGGTTTATCTACTGGTTTCTGTACAACGCATGTCCTCCAGCGATCGTTGGTCCTTTCGCAGGCATGTTCAGGCATGAAATAGCATTGTTGGCATTCTGCATGCTCGCCATGTGAATTCATTTTGCATCGAACGATGATAAAGTTTGTACTTTTCTACTTTCTGTAAGAACCATAGATTGTCATCTCATTATATACCGAAAACAGCATGGAAGAATGTTTCTTATAGATACCAGAAGCCTAATCAATTCTTGATCTACTGAGCGTTATTCATTAATTAGTGACGTAAGCTTCAATAAATTGTTAATGTGGATTATGAGGGGAATGAGATAGGATTGTTACGTTTCCAGGAAAATAAGCCAAACTGGTGTAACTCATTATAGGGGAAAGATGCGTCTACACTAATTATGATCAAATATGGAAGATTGGTATTGGTTGTAAGATTAACCTACTATGTAGATATTTGTTAGATACTGGAACTGTTGCCTGGATTCGAGGATATGCGGGGATCTACTTTGAGACACCTGATTGAAGTTGGAGTTGGTTAATTTATTAATGACACTAAATATCAAAGGTTATTCTACTTATTGAACGGTTGCCACCATTGTTTATCATTTCTAGTTTTGTCCCTGCAGTACTCAAATATGTTTACATGAAAATATATTTTGGAATTACTTATATTAGATCACTACAATCACACGTCACAATGACAAACACAGAAATGTACACGGAAAACGAAAACTAAATTGCTAGAAAGACCCACCAACATGTGTCAATTTGTAATGCATTGTTCGGTTATAGATCTACAACAATCACTCGGCGTTAATGTACTTTTAACTTTCGAGTAATCCGGGTTATAGGAGTGTATTTACTAATAAAGCATACATTAAGAGTTGACATATCAAGTAAAGCACATAGTGCAGTCGGCTAAGCTACTGTGAATTTTACGTAAACTTCAAAACTGAGCGAATGAGTTCGAATCCCATTCCACTTTATTTTTTTTAAATTTTGCTCGGCAAACATTTTTCGTACTTGTCTATTTACAAAGAGATGCATGATCATAAAAGTTTCAGTGCGTAAAAAGCAGATAAGAAATATGTCATAGCTGGTACATAGATATAGCGACGACGCAAAAGATCTCATCGAAAACGTACATAGGTTTTGTATGGAGGAGAAGGAACTAGGACTGAAGTTTTCGCTTGTCAGTGTGTGAGAGGGGGTTGTCAGACTGACAAGAGCTAACATATATATACTGCATATAAGGTTGTCCCAGCGTCGTAACTTGTAGTTCAATTGATACTTACACTGATTCTGACACATTGTATAATTGATATAATGAATATTTGAAAAAAGAATAACGCAAACTATGAATAGAAAAAATATAATGATATGTGATCATAATCAGGTAATACAAGGGATGCATATAGCATTAATGTAAGCATAAGTTTATTAAATAAAAAAACTGTTAGTGGGTCCGAACTCACACTGGAAAGAACAAAATAGACGATTGATAGCGATGTACTATGACCGCTGCACCACACAGACAACTGACAACATACACCATTAGCTAATTCTGACGTTTCTACTGAAAATTCTTAAAATTGTGATTTCTGCGAAGCCAATGACGCAATAAATACAATATCAAGACTAAATTAATGTTAAGGCAACAAAGCGTTTTTTATTAGTGATAAAACGTAAAATTAATAAAATATTAAGAATTAAAATATAAACGTAAAACGATAAAAAATATTGAAATAGAAATTTAATTATTGAAAATGAGTATAGCAGCGGACTCGAACCCACAGTCTATATAAAAGTATGTTTTTGAAAAGAGAACAGTTTATCCACTAAGCCACGTTGCCAACTAGGAGTAAAGTGATATTTTCTTAAACATATCCGTATTTTTTCATAAAATAACGGTAAATATCGTTTCAACCTTGGTATATGGACTGGTCCAGGGGTCATATTTCGAAGGTCGTTGTAGATCTATACTTGAGGCCAACATTTTGGCATAGCTTCATGAAACTTATGAGCTTAGACATTTGACTGTCTCTTTCTGTTGTGTGTGATTATTGTGCCGTGGTATGTGTTGTTACTGTTTTCTCTGCTCGGCTAGTTGAGATGAGTGCTGCCTTAATCCTTCATTCATATATCGTTGGACCAATCAACGTGTAAGATACACTATAAATTGTACAACCTAACATTAATTTATTAAACTGCTTAAACATACAGCCAATACTGTAAATATTGCAGTCTCAATAGTGTATGCATTAGATAATTACACCGGGCTGCAATATTGTATAATGTATAATAATACATAGCTTCTCTCACACTGCTGCTAACTTTTATGTTGGAGGTAAAACAATCTTGTAAATATTGAGTATTTTCTTGTTCCTAGCTTAAAGTCAAATCTGCTGAATAATTTACTATTCGATGTTTAAATATCTTAGCTTCAAAGCAATTTGTAAAACAAGCATGCTGCCTTCTGTTCCTCTGGAAACCTGATATATGATCTGACAGGAGATTAATGGTTTCCTTTTAAATTCAAGGTAATCAAAACATGAAATGTTACTAAGTATCACCCTTGAACATCCTTTCATTATGTTCGCACGTGTAAAATGAATAGGATATTTAGTAAACATGTTAATCTAAAATAAGTTGCTAAATAATTGAATTATTAATTATCATAGTTTAGATCAATACATAGTTTGGGTCTTAACATTATATGTTGGCGCCTCTGGTACATAAAATAAAGAATACATACACGTAATACAAAAACCTCCATAGTAAAATATTCGCGATGTGTATCACATATCATTTATCATCACTGCAAATCTCACGCACCAACCCATAACCGTACACACGATCGACAATAGTACTTGTAAGTTGTTACAGCCGATCGTTCAGGTTGAAAATGAGTGCGGAAGGCACAAAATACCACATAAAACAAGAAAAATAGCACGAAAGATAAAAAAACACAAACAACCTTTGCAGATTACAAACACTAGCCACTTGTACAAACATCGAAATGAACAACAGAAAATTAATCTTCACAGCGAAAAAACTTTACAGCCTACCTTGACGGGATGTCGCCACATTAAAGAGCCGATAGACAACAACTCATCTCAATGAAGACTGCACATCACGAAGAAAAATTAACACAGTTTATTTTATCTCCTAGTTTTGTGTCTCTCTTAAAGACTTGATGAATTTAAGTGGTGAGCATAGGTGACAAAATAACATCATCTAATAAAACTCGAACGACAGAAAGAAATTCATCCGTTAATAACAAATAGGGTGATGTAAATGGTCGATTTGACTGAAATATTTTGACACGTTAAAATTGAGATGGATTTCTCTAGACTGTCTAACAGCAATAATGTCTGTGTGTTTATGATGTGTTTAAACTGTCGCATGTTGTTCAATATACTTCAGTTACGTACTACAGCCAAGTTGTCTTTGAGTTGTTGGATTTTATAATCGTCAAGTACTTATTTACCCTTATGCTTGCAACTGACTCCATACACTCTGGAGAACACGAATTACTTAACACAGTAAAAGGGGTTTTCGTGTTTAGGACGGGGAATATAATATGACTTTTATGTACATATTTTTGAGGTCATGTTTTATTGTACATATTCGAGGATTTAATTTGTTGTTGTTCATGTTTGTGTTTGTCTTTTTACGGCTATTTTTGTTGATTGCCACCTTCCCTGTTAGTTTGTCATTCTTATTTCATAACTTTATTATGTAATATTCTTTAATTCATGTATTTCTGTTCCCCGAATTCTCATTAATAACTGAATGAATATTGAAGCAAAGTGTTTTGAGATTTTTTTATTGTTATAAGGTCACTCTTTAGTACCATCTTGTTCGTGTAGTCTGTGAGATATATATAATTCATCAGATGAAAATCGAATCAGATATATTTTATGATATGATCGTATTAAAGTTTTCCCTTGATTGATTGTTTTAGGGACAATTCATTCCTCTAGGGAAATTAGTTTGTACCCTTCCCGTACTAGATTTATAATAAAGTTGTCGTTCATAGTAATGATGAATGTGATTGACCTGGATTGATTGTTGATGTGGCTGTGATTGGTACGAGTCAATCAATACTCGTACTATGTAAGTGTACGCTTCCCGCTTGCCCAGCCGTTCATTAATAAAGGGATATGAAATATTAAGCGCAATAACACTGTTTGTTAATAAGGCATCGACGTGTTGTCCTGCATGTTGATTTATGGTTGTGATAGCGTCAAATATTACTTTCATTATTACCTATACGGTCGTATAGTCCAAGACGGACCTGGGGGTCAAGCATTGATGAATGTAAATTTACTTTCCTATATGAATATATATTGCTTGTCCGCTATGAGTACATGCTCAGATCATGTCATCCATATGTTGGGAATTGTTCTGTTCTTTTAAAGCTTAAACTATCGTGTATGGTTGTAATGTTGAGTAAACCCTATTTATTTTTACAATACTACAAACTGTTAATTTCATTTACAAAATGCCATATGCCATTTTAAAACTTTATCTGTCAGACCCTTGGGTTTAAAACAATATTAGCGTTGTAGTTAATGTAATACATCCTCTATAGCTGTCATGTAATACTGTCTCTATTCTGCGCGTAGTATGCTGGTTATGGTTTTGGTCGCTTTATGAAGAAGTAAATCTATTTTGTATTTGAAGTTAATTTAGCAAGGTGTCACATAATCTTGAAGTTGTGAAATGTTCGGGTTAGAATTGCGCGTTATAGCAGAACATAACGACAAAACTGTTCTTCCGTTGTATTAATCTGATATTGTTGATTCAATAACATCTGATGAGTATTTTGCAGAGCGATTCCTGACAAAATCATAGGAAGATAATATACGTTTTATGCCTACAAAAGGCTGTGTAATGACTGCATATGCTTGATATGAATTATTCATATCATTTTCCAGACATTAATTCGAAACGATAAACGTGAAGAATTCGTAAGTAACTAAGCTGTCTCATATCTTTTCAAGCCTTAGAAACATACTTGGAATGATGTTATATAATGTGACGACCTGTTGTTATTTAGGTATCTGAAAGATAAAATCTAATGTCTGTCGGATTGTATCACATAATGTCCATCGGGAAGAAAATCTTATAAGGATTCCAAATAATTATTTCTTACTGTTTTCAATGTGTCTCGTATGTCTGTACAAATATACGAAGATGTTCGCTTAATGAATAAAAATACGATCGACTTATATATAATGTATAAGGTTCAAAGTTTGAATTCATCACAAAATTTAAAAAAAACTTAAGCAAATATTTTCGGTGCTTGTGTTCTGTATGTTTTCTTGTGTGTTCCATTTCGCTGTATCTGATGACATTTTAATACAATGTGTACAGTATATAGTTGTTATGCATTCGGATTTTACACATAACGAGTTAACAGTGTTGTCATATACTACAGTCATTGAAGACAAAACAATCACCTCATGACCGTTGTACAAATGCGATCAGTTTACTGGTAAATAATAACGTAAACGTAGTCAAAATTTATGATGAATTGCAAGTTTGTTTCATATTTTTTGTGTACAAATTTGAGCGCAGCTATGAACCTTCAAATGATACATACGGTCAAACAATGTTTTCATTCACCACACCGTCAATGAATTTTGCGTTCATATAAAATGATTAACACAATATGGACATGTAATGAAACGATCTAATCAGTTTGATATCGCGTAATCTACCAAACGGGAAATTGAAAGTTAAATGACCGTTAATGAATTAGTTTGATGTTCCTTGTGAGATTCCCACACGCTCATTTACCATCTATGAACATAAATTTCCTCAAACTACAAATACACGATCAATATAATTATTTTACCATTAGATACTTACCAGGAGCAATTAATAACGGTAGCAATTGATTTACTGGTTAGTATTTTGCACATAAATTCTATTCTATAAATGTCATTTTAATTACGGTCGCCAGCAGCTTTTTTCTTGTGATCATGTGGTAACTGAATGATTACTGTCGTTACCAGTGTTTCATTACGTTAAGTAGCCAATAAAACTTATTCTGATCATATTGGAACTAATTGAAGTTCTTCAATTTATATAATGACCCTACAAGCTCATATAACAGACTATAATGTACGATATTTCAATTACGACTTTGTCCAATTTGGTTTAAATTTAAATTTCACCTTCAATTTGATTTATCATTAATATAGTTTGACTTTGTCATTTATACAATGATACATGTAAACATTTATAATATATAAATGATCAATAGTCAATTACTGGCTAAATATTGACGACAGACAACGGACGCCATATTACGACAACGTACATAGACTGACCACAATAACTCATCAGCGCAACATAATACGTTTATCGAGCACTTGAATATTACCTCGCCGACCCCCATTGGATTCCAATGTTGAACATGTTATGTTATCCCGTAACACTGGCTATTAAAGTGACTTGATATTGAAAATCATCAGCTACCTAAGGAAGAGCAATGATAGTCAGCATTGTTCGTTAACATTATGAACACATATCTGCTGAACAGGTCGTTGTATATACTTAAGGATATATAAATATAACAAAAGAACACGACAGACACAAAACACACGGATTGAATTGATAATTTTGATAATTTACATATTTGCAGTTCCAGAAGGTCACATACCCACTAGGACATAACATATAGCATATATACGTAGTTGACAGGGAAAATACGAACATATATACAAACAAAGAAAATGTAAACATTAGCATACTTCATATTATTATTAATTATAATTATTACAGTCTAAATAGGATTGACATTAGCATAGTTCCTATTATTAATTATAAATATTTAATGATACACTGTATCATATTTCCATTATAAATAGTAGGACACAAACCAAAGCCACACAGCTACGACAGCAGCACCTAGCCACACACGCAAGAGTCAGACATAGTACAAGCCATACACATCCCCAAAAATGGATGTTTCAAGCGAGCCTAATATGCCCACTCCGCAATGAACAAGCCATGATGACAACATAAAATGAACAAGAAATTATACAACTGTGCAGCTGCACTCTTGATGTGATATGACTGTAAGCGAGCAGTTAACGAACCAAATTGCAAGCATTGCATTAACTATGGCTGGGACATTGTTGAAAACAATGCAAATACGATTCCGTTGATTGATTCATTTTCCAAGTGCTGTTATACCATAAACCCGTCACGACAGTGTGCAACTGAAGACAAGTCTTCTGTCAAAAATACAAAGGTTTTGAATGATAACTTGCATGCAGAGCTTGCAATTTCTACGTTTTTCTTTTGGGCTTCTTAAATGTTTGACTTTGTGCATCGCTGCCTTTCCTGCACGATTTGCTATCTATCATTAAAATACTTCAAAGTACCATTTAATTATCGGACTATGTGCACTCACAAGGTCAACAAATATCATTGCATTGTGTTAAATATTACTGTGCTTTGTGCTTTCTCAGGTCAATGATCATAGGAAAAAGCGACAGTTCATTTCAATAAAATGCATCATAAAACAACATTATAAAGGCTTCAGCTATTGTATGTGCATGCATACAGAATATTGTATATGGTAAAATATGTTCAACAACTGTACGTTTGCTGTTTTACAGTTTGTTTCACAGAATAGTCCATCATTAAGCTAAAATTAAATTCAGGACGAATCATTGTTTTCTCAATCTGCAGATCGTGCAGATAATCAGTACATGTGCCTAGAATGTTTCCTTAAAGAACACAACATGGTCACAGTTAGTTACATTAGTGTCATTAAACTTGGATTATTTCCAAATCTAGTTTAAAATTCATTGCACGTGGAAATATCTAAGATGCAGTGATTTTTGCGACAAGTTTTGTCTGGCTATAAGAGCTTTGTAAAGTTTGGAAGGTATGCCTCACTGTTATTACGTCCATATCAATGAAGTAGTCTAAATAGAATGTCTGGCATAATAGGTACATGCACTTGGTTAATACAAAAACTCAATGTTCAAAACCTAGTGCAGCATAGAACAAATATAAATATTAACAGGTTCAAATTAGATATACAAATCAATCAAGTGGATCTAAATGACCCTTTGCAATATTATGAGTAAAGTTGGATAATGTAATTACAGTTTAAATTAAAAAGTCGTGATATCGTTCTATTAACGAATAACATAACGCACAAATATAGCCATTGGATGCGTCAATCATATAAAAGAAAAAAAAAGAAATGCGACCGCAAGCTACAATGCATAATGAAAATAATGAGTAAACAGTAGTTTACAGCAATGTGTAGAATGTGCATGTTGAATAGACGCAATAACAAACTCTACAACTGTTCACTTGGAAACAAAAAAACAACGGAACAAAGTTAATACAATTAATTCAGTAAAAATGTGCTTCTGGAGATTGATGAATCACACTTTGTCACGTAAACATCACAATTGCCTCTAACATACCAGTCTACTAACTCGCTAAACCTCCGCATTTACGGGACATTGCCTCCTCATAGATATTCTCAGGGATGTAAAAGCTATCATTTATGTCAAATAAGACTAACGAAATTAACACGACCGTGGATAATTTATGGATGAAGACAAAACAGAAAGAGCATGAACAATCAGATTATCAGTTTAATTCAATTATCTCATCTCTGTACTTAGTACAGGAACTTTATATACGGTGACTGCGTAGTGCAACATCCACGTATTTTCAAACAATATGACTCAGTTACCAGTGTAGGTCTTGGTACGATTCTTGGGTAGGTCAGTCTTCGTTTGTTTTGCGTTTACATTATTACGGTTCCCACACATTTAAAGAAGTAGGACATTGTCTGATTACAAGTTGATTACTGGTTACCTAATCAATGCAATGAAACCTAGTTTACACTCGTATCACAAGTTCATGGCCTATACCATTATCATCTATAGCAATATTACATCCTCCGGAAAACTACGCAAACTTAATTACAAATGCATTATTATTCATTACTTATGCTTACACTAGCCCACTCACTAATTCACTCCAGGTCATGACAGAATTTTGATACGTGCATACAAATTGCAGGATTGTTCAGTTGGTAATCACCCTCCGACTTCTACAAAGGTTATTCGTGTCTCGTGTATTGTCATAATTACCCGTTTGCATCATTGATCTCATCTTTATAATATACGCACTTCAGAAGTAGTTCCACTTGATTTATTTGTATATCTAATTTGAACCTGTTAATATTTATATTTGTTCTATGCTGCACTAGGTTTTGAACATTGAGTTTTTTTATTAACCAAGTGCATGTACCTATTATGCCAGACATTCAATTTAGACTACTTCATTGATATGGACGTTATAATAGCGAGGCATACCTTCCACTACTCAAACTTTACAAAGCTCTTATAACCAGACAAAACTGGTCGCAAAAATCACTGCATCCTAAATATTTCCACGTGCTATGAATTTTAAACTCGATTTGGAACTAATCCAGGTTTAATGACTCTAATGTAACTAATTGAGCCCACGTTATTTCCTTTAAGGACACATTCTAGGCACATGTACTGATTATCTGCACGATCTGCAGTATAAGAAAACAATAATTCGTCCTGAATTTAATTGTAGTTTAATGATGGAAATGTCTGTGAAAGTTTACTGTAAAACAACACACGTACAGTTGTTAAACATAATGTCACCATATAAAATAATCTGTGTACATGCACATACAATCGATGAAGCCTTTATAATGTTTTTTTATGTTACATTTTATTGAAATGAACTGTAGCTTTTTCCTATGATCATTGATCTGAGAAAGCACGAAGCACAGTTAATTGAAACAATGCAATGGTATTTGGTGACCTTGGTGAGTGCACTTATTCCGATAATAACTGTTATATTCTTGACAGAACAATTGTCTTCAGTTACACACCGTTGTGAGTGTTTAAGTTTCATGTGTTAGTTCAAAATTAGAAAAGGGTTTGAGGGTATAACAGCACTTGGAAAATTAATCAATCAGCGGAAACGTTTTTCTCCTGTTTTGTTTGTTTTCCATTGTATTTGCAATGTCATCAACTATGTCCCAGCCATATTTAATGCTATGCTAGCAATTTTGTTCGTTTACTGCTCGCTTACAGCCGTAACACATCAACATTGCAGCTGCCTACTTGTATAATATCTTGTTCTTTTTATGTTGTCATCGTGGCTTGTACTTTCAATCCGTGTGTTTTGTGTCTCTCTTGTTTCTTTGTTGCATGTTAATTATATAAACTTATATACAACAATCTGTTCAGGAACTGTGTTTTTATGATGTTAACAACTAATGCTTACTAGCATTACTCTTCCTTAAGTAGCTGATGACTTCTCAATATGAAGTCGCTTCAATAGCCAGTGTAATAATATACCATGTTCAACATTGGAATCCAATGGGGATCGGCGAGGTAATATTCAAGTGCTCGATAAACGTATTATGTTGCGCTGATGAATTATTGTGGTCAGTCTATGTACGTTGTCGTAATATGGCGTCCGTTGTCTGTCGTCAATATTTATTTATTAATTGACTATTGATCACGTATTTATTATACATGTTTGTGTGTATCATTATATTAATCAGTTATATTAATAAGTCAAGCTATATTAATGATAAATCAAATTGAAGGTGCAGTTCAAATTTAACCCAAATTGGACAAAGTCGAAATTGAAATCTCGTACATTGTAGTCTGCTATATGAGCTTGCAGGCTCATTATATAAGTAAGAACTTCAGTTAGTTCCAATATTATCAGAATCAGTTTTATGGTCTACTTAACGTAATGAAACACTGGTAATGACAATAATCATTCAGTTACCACATGATCACAAGAAAAAAGCTGCTAGCGACCGTAATTAAAATGACATTTATAGAATAGAATTTATGGGCAAAATACTAGCCAGTAAATCAATTGTTACCAGTATTAATTGCTTCTGGTAAGTATCTAATGGTACAAGAATCATATTGATCGTGTATTTGTAGTTTGAGGAAATTTATGTTTATAGATGGTAAATGAGCGTGTGGGAATATCACAAGGAACATCAAACTAATTCATTAACGGTCATTTAACTTTCCATTTTCCGTTTGGTAGATTACGCGATATCAAACTGATTAGATCGTCTCATTACATTTTCTATATTGTGTTAAGCATTTTATATGAACGCAGAATTCATTGACGGTGTAGAGAATGAAAAGAAATGTTTGGTCGTGTGTATCATTTGTAGGTCCATAGCTGCACTCAAATTTGTACACAAAATATGAAACAAAGTTGCAATTCATTATAAATTGTGACAACGTTTACGTCATTATTTACCAGTAAACTGATCGCATATATGTTTGTACAAAGGTCATGAGGTGATTGTTTTGTCTTCAATGACTGTAGTATACGACATCACTGTTAACTCGTTATGTGTAAAATCCGAATGCATAACAACTATATACTGTACACAATATGTAAAAGTGTCATCACGAAAATATTTGCTTTAGTTTTTTTAATTTTTGTGATGAATTCAAATATTGAACCTTATACATTATATATAAGTCGATCGTATTTGTATTTATTAAGCGAACATCTTCGTATATTTCTAAAGATAAACGAGACACATTGAAACAAGTAAGAAATAATTATTTGGAATCCTTATAAGATATGCTTCCCTATAGACATTATGTGATACAATCCGACAGACATTAGATTTTTTCTCTTAGAAAACCTTAAAAAATATCAACAAGTCGTCACATTATATAATATTATTCCAAGTATGTTTATAGCATTGAAAAAAATATGAAACAGCTTTGTTACTTAAAAATAAATTCTTTACGTTTATCGTTCTGATTTTATGTCTGGAAAATGCTATGAATAATTCATATCAAGCATATGCAGTCATCACACAGCCTTTTGTGGACGTAAACCGTATATTAACCTCCTATGATTTTAATATTCTTGTTTGGTTATTGTATAAGCTACTGTCGGGCTGTTCTAAATACCTTGCTATATTATATATCTTCTGTATAATGTTTTCCACAAATCGTATAAAATTTAATATCTTGAATGATTTAGGTGGAGATTGTCGACATTCATATTCATGGTGAATTGCACAGTCACATAATCAGACGCTTAACCCTTTTAACAATTTTAAACAAACCTATGCGTACCAAAAAATTGAATTTAGTGTTCTATTAATACAATACAATGTATATAATCTATCTGAGGTATGCCCAAAATGTAATAAACATTCCAATACTTATGTTGAAAATAGGTGAGCTTAGTTAACGCCGAGTGTAATTGATTTTAGATTTTAAACGTTTCATAATTACTGGCATGATGTTATCGAATAATTGCAATAAAGGGATATTGTTATGACTGCTTTATGTGTAGTGTGCCATTTGCTGTTACTATATATTGATACATTATTCTCTGCACTTTGATTCCGAGGGAGTTGTTAATTCTACGCAATTGTTATTTTATTCTTTTGACGCCTGCTGCAAAGTTAAGTAATTGTGAACATCCATTATAGCATCACCTGCCTACTACTTGAAGTATCATTATTTTAACAGTATAGAAAGTTGTTATGGTTGCAACACAAGCTGAGATTTGTAAACGACCTATCCCCTTGAGATGATTATTTCCTAATAATAGACAAATGCAAGTTGCATGGTAACAATGTTCTGTATCGAGGTTTGGTATGTGTGAAACCTAGCCCACTTCGTAATGCCATACACATTGATCGTCAGTTTGACATTCAAGTGGTGAATTATCATTTAGTACTGTATGTTAATATACATAAACATTATATAACACACTTAGACAGCCTCATTTGACAAAATTATTTTGCATTGCACTAAATGCAAACGTGACCACGCCAGTATATGATTTCTTTATATTTCGTTAGGAATAATACTAGCTGACAGCTAAACTTTCAAAGGCGTCAAACAGGATAGATATACATAGCTATATGTTGAACATTTTCGCCAGATCAGTTTAAATGTCTTATTAAGAATTTTCGTCTACTAAAATAACAAATGTGAAAACAGCCAGTGCAATAAAAATGTGAAAAAGTGCTGTTATTGAGTCAACATCAATAAGTGGATGGCTTGGACTATTTCTGACTCTTGCGTGTGTGGCTAGGCGCTGCCGCCGTAGCTGCGTGGCTTTGGTTTGTGTCTTACTATTTACTTACCACTACATCAGGTGTTAAGTGTTGTGTGGCGGCTGTAAAACATCGCCCCGTACTGCACTCCAATACAATACAATCTTTATTTTAAGTCGGATTTACATATGCAACAAATAACATTAGCTATGTATAGCTATTGTCCGACACTCCAGTGTAGTTATCACTTATAATTACCTCCCTTCATGGCTAATTATGCACAAAATTCAAAGTCCATAGTGTGACATTCATTGCGGAGTGAGCATAAAAGGCTCGCTTGAAGCATCAATTTTTTAGCGATGTGGATGGCTTGTACTATTGACTCTTGCATGTGTGTCTAGGCGCTGCCGTCGTAGCTCCGTGGCTTTGGTTTGTGCCCTACTATTTACTAATTACTCAACCCAGTAACACTGTTGTTTGTGTTTAGTACAGATGCTATAATATGACTTTTGTGTACATATTTTATAATTTGGTAGGCATGGTTTATTGTATATGTTTGTTGAAATCAACCACAATCATATTCGAAGGTACAGGCTTTCATTTGTTCTTGATCATTTTTGTTTTTGTCTTTATACGGCTGTTTTGTAGTCATTCTTTTTTCATAACTTTATTATGTAATTTTCTTTCATTCATAAGTAGCTGTTTCGTTGATTCTCAGTAATAACATAACACGAATCTTGAATCAAAGTGTTCTGAGATTATTTCATTGTTGTAAGGTCGCGCTTTAGTACCATCTTGTTCCCATAGTTTGTCAAGTATATATAAGTCATCAGATGAAAATCGAAATAGATGTATTTTATGATATGATCGTATTGAAATTATCCCATGATTAATTGTTCTAATGTGTACGAACAAACATTCCTCTGGGGAATAAGTTGGTACACTTCCCGTACTAGATTATAATAAAGTTGTTGTTCATGGTAATAGTGAATGTGATTGACCTAGATTGTTTGTTGATATGGTTGTGATTGGTACGAGTCAATCAATACTCGTACTATATTAATATACGCTTCCTTCTCGCACAGACTTTCATTAATAAAGGGATATGAAATATTAAGCGCAATAACACTGTTCGTTAATGAGGCACCGGCGTGTTGTCCTGGATGTTGTTATATTGTAGCGATAGCGTCCAATATTCCGTTCATTATAACCTATACGGTCGTATAGACCAAGACGGACCTGGAGAGGTCAACGTTGAAGAATGTAAATTTACTTTCCTATATGAATATATATTGCTTGCCCGCTATGATTACATGCTCAGATCATGTCATCCATATGTTTGGAAGTGGTCTGTTCTTTTACAAAAGCAAAGCAGCACTGGTTGCGTCTGTTTGAATAAATACAATCCGAAATGTACAATATTGTGGGTTTTCCGCAAATGTGCATGCGGTACAAATAGTGTTGACCTTAAATCTATGCGAATTTTATGGTGATTTAAAAAAAAGCATGGCTCACTTCAATGGTTCATATATGAATATGTATGACTATCGAACGAAAACATGGATAAAGGTAAAAGTTGTTTGTACCGCGGGATTAGTGTGAAAAACCCAGATTGCATTGAATTCCAGAGTATATCTATTCCAAGAAAATACTTTTGCGTATTCAAATTTCTTCTCTGGAACTTTTTATGTGAGACGATTTTTGAAACAGTATGTACACTTCACATGAATAAATATCACCAAGGGTGTGCTGGCTTAAAATCGCTTTTGATAAATGTGACTTGATATAATCCTGACTTTACACAATTTTTTATAGATTATATATTTATCGCTGTTACCCACTGATCATTCTATTGTTATTTAAATATACATCACCCATTTTATTTCTCCATAATGTATGCATATTTATTGTTCGACAGCGTGGATGCAACTGTAGCGTTTAGATTTTGGTAGCAAACTTAGTGTTGATTGCATTGAATTCCAGAGGAAAGCTTAAACTATCGTGTAGGGTTGTAAGGTTAAATAAACCGTTTGTTTAAAATTGTTTGTATAATCATTTTTACAATACTACAAACTGTTAATTTCATTTAGAAAATGCCATATGCCACTCTAAAAACTTTATCTGTCAGACCCTTGGGTTTAAAACTATGTTATTGTTTCAGTTAATGTAATTTTTCCCCTATAGCAGTCATGTAATACTGCCTCTATTCCGCGCGTAGTCTGCTGGTTATGGTTTTGGTCGTTTTATGAAGAAGTTAATCTATTTTGTATTTGAAGTACATTCAGCAAGGTGTCACATAATCATGAAGTTGTGAAATGTTCGGGTAAGAATTGCGTGTTATAGCAGAACATAACGACAAAACTGTTCTTCCGTTGAAGTAATCTGATATTGTTGATTAAATAACATCGGATGAGTATTTTGCAGCGCGATTCCTGATAAATCACATTTTGTGATCTTTGAAGGAACATTGGCTGTCGTGTTTTGTCGTGACTTGTGCTTCAGTACATATGTACATATATAAGGGTGTTGTTTCTCGTTTTAAAGGCATACCACCTGTTTAGGGTGAGTGATACCTACCCTGTCCGATTTTCTTATATATGCTGTTGTCGGCAGTGCTTTCGGTGTGTTATTTAAATAGTCGTAGGTAGTCGTTTATTTGTTGTTCTTAGGTTTGTTTTTTCTTGTGTATGTCTGTCATTGCGACTCCTGCTGGTAATATTCTTTTCCCCTGAACCCTATTATGTGTCGTTCCTGTTCTGTTGTTTCTACTTGGTACTTCTATACTAAACCTACTCTGTTCGATGTGTTACTATCTCCGTTATCGTTTGGTCTAGATAAAGCCATGTTATATTTTATTTCCAAGGTTGTTAAAATTATACCATCCATCTACTGTAGGATTAGCTCTGCTGTAGGATGAAGTTTCATAGTATTTGCTTATGTTTGCCTCTGGCGCTTCTCTTTTAAAATTATGTTAAAAACTTAAAAATAAAAATCTTTGTGTGAACGTGTCAATGAGAATCACAATCAGAAACGAGTAAAATCTTTCGTGTGTTTTGGTTACGTGTTGGACATTGTGTCGTGTATTTGTGGTATGTGGGGTGTTTTATGTTTCTTTGCTCGGTGGCTGTT
The DNA here is from genome assembly GCA_963678985.1 of Spisula subtruncata. Classification (NCBI taxonomy): domain Eukaryota; kingdom Metazoa; phylum Mollusca; class Bivalvia; order Venerida; family Mactridae; genus Spisula; species Spisula subtruncata. Next base: position 5,391,730 of record OY787675.1, on the reverse strand, counting down.
TGGTGTTACCTGACCTGGCCAATTGTCTCACATCCTTTAATTATATTATAAACACGACAGCAATCATTGAATAATTGTAGAAGTTGATTGTATGTGTGTCTTAATTAACTGCTTCGATTATACAAAGCTAGTGTCAAATACATTTTCCCATAAATCACTTTTTTCAATGTGAATCATTGATTTGTTTCAGCATAATTATAAGTGGTGATATTCCCTTTAGTAGACAAAAAATCATTTAGTATTGGTCACGCCTTTAGTCTTCGACCTGTTATGAAAGTAAGCACTTACGTGTCGTTATATCAATACAAAAACTAATATGAAGTGGTAAATTTATTATTAACAAGACATGGCATATTATTTATCAAAAATAAATTCAATATGTACACTCAACATAGGGACCATTACTACATGTGTACCAAATAACATGTAAAGTTTACCAAATTTATTTTCACAAGCTGAATTTTAAGAATTGGCAAAACGACAACAAAATAACAATAACAAACACTTTTATAAAGGATAAAGTCATATTGCATTGAAGAATGAAATAAACTGTCTGGGTAGAATAACAATAAAATGGGAAACGAAATAAATAACAAATTGTCTATTCACACAACACGAGACCTTGGAGCAAAGACTATTTTAATAATTATAAAAAGCGTTATTGTTGTTGTGATGTTGGATTAAAGTTGTCGAAAAACATATCGACGTCGTATATCATAATTTCTACAATGTAATACATAATGCCCAGTGCACAAACGTCAAGTTCTTTATTTATCTATACCACGTCGTCATTTCTTATCTATCTTACTTTTGTTATGTATGCGATAAATAGAATCTTAGAATCTTGTTAAGATGGAGCTCGTTGAATCAAACGAATATTACTATGATCTTATTCAAGCTTGTTCTTTTTATATAATACTTAATCAATACGAATTCAATTATCTTCATCGTTGCTGAATTTACAATTAAAGATATCTTCGACACATATCAAATTACTACTAATTGGAATAATATAGGGGAGTAATCACTCTACAATGTATGGCATTCACAACAACGTAGTACCGAACGTATGTGAACTTTGACACACACGCTGGTTTACATCGAATATCTAAGATGTAGTGTTACACAAGTAACACAGAGCTGTGATACATCGGTACCAGCTAATTGTGTACGTGCTTGTCTAAACATACACACATACGCTTTGTTTACAATTGACAGAAGTTAGACTTACGTTGTGCATTAGTTTCATATTTTCGCCGGGAACACGCGGAAACGTGCATATGTACGTTATGTATACAAGTACTTAGCCAGGTACCAACGCGTTAAAATCCCTTTTCATTGTTAAGTATACTTCCGAATGAGGCTTCATATGTTTTGTTTTATGTAATCTCAAGCTTTTGTCCAGCGTTCTAGTAAAAATTTCACAAGTTTAGTATACTTTGTCATTTTTAGTTGTGTGACAGCGCCAAAATATGAATACCGCTGTTTTATGGCGAAAACAATATTTACATGTTGAGATATCTATATGCCCTAATTATTCTCATCTCAATACTGTATTGAATTCATTGTTAATAGAAATTATGTAATGACATATTACATTCGTAGTATGTGATATCAGATTTATGACTCTCAATGAATAATCACACATTCAAATCAATATAAAACACTGTCAATAATTTAATATCTTCCTCACAATCGATGTAATTATTATATCGTTCAAAAACCGTACGATCACTTATCTTGACAGTACTACGTGGGTTGTCCCAGAATACCGTATAATCCTGTTATATCTTAAAAACTTTCAAGTATTGTATGCCTAAATTATAATCGTCTTTTAGAGCAATTATTTCTTGACATACTAGCCAAGTTTCATGATATATCTTCTAAAAACATTCAAAGTGTGTACATTTGACGAGTACCAGGTGACGCTTTACGGCCGACAGAACGTCAACGTCAACACTCGCCTACGACGTCACGCTACCTCAGTTTTCCAACGAACTCCCATTCGTGGGCTTCACACTTTAGAAATTATGCGCCGAAATTGTTATTAACTCTTTGAAAATATATTTCTTTACATACTGTCAAAATTTCAATAAATGTTTTTCAAAATGGACAGCTTGAGCTGACATTCTGTGCGGATAGTGTAGGAAGCGATCTGACGAAAGTTTTTGTTTTGATCGGTCCGTCTGATCACTTTTGTTCCGCTTCCTTTCTGTGCCAAACAAAACGTCGGGGAATCTTAAAACCAACTGCCGACTCATCCTGATGTATTGTGCTGTGGATTTTACATAATTTATCGTTCTGCCGGATACTATTCTATGTTATATACGGTATAATACAATACTTAGGAAATGGCAGTCACTCCGTAACGTCGTCTGACGTCGAGATTTTTTTATATTGTAACGCTAACAACGTTGCTATATTACTTCATTAACCCATCAAATATATCATCACTATGAATGATCGTATAAAAACTCGCCAAAAGATGCCAATTATTCTTACATATATTATGGCGCGATGCGACTAAAACTGCTTAAGTATTATTGTCATTAAATATTGAAATTCATTTTTGTGATACATACTTTTTTCGTGCTGGCCGTAAACCGTTTCCATGGGTTACAAATACATCCATTTATCGAATACGACGTATACTGAAATAATTTCGTCAAATACACGTGTTATGGTTGTAGGAATGTCCATGCAAAACTATAAAACTATATCATTATGTTGGAGTAAACAAATCAAGAATTATACGCTATTCTGGGACAACCCTCGTAGTAAAACACAAGTGGTATAAAACAATAGCTACCAACGTATCATACCGAATGTTCTTCGAATGAAATACTTTCCGGTAGAGCAAGCATTCTATTAGTTGAAGACATCTCAATAGTTTTATTTGACGGAATAGTTGATGTTCCTCCTGATGCACCATATTGGCTCATGTCTTCAAAGTCTATGTCAGTGATCAACAAATTATCAGATGGCATTGTTGATTTAGTACCATTTTTAACAGAATCATTTGATTTAGATTTTGAAGTTGACGATTTGGCTGATGATTCTGGAATTTCATCAATAAAACTGAAGGCATGTAAAGATGGTGAGCAGGTCTTGTGAGCATTTGGCAAACTCCCTTTCGTTGGTGAAATGATTTCTCTCGCTGTATTGTGGGGACTGTTTGTGAATTGATTGGATTGTTCCTGAAATGCATCAGCTGAATGCTGACTATCACCCCTCTCTAAAGAATATTTTCTAGGTTCCTTAGCCAGTGGTGAGCACGGATGATTTAAGAAGCTCATATTACCAGCGGCTTGCATCGAGTAGGCACGCATTTGCCGAGGGTGATGATGTGACTGATTAAATTGAATCCGACCGAGAGAGTTCCTGTGTTGTGAATGATGCTGCACATGAGAGTGTGGATGAACATGACTTCTAGAAAGACCGTTTGGGAGGCTTGGTCTTTCTGGAAGATAAGGTGTTTTAACCCTTCTTGCTTCTGGCACGTGCATTTCATAATACGCTTCTTCATCATGATCATATTCTGACGTATAGTCATCATCTTGTCCATGCGTAGCTGTTTCACTGAAATCATATTGGTCGTCATGGTAATTAGATGATATTGTGTCATACTTCTGTGAACGTTTTGCCTTTTTACTTCGATATTGCAAAGGAATATTGCACCTGGAGAGTAGCACTATAAGTACAATCATAGATAATGCCAATATGGCTCCTATACTACTCCCAACTGACACAGGGAGTTGCCAGTTCGTTGTAGAGGCGTCTATACACTCCCGGAAAGGAATGCTATCATTTCGGTATACAACTAAGCACACTTTGTAATACGTATCTGCCACTAAATTCTCAATTTCATATGCATTGTTTGAAGGGTCAAGTTTTGGTCCGTAGTGAATGTATGTGCTCGCGACCTTCTGATAATGTACCCTATAACCTTCAACAAATGGCATGTTACCACTATTTATGTTCCATTCCATGTGTATTGATGACGCACTCGATGATGACGCGTCTAAAGTTTCTAGGAAACTGTCCTCAATAGGTGTTGAAGTATCCATAGTTATTGGTAATGCGTACTTATAGAATAAAACAGTTGCACTGATGAGCACGGAACTTAGAACACCTCCGTTGTTTCTGAGCTATTTGGCAATTGATTTGACATTTGCTTGTACACTTGCGACTCTTTTTTCGTCTGAAAACAGTATGAACATAACGTCTAGTGTCTGTATTTAGAATGCAGTCGCGTCTGTTGTATGATTATGTTATAAGCCAGATTCTCATACTGTGAACAAGAACCTGGTTTTCAGTATATTATATTGGTTCCGACTGACTGACTGACGCAGATCGCACGTTTGGAGGTTTTTCGTTATTGATGTTGGTATACCCGTTGTTGCGCAGCTGTTAATGGTGATGATAATTCCATGGAAACAGAACACTAAGCAGATGTCTCCGAGCAACCTTCACTGAACGTCATTGCTTACAAGTTGTGAAGACGATTATGGGACAAATATAGCATTGAGTTTGTTAAATGAAGCATTCGTGCTAGTTTGATATCACACGGATACGTTGCATATGTTATTCGTTAAGCATAAAGTTTCCTTTCTTACAGAATGTCCTTTTCCGTGCCCTTTTCCCCGGTTTCATTAGAACAATCAATATTACAAGCGTCTTGAAGATTTCCTTCTCACAGAAGTATACCACTATGTTCAGTAATCCGGAATGAAAGTAATGGTTTCAAAACTGTCATTATAAATCCTTATCGCTTTGTCAACATGTTCGTCCGTGATCATGTGTCGTCCTCACATTTCTCATTCCTTGTTTGGCTTTAGGGAAGATCTTAAGTATACTGTAGATCTTCTGAATTACGATCTTCCTGTGCTCATTCAAGTTATCGCGGTAATCTGTTAATGGAAAAAAGAGCCATATTGGTAATATATTTCTATAATAGTTCATTTTTATAGGCCATTAATCAGCAAGACGTCTTTTTAAATACCAATGATGTATTGGTGCTTAGAGCATCAAAATAGAAGTATGTACTCATTTAAAACCGTTACTCATTTCTCGATTTATTTATATGCTATTCTAAAATGATAAATGAACTAACAGAGTAATCATGAGACTAATTATACTATTGTGAACAAGGAAACAGATATCTCTGATGTAACACACATGGTCATCTCAAATAACGTTGAAAATGTCACATGAGGAAATACTAAATCTATTGTATAAATCTACGTCTTCTGAAGTGCGTATATTATAAAGATGAGAACCATGATGCAAACGGTTAATTATGACAATACACGAGACACGAATAACATTATAAAAGTAGGAGGGTGATTACTAACTGAACAATCCTTCACTTCGTATGCACGTATCAAAATTCTGTTGTGACCAGGAGTTAATTAGTGAGTGGGCTAGTGTAAGCATACGTAATGAATAATAATGCATTTGTAATTAAGTTTGCGTAGTTTCCAGAAGGATGCAATATTGCTATAGATGATAATGGTATAGGCCATGAACTTGTGATACGAATGTTGAACTATCCAGTTCCTATTGTAATGATTAGGTAACCAGTAATTTACTTGTAATCAGACAAAGTCCTGCATCTCTGCATGTGTTGGGATCGTAATTATGTAAACGCAAAACAAACAAGAATCGTACCAAGACCTACACTGGTAACTGAGTCATATTGTTTGAAAATACGTGGATGTTGCACTACGCAGTCACCGTATATAACGTTCCTGTACTAAGTACAGAGATGAGATAATTAAATTAAACTGATAATTTGATTGTTCCTTGCTCTTCCTGTTTTGTCTTCTCCCATAAATTACCCACGGTCGTGTTTAATTCCATTAGTCTTATTTGACATAAACGATAGCTTTTACATCCCAGAGATTATCTGTGAGGAGGCAATGTCCAGTAAATGTTGATGTTTAGCAAGTTAGTTGACTGGTATGTTAGAGGCAATTGTGATGTTTACGTGACAAAGTGTGATTAATCAATCTCCAGAAGCACATTTACACTGAATTAATTGTATTAACTTTGTTCCGTTGTTTTTTTGTTTCAGAGTGAACGGTTGTAGTATTTGTTATTGTATCTATTCAACATGCACACTCTACACATTGCTGTACACTACTGTTTACGTATTTATTATTTTCATTATGCATTGTAGCTTGTGGTCGAGTTTCCTTCTTTATATTTATCATATAGGTTTTTGTTTCTTTTATATTTTGGAAGCATCCAATGGCTATGTGTGTGCATTTTGTTATTCATCACGACCTTTTAACTTTCATCTGTAATACAACTTTACTCATGATATTGCAAATGGTCATTTAGTTCCACTAGTTTTATATGTATATCTAATTTGAACCTGTTAATATTTAGATTTGTTCTATGCTGCACTAGTTTTTGAACATTGATTTTTGTATTGATTTTTGTATTTACCAAGTGCATGTACCTATTACACCAGACTTTCAATTTAGACTACTTCATTGATATGGACGTAATAACAGCGAGGCATACCTTCCATTACTCAAACTGTACAAAGCTCTTATAACCAGACAAAACTGGTCGCATCCTGCACTGCATCCTGAATATTGCCACGTGCTATGAATTTTAAACTCGATTTGGAAATAATCCAGGTTTAATGACACTAATGTAACTAACTGTGCCCACGTTGTTTCCTTTAAGGACACATTCTAGGCACATGTACTGATTATCTGCACGATCTGCAGTATTAGAAAACAATGATTCGTCCTGAATTTAGTTCAATGATGGAAATGTCTGTGAAACAAACTGTAAAACAACAAACGTACATTTGTTGAACATGGTGTCACAATTTATATTCAGTATACATGCACATACAATAACTGAAGCCTTTAGAATGTTGTTTTATGTTGCATTTTATTGAAATGAACTGTAGCTTTTTCCTGTGATCATTGACCTGAGAAAGCACAAAGTACAGTAAATTTACACAATGCGATGGTATTTGTTGACCACGGTGAGTGCACATAGTCCCATAATTAAATGGTACTTTGAAATATTTTAATGATAGCAAGTCGTTCAGGAAAGGTAGCGATCAACAAAGACAAGCAATAAGAAAGCCCAATAGAAAAAAAGGTAGATATTGCTAGCTCTGCATGCAAGTAATCATTCAAAACCGTTATATTCTTGACAGAACAATTGTCTTCAGTTACACAGATAGTGTTTACGTGTCATGTGTTACTTCAAAATTACAAAAAGGGTTTGAGGGTATAACAGCACTGGGAAAATTAATCAATCAGCGGAAACTTTTTTTCTGTTTTGTTTGTTTTTCATCGTATAAACTGCAATGTTTTCAACAATGTTCCAGCCATATTTCATGCAATGCTTGCAATTTTGTTCGTTTACTGCTCGCTTACAGCCGTAACGCATCAAGATTGCAGCTGCCCAGTTGTATAAGTTCTTGTCCATTTTATGTTGTCATCGTGGCTTGTATTTTCAATCAGTGTGTTTTGTGTCAGTCGTGTTCTTTTGTTATATATTCAGCAAATATGTTTTAATGATTTTAACAACCAATGCTTACTAGCATGCTCTTCCTTATGCAAGTGATGACTTCTCAATTTGAAGTCACTTCAATAGCCAGAGTAACGCGATAACATAAGTTCAACATTGGAATCCAAGGGGAATCGTCGAGGTAATATTCAAGTGTTCGATACACGTATTATGTTGAGCTGGTGAGTTATTGTGGTAAGTCTACAGTGAGAGACTTTAAAAACGCAACAAATTTTAAATGATTGAAAAAGTTAGTTAACATTCGTATATTTTAATGAAAATTGGCATAAGCAGACATTTATGTTTTCTCAATCAAATGTGAAAATGTTATGGCATAACAATAATAAGAAACCAAATAATCTGGTTCCAAAGAGGCACGCTCCAAAAACGAAATTCACAAAATAAATTAAAATGATAAGTTCAACCGGAAACGGTGTGCCCATTCCACCTTAGCCACATTGGGAGAACAATATGTGTTATGCCGTGTTGCGACATATTACTCCATTTCCGAATTAGGGATTGAAAAGTATCATTGACGTTTTAGGGGTGGTGTTATGGGCTTGCAAAGACATTCTTCCCTACGGACATTATGTGATACAATCCGACAGACATTAGAATTTATCTCTCAGAAACTTAAATAACAGGTCGTCACATTATATAACATTATCCAAAGTATGTTTCTTAGCATTGAAAAAAATATAAGACAGCTTTGTTACTTACAAATAAATTCTTAACGTTTATCGTTTCGATTTTATACCTGGAAGGTGCTATGAATAATTCATATCAAGCATATGCAGTCGTTACACAACCTTTTTTGGACATGAAACGTATATTAACTTTCTAACATTTTAATGTTCTTTATGATTATTGTATAAGCTACTGTCGGGCTGTTCTAAATACCTTGCTATATTATACATCTTCTGTATTTTGTTTTCACACAAATCCTATAAAATTTAATATCTTGAATGATTTAGGTGGAGATTGTCAACTTTCATATTCATGGTGAATTGCACAGTCACATAATCAGACGCTTAACCCTTTAAACAATTTAAACAAACACATGCGTACCAACAATTTGAATTAAATGTTCTATTAATACGATACAATCTATCTCAGGTATGCCCGAAATGTAATAAACATTCTAACACTTATGTTGAAAATTGGTGAGCTTAGTTAATGTCGAGTGTAATTGATTTTAGATTTTAAACGTTTCATAATTACTGGCAAGATGTTATCGAAGAACTGCAATAAAGTGATATTGTTATGACTACTTTATGTGTAGTGTGCCATTTGCTGTTACTATATATTGATACATTATTGTCTGCACTTTGATTCCGAGGGAGTTGTTATATCTACGCAATTGTTGTTTTATTCTTTTGACGCCTGCTGCAAAGTTAAGTAATTGTGAACATCCATTATAGCATCACCTGCCTACTACTTGAAGTATTATTATTTTTACAGTATTGAAAGTTGTAATGGCTGCAACTCAAGCTAAGTTTTGTAAACGACCTATCCCCTTGAGATGAATATAAACTGATGATAGGCAGATGCAAGTTGCATAGTTACAATGAGATGCGAGTTTTTGGCATGGGTTTGTGTGGGCATTGCTCAGGTTAGTTGTGTTGAGGTGTTTCTGATTTCTGTGCTCGACAGGTTAGGTTGGGTGCTATATTCCTTGTCGGATTTTCTCATACCTTTTTTGCACGGTAACAATGTTTTGTTTCGAGGTGTGGTGCTTGTAAAAACTAGCACACCCCATAATGCCATAAGATCTTATATAAACACAATTTATCATAAGTTTGACCTTCTAGTAGTGAAATTATTATTTACTAATAGTACTGTTTATTAGTGTATAAAAATTTCATAACACATTAATACAACTTCATTTGACCAAATTATTTTGAATTGCACAAAATAAATGCAAAAGAGACCACGCTAGTATATAATTTCTTTATATATCGTAAGGAATGACACAATGACAGTTAAACTTTCAAAGACCTAAAACATTATAAAGTTACTTAGTTTTCTGTTGAACAATACATTAAGGTCTTTTTATTCTCTTAGTTACTAAAATAAACACATGTATAAAACAGTCCAATAAAAATGTGTTATTATTGAGTCAACATCAATAAGAATTACTAATGTCAGACTGAATGAAAACTTGTCTATTTCTTCAATTGTAATGGATAACAACAATTTAATAATATAATCAATACACTTCCTGGATCAGACGACATGGGAATATAATTTTGTCAGTAATTTCATTTATTCTTTCTGACTTTAAGCTAACGTGTAAATGTCTTTTTCACAGGAAAGAAATGGGATGGTTCGTTACGTAAAAGCGGAATTGTAACTACTGTGATACTCCAATCGGTTAAAGAAACGCATTTCTAGCAGTAGTCATGTCTTGTCTGAAGAGAAAACGAGGATATGTAGGGTATTAAGGTAATATAAAATCAGACAAGGGAAGACAGAACTTAACTGAAAATAGCTGAGCACGAAACGCACAAAGAGGAAGTACAAAATGAAAATTCACATACGTGAAACTTGTACACCACAACAACCGACACATAACTGATCTAGAAAACCTGAAACAAAACAACAAAATTCTCCTATTTTATTATAGCAAGTATCACTTCGTAGAAAAATGTATGGTAAAATCGGACAGGGAAGGCCGCACTCCACCTTACCAGCCGATAACAGAAACCAGTAACACCACAACACAACTACACCGAGCAATGCCCACACATATGCCAAAAAAAGTCCAAGTCCACTCCGAAAAAAAAACAGGATGACCTTATTTCGCATAGAAAATATAGAATAGCGAGACTCCATCAGACCAAATGAAACGCAACCAATACCCGACCAAGTTACCAAATACCCCGCTGCAGGACGACCCAGTCGCACAAACATATGCCAAAACGGCGATCATGTGACGCATAACCACCCCGAGACCTAGTTAAAAACACAAGGACAGTAACCTAACGTTAATGCGACCTAAAGAGGCACAACTTCGACGTGACCGAGTTAAAATAATGGGCAAGGGAGGAAGGGGCTATCCCATATATTTGGCTCAGCTCTTTGAGAAACCCTCTTTCAGAAGGTGATGTGTAAACATGTCGGGACTATATTGTCTAATCGCAATGATGTGCCTGGCATGGAGAAAACAGATTATGGCATAGACAATGATATATAACTTGTAATATGATAAATAATGCATCACAGCATTGAATACTCGTTGCAACTTGCAATTTTGATACCGACACAAATTATGTTAGTTTCCTTCCGGCGAAATAAATGTCTGACGGCATGTGGTGGAAGTATAACGAAATTGTCCCTTGAAGATGATTTATTTTTTTACGTTCGAACTATATTATCATATTTTCGGGATAGTGTTGTCATAATATTTTTAGGCCTAACTATGAGTGTTACGTTATTCAGTCATTCTCTATTTAATGAATGTATGTTAGTATATCGCTGGCTTAGCATTACAATAAACACACACTTTTGGGAAAGCAAGAAAACTGCTTGCAAACTACTGTTTAATTATGGAAAAGAGGCGTTTTGAACCTAAGTTTGGACAACATGGTCCGCTCTGATTTTATTGAATATATTCCCAAAAGAACCGCCTTGTGGTACAAGTTTCAAATACGTATATGCCGTCGTTATAGCACTTTCTCATTCTAAGCCAGCGGTATGATTATTCCAAAAACAAGTAGCTCACAAAGTCGCCCCTTTTGTAACAATATCCATTTTTGTACTTGGATGAGTTGGATGTCAAATTTTAAACTACTTAGTAATTAACATTGAAACACACACGGGCGCGATGCGATGGAAGCCAAACACACCTGAAAGCTAATACTGAAGTAAATATAACACACACTCATAATAAAATACGACCACAAATTCGTGTATGTTCTAAATAGCAGACTTTCAGTAAGTCTATTAAATAAATTATGTCTTTAAAAATTAAAATAGAGTTTCATTGTTCTTAAATAATGCATACTGATCGGCATAAAATGCTTGTTAATCGAGAAACAAATTCAGGAATAAATGTGTATTTCTGTCATGCAAGAGATGCTGATGGTCGTATAATGTTGCAAATTAACATGAAAAGACACCATTCAAGAAATGCCGCATAAAAAGACAAGGCTATATGACGTCGAACAAACTTTACAAGAACGTGTGGCGTAAACAATTTCACGAACAAAAGGGACACTATGAAGCCGGAGAAATGTTAAGTTGCTAATTTCCGTTCCCTTGTTCCGATGTAAACAGTATATTGACTACCAAAGCGTGTCTAATTTACCATATGTCAATAGTGTCCTTGTATTCGTCTTCAAACCAAATAATTACCCAAACCGTTGAAACTTTGGTGATCAATTTTACCAAAGCAATATTGTATTAAATGGCGTAACGTTTCGATCAAATGTAACGTCCTTAAATAAGCACAAATCCAATCGTACTCTAGAGTATCTGTAAATAATGATATCCCTTAATTATTTATACGATGCCAGAGTCTCGTTAAGTTATATCCACGTGGCTTCAAAGTCATTTATAGCTTTATGTCTAGAGTATTTTCAAGAAGTGCTTATACTAAGACGTTGCTTTGATCAATACGTTCAGGACTCTATTACTGTAACCACGAGTCAACCTGAATATTTTATATCCTCAATCGTTTGGTTGTTTTAACCGTGATTAATGCTTCCAAAGTTCCCAGGGACGTACCAGTATCTCATTGAATTAAGATCAATCCTTGTAACATTTAAAACATCATTGAATGGAAACAAGGACGTGTGATTTTCTATAATACTCATATTTATACTATCACAAATACGCGCACTTGCGCATTTGCTCCGACAATGCTTGAGATACTTTAGCGACTTTCTGACGGAAGACGTTGTCGTGCTTCTATAGCTGTTACTGACATACTAAAGGAAAAATTGTCGTGCTTTTGTAGCTGTGCTTTTTCACAACTCGTGTTTTTTGTGAAAGTTGCATTCTCTATCCGATTTGTTATTGTCTTTAAGGACTTCATCGAACAGAGTTGATATGTCTCCATATAATATTTGAATTCTTACTTGAATTGCTTCACTTTCATGATACCATGATACCTTAAACAAAAATACTAGTAAATACAAACATTAAATCATATAGTTGATAGTTGTGCACGAGGAACAACTTATTTGATCAGGCAATGTGATAACAATTTGGATTGAAACTGAAAGAGGACCCCTTTTTATCCTATTTGTTGTAAACAGAAGATGTGGTTTCGACGACAAATTGAATTGTACGTCAGAAAACGTAGAACTGCAGAATTTCTTTCGTAATTCTATTACCTAATAAGCGTCTTTAACTCTTGTGATGCTTTTGTTAACCGGAGTTACTCGCCTTCTAAATGAGGCTAGTCACGATATGGCGCCATTTGGTTATGTGATACTACGGTTGTAAAAGTACTGATGACACTGGCGGTCAATGATCGTACTAAAATAGTTGTGTTGTTAACACATGTATTTGAAGATTTTATGGTGTTACATTTAATTAGTAAGTGGTGAGACATATGGTGCGAACACGGGGTGTATCTATTTTTGTGTTTTCACGTTTTATTCCAACCTTTCCAAGTATCATCGTTTTTGTAGTTGTTCAATAATCCTAAAGTTCAGACTAATGAATTTCTCAAAAGCGTTTTCGATTATCTGGTATATTTGTTGTAAAGTATGCGTTGAAGTATTATGTTAATTATTATGCATTATTAGAAGATCATATGACAAGTTAGGCAGAAGCCCATCTAAACACAAGGCTGTAAAATGCAATGGTATATATGGACACTACTTTCAATGAGCGAAAATGGGGAACGGAAATAGAGTTATTCGATACGTACATAAATTGTGATCCTAAAACGGTTTCCTGGGTGATGAGCCAGTTTCTTTGAAAACCCGTTATTTTGACGTTATGTAAGTACAATTGTTAAAAGGTTTTTGACAAAAGTCTTAAGTAAGAAAATTTTGCGTTGCTCTTTTATGTTACATAATGTACCGTTATTCCACACTATATCTTGTTTGATCTTTGTCAAACGTTATAAAGATAATAAAACTCCTATATGTTATATCGTTCTTGCTTTTTTCAAGATTACAAGTTGGATGTACTGTTTTGTTCCGTCCTATTCTGTCTCGTATATTGTCTTAACGTTTTGTATAAATAACATAATCAGTTTCATCTTCATGTTCTAAGGAAACATTCTTAGCTTAATTTTCAACTGATGTAAGACACGATTTTTGCATATTCTTATCCATAATTTAAACAGCAAGTAATTTCTGTGATGTTATCTCATCAATTCTCGTACCTCTTTCATGTTTCAAAATTCCTATAACAGCGTTCAGAAACTATGGAATACACGAATTCAAAAACATAATTTAAGTCATAGGAATGTTACATATCTACAGCACGACAATTTTTGCAAGTATTTTACTCATTAATGTGCTCTTAATGAAATCTAACGTTTTTATAAGCTACAGATTTTAGAGACCAATTTTGGTGGTCAGTTTGTTTGCGTAATATCAAATATTTCCATATTCAATTTGGTTTTGTTTTGTATTCGCGTGTATTATAAAAAAGCGCCGAACTGCTGTGTCTTTGGCATAATAAAGTACAGATATGTTCTTTACTATCAGTATATTTCTTGGTAATTGCGTTAAGGTTTCATTTCTGTGAAAGTAATTGACTGTGCACGTCGTTCTGGTAATTATTTAACACTAAAATGTTGTTGAAACGAGTTATTGCGTGCAAACAGTTAAATTAATCTGTTCACTTTTGTTCAGTTACATTTACCCCTCTTGTAATCATTTAATTATAATGCCAAGGTACAAGGAATCAATATTTGCTAATTTGTTCAGTTAAATTTTAATTTAAAAATATTGATTATTAACATGAAAATTGTTACGTTTGTTTCGATCGCAATCCATGAGTTTCATAGCAATCCATACATGAGTATATTCTGTTATTTATTCTTTTCAAATTCAATGATTTAATTTTGCTGTTTTAATTATACCTAATGATAAATGGTAGGCGTATGGAACAAAATATTTATATATATTGTTTTATTTTTTAAAGAAATTGATTTAACTGAAGGAAAGTTAGTATTTTTTTGAAGTTTCTACATTTTGTTTTTGCACTATAAATTCCGACAGTTGTCAATAAACTGCTGTTAAAGATAAATTGCAATACATTGGTTTGAACACAATCGTATTTTTGGAAGAATCTAAATTGATGTATACTCACATTTATTAATCAAATATCCTGCTTAGTTCTAAATGTATGATATCCACTGCAATTATAAATCCCGATTGTATGCACTGTTTTATTTTCAATATCCAAACACTCGCTAGTTGTGACTACTATACATCACTATGAGCAACGCAATGTTCAAAATTGATACTGCTAGTTGTTAGATGTAAGGAAACGAGTTCTGCAATGACTGTTCTATTCTCATCGTAGTAATAACAACATTCTCCCCGTTCTGTGCCGACCTGCGTCATTTTATCCATATTGATCCACGGGAACCTTAGAGTTCTTTTTCTCATGCTCTATAGATAGAATTCGGTTTTTGATATTGTTTCCTCGATTAATACCGGAACTCCGGGATATTGATAAATGACACAGGATTACTGTTTTATGATTAGTAATAAGAAACCTATTTCAATTAAGCTAGGGTTTAGGAAATGAGTATTAACCTCTTCATTGACATAAAATGTGATACACTTGTGTGGGTTTTTGTTCGTTATGGTAACCATAAAGAATACCACCTCTGTGTTAGGTGTCGACAAAACTGTCAAATCTACGAATAAGTCAATTATTGTACCACTACTTAACTATTTCTGTGGTATCCACGGCGCAATAATATTGCAGGATTGCAGATTTTATTTTTTTCAGTTCATACGATACATTTGGTTTGTAATGTGTTTGAACTATTTGTATTCCCTCGAATAGTTGACAGAATTATCAATATGTTTTCTTCGAAGTACATTTCGCGATTTAACCGTCTGTGTCCCATTCTCCTAGGCTTTTTTCGACAGTACAATCTAGTAAGCTAAGAAAACGTTACAAAGACTTACGTCCGTGTAATTAATTTCTCTGTCTGGTACCAAATTCAGACACTCGTTGTTTCAGCTTCACTTTTAATTAAGTTTTACAAATCAATACTAAGACGAATTTTATACCACAATCAGGACCCATTTTTGGACGCTTTACTGTAAGGATGGGTACTGAATACTGGAATACATTTGTCGTGTTGTTTGTTCATCAGAGCAAGAATGATATAGAGGTTACCGTCGTCCGTTAATATTTCCGCTGAAATAACTTCTAAACTATTAGATGGCATTAAACAAAACTTCAAACGCAAAATTGTACTCGATTAGAGTTCATATCAACTTCACACTTAATTTGATTATCATACTCTTTAACTAAGCAAACATATCAAACTAAAATAATGCAACGAAAATAGTATGGATGAAAACTCAATAAGCGTAAGTCAAGACGGGGTGGTAGCAATAAACAACAGAAACCTTGATTTGTATTGGATTTATGGTAAAGGGGACCTTCTTTCTCTGATTGTGAATTATTATATTCGCCCATTGGTCTGTGAGAGTAAAGACAGGGCTTGATTTATGTACAGTTCATGTGAAGCCTACCCAACTATAGTTAGTTAAATTTCGTGGGATTTACAAAGTCAATAGTTAGTAGTTTTGTTAAGATGTTTATCCGGAGACTGATTGTTTTATTGATTATACTCGTACATTTTGTATCCAATCTGTTTATGTAAACATTTTTGAGTATCATTTGAGAACCATTCTTTAAAAAAAACTGACATTCTTCAAAGTGTTTGCTTTTTCAAACATTTGTTCATGTAAATACTATACTTATTATGTATTCCCTGTTTGGTTTGTTCATTTCTCGTTTGCTTAGACTGTTCTTGTAAGATTATACATTTCGTGTCAGAAATACGTTTATGCCTACTGAGCATGACTATAGTCGTTATATGTGTTCTATATCATGGATCTGTTTAATGATGCGATCGTGTCATTTATTTTAATCTCCTTGTTTTGATGTTAACCATTGAATCAGATCAATTTGCCATTATTTGCCATTAAGCGCTCTTGAGCACGCGTTTGTACGCAAAACAATATCGACTAAATTATGCCTGTTAATGTTGCTTACATTGTGTTGACAACATGATTTGCGAAAATACCTTTTTTATTGAGGGTCCGTAGTTAAAATTCCGATCCAAGGTCGACCTTTCTCTTCATAACGTATTAAAGCTTTTGTTGATAAGCAACGGCCAAACTATGTCTGTTTTTGTAAAAAAAAACGGTTTTGGTTTTCGTAGCATTGCTGTTTTATTAATCAAATTTAGCATAAGACATAATTAACTTACACAGTCACATTTGATTTCATTTCAATTCGTCATAATTATTAGGAAATGTGATCAATTCTTTACTTTTATATACCCAAACGAAGTTTGAGTCACCTTTGTTGATGGGTATGTATTCCGATGTGTTTGGAATTTTTGCAGTGAATGGTTAAGATCCACACGACATGCGTTACCCTGTGTGTTGAATTGCCGATATTCAATCACTGAGCGTACCTTAAACAAGGTCACTTGGTCAAATCAAAGAAGAACCTTGTTTAGTCCGTAGAGGTCGCAGTTAATGAAGACTTTTATGGAACTTTAGGTCATTCTGCATTTGATAGTTTGGACTTGGGCATTTCATTTTCTTGCTCGGCTTTGTGTTAGACATTGTGCCGTGTATAAGTGGTATGTGTTTTGTGTTCGGCTGGTTGAGTTGAGTGTTGTCATCCGTGTGCGATTTCCATATGTCTTTTATTTGAAAAACTGTACGCCTTACTAACGGGGAATAGGGCCAAACATTCTTTATCAACTGTTTTAAATTGAACGCAGATTGCAAAAGTCTCAAACATTAAATTGACATGCCATTTCATATATTGAAAAAATCATTCTCAGTCTGAAGTAGTGCAAAGCTTTTTGACAATAAACGTAAAATGCTTAATGATGAGGATCAGATCTTAAATGCTAATTCCCATGACTACGAAGTAGAAAAAAAAACAAAAATAATTATGTGAAATTGGTTATTAGACCTTTTCAGATATCTGCAATTATTTTACTCCATGTGGAAAACGGTAGTTAGATAACTGGTTTTCGTCTGTGACTACAACATAACAGCTACAGTATGGTTAAATCCTTCCAAAACAAATAATACACAGCCTTTCGCCAAACGTACTCTCTGTACTCATACTGTGCATTTTATCATGCGATAGAACGTCAAGATCCAGTGAAATAAATGATATCAGCAAACACAAAACAGAACTTTGAAATGAAATATGGATTCATTACGATGCTAGAAGCAATATTTCCGTTAAAGATATCATCCGTTGTCGGTTCATAGCCTTAAAATAGGACGACGTTTACAAATTTGCGTAGGAAGCAATTGCTCCTGAATTGCTTTATCTTTTAATTTGCAAAAACGTATATTGTGATTAATCCTTCAGCATAAAAAATGAACTGAATTGTTTTAGAATTAAAAATTAATTCCTTTCTACAGAACATTGCTTTGTTTAACATTGACTTCTAGAGCGAACATTTTATGTTCACCGTAGATTTTGATAATAGGTCGATTAAAAAAAATATTTTACCCGGCGACCTCGAACATTGTTTCGACTTTCATTTATTTTTTTGTTCACTTTAAATCAAGCTCTGGATATTGATTCAGTAATTTAAAGGTGCAGTTGCAATTGTATTACATGGAAAAACTTATAACGATTGCCAGTTCGTGAAATATAAAAGTAGTCTATTTCTTCTGGTCGAGATGCAAGTAACAATTAACAGGGACGGCGGCTCTCAACTTAACCGGTCGAGCATAGAAACATCACATAAAACAAATACAGGACACAATGAATATACGACAAGACTATTTATGTATATCGGTTGGATCATTGGTGTGTTCTTTGTTTATTGGGTCTCAATTATTTACAATACTCGACGGTATGATGACACAACGATGCATGTAATAAAGGTATCAAAACTGACAAACAAGTACAGATGTACAGTCTGGAATACATGCAATAGAAAGATAGTCAATAACATTCTGACATTGTCAGACATATTCAATCCACTTTGGTGTTAGTGTATTTTTAGTATATTTATTGTGCCATATATGAACTGAATTGCCAGAGGAAATAGGGCTTAATACTACACTTTATAAGTGCTTAGGCAACATAGACATAAATAATATGTGTCACATGTGTGACTGGGAATAAAATTGTTATGAAAAACAACTTCATAACATTTCTACTTTTCAAGGAATGACGTAACCTTAGATCGAAAATACATCAAAACATACTCACTGCTAACAGTCAACATTGGCATTATCGTATTATACTGTGAAAAAAAACGTCACTATTATATCGGGTAGAGTATATATTGAATGGTAGATGTCATTGTATCATGTTTCATTGGGCGTATTATACGTGTCCTATGATGTTAATTATTGTCCTATTTATCAAATGATTACGTCGTAAATGCCAGTGTTGACGTATTGTGACTTGTTTATTTCGATTATCACAATCGGGGATGTATAAAGTACACCATTTGTCTCGTTGTTACGTCGCTGGCGTATTGTTACACAACCCAGCCTTTTATGGCATGTCTTGTATTGTTGTTTATTGTTATATTGCGAGTAGCCGCAATTGCGCAACTTGTTTTGACTAAAGGGTTTGACGTTTTTGCTGTAGTGATAATTCAATGTGATAATATTTGTAATTATTCTTGCTGTAATCTATTAACTATCTAACTGTGATATATGTAGTATCTATATGCGATATGTCTGTGATATCCTTATTTTATTTGTATTCTTATTTATCCATTATAGACAGTTATTACTTTTGCCTCTCTATTTCATGGTATTAACTCAAGGACCACAATGGAAACAAGAGTTTTCTCTTTTTTTGTGTAATCCTTGGTGTTGGTGTGCATGACATGTATATGTACAACATTCACCTAAATAAATCTATCTATCTTTGTTACGACCTTAATCTTTGATGAGGGGTTATATTGCTTTGCTCATGTCAATCCGTTGCTTTTCACGACTTAAAGTTTGACATTTAAACATCATTTATCGTGTTTGTGTTTGTTAACCTGCATTTCGATTTATTATATCAATACTTTTTGCTAACATAATAAAACATCTATTTCGTCGAGTTATTGTTTTACGCTTGACCAAGTTAAAAATTTGTCATCAATATTGTTTAAATGATACTTATGCTTACTCACCAATGTTTATGGTCTGGTCGACTTCGGTCCTCAGTCCAGTATGGTTACTACTACTGCTCTATGCTCCTAATTCACGACTGTTGAAAGTTGTTCTTGTTTCATTTACTTTATAGGTTAATTTCATGCTAAATCATCATAAATCCATTGTTCTAGTGAATGTTGAAGTCACTTCTCGTCCCAAGTCATCAATTAGTAAACGATATGATCTAAAAGTACATATACTTCTAATTAACATCTTGTGATGTTAATTTACAAATGCATGTCTGAAAATATCAGTTTCGATTTTGGGGGGCTCTACAATCTCGTTACTAAATCATTTTTGCAGAAGATGGAAGTCATGTTTAAATTCTTTGTTTGAAATGCGTAGGGTATTTCAACATATGTGGTTTCTATGGGCATGCATGTTGCCTATGTACATCTTTTAATATATACCTTAAAGTGAGACTGAAACACGTGGGCAAAGAAATAAATATCTTTGTCTTCTATTTTGTAAATTAAATTAAACCAGTAACATGCTAGACTAGAAAATACTCACCTTTTATTAACTTTGCATGATAATTAGTAAAGTATACACCAACAACGAAACATGGTGTATGTATAATTTAAAGAGTAACTGTTGAAGGGTAACTGTGGTCAAATTGAAATATCAATATCGTTCCCATAACTAAAAAGAAGTTGTGCTTCTATTAACACATTTTCTGTAATTAAAATAAATTCCCCTTGAATCTGACCCTGAAAACTAATTATTTGTCAGCACGAGCCCTGATGTCGCTATAAGCGTGTGATTGGTCATGATCTATCTTAAGCCTGACAAGTTGATTTATTATATCATTTCAGCTGTCAACTAGGCGTGGTGGTTTCAACATAACGCATCTTAGAAGCAGCAATTTGGGACATTACGCTGGAATAATACATTCTGTTGGGATTTTGCCGAATGTGACGCATGTGTTGCAAGCATTCAGTTGTCCAGATCGCTCAGACGCCTTACATATTGACGCCGTCGCTTATCATGGTCACGCTTGGATAAAGGTCATTGCACGCAAAGCACAGGCCGTGCATCTGACATGGGCTGGTAATAACTTCAATATTTAAATTACATGCCCCATATGTGGTCCCTGTATCCCTGTTATTCAGTCTGCGCTTTGCTGTCGAATTAAGAAATAGGTTGACTAAAGTTTTAAAGAGTGGCTGAATTTGATTCGATGTTGGTGCATTAATTAAATGTAATAAAAGCTTATTCACCTTTTATAGCGGAAGTGTGAGTATTGTTTTGGCTTAAAACTTGGTTTCCGATCAATAACAATATATCGCCTTCTTTTTGTGACACTCCTGTTAATATCTACTGCAGGAATACTTGTTTAAGTTTATCAATATAATCATATAAATATGAATATGAATAATATTGCATTTTACTAAATAAATTAACGCAGGTTTAATGTGTCATATCTACGTCTGTAAATAAGTTACCTATTGCTTTATTTCACTCACAAGTTTTTCACAGACACCAATTAGGAAACAATAACCATTATAATATCTTTTCACTTTAGAAACTGACATCTGGTAACATGATGCGTTTGTAATGTTTATAGAGTACCATTTATATAGGGGAATTGTTTTAGTTTATTCATTATTTATAACGTAACATTAATAAGATTTCCCTAGCGATGTTTGTAAGCATTGTATGGGAATTCGTGAGTGTATTCAGATTCAATAAATTGTAATCAAACTTTTACGATTGGTAGAACAAACATTGAAACATTAGTTGTTGTGTTTTTATTTGGAATTAATGAATTTTATCTAGAATTTATGCAGAATAAATTGGAACGAATACATATAGGGGTACACTGATTCAGACTTACTTTAAATGTAATTGTTTGAATGCCGAGTTATATTTTCCATAAATTTTAAATGAAAAATTGTCCTACGATATACTTCAATTTGGTTAGAGTCGTATAGGTTAAACTAATTTGAGTCTTTTATGACTCTCCGTGAGTGACATTTACTTAATCAAATTTTTGAGAGTTTCTGGAGTTGAAGTATAATGTTATGTCATGGTTCATACAAAAAGATACCTATTGGCATTGACAAGAGTTAAAATGACTTATAATGTTGGCTGTACAATATCGCGATGACTTTTTCACTTCACTGCTTTATATTTTAGGCCATGGGCAGTTTGGTGAGAAAGATATTACGTTGCAAGCCGATGATTATATTGTTTGTTCGAAACAACATACGGTCAACTTTCAAGTTCCCAAGGTGGTCTTTTCCTTTTACAATGGTGTGACCAACGACATTGCTGATGTGTTGTGTCGCAAAGGGATCGTTGTTTTAGGAGAGCGTGTATCTGTAGACCCTCAAATATCCAGACAGTTGTCTAGTTTGGAATCACAAGATTCCGACAGTGATTGTAGCGAAAGTAGTGTTGAAAGTGGTTCTATATCGTCGGCAAACGGTGAAAGTCACTGTGTTGATACATCAGGCGACACTAGTAAACAACCGTTATCTTGCTTAGAAGAACAGATCGGAAGTGATACGATAAATCAAGATGTTGGCGAAAATACTACCGATACTAATACTTCTACTACTACTACTACTGGTGCAACGCCATTACTTCAATTTACAACATGTGATTGTCATATCTGTATAGGATGGCGTGAGAGACATTGCCGAGAGAGAAATATAGCCATAAACGAAGATGGTAATTCAGATACGGACAGTATTTATTTCACGGCGAATAAAACCACGAGATCGTCAACTGCCAGCAGTTCAATAGACTATCTGGATGACATATGTGATCGAGTTTCACCTTTCAGAAAGGCTGACACTTTATTACCTTCCAATGACAGTAAGTGTCTTCCAAACGATTCGGAAAGTAACGTTTGTAAATTTACGACTGGGAATAGCCATGTTTCACAATCTAACCAAAGTCATTTGGTTACCAGTGAAAATTTAGTCAATAAGTCCGTAGACGACATTTCCTCCGTAAAACAATTGCATTTAGAAACTGATTTTCTGACTCAATCTGACAAAGACTTAGATCGCACAGATAAATGGAATTTTGGCAGTCCAAACGTGCTTCGTTTTATACACAATGAATTACTGTTACATTCTAAGATTGATTATAACATTCTCAGGGAACTTAGAGCCGCTAATGAAATGAACACTATAGATAATATACATGAAGTTAATTTAGACGTAACAACATTGATCAGTTTAGTATCAGCAGTATCACATGGTGGATGTCATTATGTATTCCGGGAGAAAGTTCTCAGTGAGCAAGCAGCAGATGAAAGACGGTCACCTGTATTACCGAAATTACTAACGTTTCTGGAAGGTAGGAGTGATTTATGCATATACCGTATCGACATAATATCTAAAATCGTCTGTTTTGTCTCAACATGATTAATGACGCTTTAACTTCGGAGATTTCATTATTATTCTATACGAGTCTGCGAAACTAAACTAAAGTTTAATTCAAACAGACATGTTGTTCTCTTGATGAGAAACAATGTGCTTTCTTCTGAGTGAAATTATAATATATATTTACGACGTGGCGCTGTAGGTTGGTCATATGGCAGTCTGTTGGTAAATTTATAAAATTATATTTCGGTTTTGACCATGCACGTCTGCGGTTATTGTGAAATGAAGCACATTGTGGGGGTGGCCGTGAGGTAGCACGTGTGCTTCTTGATAGAGAGGTGTCGGGTTCAACCCCGCCTGGACCACTGGTTAATTTCTCTGAACAAGAACAACATTCATGCAACACTTGACCAATGTGTAAATTGGTTGATGTTGACCGTCAACTTAAGTAAACTATATAATCTTCTTAACTGTTTACAATGATTTGAAGTTTTTTTGAGTCGCAGGGTTTTCCTTCTGCATGTTTGTCCCTAATTCCACCTCGTGTTTATTACGCGTATGTGAAAAAATATTTGACATTCACAAATTATATTTTTGGCTAGTTTTCCTTTCTTCGTGTACGCGTTTGGTCGTTTAAAGGATAACTTGTTTCAAATTTATTTTGAGAGTGTCATAACACACTCAACTATGTAGATATTGTAGGCAATGTAGTGTGGACTGTTCATCTGCTCTTGTGTCCCAATTTCCCTAATTGTTTCAGGTAAAGCTCTGTACGCGTGTCAGACATCTATCGATGGTTTCAATTCCATTGTTGAACTTCTGGGTGGAAAGAATGAGAGATCACGTGCCAAAGAACTGTTGTCATTGGTTACTGTCATACCGGACAATTCATCCTTTAGAACTTCAACACTTCCCAATACAGGCAAACTGAAGGATAGATCAAAGGTGAGCGTTGCTACAACTCTACATTATATTAACGTGACAATTGACAATTGTTTATTGAAACTGGAGTGTGGTTGCTCCGTGTTCAGGTTTAGTTTGTCTTTCGTGTTTTGTTTTCCTATATTTTGGTGATTTTATACATAAGAAATAAGATGTTTATATATTTGTTGCGACTGTTCGTTGCTGCATCAGTGTAGTAAGTCTCTTTCTGCGGCTATAATATTCCATCGATCAGTTTGTATTTCTATCCAAGGTTCTGATATATTTGTGAAACTATGTGTCTGTTATGTATTTTAAGATTATATTCGGCACTGGTGACAGTCTAGGAGCAGTCACTACTACAGCTAATTCAGGTTTTATTCGAGCTGCCGAACGACAGGTAGGCTATTCCTGTAATTTTACATAGTATAGCAATTCAATCACTCTTCACGTATTAACAAAATATTCTGTCGTTTTTCCAGATTGCTCATTCATGAACATTGTTTGTGTGTAAAATTTAATTACATTTACGTACATGCAGGTGGGAAAGGTCTAGTTTAATCGGATCAACACCTTTGAAATCTTTATCACATTATGAATTTCAAATGGTTCTTTCAAATAGATCTATTTCAAATGGTTTTATTTCAAAGGGTTCTATTGAGACTGTGGTGCTGAAACATAATAAGTACGGGCATTTATATTTATTTCTAACAAATATTTATTTAATAATATTTCAAAGACAACAATCTTGGGTCTGCCAATATTTCCAAATAAGATATCTTTCCCTTAAGTTTCTCCTATTGATCATTTTGAAGAAAACGATATAATCAACAAAGGTGCACATACCTATCCCTTAGAGCATCTCTCAACATATCAATCACAAATGGTGTACTTTGGGTAAGAAAGTCGTATCCTGATTTAATCATGTTTTCTATTATTGGATTTGGCCCATTTCGTGTTTCGTTGCGTGATGCAACCGATTGATTGCGTGTCGTGGAAGATATTTCACAAGGCCGAGGGAAGTAAATGAAAGAAAGGGTACTTCAAACTCCAGTATCATGAAACTAACTAATCATCCGAACGTCTGAATGAGTTATAGCTAGGATGAAATTGTCAGCATCTGTCAAACATGTAATTATATTTGTTTAAGCTTACTCATGTTTAGTTGAACATTAGTGTTGCTGACCAGTTCCTTCATAGCATACGGGTCAGGCAAATAGAGTATGTTGCAGCAGAAGACGTTTACATAAAATCTTAGGCATCAGTTTTACTTGCTAGTATCTTTCTTTAAGGTACCAATCTTGGAATCAAACAATTTGTGTCACAATCGCTTGCGTAGAGCACAACTGCAATGTATTAAATGAGTTTGCATCTGTTTTTAATTTACAGGGTGTAACCTTTTCTGCCTTCGTACACGACGCAAGAGCATTGACAGAAATGAAGGAAGCAACCGCTGAACGTATATCATGAGTCAGTTATAAACTTTACATGGACAGAATGTTTATATGGAATGTTTTTATTAATGCCTTAATATGACTGTCTGGAATTAGTCAAATTAGTCACATTGTGTGGCCGACATCTGATTGTTTGTGTCATTGTTAATTGAACTCAATAAATTATATAATCATAAAAAATACTTCAGTGTCTGTTCTTTTGTTTACGTCATCAGTATATACAAATCGTATTTCTATTTTCCAAATCATTATTGCTACTTTCAAGGTACCGCTGCTTAGATAAGCTCCATTGGTCGACGCACATGTACACTTGCTGAATGCATTACTATCGTCAGGATATGTCACAGATTGGTTAACTCTGGATTGATGTGACTTAAAATCACTGCTGCCATATGCAAATGGACAACGACGTTAGTTACTATAAACTCTTATTATATTTATGCATTGTATTATAAGAACTGCTTCTCGACAAATCGGATTGGAGCCAACCAGACAATTGTAATATAATTCAAATTGATAGAGTAACAGTTACAGATAGGACACATGGGCGTTGTTATAACCATAACCAATTATATACAGAAACATTGGATACGACAGTAATATCGCTTTTTATAGACAGGAATATAGTTCATGTAACGTTATATGAATAACAATTAATGCAACATTTTTGTAAAACGCTTCTGTATTATACGAATTTATAAGCGAGCGGGTGACTTTCTATGTTTCTTGTCGTTACGTATACTTGTTTAAAATGTACTTTATAATTTGGTACAAAGAAAGGTTTGGACCTGTTATCATGATTATTACCACCCTTAAGAAAAATTTAACAATAGTACTGATCTTACATAGAAATGAAATTGTAGGTTAAAGACTGCCAACCGTCACCGTCCTGTTCTCGTATACATATACTTATGATACCACTTAATCAGTTTATATTTTAGGAGTGGAGAAGGGTGTTAATTGTAGTTATGGCTTTGTTCAGTTTTCCCGTCAGTTCAATTAACAAGATTGTGAGATAATTACCAAGTATATCTCGCATTGTACATGTATGGCTTATTCGTGATAAAACGTCTCTACTAGTAATAACCTCATTTTCTCTACGCCGCAAAAACTGCAGGATGACACACATTTACAAATAAATTACAAAATAGCGGTGACCCCAAGAGACAGAATGAAACGCAGCCAAGACCCGACCGAGTTCCCAAAGTCCCCGCATTAGAACGACCAAGTTCAACAAATATATGCCAAAACGGTGACTCAAGCGACCAAATGTGGCAGAACTACAACGTGACATTGTTTAAAACACCTCGGATAGTGACCTTGCGTTAATAAGGGGGGGGCAGCTTGACATATTTCTAGATGCATGCAGCTCCAAATTATGCCTACAAGGTCACCCTGGCAACCAAATGAGGCACAACCTCACATTGACTAAATTTAAAAAGGTTTCTTCCACCACAACAGCAAACAGGGGGTCAACACAGAACACCACAGTCAAATGTGATTTTAAAAATCAAATGCCAACTCGGTGACTCTAGCCACCTAACCAGGCACAACCGCACAGTGACCTCATTTAAAAAGTTGCTTAACCAAACTTAGCAAACTTAGTCTAAACATTGTTTAATGGAATCACATTGGTTCGTAATTAAAACTATTTCAAGTGGATTTTTAACGGGTTATTGTCGGAAAAGCATCATGTATACTGAAATTGTTTTACACCCAGCAAAGATAAAAGCTGATTTTTCACACGTCTGACTGGCACATACTGCGTGCTTACGTGAATTTATTTTGTTTTGAAGGACTGTCTGTGTGGAGTAGTGATTGATGTGTTGAATCAAAAACATATTCGTATTTACAATGTTCTTGTTTATTTTGTATTCAGTTTGTGAATGTGTCACTTCATAACCCTGTTAATAAATACATTTTGTTCGCTTTCCCGTGTGTTGTACGAAATATAATTCAGAGTACGACTTATCATTTTCTTGATGTATAGCAGCATTTATGTCTTTGGTACTTTTTGGCTTTTGTAAAGATATTGATTTTCGTTATGTAACTGTAAAATAGTACTTCGAAATGCGTCTACAATTTGCCTTTGATTAGAAACCCAATACATTTTAAAAAGTTTATGTATGAAACAAATTCCTAGATAGGTTTCTTACAGATATACGTACTGGTCCAAATGATTGACATATATTGCTTATACCAATACTGAGAGTGTTTCTATAATGTGAGCAGATATTCCAGAATTGTGCTCGTTGACCATAACTTTAACACAATTTCCATCGCACGAAATTGATATTTTCTCTCCAATTGAGAGATAAATTCATTGCACAAAATGAACAACTAGTTCAACCGCTTAATTAAGTTATATTATTGCTGATTGTCCCACGAACTTGCTTTCTTCGTAGAATTATGCCGACTTCTAAATGCATTCGTTGAGTACCAATCATATTTTGTCATCGCATGCTTTAAGAAATATTTCATTTTCACCAGTTCAATTAAATGGGAGCTATTTAGTTTAAACTTAATGGGTTTTAATTCGGATTATTGCACATTATTGCAAAAGAATCCATCAGATGTTCATGAGTCGAAGAATTAAGTTTGCATTCGTAAAGCGGTCGATCGCGATTTCGTTTTATTTATTAGCTTGGGAATTCCCCTCTTTTAATTATAGATTACATTCGTTTTCAATGTTATTACTGATTATGCTATAAGGTTGTTTAACATGATTGGTTAGTGTGTACAATAATCAGTTTACGCTATAATAAGTATGTTATTTGTTTCACTTCCAATAGTAAAATGCATACAAATATATCATTTATTCAGTGACAAATGCGTGATTGCTGCACAAACTTACTGAAGAACATGTGGTAACGCGTGTGAAATTGTGTGTATTTATTACATGGTATAACAAACATTTAATCCATTAAATATAAATTAGTTGTCTTCGGTTTATAATATTGACTAAACATTTATGATGTTTGTGAGGCCGCCATTGTGAGGCGATAAATCGTTCTGTTTTGCAGATCTATAATTATTATCGATAACCAATTATTATACATACCATTATGTTAGTAGCACATCCGTACCAATAAGGAATACCATATTCACCAGTCCGGTGCCTCTTTACATTCATCTCAAATAAACTCCCAACATTTGAATAGTGTACTATGATACTGTCCTTGAGATAAAGGTATGTACGGGTGAACATTATTCAATTCTCTCAACCCCTCTGCAGAGTCCCTTGTACTCACTCCCAGAGGTCACAGTTATGATCCAATCTTCATGAAACCTGGTCAGGATGTTGTTCTTAATGCCATCTAGGCCAAGTTCAAAACTAGGTCATCTTGGGTAAAAAAACTAGTTCACTAGGTCAAATCTTAGAGAAAAACTTGTGTTCACTCCAAAAGAAGATAATATTGTAGTTCTACCTACCCTACTATTTTTGTTTATTGTTGGAGCACCCCTCTTATGTGAGTGTTTATATATTACAGAGTGTTAGAGTTATTATTGAAACATGAATCACGTCCTGGTATATCAGACAATCAAGGCTATAATGCTATACACTATGCAGCACTGAAAGGTCACAGGTTGGCCCTAGAGATGGTAAGTACAGTAACTTTTATATACGCATATTTACTGATTACAATCCATATTCATGTTTACATATCGGGGCATGACATACAGTGAGTTATTGGTCAGTACCTTGTTGGTATTGTTTATTCAGCCAATAGATTACTTGTGGAACATGGAACTATTATACAAAGAGGTAAAAACAAAAATTAAATTTTGACCAAATGGTATTACAGGCTATGGGAAGACTTCTGAAGTTGTCCTTTTCAAATGTGCGCTTGATACAACAAGATGAAAAAAGGAACTATGTGGGATTTATATTTTATGTTAACTTTTATTTGCATACAATATTGACTTTAACAGAAAGTATGCGGAGAGGTTTATCAAACATTTGTCATGACATATTGAACACTTTCTAATCCCAAAAAGTGTCCCAGTGGTATTTTTTGTTTGAGTGTCTGTCGACACTTACGCGATACAACGTTAGAATACAAGTGTAACCGACCGAATAAAAATGAGACAACTAGCAATTTCATTTTGTGAAACGGTACGTGAAATTATTGGTTGTCTACATGTAACTGCACATTACCCAAAACCTGCAATGGTCAGTCACAAATAACAAAACATAACATTCAGCTGTTGAAAGAGGCAATCGTACTGGCACAACCATTTGATACATTAATGTGGTTTCTCTTCCGTATAATGTCAACGACATATGACTTTATTCAGGTTAGTTGCATGGTATTTGTGGTATGAATGGAATTTACGAATACAATTTTCGTTATTGGCAGGTTTGGTATCCTGGGATAAGTGTCTGTATAAGTACAATAACATAAAAACAAGCTCTAAAATAATAACTTTCTTCACGTGCTCAACTGCAACTCGTTCGTTTCTTTCGATTGTTGGTCGTTTTCACAGCTCTTATCCCTATAGTGTCTGATTGGGGTTGGATTTTGTTGTCAAATTTGGTCTCTGTGGTGGACAGGCAATCTTAGTTATAAAAAGAAAAGATACACGAAATAATTATATGTCTGCAGACTAAACAAGCATGCGTTGCCAAGATTTATTCTATGGTAAAAGTTTTTCATTGCCTGCGGTCGTAGTACAAGTCACACACATATTTTCACTCTTCAATATCTGGAAAGCATCAGATTTACTGTCTGTTAAAAAATATAACAGAATTGGCATATCTATATACCAACTTGTCCAGTCAGAAATCGAACTCAACTTCATTATTTGTATTTGACGTATTATGAAACGATAACATGTCTATTCGAGATGAAGTACTTTTGACATATATCACATTTCTTGCTTCTTTTGAAGTTATAAAAGGAATGAAAAACAAATTTACAAATACGAACTTCTCATTCTGAGGCAGCGATATGTCGCTGCTACATGTCATAAACATCAACTAAAAATACACAGCACGGTAAACAGCCTACTATACTAACGAATATCTTTGCCAACCCCATATGGTCACTACTTTATTGCCTGAGTAATTACTATATATTATTAGCACAGTCATATGCTTAAGGTGTTACTAAAAACAGGAACCCGAAGAACACTAACCAAATCTTGGGGAACATAACACTGAGTATTGCCACTTGTAACACCGTCAGCGTGGAATTGTTCCTGATCAACATTAACCCTGACATTTCGCTATTTTGTGCAAGCTTTCAGTTGCCCTCATTGCTCAGACGCTTTACATCCTGTCTTTTGTTTCTTTTCACTTGAATTGAACGTGTTACAGAACCTAATACCGAAAACAAGAATCCTGAAAATATATTTTGACTGGACAAACTGACATCTGATTATTTGATAAATTTGTAACGGTTATAAATTACCATCAATATTGAGGCTGAACTATTTTAGTTTATCCATTATTCGTAATGGAAACATTAATTGGATTTTCCAAGTTGTTATTGTTTGTAATTGAAACCACAATTTCACGAGCGGAAAACAAACATTGGAAGCTGTGTTTTAATTTCCAGTTAATTTCATCTCGACAACAGAATGATCTATAGCATTGTTTATTCGAAACAACATAGATCTACGGTCAATTTTCAAGTTCCTTATATATATATATATATAATGTTGTGACAACGATATTGCTGACGTGCTGTGTCGCAAAGGTATCGGTGTTTTAGAAGAGCGTATATCTGTAGACCCTCAAATATCCAGACAGTTGTCTAGTTTGGAATCACAAGATTCCGATAGTGATTGTAGTGAAAGTAGTGTTGGAAGTGCTTCTATATCGTCGTCAAACGGTGAAGGTCACTGTTTTGATATATCAGGCGACACTAGTAAACAACACGAACCGTTATCTTGCTTAGAAGAACAGATCGGAAGTGATACGATAAATCAACGTGTTGGCGAAAATACTACTGATACTACTACTTGTTCAACGCCATTACTTCAATTTACTACATGTGCTTGTCATATCTGTATAGAATGGCGTGAGAGACATTGCCGGGAGAGAATTATTGCCATAAACGAAGATGGTAATTCAGATACGGACAGTATTCATTTCACGGCGAATAAAACCAAGAGATCGTCAACTGCCAGCAGTTCAATAGACTATCTGGATGACATATGTGATCGAGTTACACCTTTCAGAAAGGCTGACACTTTATTTTCTTCCAATGACAGTAAATGTCTTCCAAACGATTCGGAAAGTAACGTTTGTAAATTTACGACTGGGAATAGCCATGTTTCACAATATAACCAAAGTCATTTGGTTACCAGTGAAAATTTAGTCAATAAGCCCGTAGACGACATTTCCTCCGTAAAACAATTGCATTTAGAAACTGATTTTCTGACTCCATCTGACAAAGACTTAGATCGCCGCACAGATAAATGGAATTTTGGCAGTCCAAACGTGCTTCGTTTTATACACACTGAATTACTGTTACATTCTAAGATTGATTATAACATTCTCAGGGAACTTAGAGCCGCTGATGAAATGAACACTATAGATAATATACATGAAGTTAATTTAGACGTAACAACATTGATCAGTTTAGTATCAGCAGTATCACATGGTGGATGTCATTATGTATTCCGAGAGAAAGTTCTCAGTGAGCAAGCAGCAGATGAAAGACGGTCACCTGTATTACCGAAATTACTAACGTTTCTGGAAGGTAGGAGTGATTTATGCATATACCGTATCGACATAATATCTAAAATCGTCTGTTTGTCTCAACATGATTAATGACGCTTTAACTTGGGAGATTTCATTATTATTCTATACGAGTCTGCGAAACTAAAATAAAGTTTAATTCAAACAGACATGTTGTTCTCTTGAGGAGAAAACAATGTGCTTTCTTCTGAGTGAATTTATAATATATATTTACGACGTGGCGCTGTAGGTTGTTCATATGGCAGTCTGTTGGTAAATTTATAAAATTATATTTCAGTTTCGGCTATGTTCGTCTGCTGTTCTTGTGGACTTAAGTACATTGTGGGGGTGGTCGTGAGGTAAATGTTGTAGCGCGTGTGCTTCTTGATACAGAGATGTCTGGTTCAACCCCGCCTGTACCACTGGTTAATTTCTCTGAACAAGAACAATATGCATGCGCCACTTGACCAATGTGTAAATTGGTTCGATGTTGACCGTCCACTTAAGCAAACTATATAAACGTTCTAAACTGTTGATAATGATTTGAAGTTTTTTTAGCCTCATGGTTTTGCCTTCTGCTTGTCAGTCCCTAATTCAACCTCGTGTTAATTACGCGTATGTGAAAAATATTTCACATTCACAAATTTATTTTTTGTCTAGTTTTCCTTTCTTCGTGTACGCATTTGGTCGTTTAAATGATAACTTGTTTCAAATGTTATTGTGGGAGTGTCATAAAACACTCAACTATGTAGATATTGTAGGCAATGTAGTGTCGACAGTTCATCTGCTCTTGTGTCCTAATTTCCCTAATTGTTACAGGTAAAGCTCTGTACGCGTGTCAGACATCTATCGATGGTTTCAATTCAATTGTTGAACTTCTGGGTGGAAAGAATGAGAGATTACGTGCCAAAGAATTGTTGTCATTGGTTACAGTTATACCTGACAATTCATCCTTTCGAACTTCCACACTTCCCAATACAGGCAAACTGAAGGATAGATCAAAGGTGAGTGTTACAATTTTACAATACAACTACGTTACAATGGAACTATAATGTAGTGTTAGTAGACTTTAGTTTGTCTTTCTTGTGTTTCCCCATATTTTATTATGCTTGATGTCTACTAAGTATATACATACGATGTTATATATTTGTTACGACTGTTCGTTGCTGCATCAGTGAAGTAAAACTCTTTCTGCGACTATAATATGTCATCGATCTGTTTGTATTTCTACCCGTAGTCCTAATATATTTGTGATCCATGTGTCTGTTATGTATTTTAAGATTATATTCGGCACTGGTGACAGTTTAGGAGCAGTCACTACTACAGCTAATTCAGGTTTTATTCGAGCTGCCGAACGACAGGTAGGCTATTTCTGTAATTTTACAAAGTATACCAAAATATATCAATTAAATCACTCTACATGTATATAAACCAAATATTCTGTCGTTTTTCCAGAACGCACATTGATTGTACCTTGGTTACTTGTAAAATACAATTACATGTACTTAGTAGTCAGTACGTTCATGCAGGTGGGAAATGTCTAGTTTAATTGGATCAACACCATTAAAATCTATATCACATTATTAATTTCAAATGGTTCTTTCAAATAGTTCTATTTCAAATATTTATTTAATTAAATTCCAAAGACAACTATCCTGGGTCTGCCAATATTTCGAAATAATATATATTTCCCTTCAGTTTCTATTATCGATCATTTAGAAGAAAACAATATATTCAACAAAAGTACACACACCTATCCCTTAGAGAATCTCTTAAACCTATCAGCAACACATGGTGTACTTTGTGTAAGAAAGTCGTATCCTTATTAAATCATGTTTTCTATTATTGGATTTGGCCTATTTGGTGTTCAGTTGCGTGATGCAAAAGATTGGTCGCATGCCGTAGAAGAGATAGTTCACGAGATGGAGGTAAATAAATGGCAGCAAGGTTGTTTCTCACGCTAGTATCATGAAACTAATCATCCGAATGTCTAGAAGAGTCTAAGCTAGAATGAAGATGTCAGTATCCCTCCAACATGTTATTATATTTGTTTAAGCTTACTCATGTTTAGTTGAACATTTGTGTTGCTGATCAGTTACCGTCATAGCATACTGTTAAGGCAAATAGAGTATGTTGCAGCACAAGACATTTACAAACTAGTCTCAGCGATCAGTTTTACTTGTTATTATATTTCTTTCAGGTACCAATCTTGGAATCATACATTTTGTGTCAAAATCGCTTGCGTTGGGCGCAACTTTCAGTGTATTTAATAAGTTTGCATCTGCTTTTGATTTACAGGGTGTGACATTTTGTGCCTTCGTACATGACGCAAGAGCTTTGACAGAAATGAAGGAAGCAACAGCTGAACATATATCATGAGCCAGTTAGAGACTTCACATAGACAAACTGTTTATATGGAGTGTTTTAATGGTGCCTTAATATGACTTTCTAGAATTGGTCAAATTAGTCACATTGTGTGGCCGACATCCCTTTGTTTGTGTGATTGTTAATCGTACCCAATAAAATATAATTCAATTTGTTGGTAAAGTACCTCAGTGTATCTTCTTTTGATCAGTATGTACCAATCGTATGTCTTATTTCCCCAATGCAAGGTATCGCTGCTCAGATCAGCTATATTGGTCTACCACCATGTACGTATACATTACTATCGTCACGATAGGGCGCAATTCTTTCAACTCTGACTTTATGTAAATTCAAATCACTGCTGACATGCTTAATTGTAACATAATTCAAATCAACAACTTAACAATTCCAGATACGATACACGGCCGTTGTTATAACCATAGCCAACTATTTAAAGAAAAATTGGATGCGACAGTAATATCGCTTTGCAGACATAAATATAGTGTGTGTAACGTTATATGAATAACAATTATTTCAACATTTCTACCGAACGCTTCAGCATGATACGTATTCATAAGTGAGCGGATGACATTATAATTATGTTTCTACTCCTATACTTGTCCGTGATGAATGCCATTATTTGGTATTTAAATACTTTCGAACCTTTATATTAGTATCATCGTTAAAAAACGATACAAAAGAAAATAGTTATTTTAAAAAGACAGTCAGTAGAACAAATAAATCGAATATTTAGATCGGTATAAAACTGTTCTTTCTAATAGTAATCCGCCTCCTATATCTTATTTGATCTGATCCATTGCGTAAATATATTATTCATTTAAATGCCGTTCATCCTAGAACAATGTCGCATCCAATATATATACAATACGGGAAATATATGTAGACACTGGAAGGAGTCTGTCCGACTGCCAATATAAAACTGTTCTACTGGTCGACTAGACGAATGCCAAGCATTTCTGCTACAATGTGATTATTTTATGTGAACTGTATAACTGGTTTAATAATGATAAAAGTATAAATAAAAATAGGTCGTTATTATGAATTTCGAGTTATTAATAAAGAGAAATGACTCTGCTCCAAAATATACAGCAATCAAGCTCAGTATTCAAACTCACGAACAAAAAGCCAGAGTTCACTTTTGCTGACTAAAATTCTATGACATAGCGACCGATTTTATACATATGGCAAACTAAAATATAGTTCCAGATGTTAAAATTGCTTGTAAATAATAATTATAATGCAAAATTTAATCTAAACATGGTTCAATGCGATCACCTTTGTTCGTAATGAGAACTATTTATAGTGTGGTTTTAACATGTTAACGCCAGAAAAGGCTGTTCAGTTTAAATTATGCTAAAATTGTTTAACACCAAACACTACAAAAATGTGTTTTCTCACACGTCTGACTGATACATCTCGCGTGCTCACGTGAATTTTTGTTTTGAAGGGATGTCTGTGTAGAGTAGTGTTTATGTTAACCATTCCAAAAATAATCGCATTTAAATATGTCTGTTTTATTCTATATTTAGTTCGTGAATGTGTCACTCCACAATTCTGCCAATAAATGCTTTTTTGGCATTCCCCCGTGTCTGATATATAATGTTATGACGTCGCGTCACAAGTTGGAGCTAGTTTGCGTCACGTCAAAACGCCGTTATTTTAGATAAATGTGGTTGGCGTTAATTTAACGTATAATTGTCATTATAACTAAATCACGGGCAGACAATAACATCAAGGTTAGCACACTATTAGTGTTCTAATGTGCATTGAGACACACCCCAAGCATGGCAGAAATTAACTATGACAACATAAATAACAACTTACAACAATGAAGCGATCATTTAGCTACAAAAATGGTTCATTTACATACGTCTTTGTTGTTGTGCTATAATTTGCATACATGCATGTATTTCGAGTAACGACTGAGGAAAAAAATCAAATCATTCTTAAATTATAAACATACTAGAATATGTTTAACAAAAGTAAACGAGTAATCTAATATTATGTTCAATAGATCCGCATATAACTTCGTTTAACTCTCAAATTATTTCTAATCAATCTCTCTATATATCCAGTAAAAAATATGATTGTAAATATAATATATTCCATTTAAAACCTTTCGTTCAGCATATCGCTGGGGGATGTTTTAGAAAATGGTTTCGTATATAACTAATCAATTCCATGCAAACAGATGTTGTTCTTGTAGAAATACACGAAGCTTTTTAAGTAGATATCAACGTCAGCGTCGCCTAAAACTTGCCGTGGGACATTTCTGTGGACATGGATTATTACGCACCATTTTATCATGCTTGGAGCAATTAACACTATAATACATGTATAGATTCAGAAGAAAAAACAATATTTTATTTCTTCAGTCGTTTGCTTGCAATACACAAAGCATAAAATATAAAGAAGAAACGAAAATTACGGTTTACATAAAGAGCGTATTTTTTACGCAAGTGGGACATTATTGTGGACTTAGAAAAACAAGGAAAAAACATTGTTTATATTATTTAATCACTTCAGTTTTCACACATTTTTATCTAAGAAAAAACAATTTTTGTGTATTCAAATATTTAATACGTGCGTTGAAAAAGATAGGTGTAATTCACATTTTATATTCTTATATGTAGCCGAAAAGCTATTTTTTTCGAAATCTCTACATCAATATTTTTCTTCAAACCATGTTTTTTACAACTTCCGGTTCCGTTAAGCAAATCTACGGAAATTATATCAGAAGCACATGGTTTCAATTCTTGTCATGCAAATTTTTAACATATTTTGACGTAAAAGTATTGGTGAAAATTAGGTTTAACTGCAAGTGCTCGACAAAAAGTGTTACATCTCTACAACGTGTATTTTGTAGTTTTTTAGTCTTTCAAACAAACTGACGTCTTAATCATTTATCATTTTAAGGGAAAACTACACATTTGTATGAAACAATTGTTTCTCTTTAAAATGATGTATACCATAGTATAGTTACTTGACGGATGAACAACATAATCACTTAACAAGAAATAAAAACGCCGCAAAAGTGAAATAGCTCCAACTTGTGACACGACGTCTATATATAGTATTTAGTCATTTGCTGACGTATAGCAGCGTCTTTTAGTAAGGATATTGACTTACTATACGTTACGTTGCCAGTAATATAACTGTAAAATAAGCAGTTAGGAAAGTATGTCTAAAATGTCTGGTTGTGTACAATGAATTGACAATCTTATAAAAGATACACGGATTATAAGTTAATCCCTTTCCCGACTGTGAGTAATAGATGTCCATTGTATATCAAGTCATGGTAAGCGTTGCTTAAAATTGCTCAAGAGGTACACGTGTATTACAATAATGTACGCGAATTTCACGGAAATTTACTATTTAACATAATTTGTATGGCTGGAAAATAATATGTTCTTTTCAGTTGGAGAACATAATCATTGCAAAAAGTGTCCGATTTCTTCATCTGCCTAATTTAGTTAAATATTGCAGATTTTCCCACGAAAATCGCTTTCTTTGTAGGATTGTGCCGACTACTTAATGTTTTCGCTGAGTACCAATTTAATTTTTTCATCGCATGTTTTAAGAAATGTTTTGTACCATTTCAATTTAATAGAAGGTATTTAGTATAAAATTAATGTGTTCTTGTTCTGATTATTGCACATTAGTGTAATAAGAATCATACCATAATTATGGTTACTACTGTATTGCCTGGGTCATAACTATATATTATGAGCGGATTCATACTCTAAACGTGTTACTAAAACAGGAACCCGATGAACACAAACAAAATATTGAGGAACGTAAAACTTGAAAACTATTGGCTCTTGTGTCGCTGTCTGTGTTATATTCGTGTTGACCTATCTTACCAAGACAAGTTCATTTGTCAGCTTCAAGACGTGTTTGTGTCAAGATATAATTGAATTATACCGGAATTATACCGGATGTGACGCATGTTTTGCAAGCGATCAGTTGACCAGATCGCACAGACAGATCGTTATATATTGATACCATCTATATTAGAGGTATACATGACCACAACTAGTATAAGGACCTGTATCTTTATCAAACAACATTATATAAATCTGCCTGTAACAACTCACCTCTGATAACATGATAAGTTTTAACGTTTATAGAATTCCATTAATATGGGGGAATTGTTTTAGTCTATTAATTATTTATAATGGAAACATTAATTGGATTTCTCTAGCGGTAAATATTTACTTATTTTGTCAAAATTTATATTCAACTGTACCATAATCAATAGAACATTTTTTTTTAATTTCGAATTGATCATTTCGACACAAGTCTATTATGAATTAGAACAAAATTTAGGATGGAAAATTAAATGATTGTGAGTTGTGCTAACTTTAATGGTACAAACATCATTTGTCGTTACTACGAAACAACGTAGTTCCCAATGTTGTCTTCTCCTTTTACAATGGTGTGACCAACGACATTGCCGACGTGTTGTGTCGCAAAGGGATTGCTGTTATAGGAGAGAGGGTATCTGTAGACTCTAAACTATCCAGACAGTTGTCTAGTTTGTAATCGCAAGATTCCGATAGTGATTGTAGTGAAAGTAGTGTTGAACGTGCTTCTATGTCGTCGTCAAACGGTGAAGGTAACTGTATTGATACATCAGGCGACACTAGTAAACAACCCGAACCGTTATCTTGCTTAGAAGAACAGATCGGAAGTGATACGATAAATTAAGGTGTTGGCGAAAATACTACTGATACTAATACTTCTACTACTACTACTACTGGTGCAACGCCATTACTTCAATTGACAACATGTGATTGTCACATCTGTATAGACATTGCCGGGAGAGAAATATTGCCATAAACGAAGATGGTAATTCTAAAGGTGTTACTAAAACAGGAACCCGATGAACACAAACCAAATGTTGAGGAACGTAACACTAGAAAACTATTGGCTCTGGTGTCACTGTCTGTGTTGTATTCTTGTTGACCTATCTTACCATGGCAAGTTTATTAGTCAGCTTCAAGACGTGTTTGGGTCAAGATAATATTGAATTATACCGGAATTATAACGGATGTGGCGCATGTTTTGCAAGCGTTCAGTTGTCCAGATCGCACAGACAGATCGTTACATATTGACACCATCTACATATACGTATACATCACCACATCTAGTACAAGGACCTGCATCTTTATCAAACCACATTGTATAAATCTGCAAACATATGGTGTTTTATTCATGGGATATTTTGGCAGACGTAAACATGTATGATGTTGTCTTATTGCTTTCTTCACTTGTTCGAGTGCACCGAATTGAGTACGATAGACAATAATCCTTAAAGTGTATTTTGCCTTTAACAACTCACGTCTGATAACATGATAAGTTTGTGACGTTTATAGAATTCCATTAATATGGGGGAATTGTTTTAGTATATTAATTATTTATAATGGAAACATTAATTGGATTTCTCTAGCGGTAAATATTTACTTATTTTGTCAAAATTTATTTATATTCAACTGTACCATAATTACAATTACACGAGCAATAGAACATTTTTTTTAATTTCTAATTGATCATTTCGACACAAGTCTATTACGTATGAACTAGAACAAAATTTAGGTTGGAAAATTTAATGATTGTGAGTTGTGCTAACTTTAATGGTACAAACATCATTTGTCTTTACTACGAAACAACATAGTTCCAAAGGTTGTCTTCTCCTTTTACAATGGTGTGACCAACGACATTGCCGACGTGTTATGTAGCAAAGGGGTTGCTGTTATAGGAGAGAAGGTATCTGTAGACCCTAAACTATCCAGACAGTTGTCTAGTTTGCAATCGCAAGATTCCAATAGTGATTGTAGTGAAAGTAGTGTTGAACGTGCTTCAATATCGTCGGCAAACGGTGAAGGTCATTGATGTATCAGGTAACACTAGTACACAGCCGTTATCTTGCTTAGAAGAACAAATCGGAAGTGATACGATAAATCAAGGTGTTGGCGAAAATACTACTGATACTACTACTTGTTCAACGCCATTACTTCAATTTACAACATGTGATTGTCATATCTGTATAGAATGGCGTGAGAGACATTGCCGGGAGAGAAATATTGCCATAAACGAAGATGGTAATTCAGATACGGACAGTATTCATTTCAGGGCGAATAAAACCACGAGATCGTCAACTGCCAGCAGTTCAATAGACTATCTTGATGACAAATGTGATCGAGTTTCACCTATCAGAAAGGCTGACACTTTATTTTCTTCCAATGACAGTAAATGTCTTCCAAACGATTCGGAAAGTAACGTTTGTAAATTAACGACTGGGAATAGCCATGTTTCACAATCTAACCAAAGTCATTTGATTACCAGTGAAAATTTAGTCAATAAGTCCGTAGACCACATTTCCTCCGTAAAACAATTGCATTTAGAAACTGATTTTCTGACTCAATCTGACAAAGACTTAGATCGCCGCACAGATAAATGGAATTTTGGCAGTCCAAACGTGCTTCGTTTTATACACAATGAATTACTGTTACATTCTAAGATTGATTATAACATTCTCAGGGAACTTAGAGCCACTAATGAAATGAACACTATAGATAATATACATGAAGTTAATTTAGACGTAACAACATTGATCAGTTTAGTATCAGCAGTATCACACGGTGGATGTCATTATGTATTCCGAGAGAAAGTTCTCAGTGAGCAAGCAGCAGATGAAAGACGGTCACCTGTATTACCGAAATTACTAACGTTTCTGGAAGGTAGGAGTGATTTATG
Organism: Spisula subtruncata; assembly: GCA_963678985.1. Lineage (NCBI taxonomy): Eukaryota > Metazoa > Mollusca > Bivalvia > Venerida > Mactridae > Spisula > Spisula subtruncata. The sequence continues at coordinate 5,350,278 of OY787675.1, read as the reverse complement.
CATATACCGTATCGACATAATATCTAAAATCGAATGTTTGTCTCAACATGATTAATGACGCTTTAACTTGGGAGATTTCATTATTATTCTATATCTGCGACACTAAACTAAAGTTTAATTCAAACAGACATGTTGTTCTCTTGAGGAGAAACAATGTGCTTTCTTTCGAGTGAAATTATAATATATATTTACGACGTGGCCCTGTAGGTTGGTCATATGGCAGTCTGTTGGTAAATTTATAAAATTATATTTCGGTTTTGACCATGCACGTCTGCGGTTATTGTGAAATTAAGCACATTGTGGGGGTGGGCATGAGGTAGCGCGTGTGCTTCTTGATAGAGAGGTGTCAGGTTCAACCCCGCCTGGACCACTGGTTAATTTCTCTGAACAAGAACAACATTCATGCACCACTTGACCAATGTGTAAATTGGTTGATGTTGACCGTCAACCTAGGTAAACTATATAACCTTCTTAACTGTTTACAATGATTGGAAGTTTTTTGAATCGCAGGGTTTTCCTTCTGCTTGTATGTCCGTAATGGCACCTCGTGTTTATTACGCGTATGTGAAAAATATTTGACATTCACAATTTTTTTTATCTAGTTTTCCTTTTTTCGTGTACGCGTTTGGTCGTTTACATGATAACTTGTTTCAAATGTTATTGTGGGAGTGTCATGAAACACTTAAATATGTAGATATTGTAGGCAATGTAGTGTGGACTGTTCATCTGCTCTTGTGTCCATATTTCCCTAATTGTTTCAGGTAAAGCTCTGTACGCATGTCAGACATCTATCGATGGTTTCAATTCGATTGTTGATCTTCTGGGTGGAAAGAATGAAAGATCACGTGCCAAAGAATTGTTGTCATTGGTTACTGTCATACCTGACAATTCATCCTTTAGAACATCCACACTTCCTAATACAGGCAAACTGAAGGATAGATCAAAGGTGAGTGTTATATATTTACAATACAATTACGACACAATGGAACTATAATGAAGTGTTAGTAGACTTCTTTAATCGAAACTAAAAGTGTGGTTGCACTTTATTATAGTTTAGTTTGTCTTTGTTGTTTTTCCGCATAAAGTAGTATGATTGGTGTCTACTTAATATATAAATACGATGTTATATATTTGTTACGACAACTCGTTGCTGCATCAGTGTAGTAAAAATCTTTATTCGGCAATAACATTTCATCGATTAATTGGTATTTCTACCCACAGTTCTGAAATATTTGTGAAAACATGTGTCTGTTATGTATTTTAAGATTATATTCGGCACTGGTGACAGTCTAGGAGCAGTCACTACTACAGCTAATTCAGGTTTTATTCGAGCTGCCGAACGACAGGTAGGCTATTTCTGTAATTTTACAAAGTATACTAAAATGTATCAATTAAATCACTCTACATGTATATAAACAAAATATTCTGTAGTTTTTCCAGAAAGCAAATTGATTTAACCTTTGTTTACGTGTAAAATACAATTACATGTACTTAGTAGTAAGTACGTTCATACAGGTGAGAAAGGCCTAGTTTATTTGGATCAACACCATTAAAATCTTTATCACATTATGAATTTCAAATGGTTCTTTCAAATAGTTAACATTTCAAATGGCTCTATTGAGACTGTGGTGCTGAAACATAATAAGTACGGGCATTTATATTTATTTCAAACAAATATTTATTTAATACAATTCCAAAGACAACAGTCTTGGGTCTGCCAGTATTTCCAAATAAGATATATTTCCCTTCAGTTTCTATTATCGATCATTCAGAAGAAAACAATATTATCAACAAAAGTGCACAGACCCATCCCTTAGAATATCTCTCAACATATCAATGCCGAGCATAGCCTTTATTTGCTTTATTTCTACGGAAATATGGCAGGCATATATATGTACCTCCACCCGGATTTGAACCCAGGTCGCCAGATTAGACGGCAAGCGCACTAACCACTGAGCTACGGAGGTACAGAGAATCTCTTAAAACTATCAATAACAAATGGTGTAGTTTGGGTAAGAAAGTCGTATCCTGATTAAATCATGTTTTCTATTATTGGATTTGGCCCATTTCGTGTTTAGTTGCGTGATGCAAACGCTTGGTTGCATGTCGTGGAAGATTGTTCACAAGGGAAGTAAATGAAAGAAAGGTTACTTTAAACTCCAGTATCATGAAACTAATCATCCGAATATCTGAAAAAGTTTTAGCTAGGATGAAAGTGTCAGCAGCTGTCAAACATGGTATTATATTTGTTCAGCTTACTCTTGTTTGGTTGTAAACATTTTGCTGCTGTTCAGTTCGCATCACAGCAATACCGGTAGGACAAACAACAATCAAACAAACCATTTACACACTAGTTTGACTTGTAATTGTCATTCTCAGACTGACTTTAGTAGGCAAGCAATTATGTGCTCTGTTCGCTGGCGAAATGTGCAACTAAAAGTGTACATTTGTATGTATCGTTTATTTTAATGATTATGCATCTGCTTAAATTTACAGGGTGTTACATTTTCTGCCTTCGTACACGATGCAAGAGCATTGACAGAAATGAAGGAAGTAACAGCTGAACATATTTCATGAGTCAGTAAGAAACTTTACATGGTGGTAGTGTCAGGTGTTTATATGGAGTGTTATACACTCAGGGACAAAAGAAACGCAAAACTTTTTCGGGGGTCATAATTTTCTAAATAAGTGCGATAAATTGTTTTCGTCTAATGTAAATGATACATTGGTTGCAACATTGACATCTCAGCACTTTTCTACAAAATTAAATGCGTTTTAATCGGATTTTACCAGTTTATGGTAAAACCCATTTTTGTGCTTATGCAGCACGTGCGAAATCGCAAAGCGGAACATTTTTATTGCCGAATGACAGTGTATCCATAAAACTAATGAAAACTCATCAAATAAAAGCATATAAAATAAGTCAAACATGCCAAGTTTGCCTGCACACACAAGGTCTGAAGCAGTAGGACTGCTCCAAATGGGTTCGAGTCCTTCTGGTGTTGTCGGCCAATTTCATTACCACCCTTTAACCGTAACATGGCTACATGGACGATACCAGGCATTTGGAACGGTTAAGGACCGCAAACACACAGGGAAACCAGGGAAAACCACTCGACGACAAGACGGGACCATGCGCATGCTATATCGCAGGAACCGCTTCCGACCAGCCAGAATTACAGCTAGGATACATAGGAGCCCATGGGCAGGCAAAAAGACAACTCGTTTGAAAAAATAAAGTTCCTTTTTAAAAATATCGCACGTTCATTTTGATTCATTTTCTTAAAATTTTACATTCATGACGACAACGAAACACTTCGGAGTCGTCTATGTTTAGCCAATAAACGTCACACCTCTTAAACAGTTTATCAGCAGTATCATAAACACAAACTAAATTCATCTATCATAAACATATGTAAAAAAAACGTGTTTCCTAGTGCATTTTTCCAACACCATACATGTACAGTTTCGTAGTTCGCAATTGGTAGGCAATAAACGATAAAATTATAATAACAACGATTTGAAACTTCGTCCATGTTTTTTCTAGGCTTTACAGCACGTGAGAGACCTTTATTCGTGAGTGAAACATTATCCTACAACTATGCATTACAAATATTATATCGTGGCTATTTAAAGTGCATTTGTGTTGGTGGTGCTTACACAAAATAATGAATGTGACACATATGTGACTTTTGCAATGTTAGACTGTTAGATTAAAGCCAATGTAAATGTACTATTTAATTACGGAAATAAATGAAATTTTGAAGTATGCCTCATTGATATTGCATCAATGATTGGGTAAAATTTCAGTGAATTTGAAAAAAAAATAACTTTGAAAAATACCATTATATATGTTTTGCGTTTCTTTTGTCCCTGAGTGTATTGGTGCCTTAATATGACTTTCTAGAACTGGACAAGTTAGTCACATCACTGGTAGACATCTGTGTGTTTACATGATTGTTAATTGAACTCAATAAATCATAGAATTATTAAAATACTTCAGTGTCTGTTCTTTTGTATACGTCATCAGTATGTATAAATCGTATTGATATTTTCCAAATTATTATTGCTACTTTCAAGGTACCGCAGCTTAGATAAGCTCCTTTGGTCTACGCACATGTACACTTGTTGAAAAGCATTACTATCGGCATACTATGGTGCAGTTTGTTTAACTCTGGCTTTATGTAACTTAAAATCAAGATGACCAACATTTACAAAGAAATTACAAAATAGCGGTGATCCCAAGAGACAGAATGAAACGCAGCCAAGACCCGACTGAGTTCCCCAAGTCCTCGCATTAGGACGACCTAGTTCCACAAATATATGCCAAAACGGTGACCCAAGCGACCTAATCAGGCCGAACTACGACGTGACCTAGTTTAAAACACCATCGACAGTGACCTCACGTTAATAAGGGGGGTGCAAATTGACATATTTCTAGATACATGCAACTCCAAAATATGCCTACAAAGTCACCCTAGAAACCAAATGAGGCATAATCTCGCATAGACAAAACTTAAAACGGTTTCCCCCCCCCCCCCTCAACAGCAAACAGGGGGTCAAATAGCACATCGCAACCACGTGTAATTCTAAAAATCATATGCCAACTCGGTGACCCTAGCCACCTAACCAGACAGTTGCTTAACCTAACTTTGCAAACTTAATCTAAACATTGTTTAATGGGATCACCTTGGTTCGTAATTAAAACCTTTTCAAGTGGGTTTTTAACAGGTTATTGTCAGAAAATGCATCATGTATACTGAAATTGTTTAACACCCAGCAAAGCTAAAACCTGATTTTTCACACGTCTGACTGTAACATATTGCGTGCTTACGTGAAATTATTTTGTTTTGAAGGACTGTCTGCGTTGAATCAAAAACATATTCGTATTTACAATGTTCTCGTTTATTTTGTATTCAGTTCGTGAATGTGTCACTTCATAACCCTGTCAACAAATGCATTTTTTATTGGCTTTCCTGTGTGTTGTATGAAAAAGAATTATCATTTTCTTGATGCGTAGCAGCATTTATGTCTTTGGTACATTGTGGTTTTGTAAGGATGTTGACTTTCGGTATGTAATGTGTAACTGTCAAATAGGTACTTTTCAAATGCGTATATAATGTGCGTTTGATCAGAAACCCAATATATTTTAAAAGATCATGTATGCAACACATCTCCAGATAGCTATTTTACTGTTATACATACTTAGCCATCCAAATGATTGACATACATTGCTCATACAAATACTGAGACTTTTTCTATAATGTGAGCAGATATTCCAGAAATGTGCACGTTGATCATAACACCATTTCCATCGCACGAAATTGATATGTTCTCACAAATTTTGGGATAAAGTCATGTTACAATTTATTTAACTGCTTAATTAAGTTACTGAATTTCCCACGATAATTGCTTTCTTCGTAGAATTATTTCGACTACTAAATGCATTTGCTGAGTACCAATTATATTTTTACATCACATGCTTTAAGAAATATGTAGTACCATTTCAATTTTAATAGGAGGTATTTATTGTGAGATTAATGTGCTTTGGTTCTGAATATTGCACATTATTGTAAGGAATCATCAACTGTTCATGAGTCAATGAATTAAGATAGCATTTGTAAAGCGGTCGTGATCCATTAGCTAAACGCGGAATAGTACCACTAATGGGAGTGTTCATAGTAACTAACAGTGAAATTATTTTGAAAAAGTTGAATGCATAGTTCCAGGAAAATGCGAAGTTTCTATGCTGAAAATCAAGAAAAACATGCATCGCTGCCAAAGTTCTTGGAGTCTAGAAATGCTAAATTAACAACATTATGTAGAAAATTAGCAATACCGTATCTTAGAGAATGTTATGATAGATTAGGGTATGCTTTTTTAGAAAAGGTCACAGGGATAGGGAGAAGTTGGAATTTGTCCACTTTTATGAGTTTGCAGCCGTTTTCATGGAAGGGCATTGTGTTTGTTATTATGAAAGACGCACGTCACAATCAATATCAAATTGGCGAATTTGAAGGCTGTGGTATACGTACAAACCGTTTCAGATCAGGTTTTTAGCAAATAAGTGTTGCGTATCGTTCCTACTGACTGTTCTAAGAAATTATTTTTTCATTCAGATTCAGCTTCAAAGCACCAGGTACAACGCCAAATTAAAAATTTGAGAATAAAACTTTTATATACATTATAACCAAATAGTGTATGTCGATGTCTTTTCATGCTTTAACAATAGAATTTACTATCTTGTTGATACTAATACATCGATTAAAGAAGGAAAATGTTAACATAAATATTTCGAGTTCTGGACCTTCAAAACGCAAATAACACCACCCTCTACTACAATGCTGATTATGATTAACCCGTAACGTATTGTCAATTTACAATTATTATATATACTTCTTGATACACTACTTTAGAAAATATAAAAGTTTTTATTCAATTTCATTGTTAGGGTAACAAAATATCGATGTTCATTTTCTGTTCATAAATAAGTTGAACACCTCTCGTAGGAAGACATTCAACTGAAATTATGCTGAAAATGTTCACCACCCAAATGAACCTAAAGCTGTTTTCTTACACATCTGACTGACACATATTGCGTGCTTGCGTGAATTTATTTTATTTTATCTGGGTTGTGATTGATGTGTAGAATTCAAAACATATTCGTATTTAAATATTTCTCGTTTGTTTTATATTCAGTTGGTGAATGTGTGCCTCCATAAACCTGCCTATAACTACATTTTTTGGTTTTCCCCCGTGTCTGATATTAAATATAATTTGTTGTATTTTGTCATTTTCTTCATTTTAGTAGCGTGTCTTAGTAAGGATATTGACTTTCTATACGTTATGTGCATGTAACTGTAAAATAGGCACTTCGGTAAATATGTCTAAAGTGTGTGGTTGCGCACAATGAATTAACAATCTTATAAAAGATAAAAAAGTCTTTAAGTTTGTCGCTTTTCCTACAGTGAATAATAGATATCCATTTTATTACTTTTCATGATAAATGTCGCATTAAAGAACCCAGACCCCAATTTCATTTGTACCTTACACGTTTTGATAATGTACGCGCATTTCACGGATTTAACTCTTTAACATTTCAATCTGAGGAAATTAATATGTTCTTTTCAGTTGGAGAACATCGCAAAAAAATGTCCAATTTCTTCAACCGCCTAATTTAGTTAAATATTGCAGATTTTTCCACGAAAATCGCTTTCTTTGTAGAATTATGCCGACTTTTGATTGCATTCGCTGAGTACCAATTATATTTTTGCATTGCATGCTTTAAGGAATGTTTTAACCATTTCAATTTAATAGGAGGCATTTATTGTGATATTAATGAGCTTTGGTTCTGAATATTGCACATTATTGTAAAGGAATCATCAGCTGTTCATGAGGCGATGAATTAAGATAGCATTCGTAAAGCGGACGATCACTATTTTGTTAGATTTATTAGCTTGAGAACTCCCAACTTTTGGTTAAAGATTGCCATAATGTTCTAAATTATAATTGATAGTAATGTTTAATGTTATTTAATACAAATGGTTAGTGTGTGAATTCATTTCAACACCGCGAATGTCATAGAGAAGTGATTTCTTATTTCAGCTCCATCGCTATTATTCCTGACACAGGAGGCTACCTATACATATTGGCAACGTAATAAAACATTTTGTGGCCGTTGATATGCATTTAAATTGAAATGAACTATGCATACACCCCTTATGATTTCTCACAGAAATATAATAATATGTCTTCCCGTATGACAACAATAATTAGGTTACTCATTCATAATTGTATTATTAGTACACTTTCAATCGTAAAATGCTGACAATAATCACATATATCGAGCGACAAATAAGGATTGCGGACCAATCTTGTTGAAGAAAATGTAATAAGTCGCGAGAAATTGAGAGTATGAAATTCTATAAACAAATGTTTAATTCATCAAATATGATTTTGTTTGTCTAGTGTGTATAACATTTACGTATCGTCATCTACAATTAAATTGTTTGTGGGAACATCATTGTCAGAAGATAAATCGCTCTGGTTTGCGGATCTATAACTTTTCCAATGATACGAACAATTGTGTTGGTAATACTGCTTTAGCAATAATCCGAGGATCGCTATATTAACCAGTCCAGTGCCTCTTTATATTGGTCTCAAATAAACTCCAGCGTGTGAATAGTGTACTCTAATACACGTATGCTCCGGTAAACATTATTCAATTCTTAAAATCCTTCTCCAGAAACTTGACTTTTCACAGAAGATATCCGGAACGGTTTCTCATACACTTTTTTCGACCTATTTAGCATTTTCTATTCTCTAAGTGTCCTTGGAGTATTTTGCTTGAGTGTATGTCGACAAGCAACATTTACGCAACACATACATTATGCGTACAAACAAATTTGAATAAAAGGTATTCAGCGTTGGTTTCAGTTAAATTGTCTACCAAAGATAAGCTTGGATCTGTCAAGAATGCAACATTACCCAACAGAGCAATACTCTGCCGTTATCAGATTTTGGATATATTCGATTTTGTAGCATTTAGAATACAGTGTGTACGACCGAATTAAACTGACACGACTAGCAATTTCATTTCGCGAAACAATACGTGATACTATTGGTTGTCTACATGTAACTGCACATAATCCAAACACTGCAAAGGTCAGTCACCAATAACAAAACATATCCTTCAGCTCTTGAAAGAGACGATCATACTGTCACAACCATTTGATACATTAATGTAGTTTCTCTTCCATATAATGCCAACAACAGATGACTTTTGTCTGTAGTTGCATGGTATATATGGGCTGAATGTAATTTTGGAATACAATTTTCGTTATTGGCAGGTTTGGTATCCTGGGATAAGTGTCTGTATAAATACAATGAACATAAATACAAGCTGTAAAATAATAACTTTCTTCACGTGCTCAACTGCAACTCGTTCGTTTCTTTCGATTGTTGGTCGTTTTCATAGCTCTTACCCCTTTAGTGTCTGATTGGGCTTGCATTCTGTTTGTCATATTTGGTCTCTGTGGTGGACAGGCAATCATAGTTATAAAAAGAAAAGATACACGAAATAATTATATTTCTGCATACCTTACCAGACAGAACTTTTTACTCATGCGTTGCCAAGATTTATTATATGGTAAAAGTTTTTCATTGCCTGCTGTCGTATTACAAGTCTCACACATATCTTGACTCTTCAATATCTGAAAATCATCAATTTTTCTGTCTGTTAAAATATAATAGAATTGGCATATCTATATACCAACTTGTCTAGTCAGAAATAAAACTCAACTTTATTATTTGTATTTGACGTATTATGAAACGATAGCATGTCTGTTCGAGATGAAGTACTTTTGACATACATCAACTTTCGTGCTTCTTTTGAAGTTATAAAATCAATGGAAAACAAATAAGCACATAGATAAAATGTTAAAGAAAGAGATTCAGTATGATCCTAGAAGCTTTATTTCTGTTTCTTAAAAGATGTAGTAATTCATCAGTTCGTAGCTATAATAAAGGACGACAATTGTCAATTTGCGTAGGTAGTCATAGGTTCTGACTTTTTATATATTTTATTTGCAAAAATATATCGTGTGATTAATCATGCATCAAAAATGTGAAACTGAATTGATCACAATTAAAATCAATTCCTTTCTGCGGAACAATTTCTGATTAAACAAATGTTTTCGGAAAGTTAATTTTCACTATAACCTTTGATAATGCGTAGATTTGAATTACTTTTATTTTAACCATTAAAGTGACTAACTCACAAATACAGAGAACATGTTTAAGAAGTATAATTTTTTTACTGAGTCTTGTATTTATACATGCATAATGGAAAATTGCCGTCTCATGTTTTCGTTGTTTTGTTAGGCTGCAAAGATCTAACAGTTCAATTCGTCTACTACTCGATTTAATTCCTAAAACATATTTTCCAGGTCATAGCCTCCAGCGTTGTATGCCACTTTGAGAACAGCGAAGCTAAATTGCAATTCGTCTCGATTGTTTATTGTCTTTTTATACTAAAAGTGGCCGTCTAGTGATTTCCCAGAAAGAAAAGCTAAACAACAATTAATCACCTTGTGTAAAACATGTGAACTATCGAGAGTGTTCTCAGAACGGATATAAACAATACAAAGTTGGTGTTTTATTAGTTTGCATTTGGTGACTGTAGTTACTAGTATTTGGTATTAACATCAGATTTGTTTGTTTGTTAAGCAGTTTTCGACATAGCCTTTTTTAATTGGTTAGTGAATTTTGGACAGGTTGTGTTAGGTCAAGCTTGTGTTGCAGGAGCACATGTCTTAACTGTGGACATAACGTCAAATTACAAAATTAACTACCTGTAGAATTTAATGTGTTAAATGCGTTGTTTAAAAGTGTGTTGCTATAAAATAGTTTAATATATTTGTATAGCTATATAGATATCATGGGTCATCTTCATATATGTGCGATCAATAGCATTCTTAGCCAGCGATATGTCGCTACCACATGCCATAAACATCAACTAAAATACACGACACGGTTGTATGCCAACCCCATATGGTTACTACTTTATTGCCTGAACCATTACTATATATTATGAGCAAATGCATACTCTAAAGGTGTTGCCATATTTAGCTTGCTTTCAGTTGTCCAGATCGCTCAGACGCTTAAGCTATTGTCCAGGCTTTCTTTTCACATGTATTGAAGGTGTTTACCGAACCCAATACGGAAAACAAGAATCCTCAAAATGTATTTTGACTGTACTAACTGACATCTGATTATTTGATAAATTTGTAACGTTTATAGATTACCATCAATTTGAGGCTGCACTATTTTAGTTGATCCATTATTTGTAATGAAAACATTGATTTGATTTCTTTAGCGGCTACTGATGTTAATGTATGGGAAGTTATATTAATTTGAAACCACAATTGCAACGAGTGGAAAACACACATTGAAATATTAGATGTAGTGTTTTGCCAAATTTCATCTCAACACTCGAATATATCATATGTTATAGAATTGTAACGAATGTGGTAGTACAAAACAATTTGTTGCTGTTGTAAGACAGATCACTAGATTGTTAAGCTGGCCTAGAACTTTCTACATATGAGTAAAGTAAAATCAGTAAAAAAGGCAAACAATGAACAGCTCAAGACAATATATTTTATTAATAATCCCCTTTTATTGCCATAGTGGAGTCTACCCAGTCAAAATATCAATAGTATGACGACTGATTTCAAATACATGGCAAATTAAATGAAAATTTCACGACTTTATAATTGGTGTTAGCAAAAACAGCGGTATGACTTGTTTAAAATAATCACTTATGATAAGGGAAGAATTATCACTAAACTCTCAAACTCGATATTTGGCATCACATTCTCTTTTTGCTGTCACTGTTTTAAGGTTTTGTTTTTTCCGTGCTAAAAGTTTCTCTTCTCATCTAGTCTGCTAAAATTGATTCTGCTTTGAAAGTTTTAAAATTATATAAATGTTCTTATATTTTAATTCGTCTAGTACTCGCATTATTTGCAAAATACATTTTTCAGGTCATAGCCTCTAGTGCTGTATGACACTCTGAGCTCAGCGAAGATAAATAGTAATTTGTCTCGATTGTTTATTGTCTTTTTCTACTAAAAGTGGCCGCCTTGTGATTTTTCCTGAAGGAACACTAAAATACAATTAATCACCTTGGGTAAAACATTTCAGGATTAGATGAACGTGAACTCTCAAATAAGTTCTCAGAACGGTAATAAACAATACAACCTCGATGTTTTATTTGTTTGCATTTGATGACTGTAGTATTCTCAATATATTTATCAAAAACATCGCTAGAGTAGACAATGGGATATAATACTAGCAAATTTCTTCCTAGCATCTGTCTCGTATATCTTATTTGATCTAATCCATCATGTGAGCATATTTCATTTATGTATTTACATGTTGTTCATCTTAGAACAATGTCACGTCCAATAGGCATAACATCCAGGCAGGAGTGATTGTTAACCACCGATAAGTGTCTGTTCCAGCACCATAAACGCATAATGGTGATAATAATTCAATCATTTCCGGTATAAACAATGACTTTGATATTGCTTCTGCTATTGCTATGTTATGTTTGGACCATGTGCTATAATGAAATATACAAATTGGGATCAATATTTTCTTGAAACATCGTTATTGACAACTTTGATGGATACTTTGAGCTTGGAATTTATAATTTTGGTCGACCGTGGAGCTTAACATCAGATGTAGCACCGATGTTTCACAAAGATTATGCCGAAAACACTTTGTGGATTTTATTTAGAAACACGATCCTTTACAGAAGTCCTTTTCTGAAAGTTTTTTCAATGTTTCTGTTCTTGACATTTATTAAGATTAGTTTTTATGAAAACAAGTCACGTTTTGAATAAATGTGTGAATGAGTACAACTGAATGTATTTTTGTTCCATTCTTCTTTGACCATAAATTGTCTGGTATAAATGGCAGAGGTGATAACGTGCAAATAAGCGTGTACGGTTGTATAAAGCATTGCTAGATCTTTCTTACTTTCCGTAAACCATTCATGGTAGAGTTATCTTCAAAACTAAATACGAGTTCAGCCAATATACATTTAGAGTGTTACTGTGGGATAAAAGATATAGCAAGAGAACAGTCCCTCCAACTTTTGTTTGAGTTCGTTAATGATTGGGCAAGACGTAAGGCTAGCATCAAATTATCGGCACGTATATGCGAGTGTAGGAATGGTCGTAAAGTGTTCCATGAATATATTTATTAGCCTTAAACAAAACGTACTAGAACTGATAATTTAAATGACGTGATCACTCTTCGTCCGGTCAACTCATCATTCGGTAAACATATCGCTGACCTAGAAAGTCGTAAGTACAATTTCTATACTTTGAGAAAACAAGAAAATACTGTCTGAAATATTTGCGATAATTACTCTTTTCTCATGGTAAAACAAGCTGTTTCGACATGAACAGTTCAAATTGTCATCAAAATAGGCTCATAGAAGCGTCTTATGATTCTGATTTTAAATTATATACTTAGTATCAGTCTTATAAGGTACGTATTACTTACGACCTTCTCATTTTAAGCCAGCCACATATTACTCAGACATCAAGTTAAAAAAAACTAAATGAACAGAAAGAACAGTGGAACACCTATCATAATCAATATCAATCATTACTAGTTATAAGGAAAATACATCTACGAGATTACATGGCATATTGTCAATATTATACAATATGGTTCTATGTTACAAGGTCAACCGAACTATACAACCTATACAAACGTAGGCAGTAGTATATTCCATTCAGCTCGGATAATGTACTCACTTGCGTGAGTGGCTCTCATAACATTAACAATCTAATATAAAGTAATTAGTTTACTCAAACAATAATATTTGTTTTCTGTTTCTTGGTCGATAATTGTGTATACATAGACTTCCCTAATTGAACTATACTAGCATCATATTGTTTGCCAGTTTACTACAGTTAAACACGAGTTCCAACAACATGATTTCCATCCTCTACAAAGCACTTATATCGAACTAATTCATGTCAATTGCCGTAGTTTGTTCTACTACCCAGAGGATGTTAATTTTTGACTTATTTTCTTAATTGTGTCAGGTTGAGTACTGCATCTTTCTGTTCGTTATTTAGTTGGATGCCAGGAGATGGTATATTTTACATGTACCCATATTTTGTTTTAACAGTTGACCAAATATTGTCCTTAAGATACATAATACAACATTTTAAGCATGTAGTACTCATGCTTTGTAATGCGACTTCCATTACCTGGACTCACCATCGTTTTCATGCTATTAGTGTTTTGACAAAGAACATTGGCATCTTCTTATGCCTTAATATGGATGCTTTTATTATTATTATGTTGAGCTAAGTGTATCAGTTTCATTTAATTTAGGATGCGTCAGCGAACTTATCGGTATTCTATATTTGAACCGTTCTAAAGATATTTGCAGTACATTTAATGTCGGTGTATTTATTAATAGCCTGGTGAATTCGTTAAGTCAGATATACAAAGGAAATTTCCCACGTTACTATTAGTGAATATTTGGTAGTTTCTTTTAAATATTCGACGTTAGATACAGGAGTTTAATTAGGGCGATAAAGATACTTGCTTGAATGTAAAGTTAACTTTTTGGGTTAATATAAATTACGGGAGATAAACAATCTCCTTTGTAGTGATCTCCGGATTTTTAGATTTATATCGGAATAGTCTCAACTATAATGTACCGATTTCAAACATATGGCGCATTAAATGAATTCTTCCCGACGTTAAAATTACATTTTACATACTTAATCTAAACATGGTTCAAGGCAATCACCCTTGTAAGTAATGAGAATTATTTAGTTACATTTTAACAGGTAAACATTATAGGAAGCAATTCAATCGAAATTATGCTGAAAATGTTTACCACCCAAATATACTAAAAGCTGTTTTCTCACACGTCTGACTGACACATATTGCGTTCTTACGTGAATCTCTTTTATTTTATCTGGGTTGTGATTGATGTGTAGAATTCAAAACATATTCGTATTTAAATATTTCTCGTTTGTTTTATATTCAGTTGGTGAATGTGTGCCTCCATAAACCTGTCTATAAATATATGTTTTGGTTTTCCCCTGTGTCTGATATTAAATGCAATTTGTGGTATTTTGTCATTTTCTTGATTTATAGTAGCGTGTCTTAGTAAGGAGATTGACTTTCTATACGTTATGTGCATGTTACTGTAAAATAGACACTTCGGTAAATATGTCTAAAATGTGTGGTTGCGCACAATGAATTAACAATCTTATAAAAGATTAAAAAAGTCAAATTTGTCCATTTTCCTACTGTGAACAATAGATATCCATTTTATTACTTTTCAGATACTAGAAAATCCTTAATTGGCAATATTGCTTTCACATAACATTATTGTTTTTATGTGTTTTTGTTTGTGCAAGTGTGTGTGTTTTCACATTTTGTGTTCAACCTCCAAATCTATGCTTTGCATATTTATAATTCTATCCTATTGATTTCTCAATGACTCTTATACTTGTTTAATATAAACTCTTCTTTTCTTTCTTTTTTTCTTCACCTTTCACGTTTATTATGTTTATGCATTTATATTATGTATGATGATGTGCTGTATAGCTCAAGTCTATAAATAAAATGTTCTGTTCTGTTCATGATAAATGTCGCATTAAAAATACCCAGACCCTAATTACATTTGTACATTATTCGTTTCGATAATGTACATGCATTTCACTGATTTAACTCTTTAACATTTCAATCTGTGGACATTAATATGTTCTTTTCAGTTGGAGAACATCGCAAAAAATGTCAAATTCCTTCAACCGTCTAATTTAGTTAAATATTGCAGATTTTTCCTCAACAATCGCTTTCTTTGTAGAATTATGCCGACTTATAAAATTTAATGCATTCGCTGAGTACCAATTATATTTTTGCATCGCATGCTTTAAGGAATGTTTAGTACCATTTCAATTTAATAGGAGGTATTTATTGTGAGATTAATGTGATTTGGTTCTGAATATTGCACATTATTGTAAGGAATCACCAACTGTTCATGAGTCGACGAATTAAGATAGCGTTTGTAAAGCGGACGATCACTATTTCGTTTGATTTATAAGCTTGAAAACTCCCGTCTTGTGATTAAAGATTGCAATAATGTTCTGTATTATCATGGATGGTATGTTCAATGTTGTTTAACATGGATTTTTAGTGTGTGAATTTATTTCAACACTATGAATGTCATAGAGAAGTGATTTCTTCTTTCAGTTCCATCGCTATTATTCCAGACATTGGGAGACTACCTTAGCATACTGACATGAGGCTTGGTCGTTCAGTATGTGTGAATGTTTTTTATTTTCAAGTGAATGGATGTTTCGTCAACATCTCCTTCGTATATGCAGCGCTACGTTTTCGTCAGTTCGTTTTTGTTTAAATGATGGATATGAAATATGCATATATCCCTTATGATTTCTCACGGAAGTATAATAATATTTCTTACCGCATGAAAACAATAATTAGGTTATTCATTCATAATTGTATTATTAGTACTCTCGCAATAGTAAAATGCTGACAATAATCACATATATCGAGCGACAAATAAGGATTGCGGATCAATCTTATTGAAGAAAATGTAATAAGTCGCGAGAAATTGAGAGTATGAAATTCTATAAACAAATGTTTAATCCGTGAAAAATTAATTTATTTGTCTATTGTGTATTACATTTACGTAACGTCGTCTGCAATTAAATTGTTTGTGGGAACGTGTTTGTCAGGCGATAAATCGTTCTGCTTTGCAGATATATAACGTTACCAATCATATAGGGAACACCATAATATTTGCCAGGCCAGCACCTCCTTTTCATCGTAAAATTCAGTCCACTATATGATAAGTATATAGTTATGTCCTGAGAAAAAGTACGCATTATATAAACATTACTCCGATCTTACAGTCCTTTCTCCGACACTGCTTGTCTATGTCTTTACTTATTGACCAACTGTCCCTTGGGTAATTTTGTTTAAATGCTCACAGACAAGTAACACTTACACAACAGACACACTTGACAGGCTAATAAATTAGATTAAAACGAAGTCAGAATTTATTTTTAGTTAGATTTGTCTACTATAAATGGATTAGCTAGATCTTCCAAGAATGCAACATTACTCAAGAGAGCGATACACAGCCGGCATGACATACTGTTTTGGATCTATTCGATTTGGAAAATTTCGGCTGAGGTTTTGTATTTTGCAAATGTATTAATAATGTGATTCGCTCATCGCTGTATCGGTTAAGACGGAGTTACTGAATAAGTGTAACCGATCGAGGGCAAATTGATTTCGTTTAAGTTATCGGTTCTTGCACAATAATCAACATACTAAAAATGTCAGTGAATTAAACTCAATTTGAATCATTAATAACTATAACACAACTTATCATTTTTCTCTTGAACGAATCATTTATCATAACCATCTGATACATGTATGTGGTTTCTATTCCATGTAATTATATGCCCCCGACAGATTACCTTCCTTTGTAGATACACTGTATATGTTGTATAAATGTCATTTAAGCATTCATACTATTTTCGTTGCAGACAATTTTATATTATCCTTGACAAAAAATTTACGCGTTACGTACAATAGACAGTTATACAAGTCTAGAGCTAAACTAACGTTATTTCCTTTAGGTGATCAACGAACACCCTTTCGTTTCTTTAGATTGTTTGGTAGCTTTCACATCTCCTGGTACTATAAAGACTGATTGTTTATTTCGTGGAGCATAATCACACGTCTGCGAGATTTTAAAAATACAATATTAGCACAAAGATATTATGACAATGAGTATGCGTAACTCTTAAAATCCAAATTGGAAAGTAATATTTTTTATGCAATTTTCCCATTTATTTGTTTACAGATTTAATTAAGATAGTTTCCTAAAATCTAGTATTGCACTGTATGACATGTTTTGTAATTATCTTTTATTACCCGACTCTCGTGAATTATGTGGCAGTTTTAATTTCCTTGGGCTATGTCTGACTACACCATGTATTTATTTGCGGAGTATCGGTGTATGTGCATTTGTAGTACTGAGGTTTACAAGTCCTATATGATCAAGTAAGCTAAAGGCAAAACATGCTTGGCTTTTTGAAAGGTTATTTCGTTCTAGATTTATAATTGTTTCGTATGATATTGTGTGCACTAGTTTATAATAATCCATGTCAGAAAACTGTTTACATGCTTTAAGTCGTAGTTGAACAAATTGCATACTGAAATAATTCTACAACACATTTGTATAGTCCGATTTTGATAACCATAACGTTTGTTCTTTTTATGATGTACAGTACATGCTTAAGAAATTTGAATGGGAACAAAAATAGAGTAAATAAGCGTAACGTTTAATGACATCAAATACGAATTACAATTAATCAAAGTGAATTCCTCTTTTGTAATGTTAATATCTAAAAATGCCTTCGAAGAACCACCAGCAGGCAATTTACAAGTATATGGCATATGACATGGCATGGTTGTATTTACAATGATTATTGACACACGCATCATCAAGTGCTTTATGGTGTTACATTGAATAGTTCGCTCAACATTCGGAACGCATATTTAACCCCTTACTAAATCATGTCGGTTTGTTAACATAGTTCTTCCATAATTGCCTTCCTCACATATTTGTGACGCCAGAAAAAAGATAACCCGATATTATACGCTTGATGAAATATGTTATTCAATGTTATTTTACAAACACTTTTGCGACTGAACGGGAGAATATTACTTCTAGTAAATTATGGAAAATAACAGTTCGTCATAGATCAGTCAGTTTTGTATCTTATTGATGATTATTAATGATGGTTGGTGTAACTTTATATAAATGTCTAAAAATTCTACAACCCAATCAATTTCCTCCGTATAGACCAATGGTATCACAAAAATACATTTGCCGGTAACCAGACGATCGTAGTACAATACAAACATGTATGTTACACCGCCAGTGGGAACAATCTCTTCCAACTCTTATGCGTAATTTTCCCACTGCAAAGGGGAATGTAACATATCGGCTCGTCTTTCTTAACACATTTAAATAATCCTTACACATGTAAACGATAGGGCACGTGGAAGCGTCAACAATAGCGTGTTCATTACTAATTAGTTCCTTGGCATTACATATCGTCTCGTGCAAATAAATGATATTGAAATTGGGCTTTATTGATTAAAGCCGCGAACTTTTATACACAGTATAAGTTCGAGAAGTCATATACTGAATGAAAAAAGGCAATACAGAATTAAAACATAAATACAGTATATGACAGAAAAGTTTAAGTTGCAACATATATGGGCAGAGAAAAGCGCCGCCCTGAATGATAAGGAAACTGACAAAGCCGACAAAGTGGAAGGAGGAAGGGAGGTGGAGGTTATTCGAAAATATAACAGCGATGCCTGATAAAAATGTCTTCTACGATTTTTGGAGATCACGCAAGTGACCGTGTTAAGTATGATGCGCATGCGCGCGCATGTGCGGTCATAGACACGCTCCACTGGCGTGATACAAATTCACGGAGTGTAGTCGATAAACCAATACGGTTAACACGGTGGCTAGTCAGTGACAATTAGTATATAGGTTCACCACTTTCTGTTATAAAACATTTATACCAGTATAAAAATCATTTATAATCCTTGTGGTGATGGTGACTGGTGTAGCTAGAATGTTGTAATAAGAACGACACAGATTGAAATTAAAAATGGGCTTTATTGATTAAAGCCGCGAACTTTTATACACAGTATAAGTTCGAGAAGTCATATACTGAATGAAAAAAGGCAATACAGAATCAAAACATAAATACAGTATATGACAGAAAAGTTTAAGTTACAACATATATGGGCAATGAAAAGCGCCACAGTCAAGCATTGCCGCCCGCCCACTCAAGTTAAGTCAATGTGTATCCGAACAGATTTGTCTTCTCTTTTGATCATCAAATCATTTGTTGATTAAAATGGTTCAATAGGTATAGCTATTTTAGGTTTGAGGAATTTGTATTGAATTTCGTTATTTACCGATAAAAACACATGCTATTCAGTCTGGTACGTTTATGGTTCTAATTAAGCGATATGGTTGTTCAATGATCCTTTATGCACAAACACCCTACTTCTAGTCTAGTCTAATTCTAATTATGCTGGTTTCTTTTAACTGATCGTATCTGACATTGTTCAGTTTAACATTTATGTGTGTGTGTTCAAATGATGTGAATATGTAAATTGCACATGAAAGCAATGTACTTATTATATGTGTGTTTTCATTAACACATTCATTGTTAATGCAATCTACTTGAGTCAGTGTGGCCTCTTCATGTTCAATAATGTTTAAATATTTGATATTTTGTATTTTTCAATTATACACCAGTGAGAGATGAATAGCTTATAGCAAGTCAGACATGGAAGACAACATTCATCATAAACAACCTATCGCGAAAAGAACCAGTGTATACATTGCTTTCTCTGTATGCATTTGACTCCAGAGAAATGACTAATAATGACAGCTACCATGACGTTTGACTTATTGTCTAAGAGTTTGCAAATTACTACCAACTCTTGTCGGTTTCGGAGCGTATGTCCCTTTAGTTTCGAATTGCACAAACTGCAATTTGTGCAACGACATTTTAAAGGGCTTATTTATATAATGTATTTAGTCATTGTCATTCTTGTTGTTCTTTATAAATTGATAAACGTCTGATTTATCATTGTTCAAACGTTACCTAGTTTGTCCATAATGCGTTTTAAGTGATTATTCAATATAGTTAACTTTTAATTACGTCTGATGTACCATCTCCTTAAATGCAACAAATACATACATGTGTCCTTGCTCCATAATGTGTTATATTGAAGTTTAAGAAAGGATGTGACTGATTAAATTTCATTATATGTTCAGGGAACGTGGTTACTATATCTGTTTTCCCTTGTGTATTCATCTCAGGATTTGAATACTTATAAGACGCTTACAGTCAACGAATCTCCCAAATGTGATTTAATCATTGTCTACTACATTCATTTCAAATGTTAGTCTCAAAATCGTAAGGTCATTTTAGTTTCAATTTGTAAAGGTCGTTTTTCTCTCAAATTGTGAAGAGCGTTTTGAGGTTCAATTTCATGTTAAACTTATATGACTCTCCGTCAATTGCATGGTGTTTGTCCTTTTACAATCTTGAAAACCAAAGTTTTACTGGTTTGAATGAGTTTTACACATTGACGACTGTCGGCGTTATATTTTATGTTTTGTTTTTATTTGAACCTTTATAAATGTATTTATCAATTATTGTGAAACTACTTATACAAGCTACCGGTACTATAAGAATGTACACAAATGTGATAATATAAAAGTGTTAATCCCATTATGGTTTGATATCAATTTTCTTAAAGGTATTCTATTAACTACTGTCTTAAACAGTTCAAACTTTTTAATCATAACAGAAATGTTCCAGACATAGTTTGTGGTAAAATATATTGAAATAAACAGACAGTAAATTATTTTTTATTTCCAATATACTTAGTATTATCAGTCTACACAATTGTCAAAATGTTAATTAAATATACGAGTATGTTCTATAGTTCGTATCTTCTTTCTCTACTCTAGTTTTCATTTGTAAAGATTAAATTATGATATGCATATACCCATTTGGCAAATCGTGATTTTAACACAGTTCAAGCTCATAATCGTTAGTATTCTGCACTTGTTAAATATGGTTCCTAACACTCTTGGCTGCTCCCCATTGTTCGATATAAATATTGGCGTAATCAATCCTCTCAACTATTAAGACACCAATTACGATAAGTTACGACGTAGTTTGTCTATATTTGGTGATCGCCTTCTCTTTACCAAAAGATTTAATGCAGAGCAGTAATGTTTATTTCTTTGGTTACTGTTTTGGATAACTGTTATATTCTATCCATGTCAAGGACTATGTCCGCTTTATCGTCCATGTTGGACTTTTACAATAGAGAAGTAAAAAGTAATATCACATGAATTTCATCGTATCCGAGTTAGTATAACTAGTACGTATAACTTTATACGTATTTTCTTCGAAATTAAACGATGCGGTTCATTGAACCGTGAAAATAGAAACAAGCAAATTACAATTTACTGGCAGATGTACACATCCATCAGGAATTGATCGAGTTATCTTGAATATATGCATGCTCATTTATAAGATTTGTTAAGTGTATATATGATACATTATGTACCATAGCAGTTTTCAAACTTGAGCTCTGCATTTAATGAGAATTCTTCCATTGAGTAATATTACTTATTCTGCAATTTACATATTAGTAATATCAGCAATGCCTCCAGTGATATAATGTACACTTACGATAGTTTACGACGAAGGTGGTTGTTTTATTGCTTTGTTTTGTCTTTAATTGTACTCCTGCTCGTAAGTGTGTGTTTATTCTGATCCGACTTTGGTAGACCACTTTTATATGACCTTTTACGACAGCAAGTACTAACATTTACGTTATCAACACCACCACACAATTATCAAATAGCATTGATTAATGTAGTTGGTGTCTTAACTGTATTCTGTACTCAATGTTATTGACTCTTGTACTTGATGGCATAATTGTTAATTTGCACTCAATATAGACTGGTACTATCGACTGTGTCGGAAAATGAGATCAGTGGTACCAGTATAATTCAAGTAATCATTCATAGTGTTTAATGTTTATATTGGTAATACCAGCATTGCCTCCTCTGATTAATGTCAAATTGCTATATTAATTTTTGCGACGGTGAGTGGCTGTTTTAATTTTTCTTTCTTTCCTTAAGTATCGCTTCAGAGCGTACGTGTGTATTTACTCTGATTTGAATATGTCTTTGAACAAACATTCTTGAACAGACTTTATATGTCATTTCACGACCAGCCTTAAGTATTCGTCTTGGCAATAATTGTTGCCTGTCAGCAATAGTTAAACAAGACATATTCGTAAATCACAATTACATGGATTTTACAGATAGGCAAACACATTTTACGCTGACTAATTCTTCACAAAAACATGTTTGATTGGTTTTACCTTTGGCGTGAGGATTATGTTGTACATTCCATATATTTAAACGTACAAATGTTTTAAATTGATGCCAAAAATTACAAATAAAACAAAGGTTGTGTCAAAACATTATGAAAGCCCCATCGAACATAATTCCTATTGACAAAACTACATCTACAACTTACATCATTATTATTGTAACCAATGTAGAACACTTGAGAAAACATTTATATATACAATTTATCGTATAGACTCTATAGTCGTAAATTCATAAAAGACCGTTATTACATGAGAACAGCATGACATGACAATTATTCGTTATTTTGCAATAAATCATTTTTACTTTCCAGTGATACATTCTAATGTACATAGTGATAATAGCTTGTCACGAAATGGCATTAGTCGACATGTTTACTTCCTTGTTTTCTTAGCACGTAATCTGAATATAACTGTTGATGTATTCATGACTTTAATGGGTTATCTTTATTTGCGGATCATTCGTTTAACACGCGATGTCTGTTATTGGCCTTTCATCAATTTGACATTATTTTGTATTCAAGATATATCTATATGAAATATACATATACATACAGGAAGGAACTGTCTTTGTGACTAATGTGTTTAACAGGTATGACCTTTTATCAAACGTTAGATGATGCTGATTTGCGAACATTTGTCTGGTTGTCTTTTAATTTATCTGTTCAAAATCACATGCAGGCCAAAACTAATAAGTCAAGAAACAGCATGTTTCAAGATATTATTTCCATCTGAATGCTAGTTATTCAAATTAAATCCCATTCTGAGATCATATTGGCCAAATATTGCGCCATATGAATCATTGTAATTAAATTTCAACGGAAAATATTTTACGGGACAAAACATAAATAATTAGCATTTCGATACTAATCTTCAATGCCAACATAACGACACGGGTTCGGTTAAATGGTCAGATGGGTTTTTGCTACCGTTGCAATGGAAACGTCCTGGTACCACACATGCGTGTGTAAGTTGTGAATTGCTTGAAGACGAGCTTGCTTGTAACAGGTGGTAATTCCTGGGAAACGAATTACTGGGAAAGTAAAGACGTATTAACTGACAAACGATGCTAAATGTGAAGAAAAACGAATGCAAAACATCTATTGAATTAGCACTCATGTTAATGAAACATTTTAAATGTGCTGGTAATTCTATCTTTTGCGACCTTGCCATACCTTGATACATTGCTTTTCTACAAAGGTTGACCACTTGAAATTCAGGTATACATGTATTCAATTTGCACTTATCAATGTTGTTTGTCTTGAGCAAATTTCAATTATCCGTTCGCTTTTGACTGCAAAGATTCGCAAGATACGGACACATTTTGAAATTCATCTGCGAGTGTATTTTCTTTTATGAATAAATAACATGTTTTGAATTCGCATATGAGAAAATTTGTTAGATGTGGCGAATAGTTAATACAGCTCTAGCTGCTCTGTGTAAAGCAATGTGAAAATTCACATTTCGCATTTGTTTTAACACAATTTTGTCGTAGTAACTCAGTTTTACTATATCAACAATGAGATTTCCGAGACACATTGTTTAGTACAATTAATTGTAATCAGAATATGAAGTGATTTAGTATATGTTCGGACTCTATTGTAGACAATAGTTTTTTAAATTAAAATACAAAAGGCAAATACATTAGATGTTTTATGTGAAATAATAAAGCCATTTTGTTTTAAGTAATGTTAACAAGTATTTCCGAAATCTAGTAATTGATTTTCTTAACGTATTATAAGATAACAAAACTTTTGTACAAAAACGTTTCCCATCCATGATATGGCGACCGATTTCAAATACATTGCAAATTAAATAAAATATTCCCGACTTTAATATTGGTTTAAATAACAACGATTTGGTATTGCCAAACTGTAAAACTCTAAACCTAGTTTACTGGAATCACCCTTTTTCTTTATTGATAAGAACTATTTAAAGTGAGTTTTAACAGGTTAATTTCAGAAAAAACAATTCAATTGAAATTGTTTGACACCATACAATGCTCAAAGCCGTTTTCTCACACGTCTGACTTACACACCTTGCGTGCTTACTTGAATTTTTTTTTTTTGGAGGACTGTCTATGTAGTAGGTGTAAAGTTCAATAACATTATTTTATATTCAGTTCGTGAATGTATCACTCCATAAATCAAACAATGCATTTGTTGGCTTCACCAGTGTCTGATACTAAATGTAATTTATAGTATTATGTCAATTTCTTGATGTATAGCAGCGTGTGTGTATTTTGTACTTGATGGCTTTCGTATGTATTTTATCTTTCGTTATAGTACGTACCGTGTTACTGTGAAATATGTTCTTTGCAAATACGTCTATAGTGTGTGATTGGTTAGAAATATAATACAATAGCATATATGAACAAACCCAAAGTTTGGATAGATTTATTAATGTAATCCAAAGGATGGACAAAACACTGAGAGTTTTCTTCCATATTAATGTGAGAAGATATACAAGAATTGTGAGCGATGAACATAACTCTTTATCACTATTTTAATCGCACGAAATTGATAGTTTCTCACCAATTGTGTGATAAATCCAATGGCACAAAATGAACAATTTGTTCAATTGCCTAATTAAGTTAAAATATTGCCGATTTTCTCACGATTATTGCTTGTGTCGTAGAATTATGTCGACTACTAAATGCATTCGCTGAGAACTAATTATGTTTTAGCATCGCATGCTTTAAGAAATGTGTAGTACCATTTCAATTTAATCTGAGTTATTTAGTGTAATATTAATGTGATTTGGTTCTGATTATTGCACATTATTGTACTAGGAATCATGAACTTTTCATAATTCGATGAATTAAGTTTGCGTTTGTAATGCGGTCGATCACTATTTCGTTTTAATTTATTAGCTTGAGAATTCTCCTCTTATGGTTATAGATAGCATTCGTTATTGATGTTATTGCTGAATGTAATGTTGTTCAACACGAACGGATAGTGTGTGGATTAAAAAAAAGATTTTTTGTCTTCCTTCTTGAAGTCCTATCGACATTATTTACCTCCTGCGTTTACACCACCCTGCGCATTGGCAGTTCGTTTACCACAGCCAGAATTATGTTTCATATTTTTCGAGAGTTGTATATATTTTCAAAATATGAACCTACACATTTTGGCCGTTGAAATATATCCAATGTCTTTGAAATATGCATATTTTCCGTATGATTTCTCAAAAAATAATAAGTATGTCTTCCCGTATAAAACAATAAGTAGGTTACTCCTTGAATAATTACATTGCATATTAGTTGTTTAACTTCTTCAATATAGGAAAATGCTGACACGTATCACATTGATCGAGTGACAAATGAGCGTTCGTGGAAAAGTTTTATTGAAGAAAATTTAATCACGCGCGTGAAATTGAGAGTATAAAATTCAACAAACATACATTTAATCCATCAAATATGAATTTATTTGTCTCCCGTGGTGTATAACACTTACTTACCTTCGTCTACAATCAAATTATTTGTGAGAACGTGCTTGTCAGATGATACATACCATCGTATTTTGAAAGATAGCGTCATCAATAAACCATGAAACACCATAAAAATAATTACCAGACCAACCCCTCTTTATATTCATTTTAACTCGACTAAATGATTAGTATAAATATTTACAAGGAAAATGTCCTTGGGAAAAAGTACGCACTGTATAGATATTACTAGTACTCAGATATTACAGTGCTTTCCCCGAAACTTCTTGCCTTGGGAAACGTTTCTTTTTTTCTTGAACTATTTTAGACTTTTTTTATCTCAATAAGTGTTCCTTGGGTATTTTTGTTTAAATGTTCGCCGACAAGTTACACCTACGCGACAAATACACTTGACAGGTTAATAAATTAGATTAAAATAAAGTCAGGTTTTTTTTTCAATTAGATTTGTGTACTTTATATGGAAGTTAGATCTTTCAAGAATGTAACATTACTCAAGAGAGCGATACAAAACCAGCATGGCATACTGTTTTTGGTCTATTCGATTTGGAGCATTTCGGCTGAGTTTTTGCGTATGTATGAGATATATTCCAAAGACGATTCTCTCATTTCTTTAAAGACGAAATTAGACAATACGTGAAACATACCAAATGTAACTGACACAACTCGCCATTACATTTCCAGAAACGGCGCGTTTAAGCTATTGGTAGCTGCGGAGTACCCAAAATAATGCAAAGGTTAGTGAATTGAATTGAATTATCAATAACTATAAGAAAACGTATTCAGCTCTTTAATGAGAAAGAATTGTGTCACATGTATACATTTTACGCATGTGGTTTCTATTCCATATAACAACCACGACAAACATGGTGAAGTTTTCTCTCTCTTTCTCCCCCCCTCTCTCTCTCTCTCTCTCTCTCTCTCTCTCTCTCTCTCGAAAAATAATTTATAAATCCATTTATTATTATACTCGTATTTGTTAATATGTTTATAATGTATGGCATAAATGTAAATGTATTTATAAATGAATAAAATTGAAAGGACAAAAAAAACATGGTGACTTTTATCTGTAGCTGCACTGTATTTGTGGTTTGAATGTCATTTACTACATGTACGAGGGGTGATCAATATATTCGAGGACTTTTCATTTAGCAATTTCATATTGGCAGCAAGGCTCAAATCCATTTAACATCATTCTGAGTAAGATGAGTCCGACCGAATGCACTAATAAAATTATTTGATTCATACAAGGGGCCCGTGACGCTGGACGTCGCGCGACGTCATTCCAAGCGTCACCGTCGGAGCAGCACATAGCTCCTTTCTGCACTGATGCCCGGTCCCATGTATGAGACTGGTTTTCTTTTACTACTGTAATAAGTAGTTAATAGTCAATTCTAGAATGTGAAGTGGAATAAAAAAGTATCGATGCGTTATTGGGAACAAAACTCGGAAAATGACGGTTGGCTGTACAAAAATAGATTATTCCAATTAAGAATGAAGCACGACCTATCAGGTTTAGGACGCAATATCGAAATAACCCTTTTGATTTGGAGTCAACGATTTGATATTTTGTAGTCTGTACTTGTCTTAGTTTTCGCCAGTTACATTTGGTTGAGATAAGTGCGTCCTATTTCGCAGAATTTCACGGAAAGTGTCCCCAACGCGGTGTTATTTTTGCTGTTTATTCTTTTTTTATAGACTCAACCGTTTGGCAGAGCCTCAACAATCACATAAACAACGGAATCATATGAAAATGGCCAATTGGGAGCGCATAGAATCCATACAGAATTTAGTCAAGTAAATTTGGAGATATCGCGAGGATTTTACAAGTTCCGCGTTAATTTGTTTAGCATGTCGTTACTCAGAAGTAACGTTACGTCCAAGATGCTCGACGGTGCGTGCTTCACCATGGTTACGAAAAGTAACGTCATCAAGTAAATAATGACGTTATCATAAAGTAAATTAAACAAATCGCGAGATAATTGATTGATCTATACCAGCTTGTAATTTCATTAATCTAGTTCAAATATTTCAAAATTGAGAGGGAAAGTCCTCGAATATATTGACCACCCCTCGTACAACGAATTCTTTATTATAATGGTTTGGTACCATGGGAAAAGTGTCCATGTAATGTACAATAAACAGTTACATACAAGATTAGAGTTAAAATAACGTTATTTCTTTTACGTGATCAATTACAATGTCATTCGCTTCCATATATTCTGTAGAGTGTTTGATAGACTTCACAGCTCCTACTCCAAAAGTGTCTGATTTGAGGGTGTTTTGTTGCCATGTTTGGTCTCTGTTGAGGATAGGCAATCTTTGTTATGTAACGAAATAATGCACGAAGTAATTATCTATCTTGGAACTTGCCTAGACAGAATACTATACGATAATTTGCTAATGTAATTGCTTGATCAAATGGTTTTCAATCGTCTTCTTTTCTATCAAACACTTCAATATTTTTTCTTGGTCAATGTGGAATGTTCATTATTTGATACTGTCTGTGAAGATAAAATTTACTTGACATTTGTTATACCAACATGATCGGTTACGAAATCAAGTTCGACTTCATTTGTACAATATATCTGAACCTGGTGTAGTCCTTGGCGATACAAATGATCAAATACCTGTTGAGTGCATTTGTATCAGACATTATGAAACTCATTCAACCAGCGACGGTGGCGAAGTGGTTAAGGTGTCGTGCTTGGTTGCGGAAGATAAAAGGTTCGAATCATGGCGGAAACTGGATAAATATTGTCGCAGTCGCCAGCTAGTTAAGAAATGGTTAACGTTAAACGCTAAAGGATTCGTGAGATACTATTCGCAAGAAACATAGGTATCTCATAAGTTTAATATGTTCGCCAATTCAATAGGAATGACAATGACAGTGATACTGTAATAAAGAAAACATGTTCCCTTGACCTTTATTTGGTGAAGCATGAACCCATGTCTACGAGATTTAAAAATAGAATACAATAATATGACGACAAATATGCATAAGAACAAAAATAAAACGGGTACAAAAGCTATGTTTTAATGCAGCTGAGTTGCAGTTTTAGGTTAAGTGCTACCTTCTTTGTCTGATTTACTTATACCTTTATTCCAATTTGTTTACGGATTAAATCAAGAAAGTATCCTAAAAAACATATGAACTGTATAACATGTTTTGTATTTATCTTTTATTACCCGACTCTCGTGAATTATGTGGCTGTTTTACATTTCCTAGGGTTATGTCTGACTATTAATTTGCGGAGCAGCGGTGTGTGTTCATTTGTAGTACTAGTGTTCACAAGACCTATATGGTAAACTTAGCTTTAGGCAAAACATGCTTGGCTTTTTGAAAGGGTATTTCGTTCTACATTTGTAATCTTGCTTCGTATGGTATTGTGTGCTAGTGTGTTAAAATCTATGTCAGAAAACTGTTAACATGCTTTAAGGCGTAGTTGAACAAATTGCATAATGAAATAATACTATAACCCATGTGTATAGTCCGATTTCGATAACCTGACCGTTTTTTCTTTTTATGATGTACTATATAAGACATTTGAATGGGAACAATAAGTAGCGTAAATTTGCGTAATGTTTAATGACATCAAATACATATTATCACTAATCAAAGTGAAACAAATATCCTCAAAGAACCACCAGAAGGCCATTTACATGTATATGACACATGACATTGCATGGTTGTATTTACAATGGTTATTGACACACGCATCATAAAGTTCTTTTATGGTGATAGATTGTTTGGTTCGCTGAACATTTGGAATGCATCGTCAGCCCCAAATGTGTGTATGTGATTGCTCTCGTTACTAAATCATGTCGGTTTGTGAAAAGAGTTCTTCAATAATTGCCTTCCTCACATATTTGTGACGCCAGCAAAAAAGATAACCCGATACTATACGAGTATTCATTGTTGTTTTACAAAGACATTTTCGCTTGAATGGGAGAATATTACTTCTAGTAAATTATGCAAATTAACAGTTCGTCATAGATCAGTCATGTTTGTATTTTATTGATGATTATTAATGATTATTGATGTCACTATATAAATGTCAACAATTCCTACAATCCAAGCAATTACTTCCTTATAAAGCCATGGTACCAGAGTAATACGTTGATCGAAAACCCGAAGCGCGTAAAATTATTATACAGTAATGTATTTTTAAAGCCACTGCGAAACTTCTCTTTAAACACTCATGTGTTGTTCTCCCACTGCAAAAATGAGAATGTAACATATCAGCTCGTCTTCCGTGAAACAGAAAGTGCGCATGATTGAGAAAACCATATCGTGTTCATTACTAATGAGCTGCTTTGCATGTCATAATACCGTGCTAATAAAGCGTTATTACAGTAAAGTCAATGTGTATGCAAACAGCTTTGTCTTCTCTTTGATCACCAATTCATTAGTGGATTCAAGAATGTGTCTATATTGCTATTTTAGGTTGGGGAAATTGTCATTTCATTTAGTTGTTATTAAATGAATAACATACATATTGTTCGGTCTGGTACTTTAATGGTTAATATTAAGAATTTATTTTCGTTCTGCTAGTTACATCATTTTGTCAAATATATTTTACATTTTGAAATTGGTGAAAAATATCATCAGCCTGCACTTTTCTCTAAATGTTGATTAAATAATTGATATATATTCTATCAATGTATTATTTTATTAGTGTCTTTCTTCACTTCAGTTTTCATTTATGAATGATAAAAAATCACCTCTGTGGTAAAGTATATTATAACATGACATCCATCCTAAAATAAGTTTCTCTTTTCCTACCTGAACACATGATGTCACAATGTCAAATTATCACCATGTCAGTCATTTTGACCAGGCAACTTTAACGCATAGTAAGAAATCAAATTGTGCATTGTTTTATCTTATGCCTTCTGTGTACTGCTGATTCTAATGCATCTCACCTTCCCGATTTGTTATTGTTGCCTGGTATGTTATTGTAAATTCTGGAAACAATAATGGAATATTTCGTTCTCTATTCAGTTAGATAACCATTTGGATAATCGTGTTTTGTAACACAGCTCAAGCTCATAACTGTTAGTCTGCAGTTGATACATATCTTCCCTAACACTTAAGTTATGCTCCCCATTGTTCGATATAAATATGGGTAATATTTGCGAAATCCTCTTAGCTATTAAGATACCAATTACGATAATTTACGACGTAGTTTGTCTATATTTGGCGATTGCCTTCTCTTTACTACAAGATTTAATGCAGAGCAGTAATGTCTATTGTCTCTGGTAATATTTTTAGATAACCGTTATATGCTAACAATGTCAAGGACTATGTCCGCGATATCGTCCATGTTGGACGTTTACAATAGAGAAGTAAACAGACATATCTATGTCCTGAAATAGAAGACGTGTGCTTGTTCGAAAGCTACTCACTTATACTATAGGGTGTCAAAATTACACAAATAACACTACGTCTTGCATCTAATGATATCAACAGTATCTCATTCCTTTGGCACTTGAGTAAAGTAAAAATTTCACCATAAAGTTGTAAGGTCTTTAATTTAATTTGTAAGTTGAGCAAAACATTCAAGTTAACCTACTTTAAGCCTTAAACAACAAAATACCCGCTATCTCGATTTGGTGATGTTTCCAAACTAAAATAGACTTCTGCAACGAAATTAGGAGTTTTGACAATTTGGAGAGAATTGCATGGAAATGATTACAAACAGGCAACGGTGTGATAGTGCCATATCAATCATGTCTTAATGTTTGTTTGTTTGTTTGTTAGTTCTGATTTAATTCTGTTCTCAACATAGTCAAAATACAACTATCGATTTACGAAATCAGTTTCCGATGTGTACTACCATATTCAATGTTAGGCGAGAAACCGACATATCCAATTGTTGTCTAGAGTTCTTCGATAGTAACAGCAATAATATTTCAACGGAAGTAATGTTATGGTTTCATTGTTTCCAATAATAAATTCTATGTTATTAAAATACTACTTACTGACGCTCAGACATGTCATATTTTGTTGAAAGTGCACATTTTGGACGGGACAGAGGGTAACATTTTAGAGAACTATAGATTTGAAAAGAATCCAGGATAATAAACGTCTCAGCCAATCAGTAAACTGGTATTTTAGGAGTTGGGATGAGGCGATATAAAACTTGCGTCATCAAAACTATTTGTGCATCAAGTTATTTTACAAATACGAATTAGTCGATGTTCAATACTTCTTGGTTCTTTAATAATGATACTTCACTACAAAAATATTGAATTTTCAGCTTTGACGTTGTGAAGAACGTCATATTGGTCGCACTGTATTTGCCCATCAACACTGTGGGGTAGCACTGTACTGCCGAAATGCACGGAGGATTCAAGATGGAGTACGTCAACGACGATAAAAGTAAGCAAGTTTGGTTTTCGGTCCGATCTTTTTAAATACCGCGTCCTGTATTGTAAATTAACTATGTAATGAAAGAGCTTAAATTGGCGATTTTGTTGGGGCTGTCAATTTGAGATGAAATAGAAAGATCTTTCTGTAAAGTTTAACAGAACACGATGACTTGTGACAGTTGAAAAGTGAAGCGAGAGACGACAAGAAAAAAGACGATATTTTCCACAGAAAGAAGACCAGTAGATAAATAACTACCCAAATATGTTTGTATAAAATATCTCTATTTATTATTTCTTTTGTATCACGGTCGGTCGAAGCAAGCTTACTTTGAACATTGATACATTCTTCTATTGCCAACATCTACACCATGAGATTAATAACGGTGTTCGATAATACAAAAATGCACACTATTCAAGGAGAAACATGATTGATTGCAAGAAACAGCATCAATACATTTGCAAAATCTTTGTACCATTGCGTTTTGAGGACGAATCAGGTTGTACGTTTATTACAGTTGTTGTTATAAACTACTCATCGTGAAATTTTATTGTATAAACTTAGAAACTCTCATGCAAATATTTTCTCCCAAAATCAGAAATGACATTGTAACGTCATGACGCCATAGTAACGCAATGAGTCTAGTCTCGTAGCTGTTGAACGCGACGTTGGATTGGATTAAATTTAAGTTTCCTATGATACCAGATGCGCTCGCATATGGTATTGGATGTGTTCGTATAACGTTGTTTCATCGTAAAAAACAAATGTACACACCAGAACCAAGGGGACTTCGTCAGAACCGTTTCCATTAAGTCTAGTATTTTTTCGTCATCATCATCGTAAAGGTCTCAACGGAATTCCGCAAGTATCATAACTGAACAATAACAGCGAAGACAGTCTGACGGCCGATTATGTTACGTATCAGTATGATGCCCAGTCATTGTTTTATTGTGAAATAGAATACCGGTCGTCGGATAAAACAATTGATTACGGCTGTAACTGATATGACGTCAATGATATGTGTTTGATGTAATGATGATCAAATCAATCATCCATTGCAGTACAAATGACTTTGTTGGGTAGATAACGGAGTTTGTGGTTATTATACTAATTATGCAAACTTAATTAGCGAGCAACATAATCTCAGAAGCACACCAGATAAAATGTATAATGGCTGACTAATCTACAATATTCCCATTGGCATTAAGAATAATATAAATATTTATTATTTGTTTATTCTAAATTTGCTACATGTATATGTGATGCAACTAAAACATCGGGAATTACGTATGTGTTAATTGGCTTAAATCGGCTTATTTGGGTGCGCTGTGATTGGGTTTCAATAATGATACGGAGTATTCATGTAACCTGTATAAGTCTTGTTGCGATGGCTGAGCAGTCAAAGCTATCGTACGTCTGTCATACTGCTAAGCTGTCACTACCTGTATTAATATTATGAACTCAGTAATCTAACTTTTACGCTCAATAACAAATTATGTTCTACCATCGAAACTATTAAGTTAATACTCCGAGTTCAGCAACATTATGTGAGCAATTTGCACCGTAAAATGCACGACACTAGGAATAATACAAGACATCATCGTTAATCAAGTAATT
This sequence comes from Spisula subtruncata, assembly GCA_963678985.1. Classification (NCBI taxonomy): domain Eukaryota; kingdom Metazoa; phylum Mollusca; class Bivalvia; order Venerida; family Mactridae; genus Spisula; species Spisula subtruncata. The sequence goes on along the minus strand of OY787675.1, from coordinate 5,316,239 downwards.
CCTGATACCCTGGAATGAGCAGTAAAGTAAAAATCCCAATATTTCAATTTCCATTCTCCAACTGATCGTTCATTTTGTTATATTGTGATATGTTAGTGCATGCGTGTATAACAGAATATCATTGCATGTCTATGCATTATATGGTGCTGATCATTTCGTACCCAACTATTGTCATTAATATTCTGCCGAAGTGTGATTTATACCCCTCTATCGATGTATTGTTGCAATGCAACACACTAGTGTACCATGATAATTCGTATTGCTTATGTGTGGGCATTGCTCAATGTAGTTGCTAGGAATATGTAATATTATTTCCCACCCCCTTCCTACCTTGCCCATTATTTTAACTAGGTCAATGCGCACTTGTGCCTCTTTATATCGCATAACACTAAGTCACTGTCCTTAGTGTTTTAAACTAGGTCACGTCCCGGGGTTGTTGTGCTCATTTGGTCGCCGTTTTGGAATGGGTTTCTGTGGGCATTGCTCATGGTAGTTGTGTTGTGGTGATTTCTGTGCTCGGCTGGTTGAGTTGAGTGCTACCTTCCCTGTCGGATTTTCTCATACATTTTTTTATATGAAATAAGCCATTAGGATAACTGACTCTGTGTACGTACATGTATATACGACAATACAACGTTCATCAAACTGTGTTCTGCAGTCTATGAAATGCTTCCGTTAAGTAATATTACTGATGGTTTAGTATACATTTTTTTGGACATGTTGGTATAGCTTGACCAGATTTAACAGACACTCGTCAAGTCCGTAAAGCTCGTCCGGTCATGCTTGATTGTATTCGATTGTACATATGTTAATATACTATATACCGTTATCTCCGGACTTTTACGAAATATGCAAGGAGTCTTAGTTTAATCTGGTAGGGCTATAATATCAGCGTTACCACCTCTGAAAAAGTGTCAAATTACGACTGTCGTATTGTTTTGTCTTGCCTTAAATCTTACTTCCGAGCGTACGTGTCTGTTAACTCTAATGCGAATCAGTCTTAAAACCGACTTTTGTGTACAACTTTTGTATAATTAATTTTACCACCGCAAGTAAGGACTCACATTTATGTTTTCAACGAAACCACACAATTATTAAATGCTATTGACTCTTGTACTTAATGGCGTAACTGTTACTTTGCATATATACTGGTACCACAGTCCTGCTATCAGAATATTTAAGACGTGTCGGAAAATGAGGTCAGTGATATCAGTATAATTCAATACTGTATTCATTTTGTTCAATATTTATATTGGTAATACCAGCTTTGCCTCCTCTGAATAGTATATTAAATGTTTATGACGGTTGGCGGCAGTTTTATTGCTTTGTCTTGCCTTAAATATCACTGAATTGAATCTGAATTATAGTAAACTTTCTTGAACAGCCTTTATATATCATTTCTCGACCAAAAAAACAAAATTCATTAGTTTTATTTTCATATTGACATTTTTTAAAAGAAAACAGGACGAAAGTTTCAGACGGATCGGTTTTTTAAACATTTTCGTCATTAATTATTAATAAATGCAGGAAGGAACATATACTTTTAGAACAATCGTCTTTGCTTTTGTTTTCTTTCCAGGCACATTGATCTGTCCTGAATTGAATATGTATTCATAAGGTGTAAACATTTCATTAATGTCAATACGGGAAGTAGGTCTTTTTGGTAAGTTTTCAGCTGTATTTAAAAATACATGTTTTGAGAATAATATATAATTTATAACATTTCTTACGGATTTGTAAATATAAATAGTCGCAGTGACGTGATGATTATTTGGAATAATACATGCTCTTATATAATGGTTGCCATTTCAATTAAAGCAAAAAGCACAGTTCTAACATTTCTTATACTTTCTAGAAAATCATTTCTTAAACGCGGCCTCGCATTTACCCATATCAACTTCATCTTGACAGTGTTTGGTTCCTGTGAACAATAGTCAAACAAGGCATGCTCGTTAATCATATTTATGTAATATGGATCGTACAGACAGTTAGGCAAACATATTTTACCCTCAGTATTTCTTCATAAAATACTATGCTTGTTTTGCATTGCTTTTGACGTGAGGTTTATGTTTTACTTACCAGATATTGTAAGGTGCACGTGTTTTAAACTGATGTTGCAAATTACAAATATAAAAAGTTGGTGTGTGAAAACCATGATGAAAGACCTATCCAATATAATTGTTATTGCCAACTCTACAGCTACAACGGGGTACACCGCTGCAACTTACACGCAATTCAACCTGAATCACTAAATTGATACACTTTTGTATTTTTTAAAAGAATTATTTCATTTCTCTTATTCATGAATACTGTTTAAATAATTTACTTCGAACGTTACTATGGTGACAAATGAAGAACATTATTCCAATCAAGAGACTTGTTTAAAACAGTAGTTGTATTGCATGTTAAAATCAACGTCAGCATTATGTTGCAATACATCATTATTACTTTCCAGTGATACACTTTGATAATTGCTAGTCACGAAATCATTGGTCGGCAGGGTTTCTTCCTGGTTTTCTAAGCACGAAATCTGAAAATACATTATGTAACTGTTGGTGTATCCATGACGTTGACGGTTTTATCCTTATTTGCGGATCAATCGCTTAGCACGCGATGTCACTATTGTCCTTTCATTAATTTGATATAATGTAGAGACTTTCGGCTGAAAAATAAAATTAGATAAATTCTTTATATATGATATATTAACTGAAAATACAACTGAAATATATATATTTTTTGCTTCCGCTGCTTTGGCTACGGTAACATGCTCTGCTCAAACATGAATTGTGCTAATTCCCGAGAAACTAATTGCGTCAAGTACAGATAAATTGACAGACAAACGGTGTTAAATGTGTAGAAAAACAAATGTAAAAACATCTATTCAATAAGCCCCTATGTAAATGAAACATTTCTACTGTGTTGGTAGATCTATCTATCCGTCACCTGACCATACTTTGGTACATTGTTTGGAAGGTTGCAAAGTACGAAGGTAAAGCAAAAATGCTAAGTTGCTCATTGCAAAGTCTACCGTTCTATAATATAACTGCGCTTGGTGAAAGTCGAAGGGATATGTACAGAGCAATAAAAGTTGTTTTTACTCTTCTACTTTTGGCATAAAGTTAGATTATTTAATTTGAATTTGCGTTTGACACGTACTTTCTACTTCCTGAAAGTTTAGCATACGATAGTACATTTCTATCTTGAACATACACTATTGTTCATTTATAGTGTCATTGTGTCAGGAATTCTCATAACTTACAGTAGGCTGGTGTCTGTTTCTTTAAAGAGTCCGTTGATGTTAACTTTTAGTGGTAGAACATTTGGTATAACGTCAATCAGCATTTTATAGAAGCGTTAATGTGTCCGTTTGTTCAGGTGTTTAGTGTGTATCACTCTTATACAGTTTATTTATCATACATACATAACCAAATGTCAAAGACAGATTATTACAAGCAAGTAAATAATGCAGACTGAATATGTGTGTCACTGAATTAACTGGGTTGTCTTTATATTTGTTTTGAATGTGACGTACTGGTAAATTTTTGTTCAAACCATTTCGTAACATAGTGACAACAGCTGGCCACGAAACTACGAATCATGTACTTTACATCCTGCTGAATTAAAACATCGTTTTTCGAATGACCTTCGTGGTTCATGTATTTAGGCTGAAATAAAAATTAGTTCTCAAAGAAAATGCATTATTGATAGCTATTCTTTTAAAGATTTACCACTCGGCATTTAAGTCTATCCAATTCGCAAAACCAATGTGGTTTGTCTGGAGGAAACTTAAATTATGTAGACGCTTCTTTTGACTACAAAATACACTTACGTATATCGACGTGTGTTGGTTTGTGATGTATGAGTCCGTTAATTAGTGACTATTGCAGATGATTTCAGAAAGACACAAGCATCAGTTTACATTATCTAGTCCTCCTTTGCAACTTAACTAAGTATCGAGTGTCTATCTAGTATGTCTTTATTCAAGAACCTATGCAAATGTGCTTCACTAGTGTGGACATGATTTTAAATTTCACCGGCTTAAAATGAGAATGTCGTAACTACAAAATCGATACTTTGAAAAAGCAAAATACAAATTTACTCTTACCGTATGGTAATATAAGCTTTGACAACTTCATTTTGGTCCACATGATAAGTTCCGATTTTCATGAAAATAGGCTCATAAGAAGAGCATTGTTCAGATTTCAGACATGTATCAGTCTCATAATTTCGTAAGTAGGCGTTACAACTTTCTCATTCTAAGCCAGCAATTTATAATCGAGTTTGTTTCAACCACTCGCTTGTCAATTGCTTGACCGTGTTTAATAGTTAGACCCCAATCCAGATGAATATAATTTTGATTACGCACACGGACTACTAAACTATTTTGTACAAAAAGGACAAGTTGAAAATAAAGAATTATACATCACTCAGAAACTATAACATAACATATGTAATCCTTACAACTGTCAATAGCACAATAATTGTAACATAATTGATCACCGACATATAAGTACATATAGGTAATAAGTTAAATGTATTTGATACATACATTGTTTTATCAAATTAGCCTAGGGTTGTGTCTTTGACATTGACATTCGCATCAACATATGGTATCCTACGTAGGCGGTTTATTGTTCTATTTTGTACTCCGGATGAACGTGTAAAATCCAGATTTATATCATCGAGTATTTTTCACTGCAATATATTCTAAATGTTTTATACGAGGGGTGATCAATATATTCGAGGACTTTCCTTCTCAATTTTGAAATATTGGAACTAGAGTAATGAAATTATAAATTGGTGTAAATCAATCAATTATCTCGCGATTTGTTTAATTTACTTTATGATACGTCATTATTAACTTGATGACGTCACTTTTTGTAACCATGGTGAAGCAAGCACCGTCGAGCATCTCGGACGTAACGTTACTTCTGTGTAACGACATACTATGAAAGTTAACGCGAAACATGTAAAATCCTCGCGATATCACAAAAATGACTTTACTAAGTTGTGCATGGATTCTGTGCGTCCCAATTGGTCATTTTCATATGATTCCGTTGTTTATGTGATTGCTGAGTCTCTGTCAAACGGTGGGGTCGATAAAATTAGGATAAACAGCGAAAATGACACCGCGTTAGGGACACTTTCCGTTAAATTCTGCGAAATAGGACGCACAGATCCCAACCAAATGTAACTGGCGAAAACGACGACTAATAAAGGCTACAAAATATTAAATCGTTGACTCCAAATCAAAATGGTTATTTTGATATTGCGTTCTTAACCTGAAAGGTCGCGCTTCATTCTTAATTGGATTAATCTAATTTTGTACAACCAACCGCCGTTTTCCGAGTTTTGTTTCCAACATCGCATCGATACTCTTTTTATTCCACCTCACATTTCAGAATTGACTATTGTCTACTTATTTCAGTAGTAAAAGAAAACCAGTCTCAAACATGTGACCGAGTATTAGTCCAGAAAGGAGCTATATGCTGCTCCGACGGTGACGCTTGGAATGATGTCTCGTGACGTTCAACGTCACGCGCCGCTTGCATGAATCAAATAATTTTATGAGTGCATTCGGTCGGAGACATCTTACTCCGAATGATGTTAAATGGCTGTGAGCCTCGCTGCCAATATGAAATTTCTAGATGAAAAGTCCTCGAATATATTGATCACCCCTCGTATGTCAATAAACTCTCATATAAACTTGAATAACGTATTTGATTATATAAGTTATTTCAGTTCGTTTTGGTACAAATACTCGTAAATTGGTTCTTAAAAATAATAATTCAAAGTAACGTCTCGATAATTTATTTTGCTATAAAGTTATAGAATTTCAAAATGTTTTATTCATACGACGACCTCAGACATTTAATGTTGCCGGTTATATGTTTTTGGTAATACGTACACAAATTGTATTTATCTATTATTAATCATTAACTAAGAGCATGTCGTGAAGTCGCACATGGTACAAGTTATTATGATAATGTGGGGAAAAGTAAATACGGTTCGGGGAAAGAAGTAATGTGGAATTTGACATTTCGCATTTGTCTTAAAACACCTTTCTAGTAATTAAGTTTTACTATAGCAAAAATGAGAATTCCTAGACACATTCTGTAGTAAAAATTAATTGAAACTAAAACAAATGATCCCTGAATACTTTGGCCTATTTCTACAGAACATTAAGGTTTTTTTCAAGAAAATTGCATTTGAAAAGTATACATTGCTTTTGGTATTGATATTCAAATAATAAAGTCCTTTTGTTAAACAAATGTACGTTTCCTTTGTTTATTTATTGGTATACTTTTTGAACACCAAACTTGTACAATTTTATAATGACATGATGTGTTACATATGACATAATGTAAACACTGCTATTCACTTGCTTTCATTTTACATATTAAGTGATCTACCGTACCAATACATGTGTTCATACGTTTTTTGTACTAGGTTGATAAACTTAGTATGGGTGCATTTTTGCGATATTGTTACATGCACAAACTTAGTCCATAATCCCGAATCTTGTTTAATCAAACACATAATAATTATACTGTTAACATGCATGTAAGGAAATAAACAGTAAACGGTTAATAAAAAATGTTTTGATCAACTAGCTGAAAATGAGTCTTATTAATCCATTTATGCAATGGTAACACATCGTTATCACTTCAGACATAATGGCCAAATTCGATAACAAACGATAATAAGTGTCTATATCGGGCTGAACAGTTTCACGAAGAGCAGTAAAGTATTTGTGATCACCAATACTGTTCTGTTCAGGTAGCATCATCATCTTTTCATAAACAGGGTCAATTACAAACAGCCTCACGTTCTATATGTACAAACTGCAATGAAACAAACTGTAACATCGGAAATCTCATTAACATAACCGGGTTTCTGGGATATAATAAGACTGCGTTCAGTAAACGCTTATGCCCCCATGGAAGCCATTTCAATAAGTATAAGTCCAACATTAGGTCAAGGTGCTAAAGTTCAAAATGGAGTCAGGTGATACAAGCGTATGGAGAGTGATCATATACAACATCCATGCAAATTTTAAAGCTTTGTAGCAAGCCATATTAATGCTAGAAGAAAAAGTCAATTTTGGTTAACCAGGCCAGACGGACGAACGGACGGACGAACGGACAGGTGAATTACTATACGCCTCCCATTCTATCGATACGGGGGCATAAAAAGAGTATAATTGTACCAATAACAAATTATGCGGAATTCCGATAAATGGTTAAAATTACAACGTGAAAGGTCTATCATTATTCAAATAGCATTTGTGTGCTTAATAATATCATCGGGTTTGCTCTTAAACAAACCAAGTAGCGATGTGATTTAGTTCATACTGTTGCGTTGTGCATACAGGAGGTCCTATCTATACGATCATTAAAACTAGTATATATTTAGGATATGGCATGTTCTCACATTTTACAAGTTTTGAGGAACTTTATGCAAAATAAAATAAGATTAAATAACAATGTAAATGATTCGAAAAGTAGAAAACTAAAAACAACTTCCATTGCTCCGTACATATCCCTTCGACTTTCACCAATCATGATATCAAAGTACTTTCCATCGAACAGTTCAGCAACATGGTTTACCTTAGTACTAAATGTATCAAAGTATGGCAAAGTGACTGATCACTATAATTAACAAACACAGTCGAAATGTTTAATTCACATGGGAGTTAATTAAATAGATGTATTGCATTCGTTTTTGCTCGCATTTAGCACAGTTTGTCAGTCAATATATCTTTACTTGACGCAATGAGTTTCCCAGAAATTACCACCTGCTACTAGCAAGCTCTAAAACAGCTGTCATTTTCAAACATAAGTTTGTGGATATGATTTTGCCGTAGCCAATGCAACGGAAGCACCGCTAAACTGTCCTACGACTTAATCGAACCCGGTCGTTATGTTGACATTGGATATAACTAGCCAACTAGTAAATTTTGATGTTTTGTCACGTAAGAATGTGTGATGTGTGATAGAGAGTTATTGTCAGTGGCATTGTCAGTTGATATATCGTATCAATCATAATTTTATCTACGAGGGTTGTCCCAGTAAATCGTGTACTACAACAAGTATCTACATTATTCCAAATTAATATAAGGACGTCATTAGCGGACATCGCGTGCTAAACGAATGATCCGCAAATAAGGATAAAAGCATCAAAGACATGAATATATCCAGTCAGTCAGTATTTATATTCAAAGTACGTGCTAAGAAAACAAGGAAGAAAATCTGTCGACCAACGACATTTCGTGACTAGCAATTATCACTATGCAACACTGGGAAGTAAGAATGATGTATTGCAAAACTAACGAATAATTTTGACGTTTTTACAAGAAGTTTAAAAAATCAACATAATTGTTATGTTGACGTTGATTTTAACATGCAATACAACTACGTTTTTAACAAGTTTCTAAATCGGAGTGATTTTCTGCATTGGTCCCCATATAATGAAGTAAATTATTTCAACAGTATTAATGAATAAGAACAAATTAAATAATTAAAACGTGTACCTGTTTGGTGAATCAGGTTGAACTGCATCTTAGTTGCAACGTTGTACCCCGCCGTGGCTGTAGTTTTTGCAATATGACTTATATTCGATGGATTTTTCATCATCTTTACGACACAACATCTTTTTTCTTATTTGTAATTTTCTACATAAGTGCACGTTAAAATATCTGCAATGTAAAACATAATCCTCACGTAAAAAGTAATGCAAAACAAACATTTTTGTGAAGAAAAACTCAAGGTAAAATGTGTTTGCCTAACTCTACAATCCACGTTACATAAATTTGATTAACGAGCATGTCTTGTTTAACTATTGCTTACAGCAACCAAACACTGCCAAGATGAAGTGGATGCGGGGAACATGGAGATCGCGTTTAACAAATTGGTTCTAGAAATTGAAGCGTTTTTAGCCTTGCTTTATTCTCATTGATTGAAATGCAAACCTTTGTAACTGAACAAGGATGAAACTTTATCACCAAGCCAAAACACAATATTATCGCAGTGTATTAAGAAATTTGACAAAAGATCACACACTTCCGTTTTTGTACATGCATTATTTAACATTAAAAATACTTATATCGATTCCTGAAAGAACAATGTACATTGCACATGAAAACTATGAAAGATATAACGTTCAATTCAACGAAAATCCCTTCCGGTTTGTCAGAATATGTTTTTTGTTTTGAAATGTGTCCTAGCAAAACAAAATATTTCAATGTTGTAAATATTTTATTTTCTCTGATAATTCTCTGCTATCACTAATTAGAATAAGATACAATATCAAATCGGACGGCGCTGATAGCAGGAACAAAGCTCATGAAATGCACAAACGCCCCACCAAAACTGAGTGAAAAAGAACAAGTCTTAATGACAAACACAAAATGAAACAGTAAAATATGTCTAAAACAGGGTTATATATAAAAACAGTTAATGACCGAAATTGGAAAAAGATCTGTTTGTTCCTAGTATGAAATAAATATGCGACATTAAATGTGAAAAGTTGGTAACCATGCTCAAACATTTATCTAGGAATCTCGTAATGGCTTATCGGTACACTTATATCATTATTATATTCTACTTAACACTGCTTTAAGACAGCGATTCAATTTGCAGTCACGAACCTAACCAATTCATCATAATTTTATCCAAGAAACAACGCCATCCTAGATTAGTTTTAACACAGTTTGGTGGCGTTGAACAAATAATAGTTACTGGTGGTACTTAAAGCCGGTCGTTAAATTATATATAAAAGCTGTTCACGAGCGTCGGTTCAAAGACAGATTCACATCTGCTAAAACCAAACATACTATGATAGAGGGGTATCGGTATTTAGGCAACATCATACTCCCAAAATTTCACCGGAATTGAAATTATAATAGTTGGCTACGAATGGTTAGCACCAAAATGTATAGGCATTCGGTTATACACTCCTGACGACATGGACAATGAGTTGGAGAATAGAAAACGAAATATTGTGTTTTTACTTCACTGCACAATCCAAGTAAACATAAATGATTGATAAACGATTATGTTTTATATAATTCCTGTCGACGTGCATACAATCTGGCAATACTTAGTGGGTTAGTTAAACATTAAAGTTGCATTTATCGAGGCACATTGTTCTCTGAAGTTTGCCGAATTTAGAACATTGACTTTAGTCTTGGTGATATAATAGTTCAATACCTATTATTGAGAGTACAAGTAAGGCCACTGACATAACAATATTCATTAAGGCATAAAATGTATAACCACCTATATGCCCAGACAATGATCGTTTAACCATATGACGTACAGTAGTTGTGACCGTTCAGTCATCGCAACAACACTTAAACAGGTTACGCAAACAAATCCGTATCATTGATGTTCAATCACACCGCACCAAGTAAGCCGATTCAAGTTATTTAACAAATTGGTAATCCCCGATGTTATAGTTGTATCACATAATGAATATGTATTTACCAGATTCAGAAAACAACAAAACTTAACGTTCATATGATCATTACTTATCTGAATATTGCAGCTTTATCAGTCATCTTATCGTATTATGTTTCATGTTTCAGAGATAATGTAGCTCGCTTATTAAGTTTCCATATTTAGCATAATAACCACAACCTCAGTTATCCACCCCACCATTTCCTTTGTACGTGAAAAGATGATTAATATGATCATCATTACATCAAACACATATTATCGACTTCATATCAGCAAAGACCTAATTTATGTCTTTGATATCAGTTTCAGCCTTAATCATATAGAAATATTATCCCTGTCATTTGTAGTTATCCGATAAACGATATTCTGTTTTCACAATAAAACAATTACTGGACATCATGCTGATGCGTAACATAATCGGTAGTAAGAATATCGTCTTCGTTACTGTTCAGTCACGGTATTTACGGAATTCCGTCAAGTCCCGATACAACGAAGACTAAAATATTAAAGTACGATTTATAGACGATGGTTTACGTAGGTACCTTCATGCACATTTGTATTTTCGGTGGCGCCACGATATACAAACAAATTCAATACCGTATATACATATAATGGTATCATTATAAACAGTTATTTAATCAAATTTCAACGTTGCGCCTAACAACTCCGAGCCTAGTCACATGGCGTTACAACGGTGTCGTGATGTTACCATATAATTGAATTTGGACGTTATTTCGTTAGATGAATTGAACTACCGGACAGGTAAGAAGTTGGTACCTTCCAACGCATGATATAACCACCAATATAGCCTGAATATAATATAAACCCTTTAACTGCAAAGTATAATACCATCATTTGATTCTTCTTCCACATGTCCCAAAGCAATATCCGTTTCTTGGCGAGAACATGAGTGTTTCCCTGTTTATACAATACACTTTCACGAGGAGTAGTTTATAACAAAAACTGACATAATCTAACGACCTGCTTCATACTAAAAATACTTTTGTACAGATATTTTGTAAAACTTATTGATGCTGTTTCTTGCAATCAATCATGTTTATCCTGCAATAGTGTGCAGTTTTGTATTATCGAATACCGTTATTAAAATATAGAGAGTACATGTACTAGGTTAGTGTCTTGTAAACTTGAATTTATTGGATGAGTTTGGTGGAAGGTTTATACGGAAAGGCTTATCCTGCAACACTGCAACATATTTTAAACAAAATATTGATTTTACTCATAAACTTTAATAGACAAGTATAAAACTTTAAAATACGACCAAACTCCGTTGCGCATCAATATTGAAACATCGCCTCGGTATGCCAAGCCTAACTAGTTCTCCGAATGAAATCTAGTTAGTTATTTAAAAAGGCGAATCTTAAAATCTGAACGAGAATTGACTAAGGCGCTTCAATTCAAATATAAAAATAACTAATAATTTTACAAAGCATACACTGCCTGCAAATGCATTTTGAATTTGGAAATCGCATTTTGTCAACATAAATCAATAAATACAGCGTCCCAGAAATCCAATATTGTGATAACGTCAAACATACATCTCCCATTTTTAAGGTGAAGTACAAATATGTTCCCCTTGTCAAACAGATTCAGAGAATAAAAAAGGTCTGCGTACTTAAATGATTATGATTAAAATACCCGGCTTGGCTCCAATAAGTATGCAAGATTCGTCGTCAATACTGAATTGCTTGGGTGACATTGAGGTTGAAAGTAGACCATGTAAAGCTGACATAACCTAATAAAGCTGTAGTTCACACGATAGGACGATTTAGGCATTATTAAGGCCTAGTGGAAGGATAAATGGCTTTTCGGTCCATATGGAGTTTACAGGCTAGGCACTGTGAGCTAGAATGGTATATCTCTTCGCTTTGGGTCAAACCGAGGAGAAGCTTAGGGACAAATTACATTCATATGCACTCCAAAGCCATGTTTTTATTTGTTAAATGTTAAAATATCATAGTTTTGACAACGGAACGTTTTATATCGCATAATTGAAACTTTCAACACGACCCAGTATACCGATATAGTGATTGGCTGATACGTTAATAAACATGCACTTTGTTTCAAATCTGCTGTTCAAAGTTCTCGCAAGTGTAAGCCTCTGCTCCATTCAACAAAAAACCCGAAAGTGGCATGTAATTGGTTGGATATGTCGCTTTCTGGCATAACATTGCACACCATGGTACGCATTGAAAAGAACAGATTACGTAAAATCGACTGTTGTATATTGACGAGAACGGAATTTAATCTGAACAAACAAACATTAAGACATGATTAATGTGACATCATGTTACCCTTGTCTGTTTGTCATCATTTATCAAGTAATAAATCATGAAATTCTCTTAGAATTGTCAAAATTATTAATTTCGATTCGGAAGGTTATTTTAGTTTGGAAGTGTCAAAATTGAAATAACTTACAACTTACAATTAAATCCAATATCGCAAAACGTCATGGTGAACATGTTATCATAATCAAAACACCAAATGAATAATACTGTAGATAACTCACAAAGCAGGACGTAGTGTAATTTGATTTTTGTAATTTTGATACCGTATAGTGTAAGTGAGTTGCTTTCAAAAAGCACTTGTCATGTTATTTCAGAACATGGATATAATATTTTTCTTTTCAATTGTAATACTGTTTGTCAATGTTGAACATGGGCGATATAATGGACACAGTCCTTGACATCGATATGTCTAAGAAGTTTGGTTTCTAAACGATTGTTACCATAGACTATAGACATTACTGATTGGCATTAAATCTTGTGGTAAAGAGAAGGCGAGCGCCAAATATAGACAAACCACGTCGTAAATTATCGTAATTAGTCCCTTAATAGCTGAGAGGAGTATGCAATAAATTACCATTATTCATATCGAACAATGGGGAGCATAGCTTAAGTGTTAGAAAAATATATAGCAACTGCAGAATATTAACAATTATGAGTTTGAGCTGTTTTACAAAACACGTGTATCTGAATGGTTTGGTAATAAATAGATAATAAAATATTCCATTAATACATTGACAAAATTATTACAAGATTTTACAATAAAACAAAGGGGAAATAGTAACAAATCGAAGAGGTAAGATTCGTTAGAATCAGCAGTGCTCAGAAGGTACAAGACAGAACCTGTACATATTATTAACTATGCTTTAACATTGTCCGGTCAGAATGACTGATATTGTGATTAATTGACATTGTGACCTCGTGTGTTAAGGGAGGAAGAGAGGAACTTAGATTAGGAAGGATATCTTTTTATAATATGCATTGCCACAGGGGCATGTTTATTTAACATTCACAAATGCAAACTGGAGTGAAGAAAGAAAATAATAAAAAGAACATTTATAGAATATACAAAATGTACTAGCACATCAACTACTCAATGAACATTTTGACAACTTTGCAGGCTGATAGTATTAAGAATAATGGAAACAGAAATCAATTTCTTGTCTGGTTATTGCAAGAAATCTACCACAAAATCTGGGAAATGGCATTTCTAGTATAGTTAAACTGGTTTTATTATATAAGACAGTTATTAAAGATCACAAAGGAACCTACTTAAAATGTTTTATTAAATTGTATTTTAAATTTTCAGACGACCTTGCCTCTCGATGAAACTTTAAATGAACGTAGAATACACTGATTATATCACATTTAAGAGATTCGTTGTCTGTAAACGACTTTGAAGGTATTCAAATTCTTAGATGAATGCAATAGGGAAAAGCAGATATAGTAACCACGTCCACAGTACATATTATGAAATTTAATCAGTCACATCCTTTCTGGAACTTCAAAACGTTATGGGGCAACGGTATATAGTTCTGGCATTTTAGGAGATGGCACATTGCATGTAATTAAATAACACTTAAAGCGCATTAATGGACAAATTTGCTAACGTCAAAACAATTGAACATGCAGATAATAGGCAGGCTTATGATATAAGAGGTAGAGCCATTTTAGAATCAAATAATCATTCGGTGATCATCTCCAAAACAGCGGACAGAACTGCTTAAATGTGGATACATATCAACTTTACTGTGACAACGCTTTATTTGCACGATACTATATGAAGTGCTGAGGACCTAATTAGTACTGAACACGTTTTGGTTTTCTCGAACACGCGCACTACTAGTTTATGTTTACATGTGCAAGGATTCTTTGAATGTTTGACGGAAGACGTGATGATATTTTAAATCTTCCTTGCGTCTTAAAAGATAATATCACGTGCTTCTTGTTTTCGATAAACGTACCACTTTGGACGAAATGGCTTGGATTGAATGATTGGTAGACATTGATATACAGTGACACTAATAATCATTTATAATCATCAATAAGATACAAACATGACTGATCTATGACGAACTGTTAATTTGCATAATCTACTAGTAATTATATTCTCTCTTCTTGTCATTCAATCGCAAACGTCTTTGTAAAACAACATTGAATAATATATTTCATCAAGCGTATAGTATCGTGTTATCTTTTTTCTCTGGCGTCACAAATATGTGAAGTAGGAAATTATGGAAGAAATGTCTTCGCATACCGACATGATTTAGTAACGTGAGCATTCATTTACACCATTTGGGTTTAACGATGTATTCCAAATGTTGAGCGAACCAATCCATGTCTCACCATAAAAGAACTTTATGATGCACGTGTCAATAATCATTGTAAATACAACCATGTCCTGTGTCATACAAATTGCTTTTTGTTGGTTTTCTTCGAAAGCATTGTTGTAGAAATAAAATCAGGACAAAGAAATTCACTCTGCTTATTAAAATTTGTAGAGTTAATTCTTATGAGCCTATTTTCTCGTTTTCCCATAGTTAAAGAGTAAATTACAGACAGTTTACTCTTGTTTTCTCAATATATTGATTTTGTAGTTACGACCTTCTCATTCTAAGCCATCGAAATGTTGATCTCCAAAGATCTTCACCGGCTTTGAAATTCGCTATTAATCAAGTTTCCAGTAACTACTCGTCCACGGGTATAAATTGTGGCATGATGCCAGATACAAATGTATTCTACAAATTGAAAAGTTTGACCTAGCAAATAAGTACTACACTATATTAGGTGATTTGTAACTCACATGATATCATCTGGTTCAGATATATTGTAAGAAACAAAAATTATCTCAAATATATCGAATTAATTCATATCGTCAAAACGAAACAAGAAAACTTGCGTGTTCTTCTAAAAGGCCAGACATTATATTATTTCATAATGTCAAATACATCAAATGCAAATAATGAAAATGAATTTAATTTCCTAACCGATCATTGTGATATAAACAAATGTCAAGTAGATTTATCTTCACAGACAGTAAAAAATAATCGTATCCAAACATTGAACAAGAAAAAATACTGAAATGTTTAACAGTTAAGAAGATGATTGAAAACCATTCTATCACAGAATTAACCTTGGCAACGTATCGTATAGTATTCTGTCTAGTCAGGACCTAAGAATAATAATTACTTCTCGTGCATGATTTCGTTGCATCATTAAGATTGTCTATCCCCAACAGAGACCAAATATGACAAGAAAATACCCCTCCAATCAGACACTATAGGAATAGGAGCTGTGAAATCCACCAACATATCTATAGAATCTATAGAAACGAATAGAGGTCTTAGGGGAAACCAACCCGACGATGATTAGGTAGGTAGGTATAGAAACGAATGTCGTTGTATTTGATCACGTAAAGGAAATAGCGTTATTTTAGATCTAGTTTTGTATGAATCTTTATTGTACGTTACGGACACTTTTCCCAGGAGTGTGTATTAATTCTTTGCATCATTAAGATTGCCTATCCCCAACACAGACCAAATATGACAAGAAAACGTCCCTCCAATCAGACACTTAGGAATAGGAGCTGTGAAATCGACCATCGAATAGAGGTCTTAGGGACAAACCAACCCGACGATGATTTGGTAGGTAGGAAAAGAAACGAATGTGGTGGTAGTTGATCACGTAAAGAAAATAGCGTTATTTTAGATCTAGTCTTATATGAATCTTTATGGACACTTTTCCCAGGAGACCAAAACTGTCAACAAAGAAAATTGTATACGCCATTATACGTAAATGACATTGATTACATTAATACAGTGCATATACAGAAAATATTCAATTGTCGTGGGCATTATATGGAAAAGGAAACCACTTGGATGTATCAAATATTCGAGACAGAAAAACAGTTTTATTCCAGTGCTGAATATTTCATTTAGTTATAGTTATTGATGACTTATCTTTGCAGTTTGTTGAGTACAGTGCAGAAACCGATGTATCGCTCGCTTGGGTAATGTTGCATTCTTGAAACATCTAGCTAATCTATAGTAGGCTCTCAAACAGAAAATAAAATCCCTTTAATCTAATTTATTAGCCTGTCAAATGGATTTGTTGCGTAAGTGTAACTTGTCGACGAACATTTAAACAATAATACCACAGGGACACTTACTGAGATTACAAAGTGTAAACTAGGTCAAGAATAATGTTTGCGAAGCATTTCTCTCGACAAGCAGTTTCAGGGAAAAGAACTGCAATGTTCAGGCAATGTGTAGTTTTTGCAAAAGATAGTGTATTTTGTTACTAATCATATGCTGGAGTTTACTTTATATTAATGAAAAGAGGATGCAGGCCTGGTAATTATTATTGTGATCTCTGTATTATTGGTAACGTTATAGATCTGTAAAGCAGAACGATTTATAGTCTGACTAACACGTTCTAATAAACAATTTAATGCAGACAAAGTAAAGTCAATATTATACACCATAGAAAAATGGATATATTTTGATGGATAAAACGCTTGTGTATAAAATTTCTTACACTTATTGTTCGTGTTAAACAAATTAGGGGACGTCTCAAGCTAATAAATTGTAATAAGTACGTACACGTAGTAACCGAATGCTTTTAAATTGCTTTCAATTCATGGATTCAAGAACAGTTAATGCTGTGTAATAATCAGAACCAGAACACATTAATCTAACACTAAATAGCTCCTTTTAAATTGAAATGGTACTTTATATTTCTTAAAGCATGCGATGCAAAACATGATTGGTAATCAGCGAATGCATTTGGTAGTCGACATAATTATTGCACAAAGAAAGCAATTTTCGGGGGAAAATCAAAAAAATTTTAACTTAATTATGCAGTTAAACAATTAGTTCGTTTTGTGCCTTGAAAATATTCCACACTTGGTGAGAAAATATCATTTTTTTGCGCTGGTAATAATGTTGAAGAGTTATTTTAATCGCGCTCACTTTCAGAATGTCTGTTCAAAGTTTAGAAAAACTCTCAGTATTTCATAAGCAACATCTGTCCATCCTATACATGGGTAAGTACAACAATAAAAAAGCTATCGAGGAATATGTTTCATACATGATTGTTTATAAGATTTCTGATCAAACTCGCATTAAGGCCATATTTGCAAAATACTATTTTACAGATATATATTACACAATGAAAGTCAACGTCCTTACAAAAGCCACCATGCACCAAAGACATAAAGACTTCTACACATCAATAAAATGATAAAATACGATCAATGACAAATATATCAGACACGGGGGAATGCCAAGATAATGCATTTATTGACAGGTTTATGTAGTGATACATTCACGAACTGAATGTAAACTAAACGAGAAATATTTAAACACGAATATGTTTAGATGTCTACCCATCAACCACTACTCTACCAAGACATTCCTCTCAAACAAACTAAATTAAGCACGCAGGATGTGGCAGACAGACGTGTGAGAAAACAGTTTGTAGCTTTGTTTGGTGTTATACAATTTCAGCATTATTTCAATGGAATTGCTTCCTGTAACGTTAACCTGTTAAAATCACACTTTAAATAATTCAAATTACGAACAAATGTTTTTCCATTGAACCGTGTTTAGAATTCATTTGACAATATATCACTGTTGTTTCGTTTAAAGCAATTTTAACAGTGGGAAGGTTTTATTTAATTTGACATGTGTTTGAAATCGGTCGCCATATTATTGATGGACATTTTGAACTTGTTATATGTATTTTAACGTAATCTTTCAATTATGTAGAATATCAAAATATCCTATATCAGCAACGTTGTTGCGCAATATCCTCACCATTATTTAAATCAAAGTTTGTTTCCCCAGGCATTAATGAGGATTATAGACTTCACTCTATGATAATCATAATATTTGCGACACACTTGTAAATGAATCACACATCGTTGGTATGTCTATGCATCATATATGCATAAAAGAGGTATGCAAAATCCGACAGGGAAGGAAGCACTCCATCTACCCAGCAAAGCAGAGAAATCGGCAACACCACAACACAACTACCCTGAGTACACAAAGCCAAAGAAACAATAAAAAATCCAAGTCCCGCCGAAATAATGCAGGATGACCAAATTTCACAAAGAAATTATAGAATAGCGCTTATTTCATGAGACCGAATGAAACGCAGCCAAGACTCAATCAAGTACCCCGAATTCCCCGCTGCACGGTGGCAACAGCACAAACCCATGGCAAAACGGCGACAAAATGAGGCACAACAACCCCGGTCGTGACCTAGTTTAAAACACTGAGGACAGTGACCTAACATTATGCGACCTAAAGAAGTACAACTACGACTTTGCCTAGTTTAAAATAATGGGCAAGGTAAGAATGGGGTGGGAAATAACATAACATATTGCTAGCAACTACACTGAGCAATGCCCACACATAAGCTGAAGAAACATTCAAAAATCCAAGTCCCGCCGAAAAAATGCAGGACGACCCATATCTGGTGTACTAAATAGGTGTGATCACTGCGTAAAAGTATTACAGCACCCGTTGGATATAATTACGCTAAAGTTCAGAAAAGCAATTAAACCCTAAAGTTAACAGCCTCTGGGATATACTAATGATGAATTCGTACAACTGTGTGAAGAAGAAAATCTGCAAACAGTATTAATTCCGATGACACAATATGAGGAATTTTGTTAACTGGCTAAAATAACAACGCGAAAGTTAAATCATTAAGTCAAACGGCAACCGGTTGGTATTTGTGCGCAATAAGGTTATTTAGCTTTTTCAAAATGTCGGACTTCATTTTCTCGTTCAGTTATGTGTGAATGTTGGTCCGTATATTTGTGTTACGTATTGTTTTATGTTTTCTGTGCTCCGCTGGTTGAGTGTTGCCTTCCATGTCTGATTTTCTCATATAATTTTGACGTCAATCAATGATAAATAGGTCTTGCTTAGTTGCAGGTTGTTCCATATGACCTGGATGTTGCTACGGTGCCTTTAGTACGAATACGAAATGAATACGAAAATTTATTTTGCATAATAACAACGATGCAACATCGTTGTATATACATTTGTTCTATACTGAGATTACTGAATAACGTATTATTAAAACATGTTCATTTAATTCCTCGAATATCGATACTGACATGTTTCCAAACTAATTACCCCTATCATAACGAGGGGATGTTGACGAATCTAAGAGGATTTCATTTTGATTAATGATACATGTTAGGGTAGGGCATTACAGATGTGATTATGTGATCGTGGCATTAATCAGGTGTTAGTGTTTTGATGACGTTATACTGTTGTCGATGTTGTTGTTATTGTCGCCTATATTGTCACATAAGTGCATGCATTTGATTACGCAATGGAAATGGCATTTGCTCATCGTGATATGTTTTCTGAAGTTTTATGCCCCCGTATCGATATATCGGGAGGCATATAGTGATTCACCAGTCCGTCCGTTCGTCCGACCGTCCGCCCGTCCTTCCTTCCGTTCGTCCGTCCAGCCTGGTTACCCCAAATTGACCGTTTCTTCTAGCATTAATATGGCTTGCTACAAAGCTTTCAAACTTGCATGGATGTTGTATATGAGCACTCTCCACACGCCTGTATCACCTGACTCCATTTTGACCTTCACCTTGACCTAATTTGAGACTTAGACTTATTGAAAAGCCAAATTCTTGGTTAACCCAAATTGACCGTTTCTTCTAACATTTATATTGCTTGCTACAAAACTTTCAAACGTGCATGGATGTTATATATGATCACTCTCAAGATGCCTGTATCACCTGACTCCATTTTTACCTTCAGCTTGATCTTATTTTGGACTTAGACTTATTGAAATGGCTTCCACGGGGGCATAAGCGTTTATTGAACGCAGTCTTGTTTATCAGTTCTTTTTGACGTTATACTATCGTGTATAAAAGGTCATATCCATGTTTGTGTTGACTAGAAATCTCGATAAGAAAGCAATTTTACCAAAACGAAATCCACAAGGCTCCAAAACAGTTATTTTCTTAGAACGACATCGGTTTTCACCACATAATCTAATGCATTTCCACAATGTTTGTGCCCATTAGCTCGAATTATCCAAGCCATTACCGTTTATCAAATAAATCCATTTTTCGTGGAGTGTGCAGTGAGGTAATTACTAAAATACCATCTGAATATTTCAGTCACAAAAATAAAAATGTTTTGTAAAATTGTTCATTGGACTCATGAAAAAATCATTAGTTATCTCCGTCTTAACCAACTCTTGCGTTTCATTAATGGATTATGTTTGCTAATAGAGACAAAATGCATTACTGAAATAAGGACTCTGCGCAAAAGCAAATGAAATTCAAATCAAAATACAAACTTGAACGTCGCATTACCAAACAATGTATTGTCTCATGAGAACATAGTATCAGTACTCGTATATTTGCAGTAAACGTAACATTCACGAGACAGCGTCTCTGTTTTATTATTTATTATTATTAGTGTTATATTCTATGTACCTAGTTAAAATAAATATTTTATTGTGCAATGATATGGAAACCGTTCGTATATATAACTATACAAGAAAACGGAGAAAGATGAGACGGTAGGAATCATCGAGGAAATGTTATTATATAAAGTAAATATTGCTAATACTGTTAAGCTTGTTATTTTTGCGGGGTGGACATTTCTGCCATTCTGCGGTCCAAGATCAATTCGCAGAATTAAATCAACGCAGAATTTTACCATCAGAAAATTTTCACGCTGGTCACAATTCCATTAGTAATATAAATTAAGTTGTTATGTTAGCATGAATTGATCTGGAATAAAATTTGACATATTGCATTAAACTGCTTTCTAGCAGTATAATTTTATGTTCATGGTAATGGAATGGTGACTCTGAGATGTTTGAATCAACCATTTTGGTTTTATTCCTGGTTTTTCCCATAGCCCGTCAATTTTCATTCACCTCAATTGCGTCCCTTGATTTAGCAGTTACTTCGTATTGATGAATCATAAAAGTAACATTCTATTGTGGCTTCATAACATCAATGTTTAGATACTGACTGTTTATACTACACTGTAACTTAGTTTAAACATTATTTATTTCCATGTTTATGTGTTACATAGCAAATATCATTGAAGAAAAGAGGCAATATACAAAGATTAGTACATGTAACATGTAGTTTTATGGACAGGAATCGGATATGTAAACAAGTATTTCGGGACTTATAAAACAACTGCCTTATTAGGAAGTGATTCTGGTAAGATGTAGAGGCCAGACTACGCCAGGCAGCTTATGAACACAACAAAGGCCACGGTCATTGTCATATAAGTCACCTATATTAATCAAATTGGTCCGCCTAAATGTATTAAGTTCTTAAAAGACAGTTTAGAAATGTTTTCTCGGTAATGTATTATTTGTATGAATAGATGTGGTAAGTGCAAGGGTTGTGATTGTATTTCTCTGTTAAGATACGAGCTCTCGTATAAGTTGTTATACACCTCACCACATGTTAATGTTTTTAGTAATTTAATGTTTTTGTTGTGTCCTTAGTGGCTTTACAATGGGCTCTAAGATTTTGATAAGTCCTCACGTACACTTTTATGTGAAATTGTAACTTGAATTATGTTGTCAAAGCGCGTTGTACTTTAGACATTATCTTGTTCGTATGTTTGTCTTTCGTGAGTGCATGTAAGATATTAGAGGGAATTCTCTTCCTCAAACTGCTTGTACTTGTTAGGGGCTAGCTTGTTGCCAAGGCGGGAATGTAGAGCTGTGATATTAATCTACCATTTATGCACTTGCATATTATGTCCTATAAATATATTTCTCGTGTGTCCTTGTGGCCTGTAATTGGAATGTCATTATTATTTGATTGCATATTATGCTTATACCCAGTCAAACACAGACTATCTTTCCGACCAAATGATATGATGTGATGACCAAGGGTTGTAAGTAAATAAATGTTTTTTGGAAAGCATTTGTAGATAAAATGTGTAAACAGGCGGTTTAAGAAATGTTTCAATATACTTCTCATGCCAGTGCCAATTCCGATAAATGAATATCCCTTATCATACATGACTACATCAATCATTTCCACAATGCACATGAGTGTATATCACAGCTTAACATAGTGTTCATAATAAACTTCCGCTTCCAAGGCGGACGCAGTAACTACTCGTCCATGGTCGGGTATAAATGGTGTCATGATGCCAGATACAAATGTACCCTAAAATGTAATGGTTTGACCTAGCAGATAAGTACTACACTATATTGGGTGATTTGTAACTCATAGGATGTCATCTGGTTCAGATATATTATACGAAACAAAAAATTCTCAAATATATCGAATTATTTCATATCGAAAACAAGAAAACTGACAAGTTCTGCAAACAGACTAGATATTATATTATTTCATAATGTCAAATACATCAAATACTAATAATGAAAATGAATTAATTTCCTAACCGATCATTGTGATATTAACAAATGTCAAGTAGATTTATCTTCACAGACAGTAAAAATAATCGTATCCACGCATTAACCAAGAAAAAATACTGAAAAGTATAATAGTTAAGAAGATGATTGAAAGCCATTCTATCACAGAATAAACCTTGGCAAAGTATCGTATAGTATTCTGTCCAGTCAGGACCTAAGAATCATAATTACTTCGTGTGCATTATTACTTTGCATTATTAAGATTGCCTATCCCCAACAGAGACCAAATATGACAACAAAACGCCCCTGCAATCAGACACTATAGGAATAAGAGCAAAATATCTATTGAATCTATAGAAACGAATAGAGGTCTTAGGGGCAAACCAACCCGACGATGATGAGGTAGGTGGGTATAGAAACGAGTGTCGTTGTATCTGATCTCGTAAAGGAAATGGCGTTATTTTAGATCTAGTCTTATATAAATCTTTATTGTGCGCTACGGACACTTTTCCCAGGAGACCAAAACCTGTCAACAAAGAAAATTGTATACGTAAGTGACATTGATAATATTATAACAGTGTATCTACAGAAAATATTCAATTGTCGGAGGCATTATATGGAGTAGGAAACCACTTGGATGTATCAGACATTTGTGACAGAAAAATATTTTCATCCAAAAGCTTAATAATTAATTCAGTTATAGTTATTGATAACTTATCTTTGTAGTTTGTTGAGTACTATGCAGCAACCGATAACTTAAACGCGCCGTTTCTCGAAATGTAATTCCGAGTTGTCTCAGTTGCATTTAGTCGGTTACAATTGATGTCTAACTTAGTCTTAACAGATAGATATCAGCGAATCATCTTATGTATATCTTGCCCTATAACACTAAACCTAAGTCGAAATACTCCAAATCGAACAGACCAAAACATCAGGTTATGCCGGCTATGTATCGCTCGCTTGGGTAATGTCGCATTCTTGAAACATCTAGCTTTTCTGTAGTAGGCAATCAAACAGAAAATAAAATCTGACTACCTTTTAATCTTATTTATTAGCCTGTCAAATGTATTTGTTGCGTAAGTGTAACTTGTCGGCGAACATTTAAACAATAATACCACAGGGACACTTATTGAGATTAAAAAGTGTAAAATAGGTTAAGAATAATGTTTGCGAAGCATTTCACTAGACAAGCAGTTTCAGGGGAAAAGGACTGTAATGTTCAGGCAATGTGTAGTTTTTGCCAAGGACAGTGCAGTTCGTATACTAATTATATATATGTAGCGGATTTATCAAAGATCAATGTAAAGAGGCGTTGGTCTGGTAAGTATTATGGAGTTCCCTGGATTATTGGTGACGTTATAGATCTGCAAAGCTGAACGATTTATCGTCGGACAAACACGTCCTCATACACAATTGTTATGCAGACAAAGTTAAGACAATATTATAAACCATAAACAAATCATTTATATTTGATGGATCATTGTTTATCCAATTTCATACCCACAATTTCACGGCCTTATTGTTCGTGTTAAACAAATGAGGGGACTTCTCATGCTTATAAATTATAACAAGTTGTGATCTAATGCTTTGAAAACGCTACCTTAATTCATGGGTTCAAGAACAGTTAATGTTGTGCAATAATCAGAACCAGAACACATTAATCTTACACTAACTAGCTCCTTTTAAATAGAAATGGTACTTAATATTTCTTGAAGCATGCGATTCAAAAACATGATTGGTAATCAGCGAATGCATTTTGTAGTCGACATTATTCTACAAATAAAGCAATTTTCGTGGGAATATCAGCAATATTTTAACTTAATAAGGCAGTTTAACAAATTGTTCGTTTTGTGCCATGTGAATATTCCACTCTTGGTGAGAAAATATCAATTTTGTGCGTTGGTAATAGCGTTAAAGAGTTATGGTAATCGTGCTCACTTTCGGAATTTCTGTTCAAATTATAGAAACACTCTCAGTATATTACAAGCAACATTTGTCCAACCTATATATGGGTAAGTATAACAATAAAAAAGCTATCTAGGTAATTGTTTCATACATGATTGTTTATTAGATTTGTAATCAAACACACAATATAGACAGTTTTGCAAAATACCTATTTTGCAGTTACATATTACATAACGTAAGTCTACAACCTTACAAAAGCCACAATGCACCAAATACATAAAGGCTACTACTAAACATCACAAAAATGCGATCAATTACAAATATATCAGACACTAGGGAATGCCAAGATAATGCATTTATTGACATCTTTATGGAGTGACACATTCATGAACTGAATATAAAATAAACGAGAAATATTTAAACACGAATATGTTTAGATGTCTACCCATCAACCACTACTCTACCAATACATGCCTCTCAAACAAACTAAATTAAGCACGCAAGATTTGGCAGTCAGACGTGTGAGAAAACAGTTTGTAGTTTTGTTTGGTGTTAAACAATTTCAGCATTATTTCAATGGAATTGCTTCCTGTAACGTTAACCTGTTAAAATCACACTTTAAATAATTCAAATTACGAACAAAGGTGTTTCCATTGAACCGTGTTTAGATTACGTTTGGCAATATAACACTGTTGTTTCGTTTAAAGCAATTTAACCGTGGGAAGGTTTTATTTAATTTGCCGTGTGTTTGAAATCGGTCGCCATATTATTGATGGACATTTTGAACTTGTTAAGTGTATTTTACGTAATCTTTTAATTATGTAGAATATCTTAAAATATCTGATATCAGCAACGTTGTTGCGCAATATCATCACCGTAACATAAATCAAGGTTTGTTTCACATGCGTTAATGAGGAAGATTTTACTATATGATTATAGTCGGCGCACACATGTAAATGAAGCAGAAATCGTAGTAATGTATTATGTCTATGCATCATATATGCATATAAGAGGTATGAAAAAATCCGACAGGGAAGGTAGCACTCAACCTAACCAGCCGAGCACAGAACTCAGAAACACCACAACACAACTGCATGTACCCTGAGCAATACCCACACATAAACCAACGAAACAAAAAAATCCAAGTCTCGCCGAAATAATGCAGGATGACCAAATATCACAAAGAAATTATAAAATAGCGCTTATTACATGAGACCGAATGAAACGCAGCCAAGACTCAATCAAGTTCCCCAAGGCCGCGCTGCACGGTGACAACAGCACAAAACCGTGCCAAAATGGCGACAAAATGAGGCACAACATCCCCGGACGTGACCTAGTTTAAAACACGCAGGACATTGACCTTACCTTATGCGACCTCAAGAGGCACAACTACGACTTGGCCTAGTTTTAAATAATGGGCAAGGTAGGAATGGGGTGGGAAATATCATTACATATTGCTAGCAACTGCACTGAGCAATGCCCACACATAAGCCGAAGAAACATTTACAAATCCAAAAATGCAGGATAGCCCATATCTGGTGTACTAAATAAACGATAGTTGCGTAGTTACGCAGTTAGTTCACATAAAGCATCTTTAAAACTAAACGAAGTAATAGAATGTTAAATAGGCGTGATCAAAGCGTAAATTTCATCACCCGTTGGGTATACTTACGCTAAAGTTTAGAAAAGCAATTAAATCCTAAAGCCAATAGCCTCTGGGATATACTAATGATGAATTCGTATAATTGTCTGAAAAAGAAAATCTGCAAACACTATTAATACCGGTGACACAATACGAGGAATTTTGATAAATGGCTAAAATTACAACGCGAAAGTTACATCATTAAGTCAAACGGCAACCGGCTGGTATTTGTGCGCAACAAGGTTATATAGCTTTTGCAAGATGTCAGACTGGGGCATTTCCTTTTCTCGTCGGTAATGGGTGAATGTTGCTCCGGGCATTAGTGTTACGTGATGTTTTATGTTTTCCGTGTTCCGCTGGTAGAGTGCTGCCTTCCCTGTCCGATATTCTTATAACTTTTTGACGTCAATGACAAATACGTGTTACTTAGTTGCAGGTTGTTCCATATGTCCTAGATGTAGCTTCGATGCCTTTAATACAACGATGCAACATCGAATGATATACGTTTTTTCTATACAGAGATTACTGATTAAAGTATAACATGAAAATTTAATTCCTGGAATATCGACATTTACATGTTTCCAAGCTAATAACCCCTATCATAACGAGGGGATGTTGACGAATCTGAGAGGATTTAATTTTGATTAATGATACAGGTTAGGATAGGGCATTATGTGATTATGTGATCGTGATATTAATCAGGTGTTATTGTTCTGATGAAGTTGTTGTTGTTGTCGCCTATATTATCACATAAGTACATGTATTTATTACGAAATGGAAAGGGCATATGATCATCGTGATATGTTTTCTGTAGTTTTTTATCAGTTCTTTTTGACGTTATACTATCGTGTATAAATGGTCACATCCATGTTTGTGTTGACTAGAACTCTCGATAAGAAAGCAATTTTACAAAAGCATAATCCACAAGGCTCCAAAAAAGTTATTCCTTGAGATCAAACTCGATTTTCTAATCTAATGCATTTTCACAGTGTTAATGTCCATTAGAACGAATTATCCGAATTATCCAAGCCATTACCGTTTATCAAATAAATCCATTTTTCGTGGATTCTGCATTGAGGTAATTACTAAAATACTATCTCAATATTTCAGTCACAAAAATAAAAATGTTTTGTAAAATTGTTCATTGGACACATGAAAAATTCATTAGTTATCTCCGTCTTAACCAACTCTTCCATTTCATTAATGGATTATGTTTGCTAATAGAGACAAAATGCATTACTGAAATAAGGATTCTGCGCAAAAGCAAATAAAATTCAAATCAAAACACAAACTTGGACGTTGCATTACCAAACAATGTATTGTCTTATGAGAACATAGCATTAGTAGTCGTATATTGGCAGTAAACGTAACATTCACAAGACAGCGTCTCTGTTTTATTATTTATCATTAGTGTTATATTCTATGTACCCAGTTAAAATAAATATTTCATTTTGCATTGATATGGAAACCGTTTGTATATCTAAATACACAGAAACACAGAGAAAGATGAGACGGTAGGAACCATAACGTAAATATTGTTAATAGTCATGTTGACAGTCATTCTACAATTCTATATTTTACTTTACCAGTGATCTACATAATATAAATGAATTGTTACTAACTTGGAACTTGCAAGGTGTGTACTGAGATGCCTTCGACACAGGCACGCCTATTGAATGGAATAATAAACTATTTATAACCCCCCAAATTTCATATGTCTGTTATTGTAGGGCAAACCCCCATGGTGCAGTGATAAAATGATAGATCAGTCCCACATGAAAACAGAACAAGGGATTGTTGTAAGTAATACATACATGTAGTAAGAATATATCGTGATATGGTGTTGAGCAACAAGGATAGTGACACTTAGAAGTTTAAACACTATTTATTTCCATATTTATGTGTTAGATAGCAAATATCATTGAATAAAAGAGGTACATATACATGTACCAACATTAACATATGTGACAGGTAGCTTTATGGTGCATTTAGATAAGAAAAAAATATATTTTAGTGACTAATATAACTACTACCTTATTAGGCAGTGTTTCTGTTGAGATGTAGAGGCCGGACTAAGCCCGACTTTCTCAAACAGCCTATGAACATACAGAGACCACAATAAGCATAAGAATATCAAAACCAACTGTATATATCAGTCACCTATTTTAGATAAAATTAGTCCGCCTAAAGATATTAAGTTCTAACAATTTTAGACATGTTTCTCGGTAACTGCCTACACTAATGTATTATTCGTGAGAACATATGTGGTAAATGCCAGGGCTGTAATTGTATTTCCCTGTTAAGATATTAGTTGCTATACACCTCGCTACATGTTAATGTTTTTAGTTATTTAATGTTTTTGTCGTGTCCTCAATGACTTTTCATTGTCAATCGTTTATAATATAGTTTTCTATATTTAGATTAAATTGAATTTACACTGAAAGTTGAAATTGTCTAAGACAACGGATGTCTGTTTCCCTACAGGGTGATATAATCTGCTATCAATAATAAAACATTTACTTGGCATTAACCATAAGTGTATTGTCTTATTTGCCACATTGTTACATACAATTACAATTACCTTCGAGCCCTTAACCTTTCAGACTTATACGTCGCATATATACACATTTCCTCAATTAAATATTATCTGGTTCGATTTCATAAAATTTCAATGCAATTGCTAGTCGGATACGCATATTGGAGCCACTAGAATGCTGACTGTTTGTTAACCTAAATATGTACAAATTATATATTTCCAAATCAATATTTACTATTTTGCATTTATATAGATCGAAACCTAGCCACGTAGTTTATATATAAATATGAAGTCATGTTTGACGATGTACAGGCCCGCATTTATTGGTACTGTTATATATACCATTCAAAAGTACTTAACATGACTATTTTTAGTTGTTTTAGGAACAAAGGTTATTTGTTAAGCATAAAGGACCGAAAAGAAATGATGGAGGAAATTACACGACAGTGTATTGATATGGTGGTAAAGAAAACAGGTGTATGCCTTGTCAAAGTGAGTTATATATTATGGCGGTATTCTATACAATCCATCGTACAAAATCGTTGAAGCCAATTATTACATGAATATCTATTTTCTATTGTCGAGTGTCACTGTTTCTTTCAAATTTGTTTTGTACTCAATCAAATATAAACTATTAATAGATAGAGACAGTCGGGCGGTTTTTCACAAATACTGTGTAGGTTTTTGTTTCTCGTTTAATGAACAGTGAAATACAAGAGCCGATCTGACAGATCCGTGGTACACTGGTACATTGATACGGTTGCAGTCTTTAGTATTTCCATTAAAATTGATGGTATGATTTTGTTTCCAATTATGTATGTGTGTAAGGTTTGCTAAGGAAGTTGAAAAAATATTAACTACTCACTATACAAACACCTAATGATTCCTTCAGCTATATTAACTTCACACAACAGTATATTTCTGTAAGTAGAGTTTTAATTCTGGAGTGCTACGATGTTACTTCAGAATAAGTTTCTCGGTTGGTGTTTTAGGGGCGTTATACGTTTGTGTGGAACGAATATTTCTACGTATAATACAATATAATAGGAAATAAAAAGGTCAAATAGGTTGAAAAATATGCTTACATACATCTAGTGCATTCTCGTTCAACCAGCGTATTTTCCATTTGAAACAATATTCTGGGGACTTGACTAACCCCTGATTTATGAGGATGATCTAGAGCTATTCGAACGTTTCTTCTCCTTCAATTCGCATTTAACCCAGTGCCTGAAAATAGATCAGAAGTACATCATAACACAATTTAATATGTTTCGAACAGAAACGTTGCGGCACGTGAGTATAAATGTCTAATTGATTTATTCTATTTAAGGCTTACTACTGTACATTCAATTCGTGTAATCATTGTGTTTGTCTATAGCGAGGTAAATTAGTTTTTTTTCTTTTAACTTAACTTCTTTTAGATACACATAAATATATTTAGACTTTAATTATTTTACAATCAGTGATTTTAACAACTAAAAACACATGTGCCAGGAAACGATTTCTAAAAGTAACACCATTGTGCTTAACCTGATTAGTGACAATTAGAATATATTTCTCTAGAAGACGTTTGGAAATACTCACGTGCCTACTTGGTAACATCGGGTCTGTACTTACATACGTCGTGTGTCTATTGTATTGACATTCAAGGATATATAGTATTTTGAAACTTTATGTGTAATATTCATACACTTCAAGTCCGTGTAGATCCGTATAACATATTCGTATATCAACAAACCCTTACATCATTTCTGGTACAAATACTAAGGGTAAAATGAATAGAGTCAATAAGGGGGGTGTCTTAAGTTTGAGAACAACTCGTTTTCTTCACACATTAACCAATACATGTGTTAACATGGGCTGGATATGAAACTATTCCGGCAATGTTGCACTCTTGAACAGTCGACGTCCTTTATACTGTGCAATAAAACTTATATGTGCCTCATGTGTTCGCCGATTTGGCTGGGTTTGTGCGTTTGGGTCGCCGTGCAGCGGGCCTTGGGAAACTTGACCAAGTCTTGTCTGCGTTTCATTCGGTCTCGTGCAATAACCGCTTTTCTGTAATTTCTTTGTGAAATTTGATCATCCTGCATTTTTTCGGCGGGGACTTGGATTTTTAATTGTTCCTTTGGCTTATGTGTGGGCATTGCTCAGCGTAGTTGGTACAAATATGTAATGTTATTTCCCGCCCCATTCCTACCTTGCCTATCATTTTAAACTAGATCAACCGCTATTCTAAAATTATGTTGTGAAATTATGTCATCCTGCATCCGGCGGGAACTTGGAGTTTCGATTGTTTATTTGGCTTATGCTTGGGCATTGGTCAGTGAAGTTGCGTTGAGGTGTTTCTGATTTCTGTGCTGGGTTAAGTGCTACCTTCCCTGTCTGATTTCCTCATACATTTTTTATGAAATTCTTTCGTATGACCAATAGCTTTCCGAAACAATGATATTTTACTGTTAATAAGTGGTTTTGAAAGATTCTAGAAAAACATATTTTTACATACACATAATGCGAACATTTCGTAACCTTTTCCGATTATTACAATAATAAACGCTAACAAATGTATTAGGCTTAAAATGAGTTTACTTTAGCTGCAACCTCGTCTATTTTGCAGGCTTAAAATGAGAGGATCGTAAGAACAAAATCAGTAGTTTGAGATAACAAGCAAATACTGACCGAAAATTACTCTTTACTTATAGAAAAGACAGGACTTTACAAACTTTGTTTGACCAACATGATAGGTTACGATTTGCACGACAAAAGGCTCATAAGAAGTACCTTATGGTGAAGATTTCAATTATGTATTAGTCTTATAAGGTTGTAAGTAGTTATTACTTCTCATTCTAAGCCAGTGATTTATAAAAACAAGTGTAAAAAGAGTCAATGTTCTATACGGACAATCGGCTATTTCATCTCATTTGAAATGACCAAGTTTCCTGGATATAATAATGATGAATTCGTAATGTACGTGATTGCAAATTGTACAGATGTCTTAAGTAGACGAGTTGAAAGCAAAATCTGTACCAATTACACATTACAGGAAATGTTGACAAATTGATAAAATGAATGCGTGAATGGTCAATAATTAATTTCAACGCGATTATAAAACTTGCTCCTACTAGTATCATCGATCATCGAATGTGATCGTAATTTAAACAAGGAGCGAAGTTGCTAGGTTCTGATAAAAGTGTTCTTTCAATCTGATACTTTATGGTAAATGAATCTTGATCGTCGCTAAAATCACCTGACATTATCACCCCTCACTTTTTTCGTAATGTTAATTTCCCATAGACAACAAGGTAGTATTTTTACTATTACGATCAAGCGGATCAATTCACCACGTGATTGAACTTTTTTACTGTCAGCAGGGTGATAGTACTTTTTTGACAGTACTTTTCATGTCACGTGGTATATTCATGCAAAACAAACATGGCGGCGTGTTCCATTTAAGATTAAATTCACATGGTTCCAAATTCGACAAATTTCCGAAACGACCTCGTATTTCATTTTATTGAATTGACCTTCATCGCATTGGAGTCCGTCAGCAGTAATTATACAAGGGATGGCCATTGGACAATTTAATTACTTGTTCTTGGATTGTGCAGTATGATAATTACTGAATTATAATCTCAACATTTAATTCACAAAAAATGATAATTGTTTCATAATTGTTCATTGGACACATGGAAACCTAATTTAATCTATAACCACCGTCTTAACGTGCATGCAAATGGAGACAAGTGCATCGGTGCAATCGTACCCTGAAGTGCATTTTTCTTAACCACCTAGTATAAGTAGTAGAGCTAGTACTACGTCATAGAATATCATGAAATCTGTATACAATTATCATCTTTGATCAATCGAGGTAAACTCTGTTAAAATATTTCGTCGAATAAAAACGTATACCGATAGGCCGCCTTCAGATACAACGACGTGAATAGATGGGTATTTTTTCAATGAATAGTCAAGAAGCCCTTTAAGATAGAATAGTTGATATCCGGAACTCTGTGCAAGGTGGTTTTCCCATTAATTTACATGTAGGTACAAACAAATCTGGCCTAGTTAGACTGGTTTTGTATTTATATGCAAATACCACTGACCCAAACTCTATTGTCCAGATATGAATATTCAAGCGTCACAATGATTATAACGGTAAAACTTTATTTGTACCTACAGATTAGTGGAGATCCGGAGTAGGTCTATTAGTCGTAAACCTGTGTCCATTCGAAGGACCCCCGGCGTTTATGGAAGAGCTTGTGGTATGACTATGTGATACGAAGAACCTTAACCCGTTCCAAGTAGGTTACTTTATCCTCTTACTGTCTGGTGTATATATTCGATTCATGCGAGATCAGACTGTGTCAGACAAATACAAACAAATGACTACTCGAATTGAAAATACTTTAATAACATTGTTACATCAGTTAAGGGTGCCCATGCTGAATTCTTAGATTGTCTGTATGGCTGTTTATATAAACTTTGCTTTTGTACTCAGTACACTTGTATTTTATTCGTGATAATAGCTATAGTATAGGGCTGGGTCATACGTGTGTTTTTCTCTTACAATATGTAAGATATAAGTTGTATTTACGCATCAACACACGCTAACGCTTCTAGTAATTGAATGTTTTTGTCGTGCCCTTAAAAGTTTCCCATTACGTGCTCTCTAAGTGCTGATACGTCATCGCGTTCATATGTATGCTTCTTGGTAACTTGTGTTTATGTTATAATGATACTTTGTGAATCATGATTTTTTTCACTATGGTGGTACAGTGATATTTCTTCCCCACACTGCTTGGGTTTGTTCGAGCGAACTTAATGCAAGTGTTAGGAGTGTGATGCCGTTAGAAGATTCATTAAACTTGTCATATGTTGTTATGTTGTTATCCATTCTGCAAATCTGTGGTATTAGTTCACAAGTTATGCTTTGTTCTAGGCTTTGTCGCCTGTATCTAATTTTAAAAGTGCTATTGTAGTGTAATTAAACATTATGTTAAGACATAATCAAACACTATCGACTGATGACCAAAGGTAATCAGCATCATATTGTCTTTTGAAGGATTTTGCAGGTGATGTGACAAATTGACCGTTTAATGATCAATACAATGTGTAAGTCAGTGACTTTTCTGATGATACTGATCTCTTCCAATGCATGACCACTCCTATTCTTACAACACTGAGCAGGAGTGTACATCACACATAGATAGGTTATTCATTCTGTCACATTACGTATCATGTATCAAATTCGAAATTACGAACCCACTCGGTGTATTTAATTAGATCACATGTGAATTGAACTTAAGAATGTGCTTGACATATCGTTTGTCAATTTTCTTTACTTACACTTGGCTATACGCTATCACTTTGCTGTGAATAATCCAATTAGTACAACTATATAGCTTGTTTTTGAGCTTGTTTTTGATGTATGATATGGCAACTGTTGAAGGCAATGACCAACAATTACGTTTGATAAATGTCAATGGCACATCGACTAGTAAACAAACATATGACAATCGTATAGTTTCACTTTTCTCTATTTAGGACAAATTGAATCCATAATGAAGGTTGAAGTTGGCTAAGACAAAGGAGTCTGTTTCCCTACAGGTTGATATATTCTGTTATCTATAATACAAATTAACTTGGCATTAACTTAAGTCTATTGCCTTAGTCGTCACATTGTTACACACAAATACAATTATCTTGGAAGCCTTAACGTGTCGAACATCACATATATAGAGGATCTTACATGAGTGTCTTTTCATATTGAATTTATTAAACGAGTTGGATAAAAGTGATAAAATACGAGGCTCTGCCGAGTATTTTATTACTTTTATCAACCGAGTTTTATAAATTTAATATGGAAAGACACGAATGTAAGATTCTTTTTATCACATAAACAAAATAAGCCATTTAAATGTAGAAAACTAAAAATAGTAGACCCGCTTCCCCTTAAGAGAGAAGAATATTGCGGTGAGTAATGCGGTAAAGGATAAATGAGCATCTAAACATAGTGCATCACAGCGACTGTATTTCAATTACATTTAATTCAATGTTGAAAACGAAAATGAGCCGAGACGAGTATATTTGCACGGTAATAACTTCACAAACATTTTTAGTAGGCCCTATCCAGTCTTAAAATAAGTGAGGTAAGGGGAACATACTCGTACTAAAAACGGGAATGGTCACGCACGTCGTGACGTCATGTTTATGTTTTGACGTCATCACTACTTTGAATATCCGGGATGAGATGGATGAATTTTAAAGAGATGCGATTTTGAAACTCAAAATGCATTAAAATTGTGCAGGAAGTGTTAGCCTACTAGTATGCTTTGTTCAATAAATAAATGTAGGTTTGTGTTTATTTATTATATTTGAATTGAAATGCCTTGTAAATTCACGATGAGATTTTTAGATTCGCCTTGTACGTCGATCTGACCTCTACCGCTGACGAAAAAAATTGCGGTCGGCCATGCTTGTTTACTGTTTTGACAGCGCGTATGAATACATAAAATAGTAATTAGCCGCCTTCATTTGCATAGTTATTCTATTGCCGAGCAATGTAATATCGTTTTTATGTAATGGGCTTTATTACACTCCAACACCGTGATTTATGTGATAAATACAATTTTCTGCATTTAATTAAGTTATGTCTGGTTCGATTTCATAAAATGAAATGATGTTGAAATATTGAAAATTGCTACTCGGAGGCACATTGTCGAGCTAGAATGATGACTGATTGTTACCCTAGATACATTTGTGTACATTTTATTTTTTACCCGAACCACGTAGGCTTTACATAAATATGAAATTATGTTTTACGATTTGCATTTGTTGGTACTGGTATATTACATTTGAAAGTATACTTAACATGACTATTTATAGTTATTATATATGTTAGTTAGGTGTTAATCGCAAATAGCCAAAAGAAAATGGTGGAAGAAAATACACGACGATACATTGTCAGGATGCTTAAGAAATCGTATGTACCTCTTTTTCAAAGTGAATTATCTAGTAGAGTTATTCTATACAATCAATCTTACGAAATCGTTGTTCAAAGCCAGTTCATACATGTATATTTATTTTCTGATGTCGATTTCACTGTTTCAAACCTGTTCTAAACCATTTTTATCAAAAATATAATTCAAATTGATAAAGACAATATCGCGGTTTGTTACAAACACTGTGTAGGAGTTGTTGTCTCATTTCATGAACAGTGAAAGACAAGAGTCGATCTGACAGATCCGTAATATACTGGTATATTGATAAGGTTTCAGTTCTTAGTAGTTTCTATTAAAATCCCGTTTCAAACTAATACAATAAGATATGTGTGTAAGGTTTGTTAGGGAAGGTGAACTGTCGTATTTGATAAACTATTCACTATACTCGTACCTTATGATTCCTTCAACTAAATTAACTCTACACAATTGTGTTTGTTTCTGTTTAAGTCTGTAAATAGGGTGTCAGATCTGGAATAGCATGATGTTACTTCAGAATAAGTTTCTCGATTGGTGTAATAGGGGCGTTATGCATTTATTAACACGAATATGATACAATTTACACAGGATATAAGGAGTTCAACAAGGTTGAAGAAATATGCTTACATACACCCGGTGCTTTGTCGTTCAACCAGCTTATTTTTTATCTGACAAATGGTGCAGGGACTTTATTAACCAAAGACTTATGAGGATGATCTAGAGCTATTCGAACGTCTCTTATAATTCAATTAGTATTTAACCCAGTGCCTCAAAATAGAAGTACTACATTTTACAAATTGGAACAAAATGCGTTTCAGCACGTAGACTACATATGTCTAATTGATTTATTCAATTCAAGGCTTACTACTTTAGATTCAAGTTGTGAAAGTAAGGGTGTTTGTTTAGAACGAGTTAAATTAATTTTCTTTAACTTATCTTCTTTTATATACACATAAACGTTTATAGACGTTTGTTGTTTTACAATCAGTGACTTTAACAGCTGAAACACAAACCAAAAACGATTTCTAAAAGTAACACCATGATAGTTAATCTAATTAGTGACAATTAGAATATATTTCCCTTGAGGTCGATTGAAGCTACTCACGTGTCTATTTGGTAACTTTGG
The DNA here is from genome assembly GCA_963678985.1 of Spisula subtruncata. Lineage (NCBI taxonomy): Eukaryota > Metazoa > Mollusca > Bivalvia > Venerida > Mactridae > Spisula > Spisula subtruncata. The sequence goes on along the minus strand of OY787675.1, from coordinate 5,278,883 downwards.
TGATGTACGTACAAATGTTCGTATATGTACGTTGTGTCTATTGTACAGAAATTCAAGTATATAGTATTTTGAATACTTGACGTGTAATATTGCACAATTCAAGGCCGTGCAGATCCGTATAACATATTCGTATATCAACTAAACCCTTACATCATTTCTGGTACATATACGAAGGGTAATAATTAATACAGTCAATAACAACTCATTTTCTATACACATTTACCAATACATGTGTATTTTGTAATCTTCTCCGACATGACCACCTATTACAATGTTTTACGATACAAGTTATTACATTGGACTGGATATGAAACTATTCCGGCTGCGTTGCACTCTTGTACAGTCAGCGTTCTTAAAACTGTACAATAAAACTTATATGCGCCTCGTGTGGTCGCCGTTTTGGAAGGGGTTTGTGCGTTTGGGTTGCCGTGCAGCGTTTTCTTTGGGAACTTGGTCGAGTCTTGGCTGCGTTTCATTCGGTCTTATGAAATAACCGCTATTCTTTAATTTCTTTGTGAAATTAGGTCATTCTGCATTTTTTCGGCGGGGACTTGGATTTTTCATTGTTTCTTTGGTTTATGTGTGGGCATTGCTCAGTGCAGTTGCTAGAAATATGTAATGTTATTTCCCGCTCCATTCCTACCTTGCCTATTATTTTAAGCTAGGCCAACCGCTATTCTGTAATTTGTTTGTGAACTAGGGTCATCCTGCACTGTCCCTGTCTGATTTTCTCATACATTTTTTATAAAATTATTTCGTATGATCAAAAGCTTTCCGAAACAATGATATTTTACAGTTAATAAGTGGTTTTCAAAGATTCTAGAAAAACATATTTTTTCTATACACATAATGCAAAAATTTCGTTATCTTTTCCGACATAACCGCTTATCAAAATAATTAACCATAAAAAATGTCTTTATTTAGCTTAAAGTGAATTTATTTCGGCTGGCTTAAAATGAGGGGGGCGTTAGAACAAAATCGGTAGTTTGAGACAACAGGCAAAAACTATCCGAAATTTACTCTTTACTTATAGAAAAGACATGACTTTACAAAATCTGTTTGACCAACATGATAGGTTCCGATTTACATGACAAAAGGCTCATAAGAAGCGCCTTATGTTGCAGCTTTCAATTATGTATTAGTGTTATAAGGTCGTTAGTACTTCTCATTCTAAGCCAGTGATTTATAAACAACCTGGAGTGTAACCGGTGCCAATGTTCTATGCGGACCATCTGCTATTTCATCTCATTTAAGATGTCCAAGTTTCCGGGAAATAACACTGATGAATTCGTAGTGTACGTGACTGTAAATTGTGCCAATGTCTTAAGTAGATGAGTTGACAGCAATGCTGGTACCAATACAAATTATGGGAAATGTTGATAAATTGTTAATATTGATGAAAGGTCAATAATTAATTTCAACCGACAATGCGCTTATATAGTGCGTGCTCATACTAGTATTATCGAGTCTGATCGTTATTAAAAAAGCAAGGATCGATGTAACAATGTTCTCATACCATCGGACTTTACTCATCGAGAGTAGTTGACGAATAAAGCTTTATCTTGGTTCAATGACACAACAACCATTCTATATATTTTTTGTGCTTTGTGTCTTTTTTATATTAAATTATGTATTGACTGAATGTCCTTCTACATTAATATTAATACGTTTTCAAACTAATCAAGCTTATCATAACGACATAGGGCATTAGAACAAATCTGGATAGATTGTCTGAGTTAACAATTTGAGTAGGTAGGTGTGATCGTGAAATTAATCATGATTTATTTCAACGATTTAAGTTCAATGTGTGGTATTGATGGCATGATGTTGTCAGTGTTATCCAAACGAATAACACGCGAAATCGAAGGGACAATATAACATCAGGGTATTTTTCTATCGTGTATAACGACGATAAAACATCAGGTGTTCATTGTGTCAGTACGCCGTATATGTCAATGGTCGTACCTATGTGTTATGACTTTAACACACGATAACAAAATACTTCTCTAAAGTCGACCAATTTCCGATACGATATTTTGTTTTTAACTAATTGAATTGACAATCACACGTGCAGTTTTGGGGCCCATTAGCAGCAATTATACAGGAGATGACCGTGAAGTAATTACATGCGTTTATCCTTGATTGTCCAGTGGGGTAAATTACAAAATCGTCATCTCAATACGTTATTTACAAAAATTGATTATTATTTCATTATTGTTCATTGGAGACATGAAGACCTAATTCAATTTAAAACAATAGTCTTAATGAACTCATTTTGATTTATCAATGTTTTGTATTTGCAAAGTGAGACAAATGCGATGGATTTACAGTATGTGAAATAGTGCTACTCTTGTATATTCGTTTTGTAAGACTAATGATCGCCATGAACATGATTATATATTCACGAAATGAAATCTTGACATGAATTACATAACTATTTGTGCAGTATATTTCCAGCTTGTTGTAGGTTAAACATATATTGCCCAGTGTTAATAAAAAAATGGCAGTTGCGCATACCTTGAAACAATGACCACCTTTAAAAAATAGATGTGTAATTCGTACATAGATTTCTTCGAGGGAAAAGTAGACCAATATGCCAGCATTTTGATACAACCCTTTGGGTCAAGGGATATTCTTCAGTTATGGTCAATAAGCTGTTTGTTTAAGATCAACTACAACAGTCATAAATAGGTGATCATTCTAATGACCCGGTTAGGTTAATAAGATCAAGTCGCAGTAATGTCTTATTTGGTCACTTGGGATCACCGTTATTTCTTTGTGAAATTGGGTCATCCTGCACTTTTTGTGGCGGGGACATTGGTTTTTAGTAATTTCTTTGGGTTGTGTGTGGATATTGCTCCGTGTAGTTGTGTTGTGATGTTACTGTTGTCGGAGCTCGGTTGCATTCCCCGTCCGATGACCTCATATATTTGTTAATTCAAGTGCTATGCTTATGTGATACAAAAATCCCAAGCTAGTTCCCAATAGATTCCGTCATCCTGTTACGTGTCTGATGCATAGATTTGATTAATGCGAGACCAGAATGTGTCAGTGGAACGCAAACAAATGACATCTTATATTGAGGATACATAGATAACGTTATTGCATCATATAAGGATGTCTATGCCGAATTCCTAAATTGGCTCTATGGTTGTTTATATATACTTTGATTTCGTACTCGGTGCCTGCATACACTAATGTAATATTATGTATTATTTGTGAAAACAGATGTAGTATAGGGCAGGGTTATAATTGTGTTTCTCTCGTATCAGATATTAGTTATATTTACACAACAACACACGCTAACACTTTTTAGTATTTTATCGATTTTTGTCGTGCCCTTTATGGCTTCCTAATAGGAGCTCTGGATACGGATAAATGATGGCGCCTATATTGATGTGACTAAGTTACTTGTGTTTATGTTGCCAAAGCACTTTGTTTAGACTAATTGTGTTTTGCGGTATGGTTGTAAAGTGATATTTCTTTTTAACATTGCTTTTGTTTGAGCTTAAAGTGTTATGACTACGATGCTGTTTTGGTATGTTTAACTTGCGTGGTTATACTATTAGGCATTCTGCACAAACCTGTGCTATTAGTCCACAAGTCATTTCTTTGTTCTAGGCTTGGACGCCTGTATTCAACTTTCATACGCTGAAAACTGCCACTGTTATGTGATTGAACATTATTTTAATACCAAGTCAAATACAGATTACGTACATGTTCCATTGACTGAAATTATTTGATGACCAACGATTTTTAGTACTAAATGGTCTTTTGAAGGATTTTGCTGGTCTTATGTGACAAATTGACCGTTTTAGTAACAATAGAATGCATAAGTCAGTGGTGTTTCTGATGATAGCGATCCCTAACAATGCATGACCACTCCTATTCTTACAACACTGAGCAGGAGTGTACATCATACCTTAATAGATTATTCATTCTGTCACATTACGTATCAAATTCTAAATACGAACCCCCTAGGTGGATTTAATTAGATCACATGTGAATTGAACTTAAGAATGTGCTTGACATATCGTTTGTCAATTTGCTTAACTTACACTTGGCTATACACTATCACTTTGCTGTGAATAATCCAATTAGTACCACTATATAGCTTGTTTTTAGCTTGCTTTTGATGTATGATATGGCAACTGTTGAAGGCAATGACCTACAATTACGTTGGATATCGACTATTAAACAAACATATGACAATCGTATAGTTTCACTTTTCTCTATTTAGGATGAATTGAATCCATAATGAAGGTTGAAGTTGTGTTAGACAAAGTGTGTCTGCTTCCCTACAGGTTGATATATTCTGTTATCTATAAAACAAATTAACCTTAAGTCTATTGCCTTATTCGTCACATTTTTACATACAAATACAATTAGCTGGGAGTCCTTGGCGTGTTATACGTCACATATATACAATTATCTGCATTTAATTAAATTATATCTGGTTCGAATGATGTTGAAATATTGGAAATTGCTACTCGGAGACACATATTCGAGCTAGACTGATGACTGATTGTTACCCTAGACAAAATTGTGTACATTTAATTTTTTACCCGAACCACGTATGTTATACATAGATATGAAATTATGTTTTACGATTTCCATTTTTTTTTTTTGTTGGTACAGGTATATTACATTTGAAAGTATACTTAACATGACTCTTGTTCATGACAAGCGCAAATAGCCAAAAGGAAATGGTGGAAGAAAATACACGACAAATCATTGTCATGACGCTAAAGAAATCGTGTGAACCTCTTTTTCAAAGTGAGTTATATAGTATAGTTATTCTATACAATCAATCTTACTAAATCGTTGTTCAAAGCCAGTTCATAAATGCATATTTATTTTCTGTTGTCGATTGTCACTATTTCAAACCTGTTCTAAACCATTGTTCACAAAAATATACCTCAAATAGGTAGAGACAATAGCGAGGTTTGTAACAAATACTGTGTATGAGTTTTTCTCAGTTCATGAACAGTGAAAGACAAGAGTCGATCTGACAGATCCGTAATATACTGGTATATTGATACGGTTTCAGTTCTTAGTAGTTTCCATTAGAATCCCGTTTCAAACTAATACAATTAGATATGTGTGTAAGGTTTGTCAAGAAAGGTGATCTGTCGTATTTGATAAACTATTTACTATTCACTATACAAACACCTTATTTTTTTCTTAAGCTAAATTAACTTCACACATCAGTGTATGTCTGTACATAGTGTGTCATTTCTGGAGTGTTATGCTGTTACTTCAGAATTAGTTTCTCAGTTGGTGTTTTATGGGCGCTATACGATTGTTTGACACGACTGTGTTTTCATATGACAAATATACTTAGGAAATAAGGTCAACCAGGTTGAAGACATTTGCATGCTTACTTACATCCAATGCATTCTCGATCAACCAGCGCATTTTTTAACTTTACTAACCATTGCTTTACAATGATAATCTAGAGCTATTAGAACGTGTCTTCCCTTTCAATTGCATGTTGTATTTAATAATGTGCCATAAAATAGATCAGAAGTACAATAGTGCAGTTTTATACTTTTCGAGCAAAAACGTTTCGGCACGTAGCGTACATATGTCTAATTGATTTATTCTATTTAAGGCTTACTACTTTACAGTTAATTTGTGAAAGCAATTGTGTTTGTCTAGAACAAGTTAACTTAATTATTTTATTTTAACTTAACTTCTTTTAGATACACATACTCGTAAATATATCTAGATTTTTATTGTTTTACAATCAGTGAATTTAACGACTAAATTATAAACCAAGAAACTATTTCTAAAAGTAACACCATATTACTTAATCTAATTTGTGGCAATTGGAATATATTTCTCTATAAGACATTTGAAGCTACTCGCGTCTCTATTTGGTAACTTTGGTGATGTACGTACGCACATGGTGTCTATTGTACAGACATTCAAGGATACAGTATTTTGAAAACTTGATATGTAATAGTCAGACAATTCAATGCCGTATAGATCCGTATAACAAATACGTATATCAACTGAACCCTTACATCACTCCTTGTACAAATACTTAGGGTAAAATTAATAGAGTCAATTAGGGGGTGTCGAAGGTTTGAGAACAACTCATTTTCTAAACACATTAACCAAAACATGTGTTTACATTGGCTGGGTATGAAACTATTCCGGCTATGTTGCACTCTTGTACAGTCGGCGTTCTTAATATTGTACAATAAAACGTATATGTGCCTCATGTGGTCGCCGTTTTGGAAGGGGTTTATGCGTTTGGGTTGCCGTGCAGCGGAGTCTTGGTGAACTTGGTCGAGTCTTTGCTGCGTTTCATTCGGTCTCATGAAATAACCGCTATTCTATATTTTCTTTGTGAAATTGGGTCATACTGCATTTTTTCAGCGGGGACTTGGATTTTTAATTGTTTCTTTACCTTATGTGAGGGGTTTGTTCAGTGCAGTTGCTAGCAATATGTAATGTTATTTCCCGCCCCATTCCTACCTTGCCTATTATTTTAAACTAGGTCAACCGCTATTATGTAATATGTTTGTAAAATTGGGTCATCCTGCATTTTCTCTGTCTGATTTCCTGATACATTTTTTATAAAATTCTTTCGTATGATCAAATTTTTTTCGAAACAATGATATTTTACTGTTAATAAGTGGTTTTCAAAGATTTGAGAATAACATATTTTTTCTATACGCATAATGCGACAATTTCATTATCTTTTCTAACATGACCGCTTATCAAAATAAAACATGACAAAAGGCTCATAAGAAGCGCCTTATGGTGAAGATTTCAATTATGTATTAGTCTTATAAGGTCGAAAGTAGTTTCTAATTCTAATTCTAAGCCAGTGATTTATAAACAACCTGAACTTGAAGTGTAAAAAGAGTCAATAATCTATACGGACAATCTGCTATTTCATCTCATTTGAAATGACCAAGTTTCCGGGATATAACAATGATGAATTCGTAGTGTACGTGACTGTAAATTGTACCGATGTCTTAAGTAGCCGAGTTGACAGCAAAACCTGTACCAAGAACACATTACAGGAAATGTTGACAAATTGATAACAGGAATACGTGAAAGGTCAATTATTAATTTCATCGCGATTATAATACTTGCTCATACTTGCATCATCGATCATCGAATGTGATCGTAATCAAAACAAGGAGCGAAGTTGCTAGGGTCTGATAAAAAAGTGTTGTTTCAATCTGATAATTTATGGTAAATGAATCTTGATTGTCCCTAACATCACCTGACATTATAACCCCTCAATTTTTTCGTAATGCTAATTTCCAATAGACAAACAGGTAGTATTCTTACTATTACGATCAAGCGGATCAATACACCACGTGGTTGAATTTTATTTTTACAGTCAGCAGGGTGATAGTACATTTTTTACTGTACTTTTCATGTGACGTGGTATATTCATGCAAAACAAATATGGCGGCGTGTTCCATTTAAGATTAAATTCTCATGGTTCCAAATTCGACTAATTTCTGAAACGACCTCGTATTTCAACATATTTAATTGACCTTCATAGCATTGGAGTCCGTCAGCAGAAATTATACAAGGGATTGCGGTTGGGCAATTAAATTACTGGTTCCTGGATTGTGCAGTGTGATAATTACTGAATTATCATGTCCATTTTTTTTCATTATTATTCAATGGACAAATGAAGCTCTAATTCAATCTATTACCACTGTCTTAACGTGCTTGCAAATGGAGACATGTGCATCGGTGCAATCGTACCCTGAAGTGCAATCTCAACCACCTAGTAGACATAGAATATCATGAAACCTGGATACAAGTATCATCTTTGATAAATCGAGGTAAACTCTTTTTAAATATCTCGTCGAATTAAAACGTATACCAATAGGCCGCCTTCAGATACAACGACGTGAATACATGGGTATTTTTTCAATGAATAGTCAAGAAGCCCTTTATGATAGAATTAGTCGTATACCGGTGTCCATTCGAAGGACCGCCGCCGTTTATGGAAGAGCTAGTGATATGACTATGTGATACGAAGAACCCAAACTCGTTCCAAGTAGGTTCCTTTATCCTGTTACTGTCTGGTGTATATGTTCGACTCACGCGAGATCAGACTTTGTCCAACAAATGACTTCTCGTATTGAGGATGCTTAGATACATAATGTTATGTTCAAACATCAGTTAAGGATGGCGAATTTCTTAATTGTATCTGCGTTTATTTATATGTAATTTGCTTTCGTTCTCGATGGCTGCGTACACTTATATATTATTAGCGAGAACAGATGTAGTGCAGGGCAGGGTCATAATTGTGATTCTGCCGAAAGATACCAGTTGTATTTACACATCAACACACGCTCACGCTTTTAGTAATTGAATACGTTGTGTAGTTCCCTTGATAGCTTTCCATTAGGTGCTCTCAGTGCTGATAAGTCATCGCGCTTATATTTATGCGACTTGGTAACTTTGTGTTAATGTTGTCAAAGCCCTTTGTTAGTTTTGTCTTTCAATATGGTGGAAGAGGACACCGTCTTTCTCGCACTGAGTGTGTTTGTTCGAACGAGATATATGCAAGGGTAAGGACAGAAATGTCGTTAGACAATATGTTAAACTTATTATGTGTGGCCATTCTGCACAAATCTGTGATATTAAATTTCAAGTTTATGCTTTTTCCTAGGTTTTAACTGTCATAATTTAAAAAATGTAATTATTATGTGATTGAAAATTATGTTAATACTAAGACAGGGTACATGACCGATCGACTGAAATTATTTTGATGCACGATATCTCTTTGAAATTCAAAAGGGTGTAAGTATCAAATGGTATTTGAATGAGTTTGCAAGTTTGATGTGACTGACAGTTTTGTGATAATTTGTAAGTAGTGTTTTTTCTAATGAAAGCTATCCCAACACAATGCATAACCCCTCCAAACATTACACCACTAAACAGGAGTGTACAGCATACATAAATAGATAATACATTCTAACACATTGCCAGTACGTATCAAATTCTGAATACGAACCCATTCGGTGTAATTAATTAGCTTGTATGTAAATTGAACTTAAGAATGTGTTTGTCATATCGTTTATCAATGTTGTCTTACTGTCAATTTGCTGTTCACTATTTGTTTGCTTCTAATGATCCAATTAGTACAACCATTTAGCTTGTTGTTAGCTTGCTTTTGATGTATGATATGACTGTTGAAGGCAGTGTCCTACAATTACGTTTGATAAATGTCAAAGACATATCCACTTTTAAACAAGCTACATCTGACAATCGTATTTTTCACTGTTCTCTATTTAGGATAAATTGAATCCATAATGAAGGTTGAAGTTGTGTTAGACAAAGTGTGTCTGCTTCCCTACAGGTTGATATATTCTGTTATCTATAATACAAATTAACTTGGCATTAACCTTAAGTCTATTGCCTTATTTGTCACATTGTTACACACAAATACAATTAGCTAGGAGCCCTTAACGTGTCATACGTCACATATATACAATTATCTGCATTTAATTAAATTATATCTGGTTCGATTTCATAAAATAAAATGATGTTGAAATATTGCAAATTGCTACTCGGAGACACAATTTCGAGCTAGACTGATGACTGATTGTTATCCTAGATAACATTGTGTAAATTTTATTTTTACCCGAACGACGTAGGTTATATATAAATATGAAATTATGTTTTACGATTTGCATTTGTTGGTACAGGTATATAACATTTAAAAGTATACTTAACGTGACTATTTATAGTTATAATATATGTTAGTTAGGTGTAAAGCGCAAAAAGTCAAAAGGAAACGGTAGAAGAAAAACACGACGATACATTTTCATGATGCTCAAGAAATCGTGTGTACCGACAACAGAGCGGTTTGTTATAAATACTGTGTAGGAGTTGTTGTCTCATTACGTGAACAGTGAAAGACAAGAGTCGATCTGACAGATCCGTAATATACTGTAGTTTCCATTAAAATACCGTTTCAAACTAATACAATTACATATGTGTGTAACGTTTGTTAAGGATGGCGATCTGTCGTATTTGATAAACTATTCACTATACTAACACCTTATTTTTCCTTCAGCTAAATTAACTTCACACATCAGTGTATGTCTGTACATAGTGTGTCATTGCTGAAGTGTTATGATGTAACTTCAGCAATTTTTTCTCGGTTTGTGTTTTACATGCGTGATACGTTTATTCGACACGAATAAGTCTACATATGATACAATATACATAGGAAATGAAAAGGTCAACCAGGTTGAAGAAATATGCTGACATACGTATTTATTTATTTACGTCTCGTCTTTATTTAACATACAAACATATACTTATACAATTACATAAAACATTGCACAAAGCCATTCGGACAGGAATTATAAGAGACTAGGTAAAGAAGCAACATAATTTATATAAGGTATTGTTACTCTACATACTTAAAAAACATACTACTATATAAAATCATACTATTACCCTTCTCTATCAAAGAGAAGGTACATGTATTAGACATTATTTAAAAGCCGTTAAACATTATTACAATATGTAACGAACAAAAATATCTGTAAAAGGCTTAAAATTGATTTTCAGGCTGCAACTTTCGCTTTCGCTGGCTTATAATGATAAGGTTGTAAATAGAAAATCTATATTTCGAGCAAACAGAAAAAAAGCTGTCCAAAATTTACTCTTTAGTTATGGAAAAACAAGCTTTTTCAACTTCTTCTTGGCCAAAATGTCAAATTCCGATAAGAAGTGCCTTATGTTGCAGATTTCAAATATATACAAGTCTTATAAGGTCGTAAGTAGTACTAAGCACGACCTTCTCGTTCTAAGTCAGCGATTTATAAACAGCATTAAGCGTATACAGAGTCAATGTTCTATGCGGACATACTGCTTTTTATCTTATTTAAGATGTCCACGTTTCCGGAATATAATAATGATGAATTCGTATTGTACGTGACTGTAAATTGAACCAATGTCTTAAGTAGACGCGTTGACAGCAAAACTTGTACTAATATCGCATTACGGAAAATGTTAACAAATTGCTAAAATGAAAACGTGAAAGGTCAATAATTAATCTCAACCGGCAGCGCGTTTATAACACGTGTTCGTACTACTGTCTTCGTGAATTTGTAGTAAATGAAACAAGGGACTCTCATGCCAAAACATGTTTGGGGGTTTTCAAACTGTGACTCTATAGAGAATGAATCTTTCTAGTGGCTAGAACCACTTGATATTTGGAACTTAATCAACATTACCAACTTATAACTTTATTTCGGGAGAGTTTTCCATGTGGCCTTGATATTTGCTACACTGCGTTCAATGCTTTTATATTATACCGACTTGATAAACGTTTGTCTTTACTGTGATGGTTAAATGGTGTATTAACTGTACGTCCTGTTATATCAATATTGACATGTGCTCAAACCTGTAAAGCCTATCACAAGCACATGACGGATTACTACTAGTCTAGTATGACGAATCTGAGTTTTCACTGTGATTAGTTATTGCAGGTAGAAATGAGTTTTGTGTGATCGTGATATTTACCATGATTTGTTTTCATGTTTTTAAGTACACTATAAGGTATTGATGCCGTTATGTTGTTAGTGTTGTCTAAATGAATGGCATACGAAACCGAAGGGGCATGGCTTAAACACTTGATGGCAAAACGATTCTACCAATATTAAATGCACATGACTCCAAATACAACAAATTACTGCAACGACCTCATATTTCAACTTATTTAATTGACCATCACAGTATTAGAGCCCTTCAGCAGAAATTATGCAAGAAATAATCGTGGAGCATTTAAAATTATTTTATTCTGGATTGGACTGCATGGTAATTACTGAATTATCATCTCGGTATTTTTTTTCTCAGAAATGTAATAGTTCATTAGACACATGAAGGCTTAATTACAACCGTATTAACCAACTTATTCATGTAATTAGTGGTTCGTGTTTAGAAATGGAGACATATGCATTGGTGCAATCGTACCCTCTTATACATGTACATTAAGCTATTCTGATCAGACTATGTCCGACATTGTATTTTCTCAACCACACAAATGAGCTAGCAATAAGTTTTAGACTATCACGAAACCTGGATACAATGATCATCTTTGACAAATCGAGGTACAATCCGTAGATAGACCTCTTCAAATGAAAAAGTACACAAATAGGCCAGCATTTAGATAAAAAGTGTGGACTCATAGGAGATTCATCAATAAATGATCAAAGAAAGTGTTTAATAACGGCCCTGCAAATTTTTTGCAGGTGCCCTATAGTAATCACCCAGTCCGTCCGTCTGTCTGTCCGTCCGTCTGTCCGTCCACATTTTTCATGTTTTTTTCTTAATAACTTGCAAACCGTTAAAGTTATCGACTTCAAACTTTAAACATAAGGTCACAGCAACAATACACAATTGTATGCCAAGTAATGTTACTCCAGCTACACTATTGTAAGATTTATGGCCCTTTGTAAAATTACAATTTTCCTCATTTTTCATCTTTTTTCTACATTACTTCATAACCGTTACAGATATTCAAATGAAACTTGCTATACATATTGACAGTGACAATACGCACATGTGTAGCATAGGGCAACAACTTTAGCTTTAATAAGTTTTGGCTTGTGGCCCTTTTTCGACTTCAAAACTTTAACATTGGCCATAGTTCAAAAACTTTTCAAGATATTCAAATAAAACTTGCAATACTTATTGACAATAATAACGACAGGGCCCTGATCATGACAGTGGTGGTTGTAGTTAAGATCGACTAAATGCGTGATCATTCGAATGACCCCGGCTATGTTACCGATGTCAAGTCGCAGTTATGCCTTATTTGGTAGCTTGATCCACTGTTTTGACATATATTTGTGAAACTAGGTTGTCCTGTAGCGGGGACTTGTGGAACTCGTTAGTGTCTTAGCTGTGATTCATTCGGTCATTTGGAACGCCACTTTTGTTACTAGTATTTCTTTGTGAAATTGGGTCGTTCTGCATTTTTGCGGCGGGGACTTTGAGTGTGGTTGTGTGTACGCATTGCTCCGTGTAATTGTATTGTGTTGTTACTGTTGTCTGTGCTCGGCTGGTTAAGTTGAGTGCTAAATTCCCTGTCTGGTTTCTTCATAATAGTGTGAAGCTAGTTCCAAATAGATTTCTTCAACATCTTGTGTCTGATGTATAGATTCGATTCATGCGAAATGAGACTATGTCAGTCAAACGCAAATAAATGACTGCTCGAATTGAGGATACTTGTAGATAACGTTCTGACATCAGTTAAGGATGTCTATACGGCATTCTTAAATTGTCTCTATGATTGTTTATATATACTTCACTTTCGTACAACGTGGAAAGCCTGCACTTGTGTTTTATTAGTGAGAACAGATATAGTATAGGGCAGGGTCATAATTGTGTTCCTCTCGTGTGATATCGGTTGTATTTACAAATCAACTCGCGCTTGTACTCGTATACGCTTTTAGTAGTTGCATGTTTTTGTCGTGACTTTAATGGCTACCCATTAGACGCTCTGGATACTGGTAAGTCATCGCGTTAATATTTATGCGACTTGGTAACTTGTGTTTATGTTGTCAAAGCGCTTTGTTAAGCATATTTTAGTCGTTCGGTATGGTGTCAGTGAGAACTTCCTTTTTCATAATACTTGCATTTGTTCGGGCGAACTTAATCAAAGTGTAAGAACAATATGTTTAACTTATATGTTGTTATTTTATTAGGCATTCTGCACATACCTGTTATATTAGCCCACATGTTATGCTTTTTTGCCTGTATTCGCCTGTTTTCGCCTTTCATAATTCAAAATAAATGTCATTATTATGTGATTGAACATTATATATATACCATGCCAAACAGAGGATACATGCCCAACAGATTGAAATCATTTTATGACCAACGGTTGTAAGTACATTGTATAACATAGTCTTTGGAAGGTTTTTGTGGGTTATGTGGGTTGGGTGAGACAAAATGAGCGTTTTATGAACAAAAAAATGCGTAAGTCAGTGGTTTTTGCATGACCACTCCTATTGTTACAAAACTGTTCAAACGGGAGTTTACATGTACAACATACCTAAACTCATTCTTACACATTGCCATAATGTATCAAATTCTAAATACGAACCCAAAAGGTGTATTAAATTAGATTACATGTTAATTGAACTCAATAATGTGTTTGTAATATCGTTTATCAGTTTTCTTTACTTACACTGGTTTACTGTGAATAATCTAATTTGTACATATATAAAGCTAGATGCTAGTTTGATGTATGATGTGACAATTGCTGAGGCCAATGTCCTACAATAACATTTGATAAATGTCAAAGAGACACTCTTGCCCTTCACAAAGTATCACTGCCAATCGTTTTTGTGATTTTGACTAATCACTAATGAATTGAATTTATAATGAGAGTTGAATATGTGTTAGACAAAGTATGTCTGGTTTCATACAAGATGTTATATTCTGCTATCTTTAATATAATTTAAATTTGACTTTAACCGTAAGTATATTTGGCTCTTCGTCACATTGTTATATAGAATTACAAGATGTTGAGTCCTTAACTTCCAGTCTTCTTTATATATACAGTTTATATATCCCTTATATGTTGCAAATTTATTATATCCTGTTTGATCACATATAGCTTCAATAATGACACAACGTTGGATATAGCCAGTCTGAGACGCGTACACACTAAGACTGTTGGTTTTTTGTTACTATCTGAGAGTTTCTGTTTCCTAACTTGATTTCATATTTAATGACAGTGAAATACCAGATTCTATCTGACGTATCTGTGGAATACTGGTACGCCGATGAGGTTTCTCTTTTTGGTATTTTCCATTACAATTAATGGTATAATTTTTTTAAACTAATACAATAACAGTCGTGTTTCAGGAGTGAGTAATAGGATGTTAGATCGTAAGTTCTACCCGTTTTAGATAATGACACATTACAAACACTTGACGATACCTTCAGATCAATCAATGTCACCCAACAATGTATTTCTGTACATAGGGTGTCAATACTAAAATACCATGATGTTACTTCAGAAAGAGTTATTTTGTTTCAAAGGTGCTATTCGATCGTTTAACATAAACATTTTCTACGGATGATAAATACATTACACGTTCTAAGAACTACTTAAATTATTTTCGGTTTGTCGTGTATAAGCAGGATTAATCAGCTTTATTCCACAAAGATAGCATGCAAAGCTATGTGAATAGTACATTTTAATCTTCGTGGTCATTCACAAACCGTTAGATACAATAGAAATATCGACATCGAGGAGCGTTGATAAGAAATATAATACCACTACTTATCCAAGATGGATGTTTACCTCGATGTCGTGGAGGCATCGGGTTATACCGTATGATTAACAAATGGTCTATTGAAGCAAAATATACCAATTTAGCACATAGCATATTTAAATCAGTAGTTCAGCTACAGACACGTGTTTTAATATTATCTATAAAACACAATAATAATGTTTACCGTTCTCGTCATTAATCAACGTTTTGATGTAACCAAGATGATTAATTCTGTTGTTAAAGCTTCAGGGAACTTCGGCAACTACTCTTGGCATCTACCCTGGGTGCTCTTGACACACACAAAATATAATTATACTATAGTTTGCCCTATGTGAAGTAAAAGTAAAAACTGTCGTTTGTGATACAATTTCTTAGGTCTGTGAATGTTTCTATATCAGGCTTAATATTTAAAAGCAGAGCTATCAAGTATAATTTATGTTATCGCCCCTATCAATTTGTTCCCGCAGCGTTTCTTAGTCAGGATTAAGTCTAACAGAGTCAATGTTCTAAGTTGAAATGGTGGTTGTGTTTTATCCATCCAGTGTCTATTCGGGTACCAGTGAAATGCTCCCTGAACATACAGGACACAATCAATCTCTTTCACGAGAATGTTAAACAATATACAACTCCCATAAATACATTATTTCATCTAACAATTCAACGTAACATATCACATTCTTAATACGAAAACCCTCCATCTATTTTATTAGATCACATGTGCATTGAACAGTAAAATGTGTTTGGCATACTGTCAATTCGTTCTAAACTCTGTAACTTTGTTATTCATTGATGCTTTTCTTTGTCTTTGACGATTTCGTTTCTAACAATTATATGGCTAATTATTTGCTACCTTGCTTCAGTTGTTTGTGATGTATGCTATGACAAATGTTGAGGGCAAGGACCTACAATTACGTTTACAATTGTCAATGACACATCGACTATTACACAAACTTCTTCTGGCAATCGTATGTTTTCACTTTTGTCTACTTAGGATAAATTGAATCCGTAATGAAAGTTGAAGTTGTGGTAGACAAAATATAATGTTTCTCTACAAGGCAATATATTCTGCCATCTTTAATATAATTTTAATTTGACTTTAACCTTAAGTGTCTTCAGTTTTCTTTGGTTTTGCTTGATGTTCTAATATACGTACATAATTCCGCGTGTGATATTTTCAATTATAAATATGTGGTTCAATATTTGAAGCCCTGATGCTGTCTATAAGCTGGTCTTCGTCAATTTGTCCACGTAAACAGAGACTTATATTCAAGTTAGACTGATGTTCATTTGTAACCATAAATAAATAACCACGTGGCCAAGCCAGAAATTGCATTTGATTAAAAACGCAAAGATAAGTTACGAAAAACAATATTGCACAATGTCGGTCATATCACTATAAGGAGATCCTTGATGCCAAGCATCCCTGACCTCTTGTTTTTGTCGATTGTTACTGTTGGTTGCTCTTGTTTTGTATCATTATTCACTTAACATTTACCTCAAATATATACAGACAATTCAGGGCTTGGTACAGATGTTGTCTGGGAATTTGGATCTTGCTAACTTGATTTCACATTTAATGAACAGTTAAATGCAAGAGTCGATCTGACAGATCCGTGATATACTGGTACATTGATACGGTTTCTATTCCTAGTAGCTTCTATACTGGTATGTTGATGGAGTTTTCGTTGCTATTCGTATCTATTAATATTCATGGTATTATTTTGTAGTTTGTAATAGAAGTTGTATATGAGGATTGAGTTGGAACCTGGTCTGTTGTAAGCCCATATCCGTATTGTAGCACAGTTCTATGTAGCACGAAAACGTCTACAGATGATAAATACAATGACTACAACTAGTCATCGGAACTCCTCGGCGTGTATCTAACGAAAGTGCCTCGGACATAATAGGGAATCCGCCATTATCACGGACTACTTTACAACATTGCTCATGAGATTCAAACGATAGAATCGAAGAGAAATAAAAGGTTACTAACTCCTGGGATGGTATCAACTCCTTAAAGGGGACCGGTAATTGACGGGCTTTTTAATAGCATTTAAAAACGGATGATTGACCGTAACTGGAAACCGCATAACAAAAATGTGTAACCATAATCTTATGTACGAGGCGTATTTCTCTGTTACGGAAATGTCCGAGTGGTTACAATTGTATAACGAAAAGAACGTCGAGTATTCACCAGGTAAATGCTACATATAATATTATCTAAAACTATTTGAACGTTTTTTTATTCCAATCGATCAGTATTTGATCCAGTTCTACAAAATAGCTCTGACGTTCTACGTTTCACATTTAAATGCCTTTCGAACCAAAACATTACGGCACGTAGAGTGTATGTCGAATTGAATTCTTCTATTTAAGGCTTACTACTTTAAATTCGATTTTTGAAATCAATGGTGGTTTGTCTAGTCTACGAGTGAGCTAAACTAATTATTTTCACACATTTAAATGCACATAGATCTATATAGACTTTTTTTGTTCCACAGTCTGTGAATTTAACAACTAAACAGCAAACCAAGAAACTATTTCTAAAACTAACATCATGGTACTTAGTCAATGGAATTACTGACAATTACAGTATATTTCTAGAAGACGTTTGAATCTGCCCACGTGCCTAATTGGTTAATTGACAGCGTGAGTGTAAATCCTTTCTATTGTATAGGCGAATACGGGGATATAGCATTTTGTAAAAATCTACTATTAGAAAATGTAATGGCTCAGACAATCTAAGGCAAAACAGATTATGTTTTATAGAAACCATGAACAGGACATACAAGACAAAAACAATAACATGCACATAAACGAACCACGCATAGTGGTATAACCCGGATAACAAGAAACGCCTGGAAAATTGGAATATTCCACATAGTTGGAAAAATCAAGCGTGCACGATTTATAAGTGTTATTTTTGTACATAATTGACCGTAGGTGTTTTAATAAGTAACCAATTTTGCAACGGTAGATCAATGTAGTAAATTTTTGCAAACATCACAATATCCTGGGCGCACTTTAGCTTGACTCTGAGCATTAAACTACATGTAATAGTTGAAATTGGACCTGCTATTATAAGTTAAAAGTACCAATTTTCTCCTTACAAGCTGCATATTTGTCCATTTAACGAATTCTTAGTTACTTTAATTGGGACATATTCAGACAAAAACAAATTGCATGTACCTAACGAACCACGGATTTGTTACGTGCTCTTGATTTATACCCATCATAGTGATATAACGAAACACTGACAAATTGACAAAGGTTATTTCACCTCCAGCATATCATTAATTTGCCAAGCCAGAATGTCAGGAAACGATAACACTCGTTACATTTCCGTAACATTTTCCTCTCCAATGCAGTAAAACAAATGATCCTATGAATAAATGAGAAGGCACTTATTGTCAACACAAGTATTCCAGTAGTTATGTACTAAGTAAGTGCTACTTTTCATTATTAATGGTTAGACAAAATACTTTGTTTTGTTGCGGTTCAGACAATGATAAAGCGTACTTTACATGTAATAGAACATCGTGGATTGTCGTGTTTACTTCACAAAGAAAGAGTAAAATCTAAAAATATTAAAGCAAATCGCTGGCTTACAATGAGAAGGTCGTAACTACAAAATCAATATTTGAGAAAAGAAGAATAACTGACAATCATTCTTTACTTATGTTATGGTAACACAAGCTTTTTCAACTTCATTTTGGTCAACATGACAAGTTCCGATATTCATGAATATAGGCTCATAAGTAGCGCCTAATGAAGCAGGTTGCAAATACGCATTAGTTTTATAAGGTATTACCTTCTCATTCTAACCCAGCTATATATTTCCATAAAATAGTTTGCCAATTGAAAAAGAAGAACTAGTACATTATGTGTATAAACGTGATGGTTTGAATAATTGAACCAGACGGGTATCAACATCCCGGAATGCTTCACACAAATGTTTCAAAAGTAAAGGATTTACTACCACACTAATTTCATGACATACACATATCTTCTCCTAATCAACATGCGTTACGCAACTTTCAATTTTACAGCCTTTGCTTCTTGCTGTCCAACGATAATTGCCGACCTTTCGGGATCAAAACATACACTAGTCGGGTATACCAATCCCTCATGTGTGCCTGCTACCTCCCCTACCTTTTTACCGTACTTATTCAGCTGAACAAGATTGATAGACTGAGAACAACATATTAATATAGTATCGTCGCCACTAAAGCACACACCACTGGCTCGCTTCGTTGCGTTGTCTTTGTATCTCCAAACTAGTTTCCCTTGTCGATCAAATGCCATTATTCCATCGTCCCAATCAGTCAAAACAATCAGATCTTTACTCACAGAAAGTGTGCGATAGTCTGAAAGCATTCGATGAGACGTTTCTCTGGAAAACTTTCTAAGTAATGTCCCATCAATCGTATAGACATAAATAAAAATTCCTTGATCAGTGACGAACAGCTCTTCTTCAAAGTAATCTATTCCGCGACAAATATGTCTGAGTTTTAACGATCTAGTGCGTTGCAGTCCTTTTGAGGTGCTGATAAATCTAACATTTCGTGTCTCTTCGGGAAACGTCACTGCTATTTCGTTTAGTCGAGTTGTACAGACGTCCCAAGGGTTACCCAGGAATCTTAAACAACCCTTTGGTGTTAGCGAATCATTTGAAAGACGTGTTAGCTTTTTATTGCAACTGTCAGCCATTACCACATCGCCATTTGTCAAACTGCAAAGTCCGGTAATACTGCAAGTTGTAAAATCTTTATTCGAGCTTGGAAATATCTCTTCAACGGATTTCAAAAAGTAAGGTTTTGTGGGGTCTCTTTTCAGACTTACACTAATATCTCCTATCGATTGTATTTCGGATTCAATCTCAAGCAGTTTGGTATCCGGTTTAAACACACAATGTATCTGACCGTATTTAATTTTGTCAAGAAAATCCTGTATTTGTGTCACACTTTTTTGCGCATCGATCAATTTTGTTTCATCAACTTTTCTGTTAGTATTGACTTCATCTAATATTTCTTTGTGTAAACTCAGTTGATCTCTACTGCCATTGAACTGGCGTGTAATATCCGCTTTGAATTGAACAATATTCTGTTCCAAACATCCCAGTGTTTCCTTTTCGAAGTCATCCAGAATTTTAATTACATCGGCCTTAAAATGAGCAACTGTCTTCTTTATTTTATCTTTCTTATCGTCAAGAGATGCCAATTCGGTATTATAAAGATCTTGTGCTGTATCTAAGTCACTTTGTACTTCGTGTAGTTGTTTCGAGAGTTCAGAAATGTTCTTTTCATGCTTTTGAGAAAGTTGTCTTAATTTCCTAGAAAAAAAAACTCAAAGATAATTGACATAAATATCGAATATTTGTTTCATATTTTATTTAGTATTTGAAAGACTTAATATTGAATTGTGAAAGTCAAATCGAAACTATATTATGTCGACAGCAACATTCAAAACTTCCTAATCATTACGTGCGTTCTATGAATAGCATGAAGACAGTCGGTCAGTTTAAATCTAAAGTGTTCCCGAACAGGAAGGTCTATACTAATAGTAACACGTCAGTCAAATGTCAAAGCTATGCATATGTATATCTTGTTGATTGATATTTAGGTTCTGCGTCAAAACTTTCCTAACGGACGTAAAGGTAACGTTTAGTGATAACTACATGTACAGTGTCATTTAAGTGAGACTTTAATTACAATCCACTTAAAGCTAAATGTTGATACTTACGTTCTCGATCTGGTGGAGCATGTACGACACGCCATTATTCTCTTCCTTATTTCTGTCGATATTTATATATCCTTCGAAGTCGGAAGACTTACGCAAACAAACGAAACGTATATCAATATTCTAACGTCCGAAGTTTTTCTCATTCTATTATAATAATTATCCTTTTCCAACATTGTGCGTCATATTTTTACATCAATGTAATTAACTATTAATTAAAATATTTAACCAAACCAGTCGGCGTATACATGTTTTGTCTTGACTACTATTTTTCTACTTCAACACCGTTAATTATATATAACACGCTAATTAAACGCCTTACTGCATATAGAATGTCGTCTATTGTTTATGCTGATTACATGGTCTTTTCAACTGATTGAACTTCAGTTACTCCATTCTATAGTCAAGTTTGGTATGGACTATGAATCACAGCTATCTCTTAACCTGTTAAACGAGTCATTACACATGTTCGAACAATTTGAAAAGATATGATATATTATTAAGAACAAATATTCATTTCTTCCTTAACGAACAAACCGTATTGTTAGTACCAGGTAGTTAATTTGAATAATACTAATTTCACTACTCGTTGAATGCACATTTTTAAACCATACAGTATTTAAGAAAACGAATTTCTAAATGAATGGTTTCATGTGTAAGTCATTTAAATATGAATGGAATCAATAATAAACATTTTGACGGTATGTTTATATCGTAATCGTGCAACCATAGTAGTGCCATAGTCACATATTCTTGTTTATCGTAAGGTTTCGCATACTATCATGTACCATCATTGTAACTACTAGTAGTTGTGTCTCTTCCTTTCTGATTTTTCTTTATTCTGCTTATGAAAGTACGTTCTACTAATATTAACGATTTAATCAAGCAAAAATGTAAGAAAAAATCTCACACAAATGCCGGACTCATCTTAAACAGACGAGCGAAGTAAACATAAAAAACCTCACATTGTACAATTACACGGCCCAATAACCGACATTTATTACTGAAAAAAACTAAACCACTGAATGTCCAGGTTTCATTATCATAATGGACGTTCTTGACACATCCGCTAGAACATTGGACTGAATTTCATTATATTGCTGCATGGTAAAATTTGTCCTATCTTTAATTGTAAAATTCCACGATTCTATCATTGACTGTACCAGCAGAGTAATTAGACTAGTTTATGTTTTTGTAGAATACCAGAACTATAATCTATAAACGTGGGTTAGCATAACAACATGCAGTGGTGCATTGTATATTGAATATACACGTATATTGCCTGAAGTGAAAGAGTTCAGTGCATTATTGGCTGGATGTGTTAGTTTTCTGAAATAACATGCTTATGTATAATTGTATGGTTTCTGATATAGCCAGTTAATGCATTGACAGTATCGTGACTTATTTGTAGAATGAAGGCGGAGAGCTATAATATTGCAATGGCAAGACAGTTACATGACCCTATGTGCAAGAATTGCTTCTTACATATTGATATGTTCACTTTGCAGTTAGCTGCGGAGGCTGCCGAGCTATGCTGTATGGTTTGGTGCTTTGTTGTGAAGAACAATGTATATAGAGTGACGTGTAACAGTTTGATCACGTGTGGTGCGATGGGATGCGGTTCGGTGTGGTGCTATGCATTGAGATACGGTTCGGTTAGGTTCTTTTCGGCGCATTGAGGTGCTATGCTATGCCATGCGGCGTGGTGTGGTATCGTGTCGTCTCGTGTGGTGTAGTTAATTGAAATTCAGTTCAATGTGACGTGGTTATGTTTTGTGTTGTGTAGTGTGGTGCGATGCGGTACAATGCGGTATATAGTGTATAATGATTACGTGCAAAGCAACATTAAAGACATGCTGCGTAAATGTCAGAAAACGTAAAACAAATTAGTACTAAATATATCCGTCTGAATTCGGCACAATAAAGTAAACATATAGTAAGTTTGTCCACCAATTCATTTCGGGAGCGTATCATTATACTTTTAATGAGCTATTTACAAATACCAACGCGATAAAAACAACCCGCTTTATTCTCAGTACCCAATCTGTGCATTACTGTATTAGCATTTTATTCTATAGAGACCATTAGCAAAATGCATTGTCTGTGTTTTTCTAAAACCTACCGCTTACCATATATAGAAATAATGGAACATTGACAACTTACAAACTGAGACATGCTACAATCAATTCTGAATTGCCACGAACAAAAAACCTTTTAAAGTAATACTGCATTTCCCATCCGAGCATATTGCAAACAAAATCAATCTTTGTTAGCGTAAATTGATTCGCAAATGAAACAGTACCGGTTGCAGTGTTGTTTATCGTACAGAACATATAATTACAAATGATCAAAGGCATTTTAATTATCTCATAACTTAAGTACAATGAATCATACATCTTTGTCCGTTTCCGCGTATAAAATGGTCAAGGCTGTTTTTGCGAAGTAAAAACATCTAATTCGAAAGTTTCCAGAAAATGAGAACATCGTAACCCGTGAAGTATATCCGCTATATCCGTTATTCTTCAAATGCCTTCATTGGCATGAGTTATTTAGAAGCAAGTCTGTGTTTTGACCCTAAATTATATCTAACAAAGAAGTAAAAGAAAGAACTGGAATTTATTATATAAATACAGAGATACAACGCAGACGATGGAGATCAAAATAGATGAAGTGAAGGTGAAGAGCATCTGTGGAAGCGGTATTCACTGAAGAGTGCGAAGAGGACTAAATGAATACTATATTTCTATGACATTCTATGAATACAAAAAGCAGTGTAAGAAGACAATCGAAGTACATGACAGTGTAAGCTACATAACCTTGAACTGAATCATATAAGATAAAAAAAACATGTATCTACAAAACCTCACTGCAATTTTATCCGACTATTGACATTTATTTTCTTTCTTTGTATCTGATATCTAGAAACATGTGATTGTGGTTTCAATAACCTTAAGAATGATGTCTATATATGTACGCGTGGCAGAATATTTAATCTGTAATTCTTGATCTACACTGACACCGAAAGGTCACCGATTTATGCAATGTAAAGTATATTTTTTATATATTTTATCTAGTCCTTGTGATAAATGTTAACGTATTTATATTCTGATAGTTATTGGTGTGTATATGCTCTTGAATGCTGCCTGGTATGGTTCTTGTCTGGTATGCTATCATCTGTTTGGATTTTTCTTTAAATGTTGTTATTATTTATTGAAATGCCTTTCACATTTCTGTAATGTTCCATCTGCAGGTTGAATTACATTAATTGAGGTAATATCATATTACAATTTAATTACTATTTAATCTAGTGTAATTATGAGTTTGATTAAATTTCGTTTTTCCTGTAGGACTCTATTAACAGCATAAAACTTTCATAATTATCTTTTCACAACATAATTGTCAATGTTTCATGTTTAAATTAAAATTACATGCGGGTAATTGAGTGAAATATCAGACATCACCGACTATCCTATAGACACTACAGTTAATGTGTATGAATGTTACTTTGTTTTACTGTGAAGAGCCCAGAGAAGATTCATACAGTCTCGGTATCCAAGTGGTAGTGTGTGTAGGCCTACTTAGAGTGAGATAGGTGGGGTGCCATCCATGGCTGCGTCATATCCATGCATAAAGTTATATCAATCCACTATTTTACCGTTTTTTTTAAATTTGACTGATATAGTCACGACCATTCGCTCTTATCCCTGTCTCACCAACCAATGACCTCCGGCTTTGAGAGATCAACGTTTGTACTGACATAGGAATTTATGATGAGTTGTGCGATGGGATGCGGTGTGGTTCAGTGTGGTACTATACAATGCGATACGGTGCGGTTAGGTTCTGTTCGGTGCGGTGCGGTGTGGCATTGCGTGGTGTGATGTTTTGTGAAGCGTAGTTTATTGTAATTTAGTGCCGAGTGACGTGGTGTTGTATAGTGTGGGGTGACGTGATGCGATGCGGCTGTATAGCGTATAGCGCTTACGTAGAAAGTAGCATTAAAGACATTCTGTGTAAATGTTAGAAGATGTTTAACGACTAGTACTTAATATAGCCGTCTAGAATCGGCACAATAAAATAGGCAAGTAGTAAGTGTGTCAACGAATTCATTTCGGGAGTACGTATTATTACAAGCAAGTATGTGGTTTGGTCCCAAATTATACGTAACAAAGAAGTAGAAGAAAGGACTGGCATTGAGGATATAAATGCAGAGATACGATGCAGACATTTGAGATGGTTAGGACATGATAATGGACAATACAAGACATAAGAAAGCAGCTATAAGATGGACACCACAAGGACATAGAGAAAGAGTGAGGCCAAAAGGAACATGGATGACAACTGAGTGAAAATCCCAAAACAGATATATGGAGAGCAGCTGTGGAAGCCTTATGTACTGAAGACTGTGAAGAGGCTTAGATGAATAATATGTTTTGACATTTTAAGAATATCAAAATCAGTGTCAGAGGACAAGTGTACGCGCATGCCAGTGTACGTTACATAACCTTGAACTGAGTGCTAACTGAAAAACATGTAACTAAGAAACCTAACAGCAATTTTATCCGACTTTTGACAATAATTTTGTTGATTAAGTTTATTGTCAGAGACATTTGCTCAAAGACTTTCAAATGTATCCATTTGAAACTTAGCATAATTATTCACCATTGCAAGAGGTGTATATATTTATTGACTAATCTGCACTTGTTACTGTCAAAACGAGAAGGTCGAGCGTCTAGCACTCGTAGGTTGTGCTTTTGTTATATTGTCTTTGTGATTAGTTGGTATATATACGTACTTATAATCTGATAGTTCTTAGTGTGTATTTCCTGTTCTGCTGTTTCTGTCGAATGCTGTTTTCTTATTCGACATGTTATCATCCCTATGGAATGTTCTTGAAATTTCATCATTCTTTATTGAAATGGCCTTCACCTTTCTCTAATGATCCATTTGCATGTGAAATTACATTAATTGTGGTAATAGTATATAACAATTTAATTACTTTTTAATCTAGTGTAATTATGTGTTTAATTTAAGTTTCGGTTTTACTCGTTACACGTTAAAACTCTATAAATTTTTATAATTATCTTTTCACAACATAATTGTCAATCGTTCATGTTTAAATTAAAAGTACATGCGAGTAATGGAGTGTAATATCAGGCATCATGCGATTATCTTATAGACAACACAGTTAATGTTTATAAATGTTGAGCTGTGTTGTACTCCAAAGAGCCCGAGCCAGATTCATACAATCTCGATAGCCAAATGTTTACATAGAGTGCGATAGTTAGGGGCCTCCTCCCGTGGATTGGGCGAAAAATTGACAAGTAAACAAAGGCACATGTAATAACGTCGATATAGGGTAAGCTTGTATATGTCCCAAAAACCCATGTGGAGATGGATAATATCAGGAATGATGTATGGATAGTGATTAATATACGCTCTTATAGCTTAATCAACTATCTTCTTAAAACAAGTTTAAAGGTTATTTGGTGCTTTCAATCTGATTTATATTTCAATTCATGTTTATACCATTGATCCTATTAAAGATTATCTGCACTGTGAGATTAGTTTGGTTTTACTGCTGTCTTAAAATGGCAACATCCTCTTTATTCTCGTGATTGTTTTTATTTCTACTATTATCTTCGACTTTATCTGTACTTTAATCTTATTATGTAGTAAACACGACTATCTTCAGGCAAATGAACCTTAGCATTTGAAGTCGTCGTAAATATTGTCAATTCAATTGACGCAGATGGATAGTGCATACCTCAGGGAAGGCGTTTCTCGAACGACTTCAAAGAAGATGGAGTACAACCCTACTATCAAAATATTGAAGATCGTGTCTAAAAGTGTTATCAATGTTCCGGGCCGCTTGGATGAATAACTGTAGCCAAACATTTTCGCTCAATGTAATAAACCAATGCTTGTTTGTGAAGTCTATCATTTAATTAGCCGTCTAGTAACCAGAGTGGATAAACTACGTGACTTTTTTACTAAGTCTACAAAAAGGTATGAGAAAATCCGACAGGGAAGAAAGCACTCAACCCAACTAGCCGAACACAGAAATCAGAAACACCACGACACAACTACCCTGAGCAATGCCAACAGAAACCCATGCCAAAACGGCGACCAAATGAGACACAACAGCCCTGGGGCGTGACGAAGTTTAAAAAACAAGGACAGTGATCTAACGTTATGCGACCTAAAGAGGCACTACTACGACTTGACATAGTTATAATAGTGGGCAAGGTGGGAATGTGGTGGAAAATAATATTATATATTCCTAGCAATTACATTGAGCAATGCCCAAACATAAGCCGAAGAAACAATTAAAGATCCAAGTCTCCGCCGATAAAATGCAGGAAGACTCACATTTACAAAAATTATATATTAGCGGTTATTACCGAATGAAACACAGCCAATACTCGACCAAGTTCCCCATGGTTCTACTGCACGGCGAACCAACAACACAAATCCGTACGAAAACGGCGACTACGAGGCACAACCATCCCCTGACCTAGTTTAAAGCACCAAGGACAGTGACATAACGTTAATACGTCTTAAAGAGGCATTTTGGAACTTGACCTAGTTTACAATAATGGGCAAAAAGAGTGCGAAAATATATATGCTAAAAACGTTTATCAAAGTGATCAAACAGCACAGTGACCTAACTAAATAGTATCTCATCCAGTATTTCCGCAAGATACAAAAGATGGAAGGGGGTGTTGGGCGGTGGACTTTAAAACAAAGGGAAGTGGAAATTAACTTCCAAGGACAAGTGGAAACAAAAATACACCGACAGTCAAAATATGTTAATATAAGTTAAAAGCAACCATAAGTATCTTATTCTTTGACCACTTTTCACGAGGTATGTTCAACACTCAGGCCGAGAATGAGCACCACACGTCATGCGTCTACCATATCTCGAGAACATTAGTCAAAGAATAGCGAATCCATCGATAAAAGATACAAAAAGGGCAACCCAAGTAGAACACGTTAATGGGTCAAGAAATACGTTGAATAGGTTTTTATTAACCCTTATATTTCAATCAAATTCATCGCATATGCATTACGTTTAAGATTATACCCTACACCAGAGAGTGACCGAGTTTCGTTGTTGCTGGTGGCAATCTAATACATTATTAGTACATTTGCCCTTTCCTTGTTGCAGGATTTATATCATTTATCACAACATCTGTCATTTACAAAACATATCGCAAAGTATTAACATTTGCCACTCATTTGTAATCTACTGACGTGATGTCCTCTAGCAAATGACTTTGCAGCTGCGTTCCAGTGAGTTATGACCAAACATTTTCTCAGACTAAATATAGAACGTTTGATGAATGGCTTGTGTATCGAAAGGTTGTTTACGTTGATCACATGGGAACAATTACGTCACTTTACTGTTTTTCAAGGAGCAGTACCTCGCACGTGTGCCCGGAATTACATGTACCTAAGAAATTGTTGTTTCAGTTAATCTGAATACATTTACTCGGCTTCGTTGCTTTGATGTTGTAGCTGTGTACCAGTGAATTATGAACAAACATTTTTTCTTTCCAAATATAGAAAATGAATGTTTTATGAATGGTTCGTGTGTCGGAAGGTCTTTTGTGTTGGTAGCACATTGACAAACCCCCTTCACCATGCTGTTGCTATATCAATTATTCTAAGAGCAGTACGCAAAATTCCAGATACTATTTGCCTTTTTAACAAGTGTATTGTACATTATGACACTTGCAAGAAGTACATATTGTTTAAGGTCCAATGAAAGTATTGACATAACATTTGAAACAAACGTATTTGAAAATGTAGCACATATGTTATACATTGGTAACCATACTGAATTTGTAGCATGCACAGGCGATCATTTTCCGTGATGTTTCCGAATTATAATTATTATGTCTTGATATTATAATACAGAACGGGTGCCTTTATGCCAAATGTTTATAAAAAAGTTTCCTCCACAAAGACTAAGTGTGATTAGCTTGCTCCATTTCGTCGTAGAAACATACCTACCTAGAACAGTAAGAGGTTATCTTGTGCAATCACTTTCAATCGGATTTATATTTTCTAATCATGCTTATACCATTGATCCTATGATATGTTTTCTGCTATGTGAGGTTAGTTTGTTACGTTTTTACTGCTATCTTAAAATGTCAACATCCTTATTATAAGTACTGGTTGTTTTTATTTTCTGCAATTAAATTGCGACTTTATCTGTACTCTAACATTGCTATGCAGTACATGCGATTATTTTCAGGCTAATGAACCTTGGCTTTTGACGGCGTCGTAAATACTGTTCATTGACGGAGGTATACCTCAGCGAGGGCGTTTCTCGATTGCAATTAAAGTGTGATATAATAGTGCCACATGGGAAACGAAATCACGAAATAACAAAATAGAAGTAAAATATTGAGTATCAAATGAACACAGATAAGATGTCTAGCTGAATCAAGTTGTTAATAAACCATTGCTACGATATATTTGTACACGCTTCGGATGGCTTATATGTCGTAAAGTTATGTATGTGTATGATTCGACAATATGTTAAACAAATTAAACAGAATACCCCGGATACCTTAGAACTAATAACACCTATGTCATCATCCCTTCTTTCTTGATTTTATCGCTGCACTGACGGACTTAAACAAACCGCCGATACACACCACATGTAAAACAAGAAAATGAACTTACTTCGATGACAATAAACACCGTCAAGTGACAAAAAACATAAAATCTCCATGAAAAGTCCTACTTAAGCAACCACCTCCATGGTTTAGGTTCACCCCCTCGGCGTTACTAAACTTGGAAACTCACGTTTATAACAGTTGCAAGCATTCGTGATACCACTTATATGATTTCTGTACATGTAATTTGCATTACATTTAAAAATATTTATTTATATATATATCACATGAAATTATTCTCAACTACATCATTATTGTTTAATAAAATTAATGTTCTTATTCGGAATTAAAATGCTCTCCTATGCTATGGTGACTTATAGGCCCATTGGGCTGGGTGCCTCTTTATTTATGTATTGTAAATATGTCTGTTTGTAAATATATATGCACAAGTCACGTTAATAAACAATTTACTTACTTTACTTACTTATATGACATAATGGTTACATGTTATTGCTAAAAAAATTTCGTAGTTTCCAAACATTTTCGTTTTAAGGATCCTCCTGTCTATACGCTATATTTTACAGTCATTACTATTGTGCAAAGTACCATTAGAATTAGTCAATTACTTTCAGGACTTGAGTTCTTTGGTTGTGTTTGCGTCTTCTGGTCCGAAATTACAACCAATACTTACACTCTGCACTCAGCACTTAGAAATTGAAAATGTTATATAATGAGCTATTATTTGTTCTAGATTGCAAATATAAATAAGGAAAATGTATAGAATTATTATTATTTGAATGTTGAAAATAACATTTGATACATTATCTGTGCAATTACATACTATTTATGAGATACAAATGTACTTGTTGAATCTGAGTACCGCACTCTGCACTTAGGCATATATATTTCACATATAGCTTACAAATACACTTTTCAATCGGAAACAAGCAAATGATAATATATAGCACCTATTCAACATAACATCAACTTCTCGTTCTCAGAAAATGTCGCTTTGAACCTCAAAAGAAGGAATTTCAATATTTGAGTGCTGAGTGCACAGTGTAAGTATTGGTTGTAATTTCTGGCCCTGGTGGCACTTCAGATAGATTGATGATGTACTATATCAGTAACGTAAAAGCTGGTGGTGTTATTAAAATAAAATATTTCATTGAACGAGTTACCCGCCAGTTGTAATTACCGGTTATCTGTAATTGGCTAAATTGGCTAGACACTGTTTTAAGTTAATTCGTCTAGGCAGTTGTAACTAAACAGTGTATATGTGTTGTATATCAAGTGACCTTGTCAAAACCTTTCTCTGTGAAGGTTTCAAGTTACCATTGTTGAGGGTGCACATGCCACTGTGTTCCGTCCGTCCTGGTGCGTCTGTTTGTCCGTCCTAAGTAATAGTGTGAATATACGATACGTTCGTTGTTAAAGTGTATACAGTAGAGCTATATCTGAAGGTATTTTTTATAAACAATTCAAAAACTGAAAAACGATTATGTTTTCAGATCCATTAGATCATTTTCGCTTCAGCTTTAACAGAAAATCTCTTTGTGATTTATTGGACATGCGAATTGTTCGTTTGCATACGAAAGTGTTCTAGACTATTTTTTCGACGGTTGAATAAAAGTTCACGGAACCCATCCAAAGTTTTAATTTGCAATTAAGGTAGTCTAGTATCATACTAAATATGACGCAAGTAATCATTTTGACATTAAATGAACGTTAGATACAGCTCTATACACTTTGATACAGTAATATAACTGTGATTAAACATGAAGGCTGAACATTCAGTTTGCTCATAGTCAGAATGTTCATAACAAATCGGAAACAATGAAAGCAGCATAACCAGAATAACCAGAAAAGCACGAAAGGTACTATAATATACAGTACAAAAATGCTAGCTCGGCATTAAAACTTCACGGTACAAATGACTTATTAGAAAATGTCAAATAATGAGATTTGATGAATGAGGATTGAGTTTTGATCAAAAAGATTGTTTACAGTCACAATGATCTTGATCCTTCGACCTACGGACCTCAAAATCATTCAACCGACAGACCAACAGACCGACATATCGATGGCTTATAAAGAGAAGGTCGTAACTACAAAATCAATATTTTAAGAAATCAAGGTAAACAGTCTGACAATCACTCTTTACTTATGGTAAAACAAGCTTTTAAAATATCAGTTTGGTCAACATGACAACTCTCGATTTCATGAAAATAGGCTCATAAGAAGCGTTGTTTGTTGTGTGCTGTATTTAGTAAACATAATTCGAAAACCAAACGCATGGACACGACAGTTCTTTTTGTGAATGTCTAGACAAATTCAAATGCTGACAGTACTGTAAATATGTTGTTATATTTTGTAATGCAATCCATCTATGAATAGAAAACTTTACAATTACCTTCCGGTTTTATGGAGCTATCAACTTAAAATGTCATCATTGCGTTTTACTCAATGAAATAAAATAACATTCTGCCTCAGAAGAATATTTTCCTCAGACGTTGTTATTCGTATTTACGATGTACGTTAAGTTTCGCGTGCAATATTAAATTATATTGTAATCACAAAACCGCCATCAAACGCGTCTACTAGAAGCCATGCCAATGCAAATATAAGCGAAATAATGACGTGTACATTTGTAGAGACTCATATAATAGCTTTGATAACTTTTTAACAAACATTTTACATTGTCGAAATGCTGTAAGGATCAGACGTACCGTTACTTATTTCCCTATTCTTAGAAACTCCCGGTATGCACATTATTATGATGATACACGCATCGTGCCCCCACCATTCTGAATTATGACGTTTGTTCAGGGGTGTGGTTACATTGCTGAATATGCACGTACATTCATGTCGAGAAGAATACATAATCATCGTTAATCACGCGACCGTATAATGTTGGGTAAGTCATGGTAGTAAATAGACACTAACAAGTATTCGTCTCTCTTACCAACGAGACAGCTTTCCTTTTCAGACATTTCAAAACATATCAATTAAAGGGAATAATAAACATTCTCGCCAACCTACCCATCTACTTTAAATCTGACTTATTCCAACGTGCATCCCCTTGTGTCATCGTTGAAATGCAAGAAATAATATTTGCCGTTTCGTCATATCGAACAAACAATCATACTTACATTATACGGTCAATTTGCTATACGTATATCATATTCTGGTCGGAAGCACTCGGGTCAATCTCCTCCATGTGAAAGAAGTTTTGCAGGGTATACCAAATTAACATATGGTTTACTGCCAATAATTTCTAACATCGTTCCTATAATTCCATCCACTTCGTCTAATCGATAATAAGATGTAACATATGTACATGGTTAACGAGGATATTTATAAGAATAATAACATTCAGTCTTGTACATTTAAAGTGACTGAGTTAACAATCTTGTTACACGTATCATTGTGAGGCAAACATGACTTGGAACTCATGAATAATCCGTGGTTAATCATATTTTCTATGAATTTAACAAATAGATTTAAAGGCATTCTCAATCTCCGGCAAAAGTAACTAGTTCAAATTATGTTTGTATCGTCTTCACGAAAAGCAAATGGAAGGACATAAAACAAATCAGCATCCATAACAAATCGATGGCTTAGAACCAGAAGGTCGTAACTACCTCTTACGACCTTATAAGACTCATACATTTTGAAATCTGCTTCACAAGGCGCTCCTTATGAGCCTATTTTCATGAAAATCTGAAATTGTCATGTTGACCAAAATGAAGTTTTGAAAACGTGTTTTCCCATAGGTAAAGAGTAAATTACAGACAGTTTTCTCTTGTTTTCTCAATATATCGATTTGGTAGTTACGACGTTCTTGTTCTAAACCAGCGAAATATATTAACTAAGCACTTACTAACGTACCACTTCAATCATTGTATGAGCAAAGGATTATGCAAAATGTAATTGAATGTCGAAATGTACCCTTACAAAGCCATTATGTCACATTGTTATAATATGTAAAAGTGCGTATGGTGAATTTACTATAATATGATTATTAGTCGTTTATAACAGTTCTGATACTGATACTAATACTAATATTGATCATATTCTCATGTCGAGAATATTACCCATATAGGTGGGGGTATTATTACATTTGCAGATAAAAGTAAGTTCAAGGTACAAAGGAAGACTGGTGTGGTTTATTGAATTATGCATCACACAAAGTGATAATCCAATTTTGTATAACCTGATTATGGTCCGGAAGTGTTTCCACGCGATAATTGTTAATTACATTGCCGAGAGAAATAGAATAAACAAAGAAATGTTACTTCCTACTTACATTAACGAGAACTTCTACGTTATTCTTTTAACCTATCCTTGTGTTACTGTCAGCTAGGCCATAATGGTTTCACTAAGATCGGTTCAATAATTTAACATATGGTATAAAAATAGAAGGTTATAGTTACTAGTATTTTTGTCTGTTATTTAAACTGACAAAAGCGAGTGTCCCTAGGTAACGAGCTGCACTTACCAATATTGAATTCCAGGTATCTTACATTCACGTTTGTCGTCAACATTAAAAAAAATGTTGTATTCGTCAAGACGTCACGCAGTGTCAGATGTCAAAAGACACAATGCTTTGTTTCTAAATAAATATGTCAACTATCTTTTGTAGTTATTTATCAGAGCTACTAATGCACGATTACGCTTTCAAAAAAACACTGTATCTGTTGTGTCCTTTTATGGACGTAAATAGATCATTGATATAGCATCTGCAATCACGACAGGTCGCAAAGCGTTGATAGGTGACATCCATTTGTGATCTACTGACAAGATTGTCCTTCAGTACATGACTTTTGCAGCTGCATTCCTGTGAGTTACGACTAAACAGTTTCTAATACTAAACCAACTATAGAATGTGATGTTTGACGAATGAATATATTTGTGTCGATAAAAGGAAAAAGGAAACAATAGTAACATTTTAATTATAGATTTAAAGAACAACAGACGGTCTCATTACTGTAAGTAGGATGTAAAATGTCACATTACTTCGTTCATTCTATTTCTCTCTATAATGTTATTAACAATTATTGTGCGGAAACACTTCTAGACCATAATCAAATAACGGAAAATTTGATTATCACTTTGTGTGATGCATAATTCAATAAGTCAAGCCAGTCTTGCCAAATATAATTACTTTTATCTCCAAATGTAATAATGTCACCACCAATAGGGGTAATACTCTCAACATGAGACTATGATCAGTAATAGAACTGTTACATTCGACTAACAATCTCATTATAGTAAATTCACCATATGCACATTTTTCTAATAATTACAATATTACTCCATAACTGACTTTGTAAGGGTACATTTCGACCTTTCATTACATTTTGCATTACCCTTTGCTCATACTATTATTGTAGTGGTATGTTTTGTCATGTAGCATTTTATTTTCCCACTAGTTTCAGTAAAACTATTAGTTGATGTTATAAACAAGCTAATGAAGGTGTTCCGAAGCCCATTGTCTTACAATGTGCTGTCAACTGTAATTAAAAAACATGCATACAACAAAGCACATTGTCGTAAAGCGATTACACTATATGCGAATCCAAGAACTAGAACTTTTAATACTTCTTGTGGTTTCGTTATTTTACCGTTATAATGTTTGGACTTATTGAAATGACAAACCGGACCGGACGACCAATAAGCACGGTCTATTGATGAGTTCCAAGTAATGCTTGCCTCGTTATAATAATTATGTTTAACAAAATGTTAACTCAGTATTTATGACTTCTGTTTCTTTATAAATACAGCATTTACTGACATTATTCGTATAAATAGCCCCGTAAACCATGTCTGGGACATCCTCTTATAGATAATTCTCGGAAGAGGTTTTAAAGGAACGTTGACAGATATTGCGTAGGGGTGACAGTCCATGGTAACAATAATACCTTATATCGGAGATTGACCTAAGTGTTTCTGGCCAGATTATGGTATGATTATAGTACATTGACCTAGTATATTGTAAGAAATAGTGTATGTACGACGTGGCGAAATGGTAAGTATTATTTCTGGCATTTGAACGGTGGCCATAGGCGATTCGCACCGCAATATCCATCTTAACAACCGCTGCTATGTCAAATGCATCCGTTAGTTTAACGGAGTTAGGAGGTGCGTAGGTTGAGTAGTGTTTATTATTCTCTTTCATGCATACTTTTTCAAATGTATGCAAGGGAAAGCCGTCTAATGCACCCGTTGATAAGGGAGACAACTACTTGGTAGTCTTAATTTACTACAATGACTTACCCTTAATGAGATTGTCACGTGATTTACATTGTTTATGTATTCTGTTCGACACGAGTGCACGGGTATGTCAACAATGTCATAACAATCCTGAAGAAACGACATGCAAAATGTAATTGAATAAGAAAGGTGAGGAGTAAAAGCGTGTATCACAAAACATGTAAAATGTGCATACTGAGAGCATCTGAGAATAGGAGGTAAGTATTTTTACGGCTAATCCTTACAACATTTCTACAATGTAAAACTGTTAGCAAAAAGTATCCGAAGCTATTATGCGAGTCTCTACAAATGCACGCGTCATTATTTCGCTTATAGATTAAATGGCTTCTAGTAGACAACATTTGATGACAGTTTTGTGATTGATATATAATTTGATATTGCACGCAAAACTTAATGTACACCGTTATTATAGAATGTAGACGTCTGAGGAAAAGATTCTTCTGAAGCAGAATGTTATTTTATTCCATTTATTCCAAGACAGAATGATGACATTTTAAGTATATGGCTCCATAAAACCCGAAGGTAATTGCGAAGTTTTCTATTTATTGCATTACATTTTGAACGAAATGTATCTATCGAACTGTTATCATTAGAATTGGTATTGCCATTTACAAAAGGGAACTAAATGGTGTTCATATGTTGGGTTTTCGAAAGGTTTTGCTATCAAAAACAAAATAAAACTACAAACATGGTGCTATGTTTTTTCTGTTGAGTGCTACGCCTAGTTTCAAGTGTTATCATTAGGTACTAGACATGGATGCTCTAAATATTTTAAGCTCCACTACCGCCAACAATAATACGTATAAGGGGATATCTTGCTCTGCATATTTCGGTCCGTTGGTCGGTTGATATATTGATTTTGAGGACAGTTTGTCAAAGGTTAAGACCACTGTGATCGTAAATAATAAGTACTCAATCCTAATTCATCCAATCTCATTATTTGACATTTTCTAATGAGGCATTTTTACCGTGTGATTTTTATGCGGAGCTAGTAAAGATCTGTACAGTTCTTTTTAAGCATTTCGTGCTCTACTGCTTTCAATGTGTCAGATCTATTATGATCTTTTTGATTATGAGAAAACTGAACTGCCTTCAAAAAAGGTATGTGGAAATCAGACGATGAAGGTAGCAACCAACCTAACCAGCCGAGCACAGAAATCAGAAACACCACAACACAACTACATTGAGCAACCATAAATTTCCGTTCCAATATGATAGGGTAATTTTGTCAACGTGACAAGGAAATCAAACGAAATGAATATAATTTTGAATGTAAAATCTTTTTCTTACCTAATATTTAAGCAATTTTATACTACAACGAACGACAACATTACTTTGTTTTGGTCTAAATACCAACTGAATATGTTTACCTAAATAGGCGTAATACTTTATCCAGACATATCGTGTCTCAGAGTATTCAATATGTTCCCTAAATTACCGTCCTGTCTGCCAAAACAATCACATTTCTACAATTTTAGGGGTCAGTATGTTTCATCAATATCAATTACATCACGTGATTATATATCCTTGACAGAGGTAACGGAAGTCAGACAGAAATATGTCATCAAACATATTGTAAACGGTCAATGATAATATCTGATCAATGTAGTTAGTATGCATTTTCCTTTGAGCGTCCTGGAAATAAGTATAGTGTCTGGATTGATATACGAATGCTTGCTACGTGACATTGGCTTCGTACGTGACTCACAGAATGATATAAGAGTGCACAAGGTTTCTGTCAATTGATTACTCAAACACTCTAAAGATGCAATATATATACATATACCAGATGTTTCACGAATGCAGCATCATCAGTATGATCACATAGGCCCTTATGCATCGCGATAGATGGGTTTTTCATATGCTTTACGCAAGTAAAATCACGATTCTGATCATCTAGGAACGTAAGTGCGTATAATATACGTAAATTGCAGATGTTTCATGAATGCAGTTCTATGGAGATGCTAAATAAACAACTAAACATAGACAACTAAGGAACCCATCGGCAACCCAGCGAAGCGTGAAAGCTGTTATCCGAGATTTATATTTTCTACCAAAATTATTGGCTCTAGATAAAACGAAACCAACGTCTGATGCACGTGAAACTAACAACCTCTGGAATTGTCGAACTACTTGCACGAAACCCGCTTAAATAATTCAAAAAAGACATCTTGGCAAAATATAATCAAAATGTAATCCATTGATACCGCTGAAGTTATGTACTATCGGACTATTCTTATGTATAAATAATTACTAGATTTTTGTGTCTGGGGTTGCTAGACGTCAGCAATTCCAGAAGGCTGTCTTCTGTATGCCATTAATTCTGTTCAATGCTTATTTCATTATCGCAAGTAATCGAAAAGTGTCGAGAAGTTTATAGTATTTCCAAAGACTCATTGACAAGACAATCTGATGTCATTGGAATATAAGCGATACTCATATCACATGGATGCATTGCGGAATCGATACCAGAAACATACGATGCCCTGTCAGGATCGTAGACCCAACATTAGAATTGTCTTTAATCCATTCTTGATGAACCAATATACAATCAGTATGTGAATGTTGTAATGTTATCGAGCAATATACGAGGGTCATTCAAAAAAATACGTAGACAACATCGACTGTTTAACTATCTACAATCCGAATTTCATCAAAATTGGTAGAAATCAGGTTCTACCGGTTATGAATTCAGTGCGTTTATTTGTCATGAAAAATATATGTTACGTTTGAAAATATGGTAGTTATAGTAGCGCAAAATTGAACACACGGGGCAACCCATCGATTTATCCCGTAGAAAATTTGTGTCTTTAACGGTTGTGAAACCTTTATAGAATTGATGTGTGTATCGTTTGAGACTATATAGTTTTGTGTTTCAAATTAAGATGCCGTAATTAACAGAGTTACAGAGATATTTGTTATCATACAAAGTCACTCTTAAAAGCGGAAAGAAAACGTGACGTCGCGTTAAACCACGGGGGAATGTGTAATCCTGCAAATATGTGTTGCGCTTGGTATAAACAGTTTTTAAACACACATACTTACTTGAATCGTAGCCGAAAATTGGAGATTTCACCTAGATGAAGTACCGGAACATCACGTAAAACATACCGTGCCGGGGTTGTATATATTTCTTGATTTAACCAGCTTAAATATGTCCCATGGAGTCCAAATTTCGCTTTTCTGGACGTCAAGACATTGGTATTGGCGCGATTTGGGTACGTGAGTGTAAAACTCGAAACAACAAAGGAAATAATA
The DNA here is from genome assembly GCA_963678985.1 of Spisula subtruncata. Classification (NCBI taxonomy): domain Eukaryota; kingdom Metazoa; phylum Mollusca; class Bivalvia; order Venerida; family Mactridae; genus Spisula; species Spisula subtruncata. The sequence goes on along the minus strand of OY787675.1, from coordinate 5,239,687 downwards.
ATTGCTATTTGGTGTTTTTGTAAGTTTAATCTGCCATTGTAAATTGGTCATTATACAGAATGTTGGAGTTGTACAATAAGTGTTATTGTGAGAATTTAGAAGATGTGAGGTTACAGAAACATATGACGTCAACAACGACGTCTGGACTTGCCCTGTGGTCACTAAAGGTGCAGTGCATAAATTATGATCCTCACTTAACCGTCGGTCCAATTTCTATGAAACTTTTGGGTTTAGTCGAATGAAGGGGGTGCAGCAACATAATAAATAATTATTGAGTTATCTGAAAAAATAAGCTAGCAAATTCATTTGTCTACGTGTTTTTTGAATGACACTCATATATACACCTTAAGGGCCAGATAAAGAAGTATTTTTTAAATAATAATATTACTTTGAGATAAATATATTTATTTCAGCACTTCTACTAACTCAGAACGTGTAATGTGTGAACTGGGATGACATCGCTCCATGCACACCTATAGGCGACGATTATACTATATCACCATCAAAACTATTAAGTTAATATTTTCGTATTAAGCCAAGACGGGCATTGTGAATTTGTGACACTTCTTGGAATATTTACAGAAAAAAGTACTGGACCGAATCGCCAGAATATAAGTAATATAACTGTCATCAGCATACGGTAGAAAATATTAAGCTAGCAGCATCTTACGCCTAACGAAACCTTAAATTCTATACAAAGTACATCTAGGAAACTATAATAGCAGAGGAACGGCATTGCGTTACATGTGTACTTTAAACATCAATACATTCGCAATCAGAAATATTTTAAGTCAGCAATCATTACAACGGTTAAGACACTCATGGTAACCATATAAAAAGATGCGAGAAATCGGACAGGGAAGGCTTAAATTAACCAACCGAGTACAGAAAACAAAAGCAACCACAAAAATAACCCATTTACACGGAGCACTGAATCTCACATTGTTGATATATTCGGCAGATGAGCTAAACGTGTCAGGGATTTTAAAAATTCTAAAATTTTAATTGTATCCTAAATTAGCATTAAATGCATTCATTATATTTTATTTTCATTGAAGTATCAGATACATGTATATAGGTAAGTTATTTTAATTAAATTGTTTTAGTTAAATGTAAATTCGAAACCTTTATGTAAAAGAACATAGTTACTTTATGTCTTTTTTTCCAAAACGAAAATAAAGTACACTTGTTGGTAGAACAAAATTTGTACTTTCCCTTATCAGATACGTGGGGATGGATATAAGACAAGCTGTCGAGACAGAAAGTTGTAATTCATTAGATCGCTTGACCCGAATCCTATACCCTATATTTCTCATCCAATTTCAAAAACCATCACAACATAATGAACATCAAAGCAGAGTGATATGATATAAAATATATCATCCCGAACTTTAGCTTAAAATCTCCTAAACTATTGTTTGATATGACATAACAGGATGTAATCAATCATACGTAAATAGTTTCTGGTGTTGAAAATGATAACAAAAAAGGAACTGTGAACATTGTTAGCACACCAGACAGTATAGAATTTCCTATAGCTTGTTTAGACAGTATGCTATAAAAATCTTCATATTGCCAATATTTGATGATATAACACGTGTGCATTTTTGGTACCGTTACATTGCAACTTGTGCAGTTTTCGAAGGCGTTCAACAGATTTCATAACCTTTGTATGTTTCTATAACATTATTTTTGAGAATTCTACGATTACTGCCTAAAAGTGTATGCCTTTTCTCTACGACTGGAAACTTGTATAACCTTGTGTCACAAATAACTATTTCATTGAATTTTGAAGGTGTTATACTCGAGTATTCAAATTTTAAGCAAACATTGAGTCATCTCTTCAGTAGTGTTTTAGAAAAGTAAATGTCAGTATGCATTAATTTTCAACATACGATAGGATAACTGAATTCTTATTTAATCACCAGAAATTTTATTTAACGCATATAAATGATCACTGATATAAGTAGGTAGTTGAATATTCTGCATATATTCTCTATATTCATGTCGGACAATAGCTATACATAGCTAATGTTATTTGTTGTAAATGTAAATCCGACTTAAAATAAAGATTGAATTGTATTGTATTGTATTGTATTGTTTGTTTTCCCATGAGAAATGGTATTAACAATTACAGTTTGGCAACACGTCGGGGCTTGAACTAGTTAACGAGAAATTGGAGTATCACTTTGTATGATGCATAATTCAATAAGCTATGCCAGATGTATTCACGCCTGTCTTAAAATCTAATAATATGATCACCCGGGGTAATATTCTTAGACAAAAAAGAGTAAGACCAATATTAATTCTTCGGTGTAGATTGACAATATTATTTTAGTAAATTCCCCATACGAACGTCAGTAAATGACTGAAATGTGACCTCGTGTCATAGTATGGTTACATTTCGACATTCAATTACATTTTGCATTATCCTATGCTCGTACAATTATTTCCACAATGTGTTAGTAAGTGCTTAGTACATGTTTTTGTCATGTAAGCATTTATATTTCCAATAGCATTTCGTTTGGTTTCCTTGCCTGTGAGACAAATTTATAAAATGACGCAAAATATATTGAAGCGGAAGACCATAGTAAAGGTAAACACAAATTAGTATATACAATACAATACAAAGTTTATTCGGGCATAAAATAGCATTTCGCGTATTTATAGCCAACATATATACATTTACATCATAAGCATGTGTGATCAATATTAACAGTATTAACAAAGATACGGATAAAGTACATTTATACAGGTTTACAGAGAAGTTCATGAAAGTTCAAAAATAAGAAAAATCAAATGCCTGATTAGTTCAAAAGTCAGAAATTAAATAAAATATCAAGGGTTCGTGTTTCTGATTTTGAAAGCTATATATAAGTATTTTGCTACATTGTTTAGAATTTTGCTAGAGTTTGAGTTCATTAGATTGGTAAATTTTTGCAAGGTCGGCCAATGACAGAAATAAGATGTAAAGTATTTTCGTCTTAAGTTGTTATATTTTGGACATACTAAAATAAAGTGATATTCGTTTTCAATTACATGCATATTACAGTTTTGGCAGTTTCTATCTGTTCTTGGTATATTTGTATGCCTACCTCTATCGATGGCCAGATCATGCGACGAGAGTCTAAATTTTGAAAGTGCAATTTTGTATTTATCAATATTTACGCATGTAAGATATTTTTCTAGGGTTATTGTTTCTTTAAATCTACAGTATGTTGATAATCTATTTGAGTTATTTATATTATGGTGCCAGTTTTGGTAGTATGCGTCAATTATTCTTTGTCTTATTATTCCGAAATTTACGTACAATTCATTTTGCTGTATCCATAAATCTGACATTCCTATTTCATCTAGAATACGTTTTGTCTGACTAGCCCAATTAAGCGTATTGTATGTGTTTCCGTTTTCTTTATGGTATATGGTCATTGCGTGCGTGTTTGTAAAATACATATTTAAAAAAAATACAAATCGGATAAGTGAGGCACCACCTAAACATGTACTAAGCTAGATCTGTTTCAAAGGGACATCTTCGAAAATTACTTACAGACTGCCGAATAATTATTATCTTTATTATTGTTTACGATTTAGGAGCTTAACATCAAATAGAGCACTCGTCTATTTCTAGCAATTTATGTTTAAATACACAACTACAGTCGAACTTCGATGCCTCGAACAGTACTTGCCTCGAACACCCCAGATGCCTCGAACTCGTACTCCGGTCCCGTCACAATCCCTTCTTTATTCATATAGATGTCTCGAACAGTACGAGGGTCGAACACTCGAACTGACTTGATGGTCCCTTGCTATTATTTACCAGTAGATGACTCGAACAATGCAAATTTACGCACCTTTCATTGATTATTGAAATCCATTGTATGCCCACGGGAAGTCCGTGAAAGGTGTTATTAACACCTTGTGACAATTACTGTACCCAAAAAATGTTTACGGCTGTATTGCATTACATTTTTGTGAAAAAAATTAACACTTTTATGTCCGTTTATTACTTAATGAAGAAAATTATAACTGATTTATTTTTCGTGAATAAAATTGAGAAACAACAAATTTGTCATTAATTTAAATGTTTGTATTCTTTAAAACGATGTTGAATGGTCATTATTCGTAGAAATTTTTTTCGGGATTTTATCATTGTCAAAATGAAACATAACGACGATATACTACAAATTAAGGCTGTACTAAGCAACTTGACGAAGGCAACTTTGTTTACAAATGTGAATATTTGAAGCTAGCCGACGATATCAAGCAAATTTTGTCAAACAATATCATGTTTTATTATTATTATGCATACTATTTTACAATTTGACACAAATGCATTAAATACGAACACACACTCAAAATACGACAATTATACACGATTGACAGGTACACGTACCGAGAAGCGATCAAACTTATACATATACAGTGCATATATACAGAAGCAACACAGAACACGAAATGCTCAAACCAAAGCAACGAAGGTTTGTTAATGTCCTATGTACAAGTAAAGTCAACGAGAAGACAGGATTACTTTATTCAAACAGTCCGAGACAATGTAATTACACATTTGATATTCTTACCTAATAATAATTGATCATTTCTTGCCCTGTTTTATCTCTCAATGTTTACCTGCTGTGAATATCAGATAGATGAACAGCTCGTTTAACCATATTTTAGGAAACTTTGACTCGGAAAGTAATAATTCGTTATTTGAGAAGGCTGAGATGGGTTAAAACTACATGTAGATTATCCACAGTACTGTAAGCTCCTGATAATTGAGATACAGGAAAACCATGTTATAAATTTGCCCATACAGTTTCATCAACTCCATTATATATACAGTATTTAACAACTTTTCTAAGTCCCCATTTTCATTTATCATAACGTTTGTAAATTATACACTATAAATTAAACAAATTTCATGTCAAGTTTGTACAAGGGAGTTATAATAGTTTTGCCTCGTAAGTCACAAGGTTTGTTCGGTACAAGATTCGCATGCGTTGTTTCGTGTTTCTTTGACGCTATTACACATTGCTAGAGTATGTTCTAATTGTCTTCAATATAGTTCAAAGACTCACCACGTATGAAAAACATATTTTACAATGTCGGGAAAATATGACCAATGCTTCCCATTCAGGTCCATTATTGTCAATAGAAACATCAGACTACATGGTGGCCATCCAACATATTACAATCTGTATTTGCGACTTTTACTTTCTTGGTGGTTATGTTAACAGTGTGCTTATTCAGTTGAGGTAAACCAAAACTCGACTTTGCGTTGTACAGTTCTGCACACTAAGACTACAGCACACGTACATTATAATCAAATGGCATTGCGATATGTGCATGGTTGACACAGTTATGTACAAAAATATACGTGAGATCTTACAAAAAATGCTAAGTATATAATCGTGATGTGCTTGTAGTTAATGATTACACACTGTGTTTTTCATGTCAAATCACTTGTAGTGTCATGGTCGTATACGAGTGTCTACGCACTTGTCGTCATTACGACAAGCTATTATTGTCACCCAAACAGACGTCATATGATTTCAAACCAAGACGGAGATGGTCAAAAGAAAAACCTGATAACTTAATTTTAACTACGAAGTCCAGATTTTATAACAACTTCATAATTTCTTAATGAAACATGTAACACTTTAATAACGCCTATATATCTGATCAATGACATATAAACATAACTCATCAATTGTTATAACTAACCAGCGTTCTTACTTACCAATAATTAGCTAATAGTTTGGTGAATTATGTTATTTCTGGTTCGATAAATTTGAGAAAACAATCATGACATGAAATGATGAGAAAGGCGATCAATATTTGTTGTTAAGCATTTTAGGATCTGCCTTCGTCATTTTATATTTTAGCACATAACACATGCACCAAGCTACAAATCGTTAAGTCAATAGGGGTTCGAATTTTGTCAAAGAGAGGGAGAGAAACAAGTTACTACCGTGCAGTGTATACACTACAGCTATAAATAATGTAGTTAGAACATCAAACACTCTCAGAACAATAACCAGTCCTATATACCAGATGTTTTCAGATGATTGACTAATTCAATACTAGTATATTACGCCCGAAAGTATAAAGTATTTATTTATGTTCATGACACTCAATTCCATTGACCAATACTGTGTTTGTCGGCGCATCTTTGGAGTCAATTGTCACGCATAAACAAGTTTCTAAACGTGTTTAATAATTTAAATTTGTCAAAAACTTCCTAACCGGCTGGTTAATACTTACATTTAGCACAAAGGAAACCAAATAACAAAATGGTTCATCTTACCTCGGAGAGCATTGTAAATCAATATAGCAATATTGTTAGCAATAAATAAATTGAAGATGCGCATGTATCACGAACACAGATGCGGGTCATTCAGTCATTAAATATCAATATGATAATTTACGGTAATTGCCAATTAATTCAGGAAGGTTGACAAGGTCAGGAATGACGTGCATCCCGATGAAAATAGCATTTGCGTCACAGAAATAATACTAGTAGGCCAATTCTTAACAATGTCAGTAGTTCGTCATGACTTTTCGATTGTGAAACAAACAAACGCTCGATACGTCATTGCTGATACATAATCATTGTTGCTTGTGTTGACTGCGCATGATAGAGAAAATGAGTCCGTTCCCAGTATCTGTATTGACCGTGTTCACTAACATGCAGCACATTGGGCAATGAATGGTAATTCTTGTACCACACGAGAATGACAGTATAGAAAATTTAGTCTGATGACTTCTTAAGGTTTCTACATGTAAGTGCTTCTTCTTGTGTCCATATCCTTATAAATGTGGTTTTCCTTGTACTATTCTATAAACTGAATGTATAATCACATTCCATTAAGTTTGCCTTGTATTTCGTTTTGACAAGGTAAACCGCACAATGGAAACATTATTCATTTTACAATTGAATTAATTAACAGTAATTTGAATTTACATTATAAGTGTATAGATTTTGGTAGACAAAACTATAATAGGTAGAGGCAGACGTGTATGTATATGTATGTATTTATATTTATCACTTGTTTAATGTTCAATTTTCGTCCCGACATAGAAATATTGATTACCGTTTGTTTTCAACTATGTGTGTCTATTTCAGGTATTAACCTATGTATGTTCTGTAAATATGTTAATATTATTGTGATGGGCTGGTGGCCGATATCAAATAAAGAAATGTCATTGTCATTGTATGCTATGTGGATATCAAACACTACAAAAGTGAATAATGAATATACATTGTATCTGTTGACACTGTGATTCTTATATGCGGTCGTCCTTTTCGTTTATTCTTGTCTTCTGAATCTAATTCTGGGTATGTTTGACTGTCTTATGTGACATGCTGATTGTAGCTGTTCAGTGTTGTGTGCTATGTAGTTTCTGATATTTGGTTAACATAATATACTCGCAATATAAAAATGTAAAGAATATATCTTCGAATACATAGCATTATTAGCCAAAATCGTTATGATCTCAACAATTTGTGGTTATCTCAATCTACATATTGCCAAAAGCGCAATATATGGGAATTCTATACTGTCTGGTGCTCTTACAATGTTCATGTTCCCGTGCGAACGATTGCTTACATCCCTTTGTGTCATATCAAACAATACTTGACAAGATTTAAGCGAAAGGTCAGGATAATATATGATATATTATATCACTCGTCGTTGATGATCATTGTGTTGTGGGGTTTCGTAAATTGCGTGAGATATTGGTGGTATTGAATTCGGTTTGAATAGTTTCTTCCTATCTCGACATCTAATTTGATATCATGCCGCATTTCTGACATTTCTCTTATAGCTTTCTGGAATTACTAAAGTATAACTGACCCAGTTACAGAAATCAACTTCAGTAGATACGATTTTTTCACTACGCTTTATCTCAACACTGAACTCGCCTCCAACGTTGTTCCAACCATTATCCAACCAAAATCCAATGTACGTTATTCTGACTCTGGTATTTGTAAATATGTCACTTTCCTAGAATTAAATAAAATATGTCGCCCAGACACACTTCAAATAAACTTGAATTTGTTGTCAAGAACATTTTCTGCAGTGGTGCATGGTTATCTTGGTACAACAAACACCACTCTATACTCTGCTTTGCGACCACTATGCGTACATAGTATCCTTGCAGGAAGGAGCAGTTGAACAGCTTCTTGTTTATTCAAGGCGTTCTACAAAAGCAATATATCACACTTACATCTAAAGTTTCCAGGCAACAATGTGGTAGAATTTAGAAAAATATCAATTTACTTTGAACTGATGAAAAAAAAGTATTTGTACTGAAAGTAAATATAATAGCAAAAAGAAGATTTATATTAGATTTACTCATATTTCTATTCAAGGGAGGTAATACCTTTTTATTCTGAATGAAAGTAAGATAGGTTTACCACCAATTTTGAGCGACACCTGATTACAAATCAAGCAAATGCTACTACAATATTAAGGTTTCTCCCACAGCAAATAGGCTTTAGACATCGGGGTCTTAACGTTGGATTAACGTTGGATTAACGTTGGATTATGGTCTCCGACGTCGCACCCGAATCCAACGTTGACCCAACGTTGTACCGACGTCGCATGCTGAGCATCTAGCAAGCGAATTATTTTTGTTTGCTTTTATATTTCGTCTTTGGTATACCGCGGTCTGGAATTGAACCCGGGACGTTCGAACGGACGCTCTACCAATATGTTATGGGTGATCATAAACTAAGCACGTATTACGAAAATATAATTGACTTGATGAAACTGTATTAACATCTTTGTAACTTTTTAGTACTGTTAATGATTTCGTTTTGTTTTTACCCATCTCTGTCGTCTCCAATGACGTTTGATTACTTTTCGAGTCAAAGTTTCCTAGTCGGAGATAAAATATGGGTAAACGAGTTGTACATCTTTCTTATATTGACCGCGCGTAAACATTGAGAGATACATTAGGGAAAGAAATGGTCAAGTATTATTAGGTCAGAATACCGAATGTGTAATTACATTGTCTCGGACTGTTCAAATAAAGTAAATATGTATTCCTGCTGCTGTTACTTGTACGGAGGACATTACCAAACCCTCGTTGTTGTGGTTAGAGCATTTCGTATTCTGTGTTGCTTCTGTAAGTAATAATATGGGTTTTGTTTATTTTAACATCAATTACTAGAAATAGACTAGTGCTATATTTGAATTTAAACTCCGAAATCGTAAACAATGATTTAATATATCAATAGTCTTCAGATCTTTTTAACATTTAGTGATTTGCATCGGTGTCCCTTTTTATGCAGATCTAGCCTAGCCGAGCAACTTTTGGGATATTCCTGGTCTTATTTTGTATTATGTTATCATAATATGGATTTTACAAACAGGCACGGAAATGACCCTACACAAATTTGTGTTTACCTTGTACCAATAATACGTATTACCATGACGTTTTGCGTCAATATAATTGCGTTATTTTATAAATTTATTTCGACGGCAAGGAAAGCAAAGGAAATGATATTGGGAATATAAAGTGCTACATGACAAAACATGTACTAAGCACTTCCTAACACACCGCGGAAATAATTATACGAGCATAAGATAATGCAAAATGTAATTGAAAGTCGGAATGTAACCTTACTATAACATGAGGCCACATTTCAGTCATTTGCAACTGTTTGTATGGGGAATTTACTATAATAAGATTGTCAATCGATATAAAAGAATTAGTAGTGTCATACACTTAGTTCTTGGAACAATATTACTATGGTGCATATACTATTAGGTTATAAGATAAATGTAAATACATCTGACATAGCTTATAGAATTATGCATCATACAAAGTGATAATCCAATTTCCTGTTAACGAGTTCAAGCCCAGACGTGTTGCCAAATGGTTATTGTTAATTACATTTCTAATAGGAAAACGAACGCAAGAATGTGTCATTCAGCTTCCTACTTATACGAATAAGTGAGAACCTATATGCGTTATCTTTGGTCATTGTGCTTTGATTATTTAAAAAAAATTGTGCTCGTTTATTTAAATTAGTTCTGTCTTCCATGACCAATGTTAATTATCTTTTAACAACTTACTGTAAAAAGTTCGAGTAGAAGTGCGTACTGGTATATCCAGTAAAATGAAAGTCACTCAGATTCTGGCTAGATTATATTGATACTCGTATCTACGTGACGTTTTTAATTATTGTTTTGGCCGATACATTGTATCCAATGTATTATGAAAGCCGTTGTATTCAAACACAAGAGTAGTGTTTATATTGGCGCCAGTTTATTAATACGTGTTATACCATCGAATATATGCAATATGAAGTTCATTCAATTTTATAAAGTATACTGCCAAATACAAGATAGAGGAAACTCTATACTGTCTGGTGGTCTAACAATGTTCACACTTTCTTGCTGTTGTTATTGTTTTTAACACCAGAATCTATATACCGCGTATGATTGATAACATCCCGTTATGTCACATCTAACAATAATATAAGAGATTTTTAGCTAAAGGTCAGGATAATATATCGTATATCATATCACCCTTCTTTGATGTTCATTGTATGATGAGGCTTTTGAAATCGCATGAGAAATTGGATGTATTGGATTCGGGTCAGGCGATCTAATAAATAATACCTTCCTATCTCAACACCTTATCTTATTTCCCCCACGTTCCTGAATAAGAAAGTACATGTTGTATTCTATTAACGAAGATCCACTAACAGTTGAACTTTATTTTCATTTTGGAAGATAAGACGTAAAGTATGTATCTAATGAAACAAAAGACAGTGAATGACTTAAACGCCGCTTTGGGGATCAACAAAATGTACTAACCCTTTACCCGTTTCCACTCTTTAGCTCATCTACCACATTGTAACAATGTGAGCTTTTACATAAAAATGACTTCTTCTCCGAAACACCACGTAAGTATTCTGCCTGTATTTGCTGACAGAATCCTTTGTTGTCACCTTTCAAAGATACTCCAATGGTTCCGTTTCATTGTATTACGTATGTGATATAGCACATGTGACATGTTTGCATGTTATATTAAGTCTGCCTTTACTTGTAGAAACCACACATATAGTGGTGACGAGATAGCATTTAAACTTGCACGTAAGTAACGCGAAGTTAATTAGGTCCCCGACAAATCCTGACATACCAACTCCGTTAAAGTGGTATTCGTGTAGTTTTGTTTTTTGGCGCAATAAGTGAAGCACCTGGACATACTGGTCTGGACATACTGGAACTTCTAGGACAGTTTGCCCGATTATGTGTCAAAGTGACACTATCCTCAGCCACATTCTGATAATCATATCCTACACCTTGTCTTTTTTAGTCATTCGGGTGATGAATATGTGATGTTAATGCGTTGGCGATGATTTACTAGTATATGGTTTTCCTGAAAGTTATAGCCGTTCTAATTTTTGCTGACATAAAAGGTTTCTGGTAAAGAACGTACTGATGTTTTATGTGAAGTAATTTGGTTCGTCTGATAGCATGGTTTCATGGATGTATTTTTATAAATATAAGGTTTCGTTACGAGGAAGATCTATATGGAAATAACCATTTGTTCCTTCTATCCCTTTCTGTGCTATCATAGACAGCATTGTATAATGTTGATTTGACATCGTTGTTTTATTTACCCATGCTTACACATGTTTCTGTTTGCCGACTTTGTATGTTTTAATATCATAATTATAGTGCTTTCAAAGTCAAATGAGAGTTGTTTGTAAACATCGAGTCGTCTCTCAGATAAACTATGTTTACCAAGGTTTAGTTGGGCATACAACATGTTCATGACTTAACGGTAATCCCCGCTGTTCTTTCGAATAGGATAGTTCCCTCATTAGTATTTCTTATTGAATCGACTATACCATGTATATTAACATTTGATAAAGAGCAACATATTTTGGTGGATACATAGTATTATCCTCGCCAATAGGTGTACCTTGGTTGAGGGCATCCCAGTTCACACCTTACAGGTTCTGAGTTAGTATAAGTGCTGAAATAAATATTTTTATCTCAATATAATATTATTATTTATGTGTTTTAAATAAAACACTGGTAGCACATTTGGTGATAACAAGCGGTCAATTAATTTATCAAATAATTAATTATATGTACTGTTTTGTTTTAATTATAGCAGTACGCACAGGGGGCGATTGACTTACAAGTGTGGTCAAGACGCAATTTGCCTACAATAAATCAGGTAACCAAGAACGATACTAGTAAGTGAAGTTCCTACATGCGGTAATGTGATTGACAAGAAAACACTTACCTAACATTGAAGGTGAGTATATACATGTATATTGCTCGATAACATTACAACATTCACAAACTGATAAAAAAATATTGGCTCGCCACAAATGTAACAAAGACAGTTTTAACGTTGTGTCTCAGTTACTGACAGAGAGTCTTTTGTTTCTCGAATATATTTGGAAATGAATCCACATATTATGAGTATCGCTTTTGTCCCAATGAAATCAGATTGTATTGCCTTGTCAATAAGTCTTTGGAAATACTTTAAACTTCTTGACACTTTTCGATTACTTGCGATAATGAAACAAGCATTGAACAGATTTAATGACATTACGAAGATAGCCTCCTGGCATTGCAATCGTCTAGCAATATCAGACCAAAAAATCTAGTAATTATTTATACATTAGGATTCTCATATGGTACGTATCAATTGATTACACTTTGGTTATATTTTGCCAAGATATCGTTTTGGAATAAAAGCAATTAATTAAAAGGTTTCAAGAAAGTGGTCTGACCTTTCAAAAGGTTGTTATTTTCATGCGCATCAGACTTCGATGACTTCGTGGTACACAAATGTATCTAGAGCCAATGGTTTGGGTCAAAAATATCAATCTCAGATAACGGCTTACATGCTTCATAAAAATTTAAACGCAATTATAACCAAATGGGAACGAAGGTCTAAGAATATATTACGTAAGAAGCCAAGGTCACGTAGCATGCATGCGTATATCAGTCCAGACACTATACTTATTTCCAGGACGATCGAAGGAAAATGGATACTAACTAGATTTATCAGATATTATCATTGGACGCTTACAATATGTTGTGATGACATGATTCCGTCTGGGGTCCGTAACCTCTGTCTGAAATAGATACTCACATGACGTAATCGCGTGACGTAGTAGATATTGATAAAATATACTGATCCCTGATATTGTAGAAACATGGTTGTTTTGGGCAGACAGGTCGGTAATTAAGTGAATATATTGAATACTCTAAGATAAGATTTGTTTGGAAGAAGTAATAGTATTACGCTTATTTCGGTAAAACAATCAGATTGTATTTAGACCAAAACAAACAAATGTTGTCGATCTTTTAATTGCTCAAAGATATATGTTAGGGAGGTAAGTAAGAAAACGATTTTAGCTCTAAAACCATATTTTATATAAATGTACTAGGCTATGCAGGGATTCGTTGATTATCAACTACGCGCAAATTATGAATATACATGTATTATGGAATTGGTGAAACTGTATGAACATCTTTGTAACTTTATTTTCATGTGCGTCAATTATCAGCAGCTTACAGTACTGTTGATGATTTACATGTTGTTTTCACCCACCTCCGTCTTCTCAATAACGTTTTATTACTTTCCGAGTCAAAGTTTCCTAGTCGGAGATAAAATATGGCTAAACGAGTTGTATATCTTTCTAATATTCTCCGCATGTAAACATTGAGAGATACAATAGGGAAAGAAATAATCAAGTATTATTAGGTCAGAATACCGAATGTGTAATGACATTTTCTCGGACTGTTAAAATAAAGTAATGATGTCTTCCTGCTGCTATTACTTGCACCTAGGCCATTACCAAACCCTCGTTGCTGTGGTTTGAGCATTTTGTGTTCTGTGTTGCTTCTGTAATCATATAGTTATTGGTATGTTACCATAAATTAATAAAAATAGAGCTCATAATTCGTTAACAATAATAAAAGTTAATAAATATCAACAATGTTCAATTCTTCTTGTAGGTAATTTTCTAAAATGTTCCTTTCAATCATAACTAACTTAGCATAGCCTAGCAATTTGTACATGTTTGGGTGATACTTCCATTGTCCAATTTTATATTAATTGTTCATATTATGGATTATACAAACACGCATGGAAATGACCCTATGCGAATTCGTACTTACATTATAACATGATGTTCCGCTGCAATACAATTGTGTCATTTAATATATATCTGATTTAGAATGAGAAGGTCGTAAGTGCCACTTACGACCTTATGAGACTGATTGTTATTTGAAATGTGCATTATAATGCGCTTCTAATGAGCCTTCTTTCAAGAATATCGGAACTTGTCATGTTGACCAAACAGAAGTTGAAACATCTTGTTTATCAATAAGTTAAGAGAAATTTTCAGACAGTTTTTTTCTTGTTTTCTCAAAATATCGGTTTTGTAGTTACGACCTTCTCATCCTAAGCCAGCGATATAATTGTTTCATCGGAAATCAAACGAAATGATTTGGGGAATAGAAAATGCTTACATGACAAAAACATGTACGCAGCACTTACTAACACACCACGGCAATAGTTATATGAGCAAAGGATAATGCAAAATGTAATTGAATGTCGAAATGTAACCATACTATGGCATGAGGTCACATTTCAGTCATTTGTAGATGTTCGTATGGGGAATTTACCATAATAAGATTGTCAATCGACACCAAAGAATTAATATTGGTCTTTTTCTTAGTTCTTGGAGCAATATTACCCCGGGTGATATTATTATTAGATTTTAAGATAGGAGTAAATACATCTGACATAGCTTATTGAATTATGCATCTTACAAAGTGATAATCCAATTTCCTGCTAACCAGTTCAAGCCAAGACGTGTTGCCAAACAGTAATTTTTAATTATATTTCTGAGGGGAAATGAACAGACATGTCACATGCTACTTTCTACTTATACAAGTGATAATCTATATGCGTCATTGCGCCTTGTAGTTATTATCAGTATTGTTTAAATGTTTCGTATGCTGGTTTATTTAAATTGAGTTCTGCCCTCCATGTCCGATTTACATAATCTTTTTATCTGCTTACTGTAAAAGTTCTAATTGTCGTAGTATAGCCAGTATTATCATAGTCATTCAGATTCTAAGACGAGTATATTAATTTTATATCTACGTTGCGTTTCTAATAATTTTAGCCGATCTACTTTGGTCGATGGCTATGCTAGTCGTTGTATTCAATCACCACACAAGTTGACTTATGATGGCACCAGTATTTCTACGTGTTAGATCATCAAATATTGGCAATGTGAAGTTCATTCAATTCTATATTGCATACTACCAAATACAAGATAGAGGGAATTCTATTCTGTCTGGTGCTCCAATAGTGTTCACATTTCCTAGCTGTTGTTATTGTTTTCAACACCAGAAACTATTAATGTATGATTGATTACATCTCGTTATATTATATCTAACAATAGTTTAGGAGATTTTAAGCTATAGGTCAGGATAATGCATCGTATATCATATCACCCGTCTTTGATGTTCATTTTGTTATAAGGGTTTTGAAATTGGATGAGAAATAGAGGGTATAGGATTCGGGTCAAGCGATCTAATGAATAACAACTTCCCGTCTCTACATCTTGTCAGATTTCCTCCCACGTTTCTGATAATAGAAAGTACATAATGCGTTCTATTTACGAAGCTCTACCAACAATTGTGCTTTATTTTCCTTTTGGAAAATAAGACATTAAGTATGTTCTTTTGAATAAAGTAATGTTTCGAATTTACATTCAATTGTAAAATAACTTACCGTTACAAGTGAATACTTGAATGGAGCTCAAAGAGAAGCAATGCCTTAATACATATCTAGAATAACATTGACTAAGCTAGACAACGTGCTCATATAGATGCAATGACAATTTGTTTACTTTAGAGGAAACAAACCTTATTGGCATTATGATAGTACAATGTACTCGTATTTGTATTTTTTAACTTTCCCACGTTAACTTTTTTCATAATATAAAAAATATTCATGCTGCAATACCGTAAAGTTTTCATGTGAAACACGTTACTAAAAATAAATGTGCCCACAATGGAAATAACCATTGGTTCCTACTAACCCTTTATCTTTGCTATCCTTGACATACAATGTTGATTTGGTTTAAACAATATTTATTTCCTAACATGATATACATACATTTGATATTACGTAGAAAGCTAAGCTCATTTAGAAACTCAGTATTTTGTTGATTAGACATTGTTTTTTTATTTACCCATGCTTATGTTTGTATTTGCCGACTTTGTATGTTTTAATAGCATAATAACCATGTAAATTAAACATTTTGGTGGTTATATATAGTGTTATCCTCGCCAATAAGCGTGCCTGTGTCGAGGGCATCCCAGTGCACACCTTACATGTTCTAAGTTAGTAGAGGTGCTGAAATCAATATATTTATCTAATTATAATATTATTATTTATGTATTTTGAATTAAATACTGGTAGCACACTTTGTGATAATAAGCACATCAATTAATTTATCAAATAATTAATACATGTACTGTTTTGTTTTGTTTTCAATTATAGCAGTACACACACGGAGTGTGTGGTCAAGATGACAAAAATTGTCTACAATGACTATGGTAATCAAGAATATTAAATGGAATTCCTACATTCAAAAATGTGGTGGACAGGAAAACATTTCTTTACCTTGCCTTGAAAGTATATACATATATTGCTTGACATTCACAAACTAATTGTAATATATACTGGCTAATCAAGAATGGATTATAGACAATTTGAACGTTGTGTCTACGATCCTGAAACGACTTCGTATTTTTCTAAAATCAATTTGCAAATGAATCTAAATAAATTGAGTATCGCTCTTGTCCCTCTGAAATCATATTGTATTGCCTTGTCAATGAATCTTTGGAAATACTATAAACTTCTTGGCACTTTTCGATTACTTGCGATAATGAAATAAGCATTGAACAGATCTAATGGCATTCGCGAGATAGCCTTCTGCAATTGCTATCGTCTAGCAATCTCAGACACAAAAACATTTGTGATATAAGAAACTATTATTTAAATGCAGTTATAATCAAATGGGAACGATGGTCGACGAATACATCGAATGACCCTCGTACTGCTAAAATGTTCCTTTAGAGTTTTTATGTATGTGTTTTCTAATTAAAATTCGAAAAGAACAGAGCACATATCCAATAAATCGAGATCGTTTCCGATGGGTTCCTAAGCTGACTAGGTTTATTCAGTATCCCTATAGAACTGTATTCATGAAACATCTGCAAAAGCCGTCCATTAAAATATAAAAGGGCCTAGGTGATCAGAATAGCAATGCTGTAATCGTGAAACATCAACAAAATCCGTCTATTGCAATACATAAATGCTTAGATGATCAGAATGGTAATGCTGTATGCTTGAAATATATGCAAAACCCGTCTATTGCGATACATAAGTGCCTAGGATAACTTCTGCAACTTATGACTATTGCAACTTTTGAGTGTTTGCGGTATCAATTAAGGAAAACCTTGTTGATATAATTCTGTGAGTCACGTACGAAGCCAAGGTCACGTAGCTACCATTGTAATATCATTCCAGACACTATACTTATTTCCCGTTTACCATATGTTTTGATGACATGCTTCTGTCTGATTTCCGTGACCTCTGTCTGAGATATATAATCGCATGACGTAATCACATGATGTACATGTAATTAATATCGATGAAATATACTGACCCCTGAGACATTGTAGAACATGGTTGTTTTGGGCAGACAGGTCGATAATTTAGTGAAGATATTGAATACTCTGAGACATGACATGTCTGGAAGAAGTTACAGTAAGTACTACGTTTATTTCGGTAAACTATTCAGTTTGCATTTAGACCAAAACAAATTAATGTTGTCATTCGTTTTAGTAATTGCTAAAAATGTGATCGGTAGGTAGGTAAGAAAACTATTTTACATTGACAATTATATAATTGATTTTATATAAATGTACTGGAAATCAAGGATACCAATTAAATGCTTAAGGTATGGGCAAAAATAGCTTATAATATTTTGTGCAAAGTTTCCATGCATTTGAGTTGGGTTTGTTGTATACACTTTGCAATGTCCATGTATGCGATAAAAAAGTACACAACTTTAACATCTTAGTTAAATTAAATATCCTTAATTGCTGGAGAATGATACATTGAGTCAGTTTCAACTACACGTGATGGTAGCGCATTCCGCTTGTCAACAGTTTAGGGGAAGGGAATAAAATATGTTTCGAATCAACTTCAACATGATTGTGGGCCATGTGGCATTTCCCAAAAACAAGGTGTGGATCTGGGCTGCCCATGTGAGACCCATGTGGGGAGTGCAACCGGGGTCCATACGGGACCCATATGGGCGGCTCATATCTTCAGAAATGGGACCCATATGGGCACCCATATGGGCTGCCCATGTGGAAATCATATGGGGACTGCAACCGGGATACATATGGGCAGCCTAGATTCTTCAGAAGTTGGACCCATTTTGGTCCAATATGGGCAGCAAATATTCATATGAGCACTTTCAGCTCAGATCTATTGCAAATCAGAAATTGTATTTTTCACCAAGCACCACCCTATCCTCTGCTTTGCGACCACTCTGTGGACATAGTGTCCTTGCAGGAAGGAGCAGTTGAGCAGCTTCTTGCATGGGCGTAGGAGCGTCTTCAACGCAAAGTAACTGCATTATCTCAAAAATGTCAATACCCATTGTTGGCACATAAATAGAATCATACATAATTGTACTCTTAAACGTCTACAACCTCCTATAACTGTGAGTTTATGGTTCTGTGGTAATTTGGTTTAGTAATTCCCGTGGTAACTGCAAGTATATGGGGGTCCGGAAGCATTCCCCCGGGAAAATTTTCTAAACAATGGATCAATCTGGTGCATTCTAGGCGTTCCGAGATACCTTATTTGATATTAAAAAAGGCCCTAAATACAGGGCATTTAAGTTCTTACATTAAAGTGCTTGCAAAAAAATAAAATTGCTTGATTTTGAGATTGAATCTTAATGTGAAAACGTTTGTTTCAAAGGCTTTATATATTAATGACAACCTCACAAAGTCGTATAGGAGGTTTGGGTGACGTTTAGAGTTCAATTTATGTCACGGGTGTATTGTTTGCAAACAATTGGTGTTGACATATTTTGATACAAGGAAGCTATTTTGCGAGCAAAGCGAGCAAAACAAATTGTAAACGTTTTCTTCAAGAACTGAAGGCAAATTACCTATAACGACATATATTAGGTCGTAAATTACACTTTTTATCTGGATTATTGGGGGGGCAAAAGATATGTTGCCCCCCCCCCCCCAGTCCAGACATTGGGGGGGGGGCTGGCCCCTCCTGCCCCCCCTTCTCCTACGCCCATGTCTTGTTTATTCAAGGCGTTCTATATTATATAGTTATCAGTTAGAAATTTACAAGCTATAATTATATCACATTCACAGGCAACTATGTGGTAGAATTTAGAAAAAAATGCACATAGATCAGTTTACTTTGAACTTATCAAACACTTTAACTTGTACTATACTATTCAAGGGAGGTAATTTATTTTTGGAAAAAGCTCATATGGGTTTGCCCAAGAATAGCCCTCATGGGGCCATATGGGAAAGTCCATATGGGCATGCCCAGAAATAGCCAAGATGGGACACATATGAGTACCAGATGGGAAAGCCCATATGGGCTTGCCCAGAAATAGCCCATAAGGGACGTATATGGTCATGTTTGCTGGGTTGGTTATGACAAGGAGTATCTCAATCATTTCCCTGGCTATGGTCAAGGCGCCTACCACTGAATACGTCTGCTCCCACTATGATAACGTCCCCCGGGTAAGTTGGCAATGCCGTTTTTTGTTCATGTATAGAATCCGCATTTGGGTTTGGCAAATACCTAAGATGATCTAAAATGTTGGATTTGATGTAAACAAGGCCGCAGATTCCTAAACGTTTGAGGACACTGCATCACGGGCAAATTACTTGTAGATAAAGTGCTGAAATAAATCAGGGATATAAATATAGGTTCTTTGATATATAAACCTGTATTAAAGTTTGTTAATTTTCGCTTGAAACTTTCCGCATCATTAAAAAAATTTGCGTCTTTGAGTGTATTGTTGATCTTTGAGGCAATTTAAAGAAAAATGGCTGCCATTTTCGGATATTTTTAAACAGCTTTAGTTTTTCTCAATTTACTTTATAATGGCTGAAGGAAATGATCGTTTAGACGAAGATCTGATAACAGAAGTAAAACACTTTCTTTGGGGAAATGATTTAAAGGAGGAGGTGTTTGCTAGATGGACACAAGGTGGGAAAATTTAGAAGTGAATTGAAGTTCGGATATATTTTTTTCGGACAGATTTTATTATTACAGCTATTTCGTATGTTTTGTCATTTCACCATATGACAGTTATTTATAGGTGTTGCCATTATATAAAGTTTTTTAGTAAAGTCCTTAAATCATTTTAACTCGGGACACAGCCTCACTGTCATAGGTTCGAACCTGGGGATTTTCAAAAGACTGGAACTCAGAAGGGATCCGGTCAAGAAGATCCAAGAGATGGCTAAATCTGGTGAAAATGCCAACAGTCTGTGGAACACCTTCTGCTCATCACTCAAAGCCTCTACTGAACAACACATACCCCATAAGACTGCCAAAAACAAGAACAGCTTCCCATGGATTTCTGCTGAAATAAAAAAGCTTATTAAGAAAAGAGATCGCCTTTACAAAAAGATGAAAAAGTCAAACGACCAAAATCACAAAAAGGACTTCAAAGAACTAAAACGTATGGTACAGAAGAAACTTAGACAAGCCTACTGGAACTACATCGACGATATCATCCAACCAGAATCCGACGAAAACTCCAACAGAGACACTAATAAACGCTTTTGGACCTATATCAAGCATAAAAAGAAGGATAACTCCAGCATCCCAGGTCTACGTGAAAATGGCCAACTTTTCACTGAAGCGAAACAGAAAGCAGACATACTCAATCGCCAATTCCAATCAGTATTTACTAAGAACTCATCCATCTCAGAAGAAACATTCAACCAAGACTTTGTAACATCAGAAAACCATCCAATTGCTGACGACATCACTTTCAGTGTTAAAGGCATCGAAAAATTACTAACGTCTCTGGACCCTCATAAAGCACCAGGACCAGATAAGATCAGCCCAAAAGTCCTCAAAGTACTAGGAACTGAGATTGCTCCAATCCTGACTTCACTGTTCCAGGTATCCTACGACACAGGTATCGTTCCAGACGACTGGAGACATGCAACAGTCTCACCTGTCTACAAGAAAGGAAGCAAATACAACCCCGAAAACTATCGCCCAATATCCTTGACTTGTATATGTTGTAAACTGATGGAACACATCATCACCAGCCATATCATGACCCACGGAGAAAATAACAACATCTTCTACTCACTTCAACATGGCTTCAGAAAGAAAAGATCCTGCGAATCACAACTACTAGAATTTATCGATGACCTATCTCAAAACTTAGAAAATGGAAAGCAAACTGACATCATAATAATGGATTTCTCAAAGGCATTTGACAAAGTCTCCCATAATCTCCTTACACGCAAACTTCACCACTACGGCATCAGGGGCAAGACAAATGGCTGGATAAAATCATTCCTCAGCAACAGAACACAGAGTGTTGTTCTAGAAGGAACCTGCTCAGAAACAGCAAGCGTAGAATCGGGAGTGCCACAGGGTTCCGTGCTTGGACCAAGTCTGTTCTTATATTACATCAACGATATGCCAGAAAACATCAAATCTAAAATTAGACTCTTCGCCGACGACACAATCATGTACCTTGCAATAGTAAACGACGCAGACTACAAGAGCCTCCAAAACGACCTCAGTAATCTCCAAGAATGGGAAACTCGCTGGAAAATGGCCTTCCATCCACAAAAATGCCAAGTACTATCTGTAACCAAAAAGAAATCTACCATCATTCACGACTACAAACTCCATGGACACACTTTAGAACACGTAAAATCTGCCAAATACCTGGGATGTACAATCAACGACAATATGGAATGGGGGGAACACATTAACAACATCACCAACAAAGCTAACCAGAAACTGAAATTCCTTCGCAGAAACCTAAATGTTGCCTCCACTACAGCCAAAGAAACAGCTTATAAGGCCATCATTAGACCATCCATAGAATATGCAAGCTCAGTATGGGATCCGTACAAGAAAGGTCAAATAAACAAGCTTGAGATGATACAAAGAAGATCAGCTCGCTTTGTCAGAAACAACTATCACAACCGCTCAAGTGTAACAGACATGATAGCTAAGCTCAACTGGAGATCCCTTGAAGACCGTCGTAAAGAAACCCGCCTCACCATGCTCTACAAGATCTACAATGAACAAATTTACTTCACCAACTCATCATCATACTTCATTCCGGTTACCAGAAACTCTAGACAAACAGATCCTGAAACATCATTCCAACTAACACAGTGTCGAACTCAGTACAGACTTAACTCCTTCTTCCCAAGAACGATCAGGGACTGGAACAAGTTACCTCCAGACATCCAGTCAGTCGGGTCAGTCAATGCCCTCAAGGAACGACTGGCCCAACACTGTTTCTAATCTCCTAAATAGCCTTGTTTTTAACCTATTTTTAAAATCTTTTTCTTATTTCATACTTTTACCTATATTTCTATACTAGTTCTTTTCCTTTTGCGCAAACACTGGCAAAATCCTCAACCTGTTGATGGTGGCCGGAAAGTGGAAGAAGAAGAAGAAGTCAAAACGTTACCCCAACAAAAACGTAACCCCAAATAACAGTCAAAACGTAACCCCAATGCGGTCAAAACGTAATCCCTGTATAAGTCAAAATGTAACACTTAATGTAAAAATGTAACCCTTCAAGTATAATATGAATGTGATATATGTAGTGAGGAATTGCAGAATATAGGTCGTAAAGCATGAGTTTTGGAAGTATTTTTTACTAAATTTGTGGTTCTTAGCTGCTAGGATTTGTTGTCTGTCATGTTATAATTGATGTGTGAACAAACAAATAAGAGCAATTAGATCTACATGCATGTACACTTGTGAAATAGAAATTTTATATACTTCGTGTGTGCATAATTATGCAATTTATAGAAAATATAGAATATAACTACCACACAAAAATTGTTTTTCTGATTCATTTATATTCAACATCATATAACAATACATTTTTATTACAATCATTTACATTATGATAGCTATTTAACATAATATTATATGTTAAAGCAAAAAAGTCTGGACCTCGTTGGTTAAAGCATGACATAAATACGAATATGTTATCATGATAACTTTCCGGCATCTATTGTCCATAAAATGATCTATTCACGATTAGAAATACATAGTATAGTAAGAGCACATTTTTCAATATATACAAGATTGCATTGTATACCATGTAATAAAGACAAGCAATATATAATTTGAACACATAACAAATGAATACGATTGATGAATACAACTAATTAACTAACAATATTTTTTCTTGACTTTTGATTAACCCAGTAATAGCACATTATATATCATCTATATACACAATCGGACAATTTATATTTAGTATTGTTTTACTTCATAATTAATTTAAATATTAAGAAGCGTGCTCAATTAGGTTGGTATGTTGGTAATTGCTCCATTATTTTTGTTTGAACATTTGTTATTTGCTTTAATCATTGTTTGTTTACACAGTTTTTGCATACCAAATAAACACATCATTTAACTAGTATTCAATTTATTTTCATATATGCAATAAACATCATAATTTTATCCGATTTAATTCACATTTATTACGACTTATCTTCATTAATAACTAACTAAATACACTAAAACTGTTCATCAAAATAATTATTATAAGGGTTACATTTTGACTTATACAGGGATTACGTTTTGACCGCACTGGGGTTACGTTTCGACTATTGTTTAGGGTTACGTTTTTGATGGGGTTACGTTTTGACTGTAACCCACTCAGAAGAATCTTCTTCTTCGTTATAAGGCAGGTGTCCTACCGTACTGAATGAAGCTCAGCGAATGTAATGACATATGCGTAAAAATAAGAGAAACAACTGACTAAGGTTCACTCCTAAAAACTGTTAAATCTGTGTTCAGCGTTTTTTTTCCCTTCTTAAGTTCTTTGGACGGTACCGGTAAACGGCCCGTTCCCAATCGGGACCGGACCCGTTCCCAAATCGCCAATGGCTCATTCCAAAATCAGAAACAGGGTTTTCCCAATGGTTTAATATCCAATGTCGGCAATTGTAAGGTACGTGTAGAACGGAATTTATCTGTTTCCGGAAGTTTACTTTAAAAAATATTCACAATTCGTTTGCGCGTGCGTAACAAGTGCCCGCATGCACACAACCCAATCACTGGTTTTCCTACGTCTATTTTTAGATACGTATTTATAACGATAACTTCGATTGGTTCAGTGCCTCCACACGGTTTAATCAAGGTTAAACGAACGCATGTTGCATGTAAGCAAACGTGATAATTAAGGTCCGATAAAAAACCGTGCCGCTTGCCGCGAGGTTTTGTCTTGTTTGATCGTAATAAGTTGAATAATAAACTTTTTTTCGTCGATATTAATTGAATCCCACTTGAATTTAGTAATAAGAACAAGTTTTTTTTACACTTTTCGAGATTACGCATTCAGCCTCAACCATTTTCGATCCAGATGTAAAAAACGTAGCCAACTAGTTTGGACACTTTTAACTAATGTCACTCCTAATGTTTTGTTGCACCCCCTGTTTTGCTAGACAGGGCGTTGAAAGACCCATGCCAGACTTGGCCAGGAGACACACAATGCATTGATGAGGTTGTGTTGTCTTAGGTCCAGGACATTGTCTGACCAGCAGAGGACATAATTGACATCTTAAAAAACACTTAAGGGTGTAGCATATCTTGTTTAAGCACATTTATGCTGTATTAAATAGTACCAGTTCATATAATTGTAAGATTTTTAGTTTTTCCCAATTTGACAAATTTCGCAATGCGAAAATTCCCAATTTGAAGGATTTCGCGACTCGAAAATTCCCAATTTTAAGGATTTCGCGACACAAAAATTCCCAATTCCAAGGGGTACAGGACCTGTTTTGAAAATGGTGAAAAAAATTGCTGATGTTCATGCCATCTGTCTCAGGCTCTGTGTAGGGACACTAGTAGTAGGGTGTTGAAGTTGAAACTCCCAAGGGTGTCTGCATGATCACAGTGATATCTGCCGCCAGCACGAACCCAAATTTGTCTTAATAGACCTAACCAGTAATTTAAAAAAGTGTCTTATAAAGGAAACACATCATGCGGAACAAAGTTCAACCAACTGAAAGAATTTGAAGTAACCATCAGGTTACAATTATCTTTGTTGTTGCTTACTTGGTATATATATATATAGGTAAACTCGTTGGCATGTATTCTATAATATTGTATTATATTTGCAGGTTTTGTGTTCAGTGAGCAGGAAGCCACAGCCCTGGTACAGTATGAAGGTGGACCATGTGCTGTTATTGTTCCTGTTCAGGGATTTATCCTGAAAAATGCTCTCTTCTGTGATAATCCTAAGGAAGATCTGTCACAAACTACAGGTAGGCTTCTTCGGGGCTTTCATTTGACTCTTGAACTGCATTTTGACTCTTGAATTTGACAAAAGTGTCTATTTGCCTCTTGAAAATTTAAGCTCAAGGGTTAAATTTACTATACCTATAATACAAAGTTTCTTGCAAAATTTTGATGACTCTTGAAAATTGAGAGTCAGGAGTCATTTTGACTCTTCATTTTTGGAGCCTAGTGAAAGCCCTGTACTTGATAACTGTCTGATTTTAGACAGGGTCCTTTGCTCAGGACTCGTATTTGTTTACCAATCTCTGGAAAGTGCTGCCTTAACAAATGCCACGTATAAAATAATTGTTCCTTTAAAAATTATATTTTGATTTATATATTAGTTATGAAAGTTTATAGATATGGTGTAGGTTACTGTTTTATCAAAGCTAAATGCTATGTATTATAAGTTTTCCCTAAATATTAATTTTGCACAAATGCATTTTACTAAGATATATTTCTGTGGTAAGTTTTTCTAAAACTTATGCAAACAGAGACCACCCGTAAACAGCAATATGAACATGTTTTATAATTTAACTCAATGTTTTTCAGCTGAGGAAGGAACTGAACTGCTTCAAAGAGCATTATGTGACATTCTTATCTATGTATCGTCTGGTGACTTTACACTCCTCAGTCTTGAAGAGTCAACTGATAGTAACAACCAATCAGAAAACAGCAATGAAAGTGAGGCCGGGGAGAGTTCCTGTAAGAAGTCTAGAATGGACCAAGAACTCTTTCATTCCAAATTACGGTAAGAATTAAGAGAAAACTATTCCTGTACAAAATTTTGAGTCAAACAATTATGACCATATCAATATTTCATGACAGATGAGTTATGGACTAAGTTGACTGGACTTTTTTATTGCTTTGTGTGTTGTTATATAATATGACATTTTTCTTAAAAATTGTAATGCATTTCATGTTTTTGTATTTTGCCTTACCTTCAGGTCTGTATTTGACAATGAAATGCTGCCATAATGGCAATTGAATGTGTTACAATTTCAAGTTTTTTGTTCCATGCCTGACTATATCAATAGCCATGGTAAGTTCTCTGTATTTGTGACCGGGCAATCCTATACCAAGTTATAATCCATATTACTTTATTTATGTTAGGTGCACAAAGTGTTCAGATGTGGAAACATTGAGACAGAAGATGAAATCAAACATATCAGGTTTTATGGGAACATCAGGAGTCTTGTTATATCTCTACTCAATTATTATTACAAAGGTAAACAGTATTTTATATTATGCATATATTTTTTCATTTTCCTTAACTCTAATTATGTACAACGATTGGCTAATTGGAGATGCATATGAATTTAAATTGAGTTCTTTGTTTTGACTCACTGTATCTTAAATAGTACATGCAATGTTGTTCTAGTGATCAAAGTTGTTGAGTTTATGTTTAAAGGTGTGTTTGGAATCAATTGACATTACACCAGTTGTCAATTGTTATGGTAAATTATAATCACATGGTCCTCACTCCTGGATTTGCTTGAAAACTTTCGCCAAGCACCTTTGTCAAACAATCAGACGGAATGCTCTCTGCTCTGGTGAAGTGTCAATTGTGATGCAAGTATTATTTCCTATCTATGCCCCCCTCTATATTAGAGGGACATACTTATTAGTTCTGTGCTGGGTGAATGTCACAATGCTTGTTAATACCTGTCCTCTTAACCATATATCAGATTTTAATAAAACATCACGCAAGTACTTAGTACATTCGTAACTAGTCTAGTTGTTTATATTATCACAAATGTTAGGTCAGATGATGTTTGTTTGAGTTGAGTTATGGCCCTTTGTGTGAGACTGTTGCATTTTTGTGGCAAAAATATTATAAATGTTTTAGATTTAATTGGTTCCACTATCTCTACAGGGCTTAGAACAAATAAAGAATGAAGTAGAAGATCCTGGGGAACCATTGATAGATGGTATATTTGGGCATGGAAGGTAATAATGCTGTGCTATTAAACTTTAAGGTCAATTTACATTCAACACATGTCTGGAAAATATCTCTGTTCTTAGTGTCAAATGAAATTTCTTCAATGTGAAATCCAATAATTTATGACCCAAAAAATGCCATTTTGTCCCTCTGTACTTTAATGATTGTACATCGCTTTGCAAGACAAACTTCTTCAACTTATCTGAATATTTTTAACCAGATTTTTGGAACGGTTATTCCTTTGGATAGTTCGGCAGACAGATGGGTAGGTAGGTCCTTTGGATAACTTTAGTTAGGAATGAGATGTCATGGTGGAACTAGCTGTGTAGGTAGGTTATTTGAAAAGGCTGCTTAGGATTGAAATTTGGGCTGGTGGGGTCAAGGTCACTATTACTAAGAATAGAAATAACATTAGTTTGCAATGTAGTATCATTATGAAACTTGCTACATAAAATCTGGTTTTCATAGAATGTCCATGTCTTGTCTTTACTTTCAGTCAAAGTTTGATCAACTTATTACTAACTAGTAAAGCAGTCACCAATGTTTGGGACAACCATAAAGATATATCTGGTCTCAGTAAGTTATTATATACATTCTCTGTGTGGCTGATTGAGCCTTTGTTGATGAATTAAATACAATACTGTTAATGTGTGACATGAGGAGTGATCTATATATTCTAGAACTTTCCATTTAACACATTTGTTTTGTCTGCAAGGCTTCACCTTGGTCGCAATAAACAATGTTAAGAACAGTCAACTATTGTCGTGACGGCCTCGTCTGCACGAAGTGTGCTTGCGTGTGCATTGGTTAAGTTTATTGTTGAGTAATTTTCTCAAAGACTATTGAAAGTATCCACAAAGAGAAGTGCATGCTGGCAAGGCAGTTACCCCTGTGACCTATATTTATTGAGTTATCTGCCCTTGTTACTATCAAAAATGAGAAAGTCAAGTTTCCACCAGTTGTAGGCCACGAGCATTTTTCTACACACAAGTGCATGTAAAACAAAGTTATCAACATAGCATATTAAGTTTATTTCAATAAAATGATTAAATCAATCTACCATATCTTTCATTTGTGCTTGTATTGTTACAGAGTTACATGGTGTTAAAAAACGGGCACATATAGGGTTCTTATCATTTATGGAGCATCTTCGATACTGTGAGGTTAGTCTTCGTTTATTCTTTTCATGGTTTTTATGTTATGAAAACATGGCATTATAAGTTGATTGTATTTATATGGTGTGTACTTGTTTGATTATGCTATACAGTCATTTACTTTTAATCAAAATTACTAAAGGAAACTGTTACAGTTCCTTTGTCTTTGTGATGTATATTTACCGAAAGTAGTGTTTAAAAAGACTATACAAAAATTACGCCCCTATATATGATAACTGACTGCTGTATCCCACCTTAAATGTTATGTCCAACTTAAACATTGTGTCTGACCATAAATATTTTCCCTTTTAACAAATGCCTAGATATAATAAGTTCTAATAATAAATATAATAAATTCTATTAACAATTTTTATGTTCTGTTATTGTTGTTATTTATTGTTGTTATTTCACTGTTGCTAGTTCACTGTAGTTATTTATTGTTGTTATTTTACAGGTTGGATGGAATTTGAAGAATCCCGATTATCCAATATGGGTTATAGGAAGTGAAACACATTTAACTGTGTTATTTTCTAGGGTAAGATTTCACTGTTTTATAGTACGAGTTTACCCTACTCCTGAATTCTATTACATGTATAAAATTAACTTTATGACTTGATTAATAATAATAATAAATTTACTTTATTTAATGAGGAAACACAGTTGGACAAGCCCAGTCCCTGTGAACCGCTATAGCCTATATAAGAATGCAATAGCATGTCTCAATGGCCTAGTGTTAGTGCGTTTGCTTCAAGTATTCAGTCTAACTGTCTTGGGTTCAATCCCATGCCTTGAATACCAAGGTTGTTACACATGGTACTGGAATATCTTCATGGCATAGTCAGTTCCAGGTACAGACTGGTTCCCCTAGTGTCCGAATGTGACAAGGGAGTCTTCATATGACTGAACATTCAAAAATGAAATTGAGTTTTATAAGCCATAAACAGTGACTTACTGAAAACAACACTTAAGATAAAAATTTAATCTATGTTCGGGAGTATTTACTATCTTTCTAGTTAACTAAATAACTGCATAACACTGCAAATGACTTTTGACAATCTATATGATTTATCTTAAACCTTATTATTTTATATTTTCATGTTTTCAGAATACAAATTTACTAATTAATGAAACATTAGAATCAAACGCAAGAAGAATATTTCAAAGATTTGATCCTGAAGGTTGGTAATTTAGTTTTCATTTAGGATATAGAGAAAAAAAATTCTGTGTGTAACTGCAGTAACACAATTTGATACAAATTGACATTTAGAGGCCAGCTATTTTAGCTTTTTGTTGTGGTCAGTTTCGAGTATTGTTATTAAAAACTACTACTGATATACGGTATGTAATGACTGGTTTTTGTTTGTATTATACAGGTAATGGATTTATAGATACTACACTACTAGCTGATGTGATGGCAGCATTAGATCTTGTCTCCGATAAAGAATAGTAAGTAGTTTGTGCAGGGTATGTAATAAAGTGAAGGAGTGCAATTATTCATAGTTTGCACCTATAGACTATAGTAGGATACAAATTTCAATTGCACCTTCCTAAAAAGGCAAAATACAAACAAATTACACCACTTGGTTATAGCAACAACCCCACGAAAGGTTGCATAAATAACCAGTATCAATGTGCCTATTGTGTTATGGTATTTTGAAATTTTATATCCTGCAATGATCATCTGCTGGCTAAATTAAACCCAGCTCTCTTGTGTGGTAGTGATAACCCTTACTACTGAGTTAGCTAGCTGCTGCTGTATTATATTAAACCCTCTAACTAGTTTTATCAGTTTTGATTATGTTTATTTCTGTCCATGATATTATTTTCTAACTTTCACCTTTATAGGATATACCACATTAGATAATCAGACTTTATTAGATGTTATTTCAGTATTATATCTTACCTTTTGGTGTCCACCCCTATCTTCATATAAACAAATGACGTTTGAAAAAAAATCACCCCTCAAATGATACATGTATCTCATTTCTTACAGTGTTGACATCATGGCTGCCAAGTTGGACTCAGAAAATCTCGGCATTATAACACAGAGCAGTTTCTTTGATGAGTTTTTTGCTGGGGAGACAACTCCGGAGATACCAAAGTCTTTCACACTATATCACTATAATGGTTTACCTAGGTCTTGCCATGATAAAAAGGTAGAAGAATTTTCTCAGATTTATGTTTTTTGTTATCAATTTATTCACTTGATAAGTTACCAAAGTATTTCTGTCACCTGCTGATACTTGAACAAACCAGCCCTTAACTGCCTTTATGCCACATGCTTAGCATTAAACAAGAAGCTTTACTTGTGCAATGTTTCCTGATTAAGGTGAGCTTTTATATTTCACCCCTTGTCCGTCATCATCTACAAGTTGTTTTGACAATTTCACATGGAAAGGAGATTTACATAGTCATTAATTGCAGAAGAAAATTACATGATCGAAATTGGTCACAGT
This sequence comes from Spisula subtruncata, assembly GCA_963678985.1. Classification (NCBI taxonomy): domain Eukaryota; kingdom Metazoa; phylum Mollusca; class Bivalvia; order Venerida; family Mactridae; genus Spisula; species Spisula subtruncata. The sequence continues at coordinate 5,208,494 of OY787675.1, read as the reverse complement.
CATGCACTTTTAGATTTTCGTCCACATATGAAAAAGTTGCTGGTTCTATGTGCAAGGGTATGTTAATTCTTGTTAGGATGCAGTCAAGGATAATTGCATTTGTGAATCGGTCACCTTATATAAATCATACCTGCCAAACTAGTTAAATCCAAACTAGGAGTGATAAAGCTAAACATGTCACAAGATGCACTTAGATGTGATTTAAAAAGGGATTAAGATGCATAAACTAGGAATGTATTAAGTTTAGTGGTTATGAATATATGGCAGAAGATCTTAAAATGAATCAAATATAAATCTGTTCTAAGTTAGGTGAACTTGGAAAACCAGAAATTAACAACAAAAATAGGTGTTACTCAACTTTAATAGGAGTACTTAGCAGGTATGTATCAATTAAAAAAATGTTGAGGTTAAAACCCAACTACATAAACATATTACATATATTCTAGGTGAGTTATCATGAAGCACAGGCCGTACTACAAGAGGAGATAGAAGTACAAATACTCACTGATGTCACACCAATGAAGATGGTATTACTGACAAAATGGCCGACAATTGAGATCAAATGGAAGGACAATATTATTCCATCATTAAATTGACTGAACAATCAAACACTGTTACAATATTGAATCCTGGCCCCAATCTCCAGAAGCATCTCAAATGAAAATCTCATCTCAAATTGAGATTTTTCTCTAATCAGAGTAGGAATTTGGGACAAATCTGTAGTTTCAGCTCTTCCAATATTATTGTAATTAACTAAGAATAGTGATGTCTTTTTGTGGTGCTAGTTTTGAGCTTATCCTACCAAGGAAAATATGTAGATGACACTTGGCAAAAATTGAGATGAAATTTAGCTCAGATTAAGATGTTCAGGGAGTTGAGGCCCCAGTTTGAGATTGGTGATAATTATGCTAATCATGTGAGGGAGACACATTGATTCTCAGTCTGTGCTAGGCATCAGTCTGCCTGGGATAATTTGATAGATGTCACAATGTTGGTCCACACTTGAACTCCATATTCCATGCAACTTCATTTTAATGTTTAGTATCAAATCTAGTTGTGCATAATGCCAGGAATTTCAGGTCGGATGGTTTTTGCTAGAGTTACCACTCTTTGAGTTCCTTCACCAGCCAGTATTAATCACAACAATCAGTGGTATTCTATTGCAAAATCACAAGCAGATTCTGGTGTTTCAATATCATGTGTGTCAGGTAAATAGATCACTTCTGTTTGTTAGATGATCAGAAATAAATTGATTTTTCGATGATATAATTTGAAATCTAATCTTGTTCTATAAAAAATGAAGTCTGGATGGACCCTAACTTTTGGTTACATTGGCGTTGAATCTGGTTTATTACTGAATCAGTTTTGTTTTCATTTTATACAATGGGTCTCTTTGACTGTTCATTATCATTAAAATGTATGGAATAATGTCTGTTACAAATTAATTTGATCATTTTACGTCCTATTTGTTGCATATTAGTCCTGATCTGTATATAGCAGCTGTCCTGTGTATTTATTCGTTGGAAGCATCACAATTATGTGTGATGCTTTACCATACATTTTTGTACTAGTATTGGGTATGTGTAAAGGACCAATAATGCACAACTTGCCTGTAGAAATTGAGAAATTTTATAATTTCAATGAAGTATCGAGATTTACCAGAGAGATTTGGTATAAATGCGATGGCAGTCTTTTAATTATCAAACAATGTTTTTATGTCCCGGCATCTACTGATGCAGAGGTAACAATGCACCTGTCCATCTGTTAGTCCATTACAAAATGTTGAAACTCGGTTATTTATTTAAGTGCATCAAAGAATTTGTTTCATACTTGTTGACCATCACAAACACAACATATTGTTAATGGCATGTAACGCTATCAAACGTTTCAACAGAATTATGGCCCCAAAATGACTAAGCTATTTCTTATCGACAAGGCTATCACCGTGGCATATGTGTTTACTGAACGCAGTCTTATTTTCACACATATTTTACAATTTAAAGAAATCAAGTTAAACTGAAGTTCTTCTTAACCAAAAGTTTGTAGAATGTGGTGATACATGAAAATCAAAGTTTTCTACTTGTGCCATTGTTTGTTTTGTCATCATTAAATGAAATAAAATTGGATTTTATATCATAATTATTTTTAGAATATTTGCTGTGTAATAACCATGTAATACTTAATGGTCAGTTTTATGTTAACAAGCTATTCACAGTTCTTAATGTGTCAAGAAATTACTAGAGATTTTTGGTAGTATTCGACATATTGATAACAGTAGTAATATAGCAAAATGTTGATGCCTTAAATAGTTTTGACAAAAACACCCTAGAATTCTCAAACTGGTTTTTTGGTTCTGCTACTAGTACCAGTTAAAACTTTATCCGAGTCCAAGGACAGTTTAAGGCCTCAAAGTTCTACTGTATATCCTTGTTTAACTGACATATGTACTGTTCTGTTACTTTATCTTAATATCAAGTTATTCAAATATTGTAAAGTCTTTGTGCTATTTTTTGTGCAATTTCAGGGGCCATAATCCTCATGTGTGTTTAATTTTTAACGTCTACATGTACTTTGTATTTGTACATGTTTTTTCTTTCATTGTCTTAGAAGAATTAGATTGTAGGCATAAAAAACAACCCCGAGTAAACAAAAAATAACTGTCTGAAAACTCCTTTACTACAGATAAAAAAGCTTTTTCTACTTTAGTTTGATCAAAATGACCTCTTCAGATATTAATGTAAATGTATGTTCATGATATGCGCATTGTGATTCAAATATTATATATGCATACCTGTCAAGTACTCCTATTAAAGTGGAGTTACTCCTATTTGCATTGTTAATTACTGGTTTTCCAAGGTCACATAACTGTGAACAAAGGTTCATTTGATTCATTTTATGGTTCCATATTTATAACCACTAGAATTGATAAATTCCTTTTTATGCACCTAAATCCCTTTTAAATCACATTTAAATGCATCTTGTGGCATGTTTTGCTTTATCACTCCTATTTTGGATTTAACTAGCTTGGCAGGTATGAATATGAATGGGTCTTATTAGATCGTTAGTATCACTAAGGGTCTTATTCTTCTAAGGCCATGTTTTGTTTTTTTATGGCAAAATTTGAGAGATTTTGTTGCCATATTTTGTGAGTCGTTAAAGATTATTTCTGTGTTGTAAGGTTGTCTTTCTATTTATCAAAGCATTTATGAATGTTGTAGTGCATTGAAAACTAATTATGCCTCGGTCCAACTGAGACTTTTTGCATCGACGATGTACCCCTGATTTAATAAATGGGCATCTGAAGGCATTGGGAAGAGGTCCTCGTGGTCTAGGAGAAGCAGGAGAAGACTCGGGGTAGTCATTAGAAAATTTGTGATATGCCTGTTCCAATGTCTCCCATGGCATTAATGTTCAATGTTATGAATGCTTGCCATTATAATAAAGGCAGAAGAAGAAGACTCCTGAAGCTTATGCATTTTAATCAGTAGTACATCGTCGAGGCAAAAAATGTTCAGTGGGACCGAGGCATTAATGGTAAAATAAATACAGCTTTATCTTCCTTTAAGACAACCAGTGCCATTCTGCATTGTAAATAAATTAGACATAGATGTAGATATACAGTGCAGCAATACCTTGTGACTTTGGACTACAAACCCATAAGAAATTCGCTCCATTTTGAAAAAATACTTACAACTTGTGTTTGTAGTTCAAAGTCACGACGTGGCATTGCTACACTCACTGACTCAGATAGGTGATGACTCAGTGTTAGTTCGGACAATTTAACCTTGTCCTCTAACCTTCTTTTAGGATAATTTAACATGTATGAAGGCAGGGGACCAGGTTAGTTTATTCAGACTTTCCATGTATGTTCTGGTTGCAATCACAAGGACCAAATGTAATGTATTTAAGCCATTTGTTGTGCATCCCCCCCCCCTCACTTATTTATTCATAACGCAAATCCGACTAAGAGCTTTAATAAGTAGTTGACCGTAAAGGATGGAATTTTTGCTGGGTCAATTTTACCAGAGTTGCAGCCCTTTGTAATTTTTCCTTTGTACCCAATGGGGGCACATGTTTCCCATAGATACATTTCTAGTAGCTGATAATCACCGAAATAATGTTAAAATCCCATGTAACACTGATTTCAAACACAGTTAACCATTAAGTTATTTCTCTATACAAATGTACATGTATCTGTAGTATAATGTAAAATATTTTTAACATCTGAGATACAGGGTATTCTTGTTTCTATGGCTTTGTGATGTGACTGTTTATTCTTGGCGTTGAAATTTGTGGTGCATTAAAGCCATTTTATAACAACTTCTCCAGAGCAGCCATGTACATATATTCAAACACTATTATTTAACTGTCTGTGAATTTAGGATTTGAAACTTTTTGTCCGAATCACCAAAGACCTAAATTACACAGATTGGAAACTTGTACCAACTCTCACGATATCTCGCAGCAGGTCTCTGAAATCTCGCGAAATCTCGTCCAATTTTAATACCTTATATCTCCAGTTCCAATATACTTACGAAAATAATTTTAAGTCTATGCAATAGATTGATTATTCAGCTTTCAAATGATACCTCATTAATTGAAATAGGTCAAGGAATAAAACAATAGACATCGAAGAGCCAGACCTACTCTCATTTTCATCAAAGTAATGTAAATTCCAAGTTTATCAGAAAATACTTGATATGCCTCATTCAAATCCTAATTTTCTGTTTTTTATGAAAGGTAGCAAAAATGAGTTACTTCATGTAGAAAAAGAAACTTAGCTCTTCAACATGATACATTGCCCATTAAAATTGGATGACTAAAAAAAGTTTTATGCACAATAACTGAATCTGCTGCCTGTTACTTTGCGTTTTCTCTAAATTTTCATTGGAGTGTCCAATCTGTGTAATTTAGGTCTTTGGAATCACCAAAAGTGAAGTTTTCCTTTAATTCTTTGTACATAATTAGTGCAGAATTTCTTTCCATGATTCATTTATTACATGTCCTTGACTATTGGACAGTCACAAGTGCTTAAATCGCAGACTCTTATTTAATCCAAAACATGAAACAAATTCCACCCAAATTTACAGGAACGCTGCTGTGGAGAAGTTGTCAGGCATTGCCTGTGTATACAATGTTTATGTGGTAAATAATCTTATTTTGTCTATCCAGTTGTGAAATATTGTTCTATGTACATGTATGTCAAAATGTTATTTTATGGTTGAAAATATACATTTTTCTTAGACAATTTGTGTCTTGTATTTATATAACCTGCACAATAGAAGTTTTCTTCAAACTTTCACACATGATTGACCTTAAACTATAGATTTGCATGAAGGAAGGAATTAGCCCTGAGATTATATTTGCCAGAATTATTACCCTTTGCTGGCAGAGGGTATATTAGTCTGTCGAATTGGAACAGCAAGTAGAAATTTCAACTCAAATTGTGATTTTGCTAAAATCACAGTCGCATTGGGTCCAGCATCACATTGAAATTAAGATACATGTCCATATTTAATTGAAATTTTGCTCAGATTAAGATTCTTAGGAAGATCGGGGCCTGGTTCGGACTAACATTAATAGTGTAAGAGTATAATGGTTGAGAGAGTGTGTAAGCAGGGAGTGTGAGGAATGCATTCGCCATGTTAACAAGAATCCCGAGACCTAGCCCCACTGAAGCTGGACATTTTCCCAACACTGACATTGCACCATACACATTATAACCGTAACATAAGGATTACAACAGTGCCGAGTGTTTTGTAACAGACAGATGAATGATTGAAATAGAATACGGTTCTCTCAGACTTTGGAGTACTTAAATGGTTCAAAAGAAGCAAATGTATGTCTTTTACTCTTATGATCTTTGCTTCCAGAAGAGTTTTTTATTAATACAAGAAGATAGACACCTAATTTATCAAAGTATCATACTAACTGAGCAAATACACCAATTGCATTAATATAACCAGGTGCAACACCCAAATGATATATACTGTGAAAGGTTGAATTGACAATACGTATCTGTGTCTCTATTAATCTAGGGTCCCTGGCCTGGGTTGATAACTTTCACTTTATAAATTGTACGTGGGCTAATTTTCCATTTGTTTACTTCGTGTTATGGCATTTGTATATTTACGAGGACTATCCTTTTACCGGTCATAACATGTGCGTATGTCCAAGGATTACATTTCAATTGCCTTTGTCATGGTCTTACATATGGTGTCTGCCCCGGGGACTTCTTTTTCTTTTATTTACAAATGGTAACAACATTTGTGTTTTATGATGGCTACTCTTTCATTTGCTTGCATGTATGGGGACCATATTTCATTTGCAATTGTTATAACATTCGTGTTTTGTGAGGACTACCCTTTCTTTTGCTTACAGATATGGGTGGTTACTTTTATTTGTTTACAAATGGCTACAACATATGTGTTTTACAATGGCTTCTCTTTCCGTTGCTTGTGTCTATGGGGACTACTTTTTCATCTGTTTGCAATTGTTATAACATTGGTGTTTGTGAGGACTTTCCTTTCAGTTTTTGTATGTTTTATATGGGGACTGCATGCATTGTCATTAGTTTGTTATGGTTTTAAAATTCGTGTTATTCAGGATTTCCATTTAATTGCTTGCAAATACGGGGACTTTAGTTTCATTTGTTTAAAAATGCTTATAAAATTCGTGTTTTGTGTGGACTACACTTTTATTTGCATGTGTGTATGGGGACTACATTTTCATTTGTTTGCAATGATTATAAAATTCGTGTTTTGTGAGGACTACCATTTCATTTGCTTTCGTGTACAAGGACTTCTTTTTATTTATTTGTGTTGGTTTCTGTGCATGTTTGATTGGTCATAATAAAGACTTATTTGTTGATTTGTTTGCGTTGGGTTTGTTACTTTTCAACTTGCTTGCCTTTGCTTATACAATCCTTGTATGGGGATATGACTTCCTGTCAGCGTTGGTTGGTGTCATGTTACAATTATAAATATGGTATATGTTTCCTTCGCATCTGCTGAGATGGTTACAAGTTCCTTAAGCTAAAGCTGTAAATTTTCTTTATTTGTGACGAACTATTAATAGTTTTGACCTACCGTCAATGATGTCGATTACCAATCCTTTTAGTAGATTTCCAGTATATTCCAAGTTCGTGAATTTCCGGCTAAGCAACATCATAATCATTCGTAGAATTCACCAAGAACATTGTGAGAAAGATTCGGAAGGCCTCGGTATATTATAACAACCTGGGACCTCGGAAACTTACAAACAACTGTTGGGTTAAATTATGCGTCTGTATAACATGGTCCAAACTCCATTCCTACCATCCCCCATATATCCAGCAAAATCCACCAACAGGCTCAGAAAAAGATGCCGACATTCACAAGAAAGTTACAAAAGTCCTCGGGAATTGTTATCACCCTGGGACCTAGGTAACTTACACGTGAACAAATCAGCCTAAAAGCGACTTCAATCCATTCTCTAAAGGTGTGTGCCGAATATCCTCGCTGCTACTCCTCAGTCTGTATATGATGATTTTTAGACCAGTACACAAATAAATTTCAAAAGCCCTCGGGAAATTGATACACCCTGGGACCTAGGAAACTTACATATATACTCGTCAACGATTCCTTCTAACTCTTTGAAGAACCAAATCCCATTTGATCATGTCACCCTAACTGGCGTCTTGAAATTGAACTGTAGACCTTATACAAACAAACTTACGTATACACGTTGCAGTTGTCATTGTGAAATAAAAGACAACATCTAATGTTGCTGATGATCATCCATGCGGTCGTTGTGTTGAATACTCGGTCTACACGTCGAATTTTGAAACAATTCACAGATAAGTTCCAAAAGCCCTCGGGATATAACATGACCCTGGGACCCAGGAAACTTACAGGCGAACAGTTACTTTAAACTTGCAGTTTACTCCGCAACAATAGTGGTAATAGCAGACTATCCATGGTGCTTCCGATTCAGTGTACAAAATGCGATTCAAAAACGCAAGCGGTAGTATCGGTCTCGCGGGTGTCCAAATATGTAACCAGCTCGAACAGTCGTCAGAAATCATCTGGGGTTGCAATTGCTGAGTTTGTATGATGAATGCCACAACAGTACGCAGATAAGTTTCAAAAGCCCTCGGGAATATAATATCACCCTGGGACCCAGGAAACTTACAAGCACTCCTGTCTGACTCGCTCATTGAAGATTCCAGTCCAAACCGGTGGAACAAATCTCCCCTCTTAGAAAGAAATGGTTCAATTGCTGATGCAGTTATGGAAAAGTTCGCAGGAAAGTTACAAGCGCTCCTGTCTGACTCGCTCCTTGAAGATTGCAGTCCAGTCCGGTGGATCTCCCCTCTTAGAAAGAAAGAAATAGTTCAATTGCTGACGCAGTTATGGAAAAGTTCGCAAGAAAGTTACATAAGACCTCGGGTAAAATAACACCCTGGGACCCAAGTAACTTACAAGCATCCCTGTCTGACTCACTCCTTGGAGATCGCAGTCCAATGCGAATGCGGATGAATGAAGTATGCCCGCTTACTGCGCTTAGAAAGTAAGAAATGGTCTAGTTGTCGATGTAGTTGTGGAAAAAATCGTAAGAAAGTTACTGAAGACCTCGGGTAAAGTAACACCCTGGGACCCAAGTAACTTACACACGAATATTCCCTTGTTTCTTTAGTTGCTCCTTGTTCTACAATAACTTACCATATATTTCCCTTTATTAGTAAACAGTAGTATTCCTTATAAATCCTTATAAATCCAAATAAAAGTGTTTGTCCTTTATATATGAGTATTCATTTACTTTACTCAAGACAAAAGTTGTGAATGTCCTCGGTGTTTGCTAACCCTGGGACCCTCGCAACTTACATCTCGAATGAAAGTTTCGCACAAGTGGTACATGTAAAATCCAACTTCCCTGCTGGAGCTCGGTGTGCTGTCTTCACAGTCCGGTGGTACTGAGTGTAATATGATGTCGGTCGTGCTGTATTATATATAGACCCTATGTCCTGTACCCGCTCTTCCAATGGGAACTTAATTCTTAGATACAATCAAACTACGGAAGTTGTAAACGATATTGCACCATTCACGCGGCCCCTAGGGGCTCGTACCTGTCACTAATTACGTTCAATGTGTCCAGTATAATTGTTTCGATAATTGATTCTATCGCACGGAAATTTAAAACGTAAGTCAAACTTGACTGATAGTGTTACGTAATATTTAAGTTTATCATAAAATGATTAAATTTACGAGGGTGATTATAAAACAATCGCTTTTAAGTGTCAATATTTTGCCGATATACTTTTGATTATTATTATTGTTTTCCTTTTCCCCTTTTTTGAAAATACAATTAACGCTGGAGGCATATTGTTCGTGATTTTTATTGATATTATATTTATACCATATTGATTTCAACATGGCATAACCAAGTATTGGCTAATTTTTAAAGTATCATTTTACACTTAAAATGACAGATATTATTTTAACAATTAGACCGCCATAAAAATATCATTAATCATGTTAAGTTTTCTCAATATTTTTGGGGAAATGAAAAAAGTCATTATTGAACAGTATTTCCCACATTAAAAAAAACAATCGAACTATAATCATGCTCGTATATACTTTCTACTAATATTTATCATGCTATTAAAACAAAAAAGTATTTTTGATTATGGTCTCTGGAATAAGTTCGTAGTGCCATTATTTGGAGGGGACTTTATGCATTTTTAAATCTTAACACAATGTATCAAAGAAAACAAAAAAAGTTTCAACAGTAACTGCCAACGTTTTATAAATGATCAGCAAAAACTACATTAATAAAAAATGTACTTGATTTAATTGGGAGATAAATTTGACCAATAAAATTAATAGTATTTGAGGAAAAAACAGTTCGTATGAAAACACATATTACATTATTAAAATGTATGTACATGTAACTACAAAGATGTGAAAAATGAGATTGTTTCCGTATCCTAGATTAACACCCACCCAGCCCCTATACCATACGGTATATCCGATAATCTACTAAAATGTCTAAAACAGCCTGTAAAACCGGAAGAGACATCACAAAATATACATGGTATATAGTTTAGCATTATTGTTGTAACTATTGCTGTGTCTTTAATAGAAAAAATGCAATTTGTTTTAAAATGTTCAGTAAAGTAACTAAAGCTGCAGATTCTTGATTTTGGGCAGTCTTCAGTTCATAGATAAATGCACCGTACGCAATGCTTTAAGTCGTGGTCATTTTTAAGAAATAATTGTAATATTTTACATTTTAAAACACAGTGACACCCTTCACGGAAAATGGGAACTATGTTTTTTTTTATTGGGTTTAGGTTAATAGAACAAGCGTGGAACTGGTGCTGGACTTGCACATATCTGTGCTTATATCTAAGGCAGTCTTTTTGTGCTCGACTGGTTAAAAGTTGAGTGCTGCTTTCCCTGTCTGATTTCCTCGTATATCTTTTTTATCATTATTGGGGAGGTTTTTAATATAAGAGAGTACTAGATGTTCTAGATGTACTCAAATGATTTGTGTTTGACCATAAAAGCTATGTTCGTATTTGGAAATGTGGTGTTTCATTTTCATTTCTATAACCTGAATGTGATATCTACACGCCAGAAATTCATGCTAGTGAAATCAACAAACAAATCTGACGGATAGTAAAAATGCCAGATTACAAAGCCGATAAATTATAGATAAAAACACAAATAGTTGCTGTACTGTTATTCGAACTGATTTATTAGAACCTTTGTGAATCCAAATGAGATTCTGACAGGTTTCGATAGGTCAATCGCAATATTCAAGACAACGTTCTGTTTGTTCCTGTTAGACCGAATAATTCGAACCATTGCACGTGCTACTAAGTGTTTCCGCTCATGAATATATTTTCATTAATTTCCTTGCGAGACTTCGGCTTATTAGTTTAGGTTTGTCTAAAACAATTAATTTATCATTTTGACGTTTAGATAAAAACATGTTAATTATAATTTTTGTTATCCGCTACACGTTTGTATTTACTATAATTACGCAATTAATCTAACTATTTTTTAATAATGTCTAAAATACTAGTAATTTCCATGATCCGCCAATTATGTACGGATAGTTAAAAAATTAAAATTAGTTATCAACCTTCTGAATCATAATCACGTTTAAAGACAATTATTATTTAATTAACTCTCAATATACACCACTTTATAATACCAAAAATGTATACTACAGTAAAGTCCCGCTAATAAGACCAGTCAAAAATGTGGTCTTAATAGCGAATCGGTCTTATTAGCGGACCTTTTTGTTCTAAATTTAATACTCTAAGAACCTTAAACTGGCAAAAAATCTGCATTATTTCAAAATAATCAAAGTGGTCTTATTAGCGGAACTTTACTGTAGTATGCATTGAACATGTAGCTATCATAGCTTGAAGCATTTGTCCTGATCCTGACCTTTATGCATGAATACACTAGTATAACAAGGTTCCTGCTTTGAATATAGCAATCCCCCCCCCCCCCCCCCCCCCCCCCCTATGAAAACATACAACCAAGGTTATAAATATAGACATGTAATGAGCTATAAATTATGCAAATCAACGGTCAGAATCGCATCAAATTCCCTTTGCAATTATCTTATTGTAATTATATTTTTGTACACGGATGAGCCTTTGAGAGATATTATAATTTATATACATGTAGTAAATAGGCAGGTCACTAGACAGACACCCGGGTGTCAGTCTTGGTTCGTGGGTTGGATATCGTATGTCATGTTCTCCCGTGAAAATATGTATAGTATTAATTAATTATCATCACGTTCCCTAAATATGGAGAAGTTGCTTATTCTTGCGGAGGAACAAGCTAGTACTAGCCATGTTAGCTGTCCGCCGTATTCGACAAAACGGTTGAAAAATAACGGCGCAGTCTCCCGTAATACAGGTCCATTATTCGCCAACATTGTAAGACTTTGATTTGACATTGTCAAATACAAATATATTCTATTCGCTCTCATTTTGTCAAAAATGTATCGATTTTGATATAAATGGGTACACATGTTTAGTGCGTAACAGCAAAGAATCCGATAATTTTTCATATGGTTAAATCTAATTGCGAAGAAATGGCAGTGATTATAAATGTTGTCAATTTTAAGTCTAAGTCTGAGTTTCAGACTTACAGTGTTGGTGAATAAGGTCCCTGTATCACGGTGAGCAGTCAGCACATGTGGTTATCGTGTGTTTAAATATCTGGCGCATAATATTAATGATCATAAGGACAGATATCTACAAGCACTGAATAAAACCCTCTTTACCATTGCACCGCCGTACCCGGGATTGGTCTAAAACCGTCAGTTTCATAATAATATGGTAAATACATTTTGTGGCGCTATCTTTTAGCCTGGTCCGGTGAGTAAAACAGAAAATGTACTACCGCGTTTTGAAGTAAAAGTAGTGTCATTCAACCCATTTTATTTATCTAGACTACTAGAACATTTGTATTAAGATATTACAAGTAGGCATACGCTCGTACGAAACACGTGTTTACTGTTGTTGTGGTATCATCTTTAAGATAAATATTGGGTACATCATGTGAAGCTATTGATATCGGTCAATAATACTGCTAGGCCACACCGTTTTGTCTTACATTTTTAAAACTTTTGTTTCAGCATCCTCGCTGAACATGAACAGTTGCTGACAACAATTCATAGTAAACGCTATGGACGCTTACTAAAATCCACTTGATGGATTCCTGTCCTGTAGATGGAAGAAGAACTCACGTTATTTTTCTGTAGAGCATTGAGACGGGGCTTGTGGCCTGTGAATGCATTCTCGAAAACCCAGTGGTGACGCCACTCCCGAACTGTAGCAGCAGAATGTCGTCCGGGTTTTCGAGGATGTGTTTGTCTTCATTGCTGCCCTTTCTGTCTCATTTAGTTTTTGCTTTTATATTTAAATACTCATATGATACAAAATGTAGTATTACATGTTAATTTACAGTGTTCCCGTCTGTTCATCTCCTATACCCATGCTAAGGTTTGTTTCGCATGTCACCATCAAGTTCATTGTATTTTGTTTCAATTCTTATTGTGCTGCGGGGTACTAGTACTTGTGTGTTTTGTAAGCTATTTATTCTTATGTCAGTGGAAGAACAGACACATTAGTCTATGGAAGCGACATATACTTGACGCTTAATTGAGTTAAATCTCATCTCAAATATTGCCATGTGTCATTTGGATAATTTCCCTCGCATCAAAAACAGCAAACATTATTCTTAGTTTATTACAGTTAATTTTCTAACTTCAGATTAATTTTAATTCAGACTCTTATTTGGGCAAAATCTCAATTTGAGATGAGATTTCTGCTTGGGGTGTTTCGGGAGCTCGGGGCCTGTGTTGAGAATGGAAGGTTTTATTTCATGTGGATCGAATAATATGTTGTACAGTACAATTTATGTAGAGCAACATATTTTTGGAGATGAAAACATTGGCCGTTGTTAAAGAGGCTGTTGTTTCACAAAGGTTGAATTTATAGTAAATGTGGGCTTAGGGAAATTTTAAAGCGATGTTAAAGTGAGGGTAATTGCAATTTTCAGAAATTCTACACAATGAGCATTAAAATTGATTTGCGAAGACGTCAAATATAAACATAAAGGCCAGCATACTCACCAATTTAGCATTATTAAATTGAGTTGTTAGTAGTTTAAAAACAAAACCAGAAACCGATGGACGAGAAAATTATATAGCTTAGCCTTGTTTGTGATATCTGGATTATAAATACTCTTTACACCTACACAATTGCATCATTCGTTTCAATTTAACAAGTATATGACCATGGTGGATTACAATTTTGTTCAGCTATGCCTATTCGCCGTAGTGATTTCAATCACCAATACTGTGGTATTTTCCGTGGCAATAGACACTGGAGGTACCATACAACAGGGCAATGAGAAAATTGTTGACAATTCTAAAGATGCTAGTCTTCCAGACAGAATAAGCGTCCTTGAAAACCAAGTGGCTGCGTTGTTACAAGAAAATCGGAAGATTCTCGCTCTACTAAATGAACGCATGAGTGATTCACCCACGGAGGAAACTCAGGAGCCGCGACCAAAACCCCAAGACAACTTTACAACGGACGAAAACATTCAAACGGCAGCTAATACCGAGGAAGAAACTGCAGCGAGTTATGACTCCGTTATGGATACACCTCAACAAGAGCACACTGGACTTTTCCGTACACGTCGGGACGCTGTGGTTGGAGGGGTCGCTTTCTCGGCATATCTTACGAACACAAACGAGCATATGGTACCCGGACAAGCACTCAAGTTTAACTGTGTTCTTCTAAATGACGGGGGCGGATACAATACGTATACCGGAGCGTTTACAGCACCCGTGACTGGTACTTACTTATTTACATATTATTTTGATACAACAAAACTGACTTTTGTGCGTTTAGTATTGAATGGCGTTAACCAGAATGATGCCGTGGCTAATCCACACACGAATGTTGGTACCAGTCGTCGTCTGGCGCAGTCTATGGGAGGTAACTCTGCTGTTCTCCATGTACTGAAAGGACAAGCGGTACTTGTTGAAACATTTGAGATTAGCGTGTCTGCTATAGATTCCAGCGACAATTTCAGATTCAGTACCTTCTCTGGAGTTCTCCTATATTGAGAATTTTGTGAAACTTTAAGCTAACAACATTAGACGATATTTCTAAATAAACGGTAGACATGTAATACTTTGACATGGAATAGATAATTTATTTTTCAATAAAAAATCAATAGTTTCGCGAAACGCACGTGCAAAAGCATTATTTATTTCTCACCAGGCGTAAAACATGCACATGCGGTTGACTGCTCGAATTTTGTTAATGATCGCTGTTGCTTATGCATTGTGTATCAAGATACTTTAATATCCGGTTATGTCATAGAGCGGTGTAAACACGTGAATTTATTTTATCAATATGCATTTATCAGGTATGCATAAAAATGTCGTCAAATGTATACTCACTGATATCTATATTGTCACCAGGAATACAGTTTTGTTACCAATGTTTCATTCTGTCCTTGATGTATTATAGAAAATTAAATGGTCAGTATTCGCACTGTTATGTTGTTTTTCTTGTTAATATAATCACATGTTTGGCATAGTATACTATCTACTCTTCAATTCAGTAATGAAGATCAGATTTTTATCAACATAATGATGTTTGCTCGTGTTTGTCAGGTTTAGTCTTGTGACAAATGCACACAAGGGAGACAACCTCTATACGCTTGTGAACATTCTTTAAATTTGGTTGTTTCCCTTTGCACGATAATTCAATTATTGTTTTACTAAGGTTTATAATTGTTGCATATAGTTTTTACATTATTCTTATATTTTATGTACTGAATAATTATAGATTCCGGATTTTAGTTGTGGTATGTATTAAAGACAAGAACCACAATATAAAACTTGATCCATGAAAGTAGTAAACAAAGAACACAGCATTATTTTTAGATGCTCCTAAATAGTTCATTAGCAATACATATGAAGGACACCAGGTTTGGTCGTAGTTTAAGAGTTATATACACAATTCTTTCTGAGATGTAATATTGTGAATACTTATATCACCCATAGTTTGAAAGAAATATATGAATTTTGGGAGTACATTTTTTGTAAATTCACCAAGATGCTGCTGACCATTTCAGATTTCCTTGGGAACAATGGGTTTCAATTGTCCAGGCTTGGTTGGCAACTACAGGGGTTGTGAGCAATGTAACTGGTAACAGCATATTACCTCGAACTCACCACAGACCTAAGAAATTATATCACAAACTACAGTTTTTACTTCCCCACATCCATTCAATATAGTAGATATATCTAATGGGAATGGGTGAAAATTTGAGGATGTCAAACTCTGTTTTTTGTGGTATAATTTCTAAGGCTTGTGAACTCACATAGGGTGTGTTTTCATTAATTATATCATTTACTTGTCTTTGAAAATCATACTTGAAACATCAGGAAACTGACGATAATGGTTTGTCCTTACTTTCATTCACCAAGTCACTAACTAGTTCATAGTTAGATCGATACTGTAAAATCATTTAATTTCAATGGGATGGAATTTCGTTGTTTTGGTTAAAACGATCATTTTGATGGGACATTAATTCATGGATTTTGCATTTCAGGTAATAAATACACAAGGATGAAAATTATTGTTCAATGGGATTTGATTTTGTGGTTAAAGGTGAACCACAAAATTTAATACCCCTCAAAAATTAATGATTTTACAGTATACAAACGTTTGACTGACATGTAAACAATGAGAAGTTGTCCGGCACCTGAGGTGTAATATGACAGAATGGGAGGAGTCATGTACATAAAGTGTGATCATGTGATACCCACCCAGTGTGTACTCATAGTCTCCCTGCCTTGAGGGTATGTGTGAGAGTGTGAGTGTGTTAACTCATCAGTTATGATCAGGAAATATACTCTCAATGTGTCCGACACTCACTGTCCAAAATTATCATTCAAACAAAAACAAAATTACCATATCAGGTCCCGATCTCAAGAAAAATCACAATCTTTATCTCTACTCAAAGTTTTACAAATATTGCTAGAGATAATTCTAATGCAAAAGTTTACCCTAAATTGGTATCATAAAACCGTAACATTTTTCTGAGTTTATTACATTAAAATTTGAAGAGCTTGAGCTTCACATTTTGATTGATCTCGAGTTCTGACACTGATCTAAGTAAAATCTCTATTTGAGTTGAGATTTCTCCATTTTGCTGGGTCACGATATCATGAAGTATTTCAATCTGAGTAAAAATCGCAGCTCAAATATTCGTCACAAATCTGACAAATTAATTTCCATGTAACTCCAGACTCAAAGAACCGATAACAAAACAGAGACATTGATCTGAGTTTATAAGGTAACATTTCAAGTTCCGAACTTAAGATTTTTCTTAAATCCAGTCTAGTCCCACAAATTATACTTGAGATGCTTCAAGAAATCGCCCAGGAGCTTTATTCACCAACATTGTAAGACTGAAACTCAGACTTAAGACTTAAAATTTACAACATTTATAATCACTGCCATTTCTTTGCAATTATATTTAACCATGTGAAATTTTATCTGATTAGTTGCGGTTACCCACTGAACATGTTTACCCATTTATATCAAAATTGGTACAATTATAACAATATGAGAGCGAATAGAACATTTGGTAATATAAAGTCTAAGTCTTAGTTTTAGACTCACAATGTTGGTGAATAAGGCTCCAGAATTCTGCTTGGCCAGCACTAAAAACAACACAAACACAGGAAATGATATTTGTTAAATATATTCTAACAAAATAGTAGTACAGATTCATCTATACAGCCGCAATTAAAAATAAAAAAAATCCATTAAAAAGCTAAATATCTATGGACAATCATAAACATATAAAGCAATAAGCAATAATTATATATATATATAGGTCCCTCTATGGTAGATACACTCAGTCAATGTACACTTTTGGCTGCTAACATGTATGGCAATATTTTACTCGGCAAATAAATTTAGTTTCAAGAACTTAGAAGTTTGATGTACTGTTTTAAACTACATAACCTTTAATAATAAGGTGTAGAAATACAGTATTAAATAGAAACTGTACAGTTTTTGTAAAGTTAAAGAGGAGAGACAGCCCTTCAATGAATTCTTCATTGAACAAGGGAGACAATCCTCAGACTTCTTTTTTTAATCAAGGGAGACAATTCTCAGACTTCTTTTTTTAATCAAGGGAGACAATCCTCAGACTTCTTTTTTAATCACAATCCTCAGACTTCTTTTTTTAATCACAATTTTCAGACTTCTTTTTTAATCACAATCCTCAAACTTCTTTATTAATCAAGGGAGACAATTCTCAGACTTCTTTTTTTTTATCAAGGGAGACAATCCTCAGACTTCTTTTTTTAATCAAGGGAGACAATCCTCAGAATTCTTTTTTTAATCAAGGGAGACAATCCCCAGACTTTTTTTTTTAATCAAGGGAGACAATCCTCTGTCTTCTTTTTTAATCAAGGGGGACAACTCTCTAAATTCTTTATTTATCAGGGGAAACAACTGTCAAAATTATTTATTTAACAAATAGAAGTAACTGGTATGTAGACAATTAAATAGTGGACAGAGAATTAAGCAATATGGCAAGCATTATGTGGGCCGGAGTAAACTGTATTTCTGGTTAAATCATGTTATATGTGTGAAGTGAATGTCAGCATACATGAAAGACATTTTCCTGCCAAACTTATGTAGTATTATTCCTTTCTGTAAGACAAAGTTTGTCAAAAATATTAACTGAATTTCAATTGGTAGAAACACTTACTCAATTAAAATTCAATAAATCAATAAAACAACAGTAAGGGTTGAAATAACAAGAAATAAGTATCAATTAAATCAGGATCATAAAGCAAAGACTTAATCATAAACATCTAAGGTGGTAAGATCATTAAGATGGGAACATTTAGATATAATACCAAGCCATGTGCACATTTCTCCTTAGATGATAGAAGACCCTACTGATCAATATCAATTATTTAATACAAGGGAAATAATCCAGAATCCTTCATGTAATACTATATTTAATACAAAGTACCGTGATAAAAGATTTAATATTCTACATCTACAAATAATACTACGGTAAACAACTGACTTTATTACTTGAACTTTCCACGGAACTGAATGAAGTAAAATCCCCCTGCTTACAGAAACTGATAAGTGATTTGTCAATACAATAATTCAATTAAAACAAATTAAATAAATTATTCTTGCATTATTAGTTCATTTATGCTACATTCACATACAATGCAGAATATTTTTAAGCGAAAAAAAATCTTACAAAATATTTTGCCATTTGTGATGTAAATTCAATAAGGGTAGACGTAAAGACAATAACTAAGTAAATTTATACAAAACTAGGTCTAACATAAATCATTTCAGTGTTTCATATTAAATACCAACACATAAAATGCAGTTTGAATCATAATTCAAAATAGTGCAATGCTATTATAGTATCAGTTTCTCGTTAAGTTGAAAATAAATATTACAACACCAAAATAGAGAACTTGAATAAGGTAAGGTAATGGATATTATTAACATCTTAGTGCTATTTTTTACCAATCTTTCAGTCAACTACAAGAAATAGTTACAAATTTTCATGGAATTAATTATCAACCAGTATTTATTCTACTACAATGAACTGACGACATCTCCACATGTGAAGGAGGAGGATGTGACCAAAAACATAGTCACTGAAGAATATAAAGCCCTACTCAGCTTTCAAACCAGCATCACTTGGCTGATAACAGGGGTTCTACCGAGGCATAATACTAAATCCTGAAAACGAGGCGCAAGTGTGCCTTATTCTTCCTATTAATGCATCAAATCCGGATTTCTGGATTATTCTGAATGATTAGCAGCCGGACAGAATTTCATAGCGCTCACCACTGTGCAAGCCAGACAGGCTTATTACTACGGTAATGAGAACCAATGTTACAGCATACAAAACTAAAAATCTTTATAAGTTAGTTTTCAATGTAAATATCACTATAATTGTAATTATTAATAAAATATACATTTACCCCGATTTTTTAATGTATGAATGTATGAATATACCTAGGACCTGGGTTAGTATCACAATAACTACAGCAGCACTATAATCTTAACAATGACTGATACTATCAACTCAAAAATAGTTTTTTAAATGGTTGAAACATATATTTTTCAGAAAATAATCCTTCTTACCATAATGAATAGGAAAAGTAATGATAAGATGAGAATATATGGACTGAGTTGTAAAAATGTCCCTTAACATGTTGGTAATGTAAGTAGTTCTAATTAAATATAGTCATAGTCACTTCAAGATGAAATAGATCTAAAGACCATACACAGATTGGCAGGTGTATAATCGACACAACACCTATTGGTCCCAACTTTCCTGTGTACAATACTTTTCAGTAATTAGCACAAACATTTAACAATAAGCACAAACATATTTCACACTATTGCTTTAATCGTTACGTTTTTGTTGATATTTCGACATTATATTCAATAATTACATAGTCACGTTGATGTCTGTGTGTCTGATAAACCTGTTAAGATGTTGAGAAATATTGCTACCAGATCATGCTGGATTTCATTTACAAGCCAGTACAGTCTTGTCTGCAGGTAGTTTCTGTATAGGCCTACTTACTACTATTAAATACCAGAGGTTGTCATGGCCTGCACTGTTGCCGACACTCTCTGACCACAGCCTAGCAGTCCAGCCTCCTAGCTAACCAAAGAGGCTCTGATACAAATGCACGGAACATAGAGAAACACATGGAAAACACGACATCAATCATTAATAAATAAATGTTTTGTATATATGTATATCTGATATGCACTGAATTACATGTTATGTTCACATAGTGAACATAAGGGATAATACATTTGATATTCCAAAATATTGATTTCATCTAATTTACTATTACGAGTAATGCATGATAACAAATAGACATGAATTGATGGTGAACATTTTCATGATAACAATAAATACTGACAATGAGACACAAACTATTTCCATGGCAACATACTTTCACATTACTTGATCTGTACATGAGTAATACCTAATATTCATTTACCAGGGGGGTCCTAATGGCCAATCCTGTCTTGAAATTATGAAATGTAGGATATTTTATAAGTAAGTTCGCGGCCATAAGTCGACTGTCATTTTTGAGTCCTAAAACCAGTGCTTATTATAGCAACAAGGAATAAATTGCATTTGAACATTACTAAATCTTCCTATGAAAAGTTATATGATAATTTGTTTGATGTTTAGCATCTGATGATATACTGTAAGTCTGATATGTTAAATCTGGGGCATGCTACTCTTCAAACCATTCAAAAAGAAGACAGAAAAATATAGAGTCTGAAAAAAGTAACAGTAGAAATGACATTGTAATCTTGCTTCATACACATAATTATGTAGAAGTTATAGACAAAAAAATTTTGGAAAAATAAATGTAATCCTGACAATGCCAAATTTTATCTGCAGACATGAGCCCACATGGATGAAGTTGACCTCATTTGCGAACATGAGCTTTCATGAAACAAATTAACAGCAGTATTAAAATAAGACGTAGTTCAGTTATCACTAGGAGAGTCTTACGATATATCATGCCATTTACTGTTGTATATAATATATTGAAGTCCATATTAGCAACCTCGGGTACAGAATTGAGCAATTTTAATTCAAAGGGAAATATTGCAGCCTTTCAGAAACAAAAATAAAATGTTTTATTTATCCATGTATCAACTACTCTCACCGAAACCAACACATCACTGTGTTGTAACCACTATAGGGTGTTTCTTTTTTTTTAATTTTCCCCGATCAGAAACCTTTTTGCCCAACTGTGACCCTGTTCAAACAATGCATGTGTACAAAATTTCAGCTAAATTGGACATATACATTCTTCTGATCATGCCCTTCCAAATGATATGCAATGTTATATATTTTGTACAAATTTGAAAAATTATCAAATAATCCAATATTGGATCTAAGAACCTCTTGGTTCAAATGTTTGAGTCAGAAGGGCAAGGTGTAAACATTGACCAATTTAGCTGAAATTTTGTATACATGCATTGTTTGAGCAGGGTCACAGGTGGTCAAAAAAGGTTTTTATCAGAGAAAATTTTCAAAAAAAGGAAACACCCTAATGTAACCATAGCAACACATATGTTGGTATTACTCAAGAAGCACTTTGACAATGCAAGTGTCAGTACATGTAGAAATAAACCACAATATTTGTTAATGTTCAAGCTGAAGTCAATTTACAGTAGCACCTAAAACAGGGTTGATATGTACATTGTACGCCACATGACAGCTGACAGCACAAATTGAAGCTTTACAATTTTACATACACTAGACTCAGCCAAAGCATTTTAAACAGAACTTGTCTGCAATAAAACAATCCACAGGGAATAAATAAATATCTTCCTTCTAAGCTGGATTGGGTAATCAAAAAATAATGCTATTCATTCAATAATTATTTTTACCCTTGCTAAGAAAATAGTTTTGAGAGCATTTGAAAACATTGATTAAACATTGATTCAATGTTTTTTAACCACCATAGAAATGAAAGCTCGTTGCACGCAACAAAAGCAGACCTAGAAGCTCAAATGTCAAACTTATTTTAGTAATTGTTCCTTTAATAGTAAGTAGACACTTGAATTATGCAACTACCTATCTCAAGTGTCCATCTTTAATCAAGCACGGTATAAAGCCATACAAACACATAAACAGTCATCTGCCATAAAGACTGTTTGTGATATATATCCCTGACTTACTGCGTTAGACGTAATGAGTTTTATTGAAAAGCAAGCAAAATTAGCTGAAAAAAAGGGTTGGCGGAAGCGCAATTGGGCACACATAGCAAAACATCACACCCCATAAAACAGCAAAAAGAGACAAAAATCTCAAAAACTGGTCAATCTCTAACAACTGGAATTCTAAGTATACATACAAGGTAGATATGGGAAGTTTGATGGGAGATGGGCTGATCACTGAGAACGTCAACGGTCAATGTTCTATTTTTTCTGAATTTGTTAATTGAAATAAAATAGAACTTGGAATGTCATAGGTTAATAAAATGACAATGAATCTTATATATGACATCTTTAATGCACTTGTCCCGATCTCTCGAAGCATCTCAAGTAGAAATCTCAACCAAATCTGATATTTTGATTAAATCAAAAGAAGTTCCGGCTCTTAACATTTAACAAAGAACACCATTTCTGTTTAGCGATGCTAAGTTTGTGTCTATCGTAGTATGGAAATAAACTTTAAGACGCATACCAATATTTGAGTTGAGATCTTGCTCAGATTGAGATGTTTAGGGAGATCGGGGCCTGATGTAGGAAATTACAGAGGACTCCCAAACTCAAGAACTGGTTAAATAGATGGTTTAAGACTTATGACTCACAGTTTATAAATAAACATAAACAACAATGACATATGTCAGAATAATGAATCTTAACAGAAAAGTAAAATATTAAATAACATTAAGGACTCCTGAAAATGTACAGACAAAGAAACTAAACACATGCCATGATTTCTAATGAATATTTTAACAACAATAACAAAAATATTCTTGTTGCCAGGGTGGTTAATCAACCCTTGTGATTAATTCATGTCTAAGTAATAATAATAATAAATTTATCTAATAAAAATATAACTAAAACATAATTTTCATTAATGATGTTGATGTGGGTGAAATCTTGAATTTCTTGCTATTCTTGGGCTTCGGGCGATTTTAGGACTAAATTCGGGACTGGCTGTCACTACTGTATTTGCCTCTTCTATACTTCGAACTCTCTTCGACACACTGACGAACTCATATTCTGGTTCCTCATTGTCCGGGTTATCTGACAAGTTCGGGTCATTGCACATGCCACGTTTGTGTCGTTCCCCTAACTGCATGCTATTTATAGAGTCATCAATGTTTCCTACAGAGTTCAGATGGGGCCGAGTCTCGGTTAAAGGCGTAGGAGTGTTTGCGTATTTATTTTCATTACTGAAGCTACCAAATATAGGAGAACTTTGTTCTTCATTGACATTAAAACTATCTGAAAATGACGAACTATTTAAAATATCTTTAGAACAAATTTCACTGTCAGATAATCCTGATATTTCATTGGTGATTTGTATTTGTTCAGGCATTGTTGTATTTTTAGCTGAATTGTTCTCGTTCATTTGTAAGATTTCCGGATTGGTGATATTTCCAGTGTGCTGTTCTATGTCCATTTCATGTTCACTTTCTGCACTAACACTGTAATCCTCACAACCAGTGTCAACATCTTTATCCGTCTCCTTGGCAACGTCTTCTATACTACCCCCTACACTCCCACTAAACAAACCTTTATTCTCCATCTGCATCTCAAAGTCTTCATTTTTTTCATTTCTATTAACATTTTCACTAAAATCCGGAATTTCACTAAAATCCGGTTCAGCGCTTGTTCGTCCGGAGAAGAATTCTGGTTCAGCACTAGTTCGTCCGGAGAAATAAACCGACTCTAAACTTCGACATTCACTTCCAGTTACCATGCCAGAATCGGATTCATGTAGTTTTGTATCTGACATTAGTACACTAGAATCGGTGTCCGGCGTTATATCCACCCGGGATGGTACACTAAATTCATTGTCTGGCGTTATTTCCACCAGTGGTGGCTCACTAAACTCGGTGTCCGGTGTTATTTCCACACGGGATCGTTCACTAAATTCTGTATCTGGCGTAATATCCACCCGTGTTGGTTCAATATAAGAAGAAACATTATCAGTTACTGGTGATGGTTCCGACACATACATTGTTACTGGTGGATTTTGTAGAGAAAGTGGTTCTGTATCAGGTGAATCATTAACTGGCTCGTTTATATCGTCAGATTTTGTTTCTGTTTGTAAGTTTGGATCAGTTTCCACATTCACGCCTTCATCGTCTCGTACTGACATCTCAGATGATTGCTCTACAACTTTGTTCCGAGACGACGATTCTGATTGGTTGTCAGAGTCTACTTTGTTCCGATACGATGATTCTAATTGGTTGTCCGAGTTATCCGAGTCATTTGCCGTAGAAATATTCATATCGTCACTGTATCCGATATCATTATCCACTAACACACCCAAACTTTGATTTCTTGGTATAGAGTTTGGTAAATCTGACGATGATATTTCAGGATTATCAGAATCACACGAAGTTAATGATTTATTTGAATGAAAGACACCTTGTAGCCATTCATGTTCGAAACATTCCTTCGCTGTCATCCTATCCCTGAAAATATACGATATAAACTGGATAAAACACAGTGAACAAATAAAGAAACTCCCTTTTTTTGTAAAATTTTAGATATAGAGGATCTATCACGAGTTCTAGAAATTTTATAAAGCAAGCCTTTTGTGAGCATTTTGTATAACATACTAAAGCCTTTGTAGCTCAGTGGTTAGAGCGCTTGCCGTCTAATCTGGCAACCAGGGTTCAAACCCAGGAGGAGGCACTGCCTGCCTGCCACATTTCCGTAGAAATAAAGCTAATAAAGGCTATGATCAGCATTTACTCTTAACCAGACAGGCAGAAAACATGTGAACATACCTGATAAAGAATTATAACACAAAAGTGTTTGTCGCCAATGCAAGGCATCAACAGACAGACAAACAGACAGATATTTTATTGAGTCCTCCAATATATGAGGTTCAGACAAAATAACTATTGACCTACTGAACTCTTTTAATTTAATTGCCCACATTGTCTAGTCATAATCAACATTCCTACAAATTTGAGGTTTGTTAGTAAGTTAACAAACCATGTTTAACCGATGGTCACAACTACCAGTCCTAAGATTGATGATCGTTCACTTGATTGATTGAAATAGCATTTGGTATAATTATTGACAAACTAAAGCATGATTATGCAAAGCAGTATTTCTCTACTTTAAGGGGAAGGCAGGGGGGGGTAATTTTTTCCACAATTCAGATTTTCTATAAAAAAGTTTAAACAGAACTATTAGCCTAATCTTTTAAGACTTTATCACATCTCTCACTTTTCCATGATTAGTCTGGTTCTTGTCCCAGAAGTCATATTACTGTATTTTTGGGAACAGGATTTAGCCGAGTCAAAAAGTTTATAATGACAGATTAAGAGTTTGAGTACAAACCCTGGTTCAGCTATCAACAGTTTCTGGATGAAATCTTGTGCTGCCATACTGATGTTGCCGAAGAGTTCTTCAGGAAAGTCGAAATTTACTGTTGTAATGTTAGAGAAGGTCATTTGTTTGTCCTCGGCTTGGAACGGCGAACATGTGGTCAACATGACGTAGGTCAGTACACCAAGTGACCACATGTCCGTATATAAACCCAGTGAATCATAGTTCAATACTTCTGGTGCTGAAACATATAACAAACATGCACATTTATAAATAATCTGAAATATCTTTTTTTAATATTGTTTAAAATTCAATGGACAACAGCATCCATACATCCTGGTGGTTTCAAACTTTGTTCTTTAGTTTAAATTCAGCTTATGAAATTTTCAATGAGTAGAGTGACAATATCCTTGTCTATAATTGAACATTTATTCTTAAAATAAGTTTATTTTCTGCAAAATAGTTCATCCTTTCTTTCATTCTGTAATTAGGACACCTGACATTTACCAACGTGAAAACTTAATTTCTTTGTCACAAATTATGCACCAGTCAATATTCTGCCCATCAAAGGAAGAATTTGAAATTTTCAAATTTTGACGTCTAAATCTCCACCGAAGAGACAATGCTTACTGTCTAAATGCCAGTGGTCGAGACATGTGATTACATAATAATAGCAGGCATGATATTGACTGGAGCATCAGTCTCGAATTAGATTTTCAATCCAGAAATAAAGTACAGCACATTATATACATACCCACGTAATCTGGGGTCCCAATAATGTCTCGTATATCTTCACCCGTATTCACAAGACACGCAAACCCTAAATCACATATTTTTACAGATCCTTTCGGGAACTCATCAGTTAACAATATATTTTGAGGCTGAAATATAGAAAATACTGCATTAACATATGTTACTACAACATGTATACACAATTCCACCATAAAAATCAAAATAGAGAGTAAAACCAGTATTGTCATGATGCTAAAGCTAAACAGGAATTTAGAATAGCAGTCATTGACACTGAGGATATTTTAGGAGATTTTAGAGATTTTCTACACTGGATTGTTCTCAACTGATATCATTCTATATCAAGGTTCATATTTGTTCCGATGTCAGTAAGGTGTAGAGATTTGGAGTCAGTTAAGTGAGAATTGTGTTCGGTCATTAAGCTTTCCCTCCCAGAATGGTCAATGTTACCCCAGCTCTTTCTGAATAGATATGAGCCCTGTGTATAGTGTGGATACGAGATAACCAGCCTGTGCGTTTCAAGATGGGAGGGAAACACTGTAAAACATTTCAAATGTGCCAAGAATCCAACCAGGGACCTCTCGATCTGTAGTCAAGAGGCCACTCGGAGTCACCCTAGTATTACAATTAATAATCAATATTTGCATCAAGCAACCTTCTAATGTCCATAATTTAAGAACCAACAAATATCACAATTCACCATCCTCGAAAATCCAGCAGTGACTCCACTCCTGAGCTAGCTACATTGACTTCAATGTAATGAGAGCAGGAGCAGAGTGTCCCCTGGGTTTTCGAGGATGCAATTTACAATCATCAGCTTACCTTTAAATCTAAATGTACAATATTTTTTTCATGTAAGTAAACGAGTCCTTCCAGTATTTGTGCCATCAGTAGTCGTACATCTGACTCATCAAACTTCTCCTCTAGTATACATTCTGTGAACAACTCCCCACCAGCACAACTGTAATCATAATATCATGCCATCATTATAATAACCTCACCATAACAATAGCAATATCATAATTATATTATCATAATAATAACATCATAATAATAATAATAACAATATCATAATAATAACATCATAATAATAACATCATCAAACTTCTCCTCTAGTATACATTCTGTGAACAACTCCCCACCAGCACAACTGTAATCATAATATCATCATAATAACATCAACATCATATCAACATCATCATGAAATCATTTCCTGAGACGGACAAATGAAAACAAACAAAGAAAACCTGTTTTTCAGCCATATAACAAACTTGCTCTTCCACAAGCAACTGACAACATCTCTATATATCGCTTGCTTAGAATGAGAGGGTAGTAAGTATAAGACCCATACATATTAAAATCTGCATCATACTGCAGCAGTCTTCTTATGAGCCTATTTTCATGAAAATAGGAACTTGTCATGTTGACCAAACTATGGTTTAAAATGTTGATTTTTCATAAGTAAAGAGTACTTTTCAGACAGAATTTTCTTGTTTTCTCAATAAAGCGAATATGTTCTTACGACCTTCTTATTCTAAGCCAGTGATGTGGAGGACATGGCAATAGTCAATATCATAATAGAACATTTATTACAACCAGTGAGGACAACAGTCAAGCAATCCTGTCAGCTATGCTAGCAGACAGTTAAAGGAAGAACATGAATACTGTCAGTGACATTAAGTTAATGATTAACCAAAGTGGACGTTACTGAACAAGTTTTACGGTACACACATTCAATCAGGCATATGTCAGCAACAGATGTGTTAATACATGTCCATATATATACAAGAAATAATCACTGATCTCAAGGCTGAACAGACGGGTTGTATTTTCTGTATAATGCCTTCATATATTTGTATACCATAGTAAATATCTTCCTTCTTAACACAACAGTTACTATCATAGTTAGGTGACAGTGAACAGTTAAAAATTATACAGTACTTTGAAATTACCATGGGTAAAAGTTCAAAATTTTCAAAATACTGAAAAGTGCTTGTCAATATACTGAATTAGATGATTTTCATATAAAGTACATAGTGCAATATTTTTCCGAAAAAACTGAAATCAGTAATTACTGCAGGGCTGTACAAATCCCATAGTCCGACGTCCGGGACAACTCTAAATCCGTCTCGGACAACTGACTTCGTGCAAAAATTTAGTCCCGGACAACTCTAATTTCAAAGGACAATAATATCGGACAACCGTCCAAAAATGCGTATAATCAAATTCTACATCCGATATTTACTCTCGTTGACAAATTTTACGACCCCATGTAGACTGAAAACTTTTATCCCTGAATTACGAAACTCAAACAGATACCCTGGCCCCGATCTCCTTAAGCATCTCAAATAGAAATCTTAACTCAAATTGAGATTTTACTCACATCATAGTCTGAATTTAAGATAAATTTAAAGTAGGAGTACTATAATTTTTACTGAAATGCTCTCAGAATACTGTTTCCATCTTTCGATGCCAATTTTGAAAAAGTTTCCTTTGGAAATTAGCATTTTCATACATGACAATATTTGAGAAGAGTTTTTGGTCAGATGGAGATTTTTGGGAGATTGGGGCCTAGTCAAAGTGCCTGTCAAATATTGTCTTACAAGCTTGTAATACCAGTAATCAAAACATTCCTTCTTTTTCATCCTAATTAATATATTCATTAATTTCTTGGAAATAATAACCCATACTATTCCAATAAATTACTTGAGCTAATAATTATTTGCTATTGGTCAATTTTACAACTGATTGAACTGAACACAGAAAATATTATAAAGATTATTTGATGTTAAAACTTAAATGGAGGTTTGACTTATTGCTCAGTGGAGACAAAAAAAACCACAAGCAATAATCAAAATGCGAGTCACAAAATGCTCACAGCTCAATGAATATGTCAATAAAATCTGATAAAACAGAAACATGGGTGAGTTATTGCTGTGACCATCCTGTGATCATCACTGCATTCAACTGGAAGAGGTCCATCAGTACAATGGTGTTTGGGGGGGGGGGAAGGGGGTTTCGGTGGTGATAAAGTTTTTTTTCTTCGTCAATAGGTGTGTCATGGTCGAGGGCATCCCAGTACACTTAATAATCTCTGAGTTAGTAGAAGTCACAGTGGTTTTTTCCTTCTTCAGCAAATAGCCATAATATTCCCAAATTTGAAATGAGAATTTCTTATTAACATAACAAAAAAATTCTCAAAATCTGATATAAAATGAGAAAGTTATGAACATTTTTTGACAAAATGTGAATTATAGAAGTCCAAAGAAACCAGTAAACAGGCACATTTAATCTTTTATTATTTTTCCATTTCATTTGGCACTGCGCTTGCCCATGAAATTTCCCAATAACCAATTTACCACAACTCGAAAATTCCCGATCTGATCGGACCTGGACCCATTCCCAAAGAGGTAAAAAAATCACAGAGTCAGTACAATGTTGTATTATTTTAATGAAGTTCAACAACTGTAACGTTTGAAATTGAAGTTTTTACTCGGGAAGTGCGTGAAAAACCTAAGCTGTACGTGTTGAAAATAGAACAATGTCACGATTTAAGCCTGGAGGCCGAATACTAAAGATAAAGTGCATGTTTTAACACAAACAGCAACAAATGTTATACCAGATGTACAAATTACGTTAAAATCTCCACTCTTCCCTAAGGCTACTTAAATGTTACTGATTCAAGGCTGAACCATGTTTGCATCTGTACAGGTTACAGGTTAATTTCTCATAACAAATTACATCAGAGGTGTGTTTCTTAAATGTCTTTTTACAAGTCCATAACAAAGGGTTGTGCTCCTTGACACATTTTAAGACTAAATTGTGATTTAAGACATGTCAGTTTTGACATTTGACATTTTTTGAGAAAAATTAAATGTTTAAGTATGTTTAAGTTTAAGCCAATTAAATGACTGTGGTTTTAACTGGTGACATTACAGCTTTGTATGAGTATTAAATTGAAATGAGGCTTTAACAGTAACTACCAGACAGCCGGTCATGTAATGACTGCTCTAGGAATTCGGATTGAGGTAGAGACACCCGTCATTTATCATCATAACCTACAGAGTAACATTTAACATCCCATGAACTGGTTAAGAACCTTACAACATTTCAAGTTGCAGCAATGCAAGGGCTCAGTGCAAAACTATGGTAACTACATCAATTTACAGAGGCATGTACATAGTTTTGCACTGGGCCCTCGAATGGTGGGTTAGGGCCTTGAACTCCTTGATCATTAACTACTAAGCCAAAAAGACCGATCATAGCCATGGCACTCGAGCACTTTCAAAGATTGACCATAACTTTGTTTTAACTCTTTGAATATTTTCACAGAATAACTTTGTCTGCAGAAAACTTCATTCTGGTACTACTAGTGCAGCAAAACCGGATTTCCAGATTATAATGGAATTGTAGAATCCCTGATTTTGTCAAGTACAAAGGTCTTAGTCTTATTAAATCCTACAATTCATAATACTATTTATAATAAGACTCTTTGGGAAACAAAGTTTTGAAGTTGTACAGACGTTATTTCTCTGGAGTCAAATTGACCAGTAAATGGATAAATCTACAACTAATTGATTATGTTGCTTTAGACAGGTTGCTGTTCTATAAAGGACAACGTGGGAGAGATTGTACTGTATATTCTACTTACTATTCAGTGATGAGGATTAATTCTTGTTGAGTTTCATAAACTTCCTTTAGGTTAACAAGTCTTGGATGATCAAGTGCCATTTCTAACATTACAACTTCGCGTAGAATTTCCTCGCGACATGATTTCCCTCGTCGACGTTTCTTGATGAATTTAGCAGCAACAACCTCATTCGTTTGTTTGTGTGTACACTGCCTGACAACAGCAAATTTACCCCTGAAAATACATGAAAGGAAAACATAAGTATTCATATATTATTTATTCGTCAAAAAAAACCTTAAAAGTCTGTGACTGAGACTTTGAGAGTCATGCAATGTCATGCAAATAATGATTTGATCTACAGGCTTGTCATTTATTCATAAGCTAACATAGTAAACATTTAATCAACCATGAAGCCGAGACCTTAGAAGCTTTAGCATTGAATGATTGATCAAAGCCATCAGCATATAAGTCAGCATAAAATTCTACTAAATGTCACAACAATGCACATGACATGACTAATTACAGTAGCGCATTATAAGAAGCAAAATTCTTCAAAGAGAAACACGGTGATGTGCAGGCACTAAAAAAAACCACACAAGTCTTGGGACTGCATTTCAAAGCATCAATTTTTATGCTGGACTTAATTTGAAGCCATTACAGTTGGTTCAACTTGTCTTGTATCTATTCATATGTAGGAAAACTAGTCATTTATTCTTTTGTGATACAACACCATACCTCAGACAGATTGCATCAAAATATTGCGCAATAGTGTCCTCAAAATTGACCTCAACATGTTGGTTTTTTTAATTTTGGGTTGAATTTCAACATGATTTCAACTATCCATACAGATACAGTAACCTTCAGTCTTTATACCCTGGTGAACCAGTGGAGTACTAAGAAAGTGTCTTTGTTCAAACCACTTGTTTCATTGAACAGATTTTGGGTTCAAGTCACAGCCCATGACTGAACACATACAATCATAAACTGACATACTCAACATAGTCAACATAATAAACTATAATCATTTAACTGCATATCATTATTTGCACAACACATAATTCACCGGTGCATATTTTATTAAGCAAGTCATTATGATGTGCAGTCGTATAATGGCACTAAACATGTCTGTGTCTGTCGATCAGTGACAGTGTTCAATGACAATATTATACAGTTAAACTGTTCAATTAATGATGATTTTATAACAAGAACCCGCTGCAATGATCTAGCTATGTCATCACCTTAAGTCATAGAAAATATGATTCACCAGTTGCAAATCGAGGGCTAAGTGCAAAATCAGGGTACATTACTATTTTTTGTCACTTGGGTCAGGGAGTAAAGAAGCATTAAATTTGTAAAGAAAACAGCTACTGGTCCTTCATGATTTCCACTGGCCCTTCAAAATTTTCACTGGCTCCGGACCAGCGGACCAGTGTTAGTGTTGAGCCCTGTATAATATACTTGGGTGGACATACCATGAGGTATGCGATATCAAATTCGGCTAACACTACAAGTAAAAATATGCCAACACAAAGTTTAAAACAATTGTTATTTGTTTATTCTTAGACTGATTTCAACAAGCCATCCTCAATTAGTCTAGGAGCTGGTGACCAGAAATCCAAAATCTATTTACCCCATCTGGTAGAAAAAGTCCATTGGTATTTTCGAATAATACATACATTCAGGCTTCAGAAAAAGGTGGATGCCAGATCTGAAAGTGGTGCAGATTTTTTTGACAGGGGCAACAACTCTTGTTTCCGAGCTAATTTACGAATACACATGACATTCTTAATTCTGGTGTTAATTTTTCGTTTATGTATATATTGCCATATATTTGGGTGGATATTATTAAATTAATGTTGTGCATCAAATGAACCTACATACCTGACCAGTTTGAGGTCAAGGTCAAGGTCATTTCAAGGTCAAAGTGAGAAAAATAGCTAAAAATTGAAATTTCACCTCAGTTCTTTCTTCGTATTGTGTATGTTTGGAATCAAATTTCGTTATTTAAATGATAGCCGTGTTGGTAAGTACATATTCTTTAACTATAAGCCATTTGTTTAATGAAAATAGTCATTTCTTTGTCAAAATGGACATTTAATACATATGCATGCAAGTCGAGAAGGCATTCTTTCGACAACACCTGGTATTCTATGATCTAATATAATTAAATTGTTTATGTATATATTGCTACATATTTGCATGTATATTAATCATTTGATTATGGACATCAAATGGACAAACATAATTGACCTTTCTTGGGTCAAGGTAAAGGTCAGTTCAAGGTCAAATCGAGGAAAAAGCCAAAAATGGACATTTCCACTCTGTTTTTTCTTCTTATAGCATTTGATATGAATATAAGTTGCTTATTAAAATGATGGCTGTGTTGGTTAGTCCATATTCTTTTATTATAAGGCATTTATTCAAGAAACAATTTCGTTTTTTGTCTGAAAATAGCTATTTTGCATATGACAGCTTACGAAAACATTGCACGACAACCCCTGACATTCTATGATATAATGTGATGCATGTGTTGTGTATGTACATGTAGTGAGACATACATACTACCAGTATTCATTTGATTATGAACATCAAATGTTCAAACATCTTAAAAAAGTTTGTGGTCAAGGTCATTTCAAGGTCAAATTTTGAAGAATAGCTTCAAAAATGATATTACGTCTTAGATCTGTAGTTCATATTCTCATGTATGTTTCGGCAGTTTTGAACATATGAATGGACATTGTATTATCAATATCGTATTCATAGTTGTTTAAAATACTGACTATTTCAAGGTCAAGATCAATGTCTTTTAAAGGTAAAACTGTGTTTTGTAATAATGCAGTAACAATTTATGTGTTGGCTCATTTGTTCTTTTTACAAGCAATACGGAACATTTGTACCTGTGTTTACTTGAAGATGTAATAGTTTGTCTGGGTAGGTAATAATGAATTGAAATCCGTTCTATTAGCTGCGAGTGTTATAAAAATCTTTAATGAGGAAGTATATTGCTTAACACGCGTTAATCTGTGCGTCGGCCTCCTGTCGATAGATCAAACGGTTTCCGAGCAAACGCCTTCCCAATGATTGATCCTATTATCCTTAGCCTTTTGGTAAGTTGGTTGGTATAGAACAGCAGATGGCATGATCCTGATATCAGCAGGTCTAGACCACCATTGTCTTTAAATGAATGAATATACCAAATGGTTTCCGACCAATAAACAGAACGATTGGAGCTTGGATATTAATTAGAGTTTGGTCACCATCATTAGATGTCCCATTGATTTCAAATTTCTTTGTTCCAAGAATAAGGAATGGAATGGATGTACCAAATATATTAGTAAGCCTATATGGACTTGGATGGGTGTACTACATGGTTGGGAGAACCCCTTAAAGTCTTATATGGATGTGGCGGTACTTGATTGTGGTGTATACTCGATGGAGCATCGGCTGACCGATCTGGCAAATGGTAATGATTACCTTCTAGGATAAGGCTAGCTGCACAAAGTAGCGATTGGTAACCCGTTATGGTCAAGTCTATAATGGCTTACATGGTGGTGAGCATTGAATAAATGTATAATACAGTAGTGAGTACCCAATGTGGTATGAGGTAGCTGTACTCAGTGATAGTGTCATAGGCTATACTAGTAGGGCCTGTATTTTGCAGTGAAGCATATCAGATAACGCCAGATATGACTGTACTTTTTGTATCCATTTGGAATTCAATAACATAATTTGAAATCCAGAATGGCTGAACCAATCATTTGGTATTCAATAACTGAAGTTGAGAGCCAGAATTGCTAAACCAATGATAGATACTCGTATGTACCCCACTAAGTGAAGTTTGCGTTGTGAAAGGAGAACAAGGACATTTGGTAAATATTAGTAGGCAAAGAAACTGATAAAGTACTATTTGGACACACTGAGTGTCCCGGGCTGTTTTGTGTGTTAAGTATCATACAGTATCAAATGATATCTGGCTCAAGACCTGATGATGTGTGGCTTTGGATAGCTATACATGTACATGTAGTAGGCAATGATGAGTACCGCATACTAAGTTTATTATAATCTGAAAATGGCAGTACACCGCGGAGTGGTGCAACACTGATGGCCTGTTATGGACATACAATGCTGTGGTATCTATTCCCAAGGTTCTGATGTATC
Organism: Spisula subtruncata; assembly: GCA_963678985.1. Classification (NCBI taxonomy): domain Eukaryota; kingdom Metazoa; phylum Mollusca; class Bivalvia; order Venerida; family Mactridae; genus Spisula; species Spisula subtruncata. The sequence goes on along the minus strand of OY787675.1, from coordinate 5,173,281 downwards.
TGTATCATGTATCCTGCAGCCATGTCTACCTATTATGAATTGGAAGGGTTCTACTTTGTATTAATATATATCCTGTAGAACCAGGTATGGCTGAATTATGTGGTGGTGCGTACAGCGTATGATGTCGTAAGGCTTCTAGAATATTATGTCGTAGAGGATAAATATACGCTATTAGGCCTGAGATGGTTATACACGATGCTGGTACTACTTTGTCTGGGGTGACTGTATTCCGTTGTTTTAAATGCACATATCTGTGACATTATTTACTTATTGCAGTGCTACATCACTTTGGTCATTGCAGTGGTGACTACACTATATGAGCTGTGTTGTACTAGTATTTTCCATAGGACCAGGATTCTCGACCCTTAATGGTGATGAGTACCACATAAGAATCCATGGGTTCAAAACACTGCCAGTTACAGATTTCACAGGATCTATGTCGTACACATTACTACTAAGTACGGGTATCAGATGTCTATGTTGGTACATATCACTGTAAGGAATATACATATAATAACCAATTCAGTACTAGCTACCACAAACGAAATATCTCATCACAGACCGTAATGGTACTCAACATCACCTTAGATTATAGCTAGACCTTATGTGTTATACAATACACACCACTGTACTATACAGGCATCATATGCTAAGTTATGTGCTATGCACAAGTCAATATTTTGACTAGGAGTCGATGTTGTTGTCAAATTCACGCCGGTCAGGATGCGTCTGTCTAATCCCCCCTGTATCCCCCGTGCGGGGCAAAACATTGACTGGTGCATTAGTACGCGCAACAACTGCCACCCTAGGCCTATGATGTGTTCATAACCATGTTATTCAGTCATTTCATGTCTAATATTTAACAACTACTGGATACACCCCCTGCGAGGAATTCTAGAATTATTCAAGAACAGATTCTAGAAGATAGTTCAAGAATAGTAATTGAACTCTAAATGGCAGTTCTAGAATTAAATGTTCAAGAACTTTCTCTAGAACTTCTAGAACCAAATTATAGAACTTATGTAAATTTGTTCTAGAACCCAGTTCTAGAATATAGAACCAAGTTCTAGAATAGTAATTGAACTCTTAATAGATGAGTTCAAGAACTTGTTCTAGAAGTTCTGGAGAAAGTTCTTGAACTACCATTATATGACTGCTGCACCTGATTTGAGAAAGTTCTTGAATATTAAGTTCTTGAACTGCAATTATACATTTAAAGAAGTTTATTCATATATAACCAGAAGGTCATAGACCCATGAGGTCAACATTTCAAACATAAAATGCATATCACCTATGATAGATATGTATCTAAACAATAAACCATAAACAGTTAACATCGAACTTATAACAATGAAAGTGTACATAAACTAGAGCTTGTTTTTGAAAAAAAACGCATGTCTCCCCAATGTTGACATTTGACCTCTCATTGTGACCTTGACCTTTGAGGTACAGACCTGGGTCTTGCGCATGCCACACCAACTGATGAAGATGAATGCAAATGTAAAAATAATTTAAAATTACATTGAGAAATCTCAGAGTAATGGTCCGGACAAGCCGAATTTAAGCCATTTTTTTCAACAAGAGCTGTCGGAGGTACTAGCTATTGCTTACCAAATAAGGTTAACTAACGCCAACGGCTACTAGGATAAACCAGGGTGAGTGCAATACATAGCTCCTTTTATTTTTTGAACAGTCGAGCTAAAAACTCTTAACACTAATAAATTTACTAGACAAGAGGGCCCTTTGGGCCCTAGGTTTAGGTCGCTCACCAGTCGTAGTAGTACAGGCTAAGATTTGACCTAGTGACCTAGTTATTGATACCAGTTGATCCATTTTCAAACTCAACTTTGATTACATGTAAACAAACATTCTGACCAACTTTCACGAAGATCCAGTGATATCCAGCAATATCGAACTTGACCTGGATTTATTAGAGATGATCATTGTGACCATCTTCCATAAAGATTAGGCCAAAATTGTGACCTGTAGTGTCTACACAATGTTTATCTATGGTTTGACCTAGTGACCTAGTTTTTGACCCAATATCGAACTTGACCCAGATTCTGTTGAGATCATTGTGACCATGTTTCATGAAGATTAAGCTGAAACTGTGACTTCTATTGTCTACACAATGTTTATCTACGGTTTGACCTAGTTTTTGACCCCATATGACCCAATATCGAACTTGACCTAGATTTTGTTGAGATCATCATTGTGACCAAGTTTCATGAAGATTAAGCCAAAATTGTGACCTCTGTTGTCTACACAAGGTTTGTCTAAGATTTGACCTAGTGACCTAGTTTTTGACCCCATACGACCCAATATCGAACTTGGCCTAGATTTTGTAGAATTGATCATTGTGGCCAAGTTTAATAATGATTAGGCCAAAACTGTGACCTCTAGTATATACGCAAGTAAATTGTGGACGGACGAAGAGTGCTCCCAAAAGCTCATCTTGTGTGACAGGTGAGCTAAAAAAAACATGAACATTCATGAAACAATTTTCCTAAGAAAAAATGAGTGAGGGGATTGGACTGCACTTTTTTAAGGGATAGCACCCACATAATTTTACCGGTAATTAATTTGCCCTATCCCCCAAAATATTTAATAGTACCCGCCACCCACATCTGACCCACAAGTTTTTCAAGAGTGCAGTCCACCCCCGAGATTGTATCAAGTTAGCTAAAATTCAATATGAACAAATATTAAACAGGAATATAATAATGCTCTTTCTTATACATTAATATTTTTAATGTTTCGTAAACAAAAACTTAAGATCTTCAACACAAACAAATTTGCTAAAACACATGGAACATTTTTAAGGACTTTTCCAGAAAAAATGAGTGTGTGGCCTGCAATTTTTTAGGGATACTGCTCGTACTGTTACCTGTAATTAATTTGCCGTCCCCCTCCAAACATTGATTAGAACCCACCACCCACACATTTTTTTGAGTGGCCTCTCATTCATTTTTGTTCTGGAAAAACCCTAAACAGATATAACTAACAAGGAATTCAGGGAATTGATATACCCCAACCGAATAGGGACTATATAGTATACAGAAACAAGAGCACCACTGGGCCGGGCATTATACGCCCGAAGAACATTTGCCGTAGTCTTGAATGCAGATTGTAACCAAAATGGAATTTGACCTGTATTTTATGTACCAAAAATAGATTAAATCCATTAATCCTTGAAGATGTCTTGTTCTACGGTACGATATTTAAGTGGCTAAACAATGTTAATTTATAGCCATGTAAAAGACAATTTTGTACTTTATTGTCCACTATTAAGTGCCTAACCCTAGACCGTTAAGAGTCTGTATGGCAAGTGGCTAGTCACTTAAATACCATCTCGTAAGCACGGACGGACGAAAGCACCATAACATAATAGTATACGTCCCTTGGGTCGCATAAAAATGTACTAGGAAAGTGGGAAAGAGCACTTTGACTGTTCTTTTTTATGTTCAGTGACCTTGAAATGACAGAAATCAAAAGCAGTTTCAAGATGTGAGTTTAAAATACCTGACCTAAACCACAAGCTTTCACATAAAAAGTGCATCCATTACAAAATGATACATATTTAGGAAATGAAAACTGACCTTTGACCACAAAATGACCTTATATAATAACAAAATTATGACTGGCCATATGTTGCACAAATTATTTTCACAGCACTACTTAAAATAAACAAGAGCTATCACTGAAGATGATGAATACCCCCAGATATATTGCTTGACAGTTACAGTATGTTAACTTGTGCCTTATGAAACTTTGTTAATTACAGCAAAATTAATAGTATGGACAAAACAAGACTGCATTCAATAAACGCTTATGCCCCCGTGGAAGCCTTGTCCATAAAAAAGCTAAGTCAATCAGGGGCCATAATTCTGTTGAAACATTGGATAGTGTGACATGGCTTTGACAATGTAAGGGGTGTACGGTCAATGGGTTAACCAAAAATTTGGCCCTTCAATAAGTCTTAAGTCCAATATTAGGTCAAGGTGAAGGTCAAAATGGGGTCGGGTGATATGGGTGTGTGGAGAGTGTTCCAGTACAACATCCATGCCAGTATGAAAGCTTTGTAGCAATTGATATAAGACGAAACGGTCAATTTGGGTTAACCAAGAATTTGGCCCTTCAATAAGTCAAATCCAAAATTAGGTCAAGGTGGAGGTCAGAATGGGGTCGGGTGATATGGGTGCATGGAGAGTGTTCCAGTACAACATCCATGCAAGTATAAAGGTTTGTAGCAAGCCATATTGAATGATATAAGACGAAACGGTCAATTTGGGTTAACCAAGAATTTGGCCCTTCAATAAGTCCAAGACCAAAATTAGGTCAAGGTGAAGGTCAAAATGGGGTTGGGTGATATGGGTGTGTGGAGAGTGTTCCAATACAACATCCATGCAAGTATGAAAGCTTTGTAGCAAGCCATATTGATATAAGACAAAACGGTCAATTTGGGTTAACCAGGGATGGACGGACGGACAAACAGGTGAATCACTATATGCCTCCCGATCTATCGATACGGGGGCATAAAAAGTGCAAAGGGCAATAACCCAGTAAGAATTGATCAAAGCATAACATGCCACTGGTATGTTGTGAAGTTTGGTTCAAATTTGACGAATGGTAACAGAAAAAAAAATCAAGGGCAATAACTCCCTGCAAATTGATCCAACCGATCCAAGGATATGCACAACTAGGCTTGGTACTGATGAGTCATGCAAAGTTTCATTGAAATATGACAAATGGTTACAGACACATGGCGCGGACAAAATTTACACGACCAACAGACCAACCAACCAACCAACCTCAAGCATGACTCCAATATAGCCCCCATATACTTTGTACCTGGGGGTATAACAAGTTTTTAAAAATGTGTCTTTTTACATACAAGAATGACATTAACATTTGAATGATGCACTAAATATAATATTTTCAGATTGATGGTAAATATTTGTGCTGAATTATTTATTATTCCATTCATTATGGAATGAGTAATAATGTTGTGAATTTTAGCAATTCAGACCATGATCAGCATACAGTATAGGAGTGTCAATTGTGTTCTGATTTTAATGAGATTGAGAGTGAAAAAGTTTCACATACGAAGTTGCATATCAATGCACTATACTGAAAATTAATAAAGTGCCAAATCTCCGGTAAAATGGGCACAGGAATAAATACACGACTTGCGATTATCTATACATCATGTCTTGGATCAGGTTCGCTAAATTTCAAAATGTCAATTGCCTAATACTAATAGATCATACATGTAGACTGTGTTCTGTGAAAATTGGGATTTTTTTACGTTGTAAACGAGGTCAAGAAAAGAGAATAAATAGTGCATGTAGCATGTAAAACTCTACATTCATATGCAACTTAATGTTGATATTCTAATTATAAAGACATTTTGAACTGTATTTATTATCATTTCTTGATGTCATTTACAATGTCCAAATGTTGCGACTTTCACAGAGCTAGGTCTATACTTGTATCATATATAGTTGTTTTATTAAAATTTAAATTGACAAGCCTAACTTTTAAATGCATACTGCTCAAACTTGCTCTTCAGTTTGTTAACAAAGAGTGGAACATTGTTTATTTTTATCATATCCCTGGCTTTATCGAAAGGTAACTTCACTTTCATGACACAATAGTTTGCATCTGGATCTTTCTGCACATCTGAAAGATTCAATGTAACTATGCCTTTGTCTGTTTTACAATCCTGCAAGTATATCTTCATTTCAAGTTGAGGCTTCACAATAATTCTAGCCACCGGCTTCTGGCAGTTAACGATAGACTGTCCATCAAGAACACCTAAAAAGACATCTCCCTTGGCCCATTCATAAATTCCTATGTCTTCAAGTTCTGAATTCAGATCTGCCAGAAGACTGACTGAATTTGTATCCGAATCTGAATCTTCTACTGACTGACATTCATTTGAAAAACATGACACATCCTTATAACCGTCTTCACTTAATGTTTCAATGCTAGTGAGTGAAGCACTAGAATCCACATCTAGATCAGATGCACTAGAATCCACATCTAGATCTAATGACCGTGAACTGATTTTGGATTTTTTAACCGATACACTAGAATCCACATCTAGATCTAATGACCGAGAACTGATTTTGGATTTTTTAACCGATGCACTAGAATCCACATCTAGATCTAATGACCGAGAACTGATTTTGGATTTTTTAACCGATGCACTAGAATCCACATCTAGATCCGATGACCGAGAACTGATTTTGGATTTTTTAACCGGTGCACTAGAATCCACATCTAGATCCGATAACCGAGAACTGATTTTTGATTTTTTAACCGATGCACCAGATGACAAGGTCTTATTACACAATCTTACACTTCTCCACGTAATAACACGTTTTACTAGTCTTGCATTTAGTGTGGTATGGTCATCCACAGGACTTGGCAGTTCAATATCTGTATCATTTAAGCTGTTACAAATATCATAAATTGTTTTCACGACCACTTCTGAATACATCAAACCGTACATAATCAGGACGCCATTGCCTATAGGTGTTTTATTTTTGGATAAAATCACTACATGAGCGCCCACCTTCAGCTGCTCATTTAGATTTACATTAGACGTGGAAGTTTCATGTGATGATTCTGATCGTTTTCCCTTTTTACCTTTGTCACGTAAATATTTACGGCGGTTTTGCAAACTTTCTCCCAACCTTGTCCAGAGTTCCTTCTTCTGTTGAAGAAGTCCTGGCGCAACTTCAAATGCTGTGAAGAAGGCAGTTCTTTTATTTTCGGAAATATCCACTAACATAGGTGCACGTTTCCATATTTTTGATGAGACAGCTGCATCTCTAAGTAACTGGCGGAAGAACAACTGAGCAGGCGTTGGTTTACCTCGTTGATTTTTTTTCTCCAGCATCTGATCAACAGTATATGGAACAGAGTGTTGTTTTTTTTTAACACAAACCGATTTATTTTCTGGCAAGTAGTGTCTCTGTTGATCATTGTCATCACCTAAATCACTGTCATTGCTAGGTTCAGACACTGTTCTGCGATCCTTTGAAAAATCAAGTTCAGGTGCACGTGCAAACTCTTTGTGGAAAGCTATAAACTTTCGGGCCTTGAAGCGATCACTGAAGGTTTGAAATACATCCTTTACATCTTCTTCAGAGAACTCCTGAAGCATCTCCATGTTAATGCCATTGTCTGAAAATAAGACAAAAATCCATGAAATAAGCCAGGTAAGGCATTATTTAAAAGTACCTTATTTTAGTGTTTGAGACCAGCCTAGAACCATATCAGCCGGACAGTGTACAAAAAATGCCGAATTATCAGGTGACTTGCTGCTCACTACTAAGTATAATCTAGTGCTGAAACGGTTAGCCGAAATTACAAACCAATTAACTGGTACATGTATCATTAACTGGTAACTAACCGGTTAATCATTAGATACAACCACTAGACGATCGGCTTTATAAATGATTAATATGCTGGATTGCTGATGTAATAACACACGCAACATTACATAGGGTATAATACTGGTGATGAAAACCATATTAGAAACCATTTTATTGAGTTACCGGTAATAAAGATCGAACCAAATAACTAAATGATTTCAATGATCAAACCGCAAACTCAGATAATATTTCCAAAATCGATATTTTTTATAAAAGGAACACATGGTCGCTACAAAATAGTTACCTTATAAAGGGAAGCAACTTAGTCTGGTTAACCGGTTAGTAAAAGTTGTAACCGGTTAATCGGTAACCATACGGACGGTAACAGGTTAATCGTTTCAGCACTAGTATAATCAGTAAGCTACTTTTATTAAAAAGTTGTCACAATCTTGTGGGGGCTGATCTGCATCTGTGATGGTCGGAAACGCTATAAGGTAGGATTATGCTTGATGTGACTCTGCATCATAATTCAGGGCCATAATTCTGTCAAAAAGGGTTGAAATAAAAAAAATGACAATATGCTCTAGGGCATCTCATAACGGTACTTCTGTGAACGTTTGGACAAAATTCCTTGATAAATGTAGGAGATGCACACAGAAGAGTATATGTATAAAATCAACAAGGGCAATAACTCTTACAAAAATAGTCGAAACACAAAAGCCTGATAATATGCACTGGGGCACCTGATAACAGTACTTCTGTGAAAGTTTCGTCAAAATTCCTTAAGATTATAAGAAATGTAGAAGAGTCGGTTGGTCGGTCGGACTGACGCCTACCATTACCATATCCCCTTCGGCAGGGAATAATTAAATATAATACAAGAATTGTGTTTGAGAAATGCTACTGCCCCCCCCCCACCATTGTCCTGTCCGATGAGCAGTATGCCTGTATTTACACCACTCTTGCACCCCTCCCACTGACCCCGGCCAGATTGTTAATTTGACCTTTGAACTCTCTTAAGTGTGACCTTGAACCTACATTATGTTGCAGCATTACCGTATAGCAGGTTATTTCTGCGGATTTTTATTTCTGCAGTTCGAGAAATATCAACTGCACATTTAAACTATCAGCAGTAATTTTTGACGCAAAATTAAACTTCGATATTATACTTCAATATACCGGTAATAAACCGTTATCTATACATGTATCTCCCGAGTTTGTCGTATAATGCTGTGTTGTTCACACATTAAAGGTGCTTACCCTATTGATTGTGGTTGATTGCCTTTGTTAGGTATCAATGAATGAATGTGATGTGTAATCTTTACAAGCATACACAATTATGTAAAGTTTGACTAGGTTATAACATATCGGGTCAAAACTTCGAAGTGAGCATTTTTATGTACTTTCAGGTTCATGCAAACCTCAAAAATTAATTCCCGATTTTCTGCCAGGTCGCAGAAATAAAATTACCCATTTTAGGCCCAAATCGCAGATTTTTTTTAACGTGGAATTAACCCGCTTATACGGTATTTCCGAAAGTAGCAGATGCCTCTCTGTCTCTCCAACATATACAATAATTCCACAAATAATACAGATTACCATGTCAAACCAGACGATAAAAAATTGAAGTAGTAACTCCCTCGCTTGGCCCTGCATTTAGAGTGTAGTTCTACGACTGGTCGGCCCGGTGTCAGGACTGGGTGAGGTACTTGTTGGTGCCTACAACATGTATCCCAAGTGTGGCAGCACAAGATTGTCTTGGTAGGCACCGTCGCTATATGACTAAATTACTGTTGAAAAGTGAAGTTAAACCCATATAAACAAACAAATAATACAGCTGTATACCTATTCATACTCTATTCTATAATTAATGTATAAATATGTAGGCCCCTATGTGTGGTTAGGCCAAAACAAAATGATATTGTGGTTCTAGTAACCATACCTACCCTATGTTTTTGCCCCTACCCTAAACATTTAATTGGCATTTTACTGGAAGTCACCGCGGATCATTAATTTTCCAGTGCATAAAATTAATAAAATAATTTTAAAAAAATAAAATATTTTTCCTACCTACCTACCCGATTTTTTTCAGCATGTTACCAGAACCACACTATTAATTTGTTTTGGCCTAACAATAGGACATTTCTGGATGGGTGCCAGTCTTGAAGGCCTCTACTGTCTGTGGCTGATATTGTTCTAATATTATAGATATTATATATAAGTTTCTGTTCCAACTGTTTGTCCTCCATATGTTCAGGTTTTGAAGCATGTCCGTTCAAGCTTGCTGTCTCGAAGTGGTACAAATTTTAAACAGAAACTAGAGAGACAGCAAGTTTGTCTAAGGTTACGCCTATTTTCATATCACAAGCAGCTATGTAGCAACATTACAGTATTATTTGAATCAATAACGATTTGTAACGGCATTGACGCAAATTCTTTTAGTACACTACTGACTAATCACATTGTCATCCGAAATTACGTCTGTCCGAAATATGGGAATAATTCGTTAAAGATTTTCCTTTAGGCAGTGGCTAGCGAACCGGAATCGGTTCGCTAGACAGCGACCTTTTAGAACCGGAATCGGTTCTCCAGCCTGCCCATTGAGGGTAGGCTAGCGAACCGGAATTTTCGTTTCTTTAAAAATACGGCAAATTAAAGAATAATTGATGTATCAAATATGTTATTTTATGTAGCAATATATATATACTTACAAACTGTGTTGGTTTAAACTTGTATAATCGTGTATATTTGTGTATATTTGACTATTTCAGCGAGGACCTTTTACCGGTACTTTACTACATAGATATCCGCCATTTTAAGACATTTACGAATAGTGTAGAATCGATGTCGTCATACCCCAGTCCAATAAACGATGGGCCTATCTTTTTATTACAATATATGCATTACTAAATATAATTGACATTTGTTCGTATAAATTTTTTTATTTATTGGACTTTTGTTTGTATAAATAGATGCTTTTGAAAGATGAATTATATTGTAAACAGGTAATAAAGAAGTGAATTATCTGCAATAAAGTCTTTGTTTGAGATAATCTATATCAGTCCTGTTAATCACACGTTGTCCCTTTCATAATCAATTAGACAATAATTGTCAAATTGATTGGAATGTTGTGTTCATATTTAATGCAATAAAGTCTTTGTTTGAGATAATCTATATCAGCCCTGTTAATCACACGTTGTCCTTTTCATAATCAATTAGACAATAATTGTCAAGTTGATTGGAATGTTGTGTTAATATTTAACACCCAATTAACACCTAAACAGATTGAAATTACGAGTGTGCGCCTTATTGTGTTATAAATATAATTACGGTTTTTTTTGGTTTGTTTACGTTCGACTGAGACTGTAATTTAGTTATTACTAATTGCGTCTTTAATTACGTGGAGATTAAAAGGTCGGCCGACATTTGAAATTATTTGTGCGAAATCGGTATCGTTTTATGATATTCTTCTTCTGGAATGTCTATTTCAAACAAAAAACAAACAAACAAATTCATACCTGTCCATATAAACGGAATGTTGTAAAGCAAAGATGTCATTAAAGTTTCCTAATTGACAATGGCTACCGTATCTTTTTCTGTCGGAGACACATTCTCCAGCTTTTCGGAGTTTGAAGAAAAACTATCGTATTATCAAAAATTTAAATGTGTTCAATTTTACAGACGTGATTCGCGTACAATCGAGAAATCGTTAGGTCGTTTTCCAAACAAGACTTTTAATAAGGATGTTAAGTACACCAATCTGACTTATAGCTGCATACATGGTGGTCGGAACTTCAAGAGCAAGGGCCATGGAAAGCGGTCAATCAGGTATGTGTCCTATTTCAGATAATAAGAATAGCCTATATAAGAATAGAAATATCTACATTGCATAACTTCTATCTCCTTTATTCAATAATCGTAAATGTAGTCAGTTCATGTCTTATTGGCCAGTTATGGCCTGGCCATCAGTAAGAAAAAATTATGCAAATTAATTGAAAATCAATATGCACGAAACGCACGTGACACCCAAACTGATAATTTCACCTGCAGATAAAAGATGCGCTTTTTTCTTATCTAGATTGTCCATGCAGAAAATAGGTTTATATTACTTTTAATTCTGACAATTTAAATTCACAACACTACTTAATATTTGATAGTTTCGGCAAATATTAAAATGTGTATGATGGAAGTTTAACAATGATATGTTATTTCGAATTACCTCCCATCAATACCACAAAACATCTATTTAAATCTTCAATATAACATATTTTGCGTACAATTAATAAATTTGGTAATTCTCCATGCCCTTAAAGGATATCGATTCTCAGAAGAGACAAAGGGCCATAACTTTTGTTTCTGATGTTAAAAGTAAATAAAATTTAATCCGTATCATTATGGCTTCATTTGGTTTTGCAATTGTGTCATTTAGGTGGGTTAGTACCATTTCAGAACTTTGCTAGTATCCGTCTTTGACAACTTGCTAACAACGTAGGTTTCAATTTCATATGAATTTTGGACAATTTCTTTATTTATTTGCCCCATTTCCTCCATTTAAAATATCTGCACGCTTCCAATACAATTGAATACAGGTCTTATTAGCAGACCTTTACTGTACATAGTTGCTTATACGTAAAACATTTATACAATGCAAATGCTTATTAAACTTGTACGGACGGAATTGTTGTAATTAATTTCAATAATAACGTGAAAACAATTCATACAATCATGCACACCCAATTACAATGCACTGGTGTATTTCAATGTTTTGAGACTATCATATGAATATGAATACGAATACGACTTGTGGAATAAATTAGGACATTTGTGTGTACATAGAAAATGTATCCCCTCTCGTTCTGCGAACTTATATAATATACATTAACTTATTTATGAGATTTAAAAATGCTTTATATATTATGGTGTTCGTAATTCTATCATTATGCTAGTGTAACCTAAAAACTATTTATAATGTCAATATAATGTCTATATGAACATGACACTTAGTGTGCGTTAGGCAATGATTGATAAAATTGTGAGTAAAAATGAATGATTAGTATTTGAGTGACAATCAGTGTGTGCGAGGCAATAAATGATAAGCTTTTGAGTGGCACTTAGTGTGTGCGAGTCAATGAATGATAGGTTTTTGAGTGACACTTAGTGTATGCGAGTCAATGAATGATTGGTATTTGAGTGACACTTAGTGTGCGTGAGACAATGACACTTAGTGTGCGTCAGGCAATGATTGATAAAATTGTGAGTAAAATGAATGATTGGTATTTGAGTGACACTTAGTGTGTGCGAGTCAATAAATGATAGGTTTTTGAGTGACACCTGTTAATGGATCAGGTAAAGTATTAGTTATTATTTAATTCATTAAGTTCATGCATTAAAAATATTGTGATAAATTACGATTGACCGTGCAGAAATTAATTATTATGCGTAGCACTTGAGCTTGTTATTCGCCCGTTGAATAGAACCATTTATTATAATAGTTAGTAATTATTTCATATTTCATATTAACATTTCTTACCTTCACCTACCTAATCTGATTATCTCACACCTTAGACAATACATTAGGTGGTAACATGTTGTAAAATATTACCAAGGTGTGAAAAGCAATATCCCATAACCAAAATCTACTGTGCTATTTAAGGCTAAATACAATTCAATTCAATTCAATTCAATTCAATTTTTACAGGCGTATACTTAAGTGTGCACGTACCCAGTCAATAATGTTTAACAATTATTATAACGTTTGTGTTGACACCAATGTATAGATATTATCATCAAATTATGGCAAAGATTCTGTATTTCCAATACGAAGAACAATGAAAAACATTTTATAGTTTATTTTTCTATATAAATTGCGTCTGTACAAATTATTATTACAAGAAATAATATTCAAAACCTCGACAGGATATTGGGCTAGTGTCGACAACGATTCTGCACTATTCCCTTTCGTAAATGTCTTAAAATGGCGGATATCTATGTTGTAAAGTGCCGGTAAAAGGTCCTCGCTGAAATAGTCAAATATACACAAATATACACGATTATACAAGTTTAAATCAACACAGTTTGTAAGTATATATATATTGCAACATAAAATAACATATTTGATACATCAATTATTCTTTAATTTGCCGTATTTTAAAATAAACGAAAATTCCGGTTCGCTAGCCTACCCTCAATGGGCAGGCTGGAGAACCGATTCCGGTTCTAAAAGGTCGCTGTCTAGCGAACCGATTCCGGTTCGCTAGCCACTGCCTTTCCTTTAACCGGACAGTCTGAAAATAAATGCGGGCATCGCTCAAGAGTTCACACCAAAATCGTCGAACTTACCTATGAAAGACTGTCGCCCTTCCTCAGTTAAAGATTGTTTGAACGTATAAAATCTCTCCTCGCCCATGGCTGCTTTTTTACGCGCCGAAAGAACACCGGAAAGGGTTTGACTAAAATACGAAACGAGGATTTTTGGCGCAACGAGGCGAAACGAGGCGAAACGAGGATTATTATACAACAGTGACATTATTTACTGATAGGAAATAGTCAAAGCCATCCAAATACACAATTCATTTATTTGGAATTAACATTCGTAAAAAATAATAACTGTAATTCCTATTATACCAAATTTTAATCCTCGTTTCGCCTCGTTGCGCCAAAAATCCTCGTTTCGTATTTTAGTCATACCGCACCGCATTGGAAATCAACAGACTGCGCTCTGCTTAGTTCATAGAAATTGGTGGTGTAAATTCACTGAATTAAGAACCAGTCTGTTTAAAATGAAAACATCCGGCGCATGTCGTATTTATTTTACGGTTTATCGTTTCTTTGGATTGGAGAGACCAGGTATGTTGCGAGAATTACGTTCTTTTGCTCAACAGAAAATAATTTTTGCGCTCCTTATGCATGCTGTCAAAACATGGGCAAAATTGAAGTTTGATGCCAAATAACATCAGATTTCGCGACCCAAAGAATGTTATACCACGGACGGTTAACAGTTCGAGTTTATTTGTTCGTCTTTAGCTCACGATCACCTGACCACAAAGTGTTCATGGTGAGCTATTGTGATGGGTAGCAGAACTTTTATACTGTGTATATATACCAGGCCTGTGAGAAACGTCTGCACTGCAGGGAGAAAAGTCTGTAAAAAATAATATGTAATAAATTATTTCATTTCGAACCATACAAATGCCTGCGGAAATAGTCGAGTGTGTAGGGAATATCAAAAGAGAATGAATTGAGTCAAAGAATATGTATGATGCTTGATTACCGCTATATAATTGGCACAAATTAGAAATGATATATGGCTGTTGATCCGACGACTGGTGTTTATTGTTTATTTCCATTTCCTGAAGGCCTATACACGCCTGAAGTCATAAATTTCTGTATACAGTGCCAAATCTCGGACGTAGCTCGTAATTAATTAAGTGATGTTGATTATACAAATTTTTGGACAGCTGTCCGATTTTTTCGGCATTTGAAATTATAGAGTTGTCCGGGACTAAATTTTACTTTTTTAGCGCATTGTCAGCGGTCCGAAAGTGATTTAGAGCTGTCCAGGACGTCGGACTATAAGATTTGGAGAGCCCTGATGATACATTTTATATTTCAGATTTTGTTTAGTAACTGCCAGCTCATTTTAACCAGTTGAGAGGAACATACTGAAAACAATTTAGTGCGAACAGTGATTGGGCATGTCGTCCTTAAAGAACTGTATTTGCCAAATGTGCAGAAATGTTGGTGAACCTGTTCAAAGGCACATTAGGAGACGACACAAACTCATGTATGGCATTTTTGTTCCCGCTGACGTAGATGAATATAGCTCGGAAACAGAATCAGGAACATTATTCACATGTACGCAGCAGCATGATTCGGATCCATCTATACTTGAACCCAAGACTGATAGCCCAGCCATCGAAAGCAGGTATATCTTTAAACAGATTTATGAACTTAAAGGGACTAATACATACTTCTTGGACCCAATATGGAAAAAAGAACGCTTATAATTGACTTCTAAGCATCATTGCATTTTAATTCTATGTCTAGTTTTACAACAATAGATGCTGTTTGTTGGGATACACTCCATACAGTATCATAATAAACTATCATCATTATCCTATTTGTACATCTACTTTCTCCAAAATTTTAGTTACATGTGAATTCTTAAAAATAGAATTTGTCGGGGCCCAGGATAAGTAAAACGGTTTATAACGGCACATGTGAGCGAAAAATATCTTGTTATCGAATGCTTTCTCTCACATTAAGTATGCATGGCTTTTTAGCTCACCTGAGCACTTTACCCTGAGCACGAAGTATATACTAGAGTAACGGCCCTTGAATTAGTGAAAAATGCTATATTTCACATTGTTTACACAATAGAGGCCACATTTATTGACCAAAAATTGGAACTAAACCTGCAATAATTGTATGTGTCCATAAGATCTCAGACAAGTTCGATAATGGGCAAGGTTGGACAAGTAATATCAGAGTTATGTCCCTTGAATTAGCAAAAATGTTATATTTCAGCTTGTTTATAAATACAATTGAGGCCACATTTATTGACCAATTATCACCAAACTTGCAGTAGCAGAGATTATATATATGGCTATAATATCTCGGAGGAGTTTGATAATGGACTAGAGCAGACCAGTATTACCAGAGTTACGGCCCTTGAATTAGCGAAAAATGAGGCCACATAAGTTTTGTGTGTGCTTCATTTAAAAAACCTTGACAGAATTCAGTGCAACTTGGTATGAAATATAAATTTGAAGGATAGTTGTGCACGTCATTTTCGCATTCTTATCGGGTTATTATACCCCACAAACAAAGTTTGAAGGGGGTATACTGGAGTCACCATGTTGGTCTGTTAAATCGTGTCTGCTCTGTAACTTTGTCATTTCTTACTGGATTTTAGAATTACTTGGTATAAATTTTCACCACATCAAGACGATGTGTCATGCGCAAGACCCAGGGTCCTAGCTCAAAGGTCACACTTAGAGGTCAAAGGTTATATAGTCATGCAAATCGTGTCAGCTCTGTAACTTTGTCATTTCTTACTGGATTTTAAAATTACTTAGTACAAATGATCACCACATCAAGACAGTGTGTCATGCGCAAGACCCAGGTCCCTAGCTCAAAGGTCAAGGTCACACATGGAGGTTAAAGGTTAAAAGGCATAAATAGTCATGCGATGATACGTAGTAGTGTGTTACTTATTTTTTGCCACTGCAATTCAAGATGGCCCGACTGGCAGCCATCTTGGATTTGTTAATCTTTTTACAGTGGCCAATTTCTATGAAATTCCATACAGTTGATGCTTATGATGTGTAGTACGTAGTGTGTGACATTATTTTTAGTTCGACAAAATTCAAAATGGCCAACTGGCGGCCATCTTTTAATTTTAAACTAATTATTTTATTCCTGTGTCAAGGCAGTGCTGCGGGGGTATGATTCATCACTCCTGTGATAGCTCTAGTTTTTAGCCGATTTTAGGACCTTTAAATCTTTCAACAATTGCCTTTGTTAAGGGAAGGTTTGTCTGCGCTTCATCTCCAAAATCCCTGAACGGATTTCAATGAAACCTGACATGATGATGAAGCATCGATATGAAGGCTAGAATCCTTTATAAGGTTTCAAAAACATTTCTAGTTTCTATTCTACTTATATTTTTTTCAGTTCTGAAGATGAACATACCACTTGTGAAAATACATCAGGTAGTGACATTTCAAGCACAGATGAAAGTGAGGAATGTGAAAGCATGTCTGACATCGAAAGTTCAAGTGATTCAGCATCTAGTTCTTACCGTCCATGGTCATTCTGTTATGATAAAAGCATATATGAAGAGGGTCCAGCAATCCAAACTTTACCAAACTCAACCACGACAGTTCTACAATGGCTGGCTTTGAACTTTTCCATGTTTGTTGCACACCCCGCAATAAGCAAGGCAGCATTTACCCATAACATTCAAGTGCAGAAAGTTACTCATGGTGATGTAACTAATACTTTGCCGTCTTCTTATTATGAAGCAAGAAAACTTTTAGATCCATATGTCGTTAAAAAAGTGGTATTTGATGTTTGTGTAAACGAGTGTGTTATATTTAGAAATAGTGGTACATTACAATGTGCTGACATGCTACAGTGCCCTGTTTGTGGTGAAAACAGATATAATACAAATTCTTCCAGTAAAACTAAAAGGCCTGTTTCAAGAAGAAGATTCACATATATTCCAATTGGCCCTAGACTTGCCAGATTGTATGGTGAAGTTAATCTTGCACAGCTAGTTATGTCTCATCCTGGTAGCAATTATGATGGAGATGAGATGTGGGATGTTCACCATTCAGCTTCATGGAAAGAACTATATTCGGAAAACTGCCATTAATATGACTGTTAAAAATGAAACTTACAAATTTTCATGGCTTTTTCCTGGGCCTTAAATTTTCAGGTCGAAATAACATTTGTTTAAAGGCACTTTCAAAGCCATGAATGAGATTTTTCATGGTATTTTAATGGGATACCCATTAAACTTGTTAAACCTGTTAAATAAGTTGTTACGAGAATTAATGGGGTAAATTAATGTTTTTTTCAGTTTTCATGGGCATTTAACAGGAATTTAATACATATTTCATGGCTTGTGCATGCAGTAGTGTATTCAAGATTTGCGACAGTTCTAGAACTTTATTGGTTGAACAAATGGTAACAGTAAGATTTTGTATCAGAGTTCTAGAACTACCTCAATTCTTGAACCTTAGTTCTATAACTGTTTGATTATATAAAAAAAATGAACAACCATTTTTGCATTGTTTTAGAACTTAAACCTGAGTTCAAGAACCTTTCTCAGTGATCTAGAACTATTATAGTTCTAGAATCTGAGTTTTTGTATTGTTCTAGAACTTGAACGTGAGTTCAAGAACCTTTCACCATGTTCTAGAACAAGTATAGTTCTAGAATATGAGTTCAAGAACTATTCTATTACTTTAGCAACAGTTCTAAATGTTCTTCAGAAGTTCTAGAATGTTCAAGAACTTTTCACTAGTTCTAGAACATTATTCGCAGGGGACCTATCATACCGTACGTATTTTTGTATAATGTGTTGGCGGGTACACCATATTGTCCTGGTGAATGTGAACAACACTTATTGTGCCCTAGAGAGCCCGAAAAAGTAGTTCATTTTGGGTCTCCAAAAAGTCTCCTGATGTATTTAATGATATGCATTTACATGACAATCCTTCCAAGCAGTGCCCCTTTGAAAAACGGCGAATATAAATATTCCAAGACTGGCATAAAAAAAGACAGGTATAGTGCTATTATGAGCACTTATACGTAGTTTTGCATACTTGCTTGAACTTAAAACAAAATTAATGGTCGTTCAGGCAGTATTGTGTACAGTTCATTTGATAAAAAGTGAGACAAATCAAACTTGCACTTTCCTAATAAAGTTGAATTCAAATACAGAGAGAAAAAATCAATCACCTTGACCCGAAAGAGGTTTCAGATGCTTGTCCATTTGATGTCCATGATATAATGAATAGTATCCGTGAACATATGACTCACTTCATAAATAAACACATAAATCACATTAGATTGTAGAATCCCAGGGGCTGTCGTAAAAGTTTTCGTAAACTGTCACATGCACAAAATGGATATTTGAACAATGAAATGAACATTTTCATTAAACAAATGAGTTATAATGAAGGTATATGAACTTACCAACACAGATATCATTTTAATAAACAAATTGAGATTCATATCATGTGATATACGAAAGAAAAACAAAGTGGAAATGTCAATATTTTCTTTTTTTTATCGATTTGACCTTGAACTGACCTTGACACCAGAAGGTCAATTGTGTTTGTCTATTTGATGTCAATAATCAAATAATTTATATCCATGCAAATATGTAGCAATATATACATGACAATTTCAATTATATCAGATAATAGAATACCAGGGGTGGTCAAAAGAATGCCTTCTCGGCCAGCATGCATATGTATTAAATGGCTATTTTGACAAAGAAATGACTCTTTTCATTAAACAAATGGCTTATAATGAAAGAATATGAACTAACCAACACAGCTATCGTTTCAATAAGCCACTTATACTCATATCGAAAGCTATACGAAGAAAAACAAAGTGGAGATGTCCATTTTTGGCTTCATTTCTCGATTTGACCTTGAACTGACCTTGACCTTGACCCAAGAAAGGTCAATTATGTTTGTCCATTTGATGTCCATAATCAAATGAATAATATCCATGCAAATATGTAGCAATATAAACATGAAAATTTAAATTATATTAGATAACAGAATACCAGGGGTGGTCAAAAAAATGCCTTCTTGGCCAGCATGCATATGCATTGAAAGGCTATTTTTACAAAGAAATGACTAGTTGTATTAAACAAGTGGCTTATAATGAAACAATATGAACTAACCAACACAGCTATCATTTCAATTAGCCACTTATACTCATATCGAAAACTATACGAAGGAAAACAGAGTGGAGATGTCCATTTTTGGCTTCATTTCTCGATTTGACCTTGAACTGACCTTGACCTTGACTCAAGAAAGGTCAATTATGTTTGTACATTTGATGTCCATAATCAAATGAATAATATACAGGCAACTATGTAGCAATATATATATGAACAATTTAATCACATTAGAACATAGAATACCAGGGGTGGTCGAAAGCATGCCCTCTCGACCAGCATGCATATGTATTAAATGTCCATTTTGACAAAGAAATGACTATTTTCATTAAACAAATGGCTTATAATGAAAGAATATGTACTTACCAACACGGCTATTATTTTAATAACGAAATTTGATTCCAAACATATACTATACGAATAAAAAACTGAGGTGAAATAACAATATTTAGCTATTTTTCTCACTTTGACCTTGAAATGACCTTGACCTTGACCTCAAACTGGCCAGTTATGTATGTCCATTTGATGCAAAACATTAATTGAATAATATCCACCCAAATATATGGCAATATATACATAAACAAAAAAATCACTCCAGAATTAAAAATGTCATATGTAGTCGTAAATTAGCTCGGAAGCAAGAGTTGTTGCCCCTGTCAAAAAAATCTGCACCACTTTCAGATCTGGCATCCACCTTTTTCTGAAGCCTGAATGTATGTATTATTCGAAAATACCGATGGACTTTTTCTACCAGATGGGGTAAATAAACTTTCATTTTAAAGCCCTTTTGAAACCTGGCTCCTGGACTAAATGTTCAAGCCAAGACTTTTTGGCCGAAACAGTCACAACTACCGAACAGGCCAGTCCTGAGTTGGTTCAGGTAAAAACCGTGACATTGTGTAGAAAATAGCTGGCAAGTTTTGTTTTTTTCATTTGAGACCCTGCTGGGGGCTAGGGCGAAGCCTTGGCTGGGGACCAGGGAGCATTATCTTAGCATCGAACTAAGCAATATGAGTCATTCTCATGCAACTTATACCAAATTTATTTATCTATGTTATTTAAAGACTGGTTTCTATGACCAAACACCATGCATGTAGAATCTACACTAAAGACTTTATCTTCCTCCGACAATCAAAACCACCAACATTATTCAAATTTTCAAGAAACCACAAAAAATATACGAAATTTGAAAAGTTTCCCCAAATAACAGTGAACATAGAATAGCAAATACCGAGTGCAGTATCACCTTGCCATGTAGAGATAATCATCTTTATTTTGTTCATTCAGACTCTGTATCAAAGTTAAGAACAAAACTGACGCATCAACATTTTAGCTAAAATTTGAGTTATGATCGTTTTGCATCAATTCCAAGCTTTTCTTTGTGTAAAATGTTAAACATTTTATAGAGCTTCATGCAACATTTAAGTTATATACTGACATAATGACAACAGAATACAAGCTTCCTTAACAAATTCATTGTCAATGTTATGACTCATCAAAAAAATTGCATACAAAACATGTTGTCAGCTTTTAAACCAACACAAGGGTAAACATCATCATGTATGCATCATGTATGCAAATATTTTGCTTTGAATAACTTTGAATTCTAAAATTACACCATCAATTCTGGAAATTTAAGCTCCTGATCCTTTAAGGTCACTGACCTGAATAATGAGATAATACATACGCAGTTTTAACAGTGACCAGTTTTAACAGTGACGTCATCGTTATTATATACCCAAAAGATTAAAACCATTGTTTAAACAGGTAGAGTTTAGTTTGGTACTGAACTGCTGGTTTAAGCTTTTATACTTGTTTTTACACCGTACTAGTGGATTGTTCCACTGCGTCGCTGTATTTTTATCCTAACTGGACTGTAGGCATATTTATTTTATATCACAATGCTTATGACCAAGTTTCTTAAAGATCCAGTCAAAACCAAACAGGTTTGCTTTTGGTTTGGCCTATTAATAAGTGATCTCGTTTAACCCTTAGGCCACACCAAATTAATTTTTGGTTCTACGGATTTTTTTGGCAAAAATTAGGGGCGAGCGAGCGAAATATAAATTTAAATATTTATTTTTGAAAAACCCGTAATTGAGAGCGAGCGAAGGAGCGAAATAAATTTTTATAAATTTATTTTTGAAAATGCCATTTTTGAAAGCGTGTGAAGGAGCAAAAGTGCCCTATTCATTTCTGATGCACCCATTTTTAGGAAATAGTGTCTATTACAACAGCTTAAATAAGAAATAAGGCCACATAAATGATTGTTATACATTTCTTGTTATGTTGTGTAGGATTTATCAAATTATTTTACCGGAATACAGGTACTCAAGGTAATTGTGAGCAGACATTGTCACATACATATAAATTATAATGAACACAAATGCACTGAGTGACCAGTGGTTAAACTTAAAGATTCACATCAACTAAGCATCAAGCTGTATAGTTTTGTTCTTGTAATGATACATCATGCTCAGGTTCTAAAAGGTCGCTGTCTAGCGAACCGATTCCGGTTCGCTAGCCACTGCCTTTTTTTTAACTCTGATGAAAGTAGGACCTTCTGAAGGTTTCTCTATGAACAGTATTTAAAATCCCTGATGAAATTATGTAGGATACAGTATAGAAACTTATTAACATGTGCGTTGCGTGTCCGGGACGCATAAAACTGTTATTATCACATACCACGGACCATGTATAAACGAGACGGCATTGTCGCGAAAATAGGTGACAATTCATGATTTCGTCGGTAGTACGGAATACTAGTAATAATAATGAATACAAACATATCTAGACACGCTTGTTGGTTCATTCCGCAATCGCAATTCTTCCCATTTTACTACGTTTATACACCTATGCCTGTTTTTTGTAAAGGGCATAATATTCAGACAGGTTCATCATTTCACCAGACGCTTGCGTAAAAAGTTACACACGATTTTAGTGTGCAACAATTTACTGCTAAAATTAATCGAGTAACTAACATCCTCAGCAGAGCGCGCTTTCCCAGAACATATTCTGTAATAACAGTGATTGAGTGACGAAATTATAAACAAGTTGGCTTTATTTTTGGTAATTTGTAAATATTGATGCTAGCGGCAAAATAATAAAAAAAAAATGTAGGAAAAAATCACATGCGCATGGTTTTCTCAGGTGCGGGCGCAATAATTTAAATTTAAATATTTATTTTTCATTTTGGAAAAATCAGGAGTGGGCGCTCCCGACGAACGCATGATCAATTTGTTGTGGCCTTATGACCCAGTAACAAACATTCTAAGGCAAACACAGTGACAAAGTTTCATTAAAGATTATAGCTAAACGATGATCGATATGACTATTCTGTGGTATTATAAGAAACCAATTGTGAACAATTTCAACTGTCATTAATAGACAGTCAATGAAACTTGCAAACCGCATTAAATAACAATTATTTCTGGGACTTGCAAGCCACATGAAACATATCAATATGAAATCACAATATTTCTGACTGTTCCTCGCCCAGGTAACGTGTAGAAACAAGTGATCTGACATTAGATCATGTTTTGGTATAAATGCTGTTTACAAGGTGAAACTCAGAGGAGACATACACAAGCAGATGTGTAATCTTGCAGTAAATCTGCAGTTCATACTTTCAGAAATACATAACAGTTGTAGGTACAGTGGTAATCATCATTCATGCAATGTCTTTGAACAGAGTAATATTGCTTGCAGACGTTTCCACAAATATATGAGACAAAAAATGACTTGTCAGCCAATCCTCATGATAGACTGGCTCATAAAATAACCTGAAAATGTTCATTTTCAAAAACAGCCATTTTCTATTACATTTGATCAGTGTGGACATACCATGTGACCTTTTTGCTAAGTCTGCAAGTAAAAATATGTCAACAAAAAGTTAAAATCATCAATAAGTACCGGTATCTAATTCTTTGACCGATTTTCACAAGATATATTTGACGTTCAAGCAGAGAAAGAGCACCTAATGAAAATCGGTTAAAGAATGAGATACTTACTGGTGTTTTTACTTTTTGTTGACATATTTTTACTTGCAGACTTAACCAAACGGTCACATGGTATAACTATCCTGTTAATTTCTTTCAGTCAAATACCTACATACAAGCATGATTGAGGTCTTCAATGTTCAGTGAGTCATTTTCTAGACAGCTTATTTATTATACATTTATTTGTTCGATTGCAATAAAGAAACCATGCCACAATGACTCAATGCAGGTCTTTTGCCAATCGGGAAAACATGGTCTGGTATACTTAAAAACAAATTGGCACATAAAGATATGATAAAATTTCCTAAGTTAGAATCCTAACTGAGTTAGGTTCAGACCGACGTGGAATTGTATAATTTCAGAATATCTTTAAATATCTTTAAAGTCAAACATAATGGTGCCAAAAGTATGTGAATCATAGCAAAAGCTTCATAAGCAAAGAAGTAAAATACAATTTTGGAATTTACTTCTGAGCTCAATTAGTCAAGTATACATGACAAAATTCCTAAAAATAACACTTTGAGCAAGTCTAAAAAGAAACACATTATAATATTCAGTGACTTGAAGCTTATTATTTTTTGATGAATTGCAATGCCACTGACTTCTGATTTTCAAATATACAATAATTATTATAATTTTCTGGGTTGCTGGCTAATCTATGAGTTACCCGACAAACTTAGCTCAAGTTTTATAACACTTACACTAGTAACACAGGTGATGTTTCTTTATATAACAAGAAGTGTAATATTTGTATATTCTATATTACAGGTATATATGTAATTATAATCAATGACAAGAGACAAAAACTGAGGTGTAATAGAACAGTATAGTAACCTTGGTTTTGGCAACGCTTGATTATATATATCGTTAAGTGTTCCAACATATCCTTGGAACAGTTAATGGACAACAGCTAGAGTGAGGAAGAAGATTCTGATCTCAAAAATTATAATACACTATGTTGACAATTTCAGGTCTTATTCATAATGTGCCTCTCCCTATCTTTGACGAGGGGGTATATTGCTGCTTTGCACATGTTGGTGTCTGTCTGTATGTCTGTCCATTTGTAGACCAAAATGGTTTCTGTTCAGTAATTCAAATTCTAATGCTTTGCCCTAGGATCTTTAACCTTGACATGAAGGTTCAGACCAGCAACAGTAGACGACCCCTATTGATTTTGAGGTCATTAGATCAAAGGTCAAGGTCGCTATGACCCCTACTATTTTTGACAATTATGCTACAATTGGGGGCATACATTTTTTATAAAAATCTCTTGTTGCTATTTGACTCTCTCAGCAGCATTGTGCACAAATGATGACATCAAATATGGATATTCATACATTACTAAACCCTTCAATCCTAAATATTTGACAAAATGTTTTCAATTATAAAAATATTCATAATGTATTCTCAAATAAATACCACAGTTCACTGATAGTGAATGGTGCTCATTAAAAGAACTTAATCATTAAAATATCTTTGAATTAAATTCTCTTAAAATCATCCAAGCGTGATTGTATAAATTATACTATGTTTTTATTGTGCAGCCATAAATTTATTTTTATTGACATGCCATAACCTTTCATATGAAATTAGTTATACGTGTTAAATACATAATAATCATAATTTTTTCATTTAATTGATGATTTTGTTATGAAAATATCTAGAGCAATGCATGTTCCATATAGGGATTATCTATGGAACCAATTTGATATATGTTTAAGAATTTTTTTCAGCACCCCTATAGATATTGATTCTCATACAGATATTCGATTTCTTTTCAGATTTTGATGTGTTAATATATTAATTTGAATATTTACGTTAATAAGTGAGGGGGGGGCACAAAAAGTACTTTTTATATAGTTAGAAAGTATTACAGTCAAGCTAGGGCACATCAAACAAACATTTATTTCATAATGGACAAATTGTTATTTAAATGAACTTGAAAGATTTAGTCAGCAGGGGGGACAGCAATTACACAACATTCAGAAGTGATCTACCAAATTCTTACAGGGTAACCACTATTCAATCTTCTAGTTGTTAAAACCTGTGTATCAGTTGTTAAAGTTATGTAATAGTACATATCTTAATACGAAACAATTTGAGGGCTCGGCACAAACCATGATAATGTATGTCTACACCACAGCTGTAATAAAATATATTGTACAATGGTCGTATCCTACCAGTACTTTTAATTTAGCTTGTGTTAAAGAGTGGGTGGATCTGAGTTTGCTTAGTATATATTTTTTATTTAATTACAATGCCAACATTTTTAACAACAATTTGCATATAATATAAATGGGCAACTTATGACAATACTGCAAAACTATGGGCTGAGATTGCGTTCATTAAAATCAGCATTACTGAGATATATGTTCAAAAGTTTACGCTTTTTGTGCAGGTTCAAATTGTATACAAACACTTTTTAGACCTTCAATATATCGATGGCTTAGAACCAGAAGAACCTTATGAGACTCATACATATTTGAAATCTGCTTTACAAGGCGCTTCTTATGAGCCTATTTTCATGAAAATCTGAAATTGGCTTGTTGACCAAAATGATGTTTTAAAAACTTGTTATCCCATAGGTAAAGAGTAAATTACAGACAGTTTTCTCTTGTTTTCTCAATATATCAATTTTTAGTTACGACCTTCTCATTCTAAGCCAGCAATATACCGTATACACTGATTTATATATAATAAATACATGAATGTAATTGTTGTAAAAAAAATACCTCATTCGCAAGATAGTTGAAATTTGTT
This sequence comes from Spisula subtruncata, assembly GCA_963678985.1. Classification (NCBI taxonomy): domain Eukaryota; kingdom Metazoa; phylum Mollusca; class Bivalvia; order Venerida; family Mactridae; genus Spisula; species Spisula subtruncata. Next base: position 5,146,714 of record OY787675.1, on the reverse strand, counting down.
TACAGCATTATAACGAAAGACTATTCATTAAAATTTCTGTGGCATACACAAAGTGAATCAGCTTTTTATTAGCTTGTCTAAAGTGGGTGGCACTATGACCTACGTAAATTATTGTTATTTATATACTGTAACAAAATTGCTCAGTAGAGATTTATATAATATGTCAAGGATCATTGCCTCAAAGTCGAGCTTGTCAGTAACAAAGGCAGACTTGTCATATGATAGGCTTGTAAGTAATATGAGATCGTTTATTTTGTCCCGGTTTTGTTCAGGGTCTCACTTTGTACTGGATTCAATATAAATTCTAAGTTCATGTTTTGGTAATGGTTAAATATAGAGATATGTATTATAGCAAGAATTCACAATGTATAAACCAAATCACTGTACGACTTATTGGATTACCATCAAATTCATCCTGTATCATTTATTGCTATTGTAAGACTAATCAGAATACTATCAAATTCAACCTGTATCATTTATTGCTATTGAAAGCACATGTATCGTCTGATCACTGCACTCATTATTGCCATACAATATAATTCAATGTGTATGCATTATTGCGATTGCCAGGAAATCTACTTGTTTATACACAGTGAAGATGAAGGTAGAACTCGGGCTTATCAACATGCAGGTATATTAGTAAGATAAAACAATCATCACTTTCAACACCTGGTGTATAATATTACAGTCTTTTTGATATGAAAAAGCAATAATGTGAATCATTTTGGGAAATAGATTTAACCAGATTAAGAAACTATAGGAAGGTGGTAAAACACAATACAATAAGCAACATGATGGCATCCACTTAGAATAAACAGAGCCCAGAACGTTTTAGCTCTTTTTAAAGCTAACTTTGCACTTAAATAGCCCAGCTGTTCAGCAACTACATGCACTGCATTTCATAGAATTTGACAGCTCAAAAAACGATTTTCTTTCAAGAGTGACATGCAGTCTTTCGACATTTGCGTAAACTTAGTTGAACTTACTCACTTTCAAGGGGTAGCTAAATAACAAATTACACACATTTTCTGTCGACTTAAACACAATCATGCTATATTTAGATCGATCAATTTCTAAAAAATGTTAATTTGATAATGATTGCATTAATATAAATGTAACAGATTTATCACTGAAAGTGTAGCTATTGAACACTTAAGCAAATTGTCACTGTGACCCAAAAATTTGGCGCTTTCAGCAGTTTAAGACTCTCTCTTAACAGGGTATAGCTTGGCTATTTTGACCTGAGCCTGACCTTTATGCAAGAATATATTACAAGGTTCTTGCTTTGAATATATCAATTCCAGCAAGCAAATCGTGCAATATCGGTATTTCAGATTTGTGTTTATATTGCATCTCGAGCATCTTCGTGATACTCCCCAATTATGAAAACATACAATCAGTGGTGTATATGTAGACAATATACCTACTGTTAAATTATGCTAATCACATAGGTCAGGCTCATGTCAAATTGGCCAAAATATACACATAATAATGTAACAGTATATTGAATAATAAGTTTCAATAACAAACATGACAACTTTCAATCAATCGAAATATTCAACCAACGTCATTGTACTCCATATCCTGTACGATAACTAATCTACGATACAATGAAACTATGTCATCTTATCACGATCGCAATATAATAATATCACAAATCAATCTACCTGCAATTTGTGGAGTGAAAAATTACACCAAGACATGAAAATGCTGACAAAATACATTGTACAACCAATTCTGTCATTATAATAATTGCCTAACAAGAAATTCCTATAAAATGATAGTAATTAAGTAATTTTCTAAATAAATCAGGTGATTGTCGGCCCTGTTCAACTGTACGATGGGACAAAATGACCTTGCATACTTGTTTAAACACAGCTTTAATATATTGGATCATGGTAATATTAGTTTATCCAAGTTAAAAGAGTTCAGCGGTCAATTAAGATTGAAAGGCTTGCGAGTGACCTGAGATGCTTATGATGATGATGAGACAGTGGCCATCATATTACGCATGAGGCTGATGACAATGTTTATGTATTTAGGTTTTGAGTGACCATGTCAGACCATGTACAAGCTTTGTTATTAAGTGCATGACTATTAACCCATTTTAGGCACGAGACTTGCCAGTACTGTTCAGTCAATTGCCATGACAGAGACAGTAAATTCTTTATTATTGACATATATCAGGCCTGCATATATATTTAGAATTAGTGTTTGTTTCTAAGTTCATGCTTAAACACTATTTATCAACACTTTTTCATTCTAGCTCAAGTATATCGAAACAAGCCGCAGTTTTCCTGGACTGTAATACAAACTGAGTACTCAAGCTTGCTTACCCTTTTACAAGGAACCAGCAACTTTGTCGCATTTAGATGAAAATCAACATTAATTTTTGGTCAAATTTTCTTGGAAGGGTCTATTATAACTTGCAGCGACCAGGAATCGAGCCCTTAACACTGGTTTATTAATCCTAAGTGCATCACAGGACCACTGCATGTTTGTACGTAGCTCAGTGGTAAGTGACGTGTGCTTGCCATCTAATCTGATGACGGTTCAAATCCGGGTGGAGGGATATCATTATGCCTGCCATATTTCAGCAGAAAGCTGCCTGGCAAATAAAGGCTAAGCTCGGCTTAAAGGAGATATTGTGTGCAGATGCCAGTGAGTGACATTAAGTTAATAACTCATTTGAGCAGTCTTGAAAACACACAGTATCAAAACACATTTATAATAATGAATTACGTTCATCGTCACTATCACACTCTGTCATATGATAGTATCAAAATACATACAAACATTTTCTTCACATAACATTATCACACCTTACAAATATTTATGAAATTAGTCATCCACTAATATGTACAGGAGAATATCATCACAGTTTATACAAATATAGGTTGTAAAGATGTAGCTGGATGGACACTGAAATAGAGCGATAGTCGGAGATAGACCAAGATAGCCCGATAACTGATGCACTGTATCAGATACAAAATGTGCATTATAATTGCAAACAAATCACAAGACTTACCAGTAGTATGCATATTTTAATAATGCTAAATCAAGATCGGTTCTTCGAAATTCATATCAAATTTTAGATGCTTAAGTGGGCGTATTTCATCCATTCATATGTTTAGCCGGTAAGACCAAGACTTGCAGCTATTTAATATGACAGGCTTAACTATTTTATTGTAGCATATATTGGAATGAAAATGGCCCATAATCACAATTTTTGAAAGATACAGCCAGTATAAAAGATACCAGAAAAGAATTCTAAAAATTCCACAAAGTCTTACAGTACAGTACTTTGATGTTTTATAGATTTATGTTTTTAAATATATTGTATTTATTTAAGCCAGCCTTTAATACCACTCAATGTAAACGAATTATAAGTTAACCAAAAATACATGGGAAGTATAAACAAAGTATAAAAACAAGCTTAAGGTGTGGGTGTGTGCACAGGTAACTGTACTCTTGAAAAAGAAAAAAAATGAAAACTTATTTTTTTTTCTATAAAACGAAAAAAAAAAAATTCTATAAGAGAGAAAAATATAAATTTTCCAAAAAAATAATGTTTTTTTTTTCATTTTTAATGATACAGTTACCTGTGGGTGTGTGGTGGGTAAAACACAATCCTAAGTATATACTATACAATAAATTTTGGTACGACCTTCCCAATTACGTAGATCATAATTTCAAACAATAACAATATTATAAGATTTAGTACGAGATTATAATTATAGGCTGAAAATATTTGTGCATTGAAAAAGCTTTTTGACCTTGACATGACGGTCGATTATAAAAAAGTTCCGTGACTTTAAATGAAAGAAATGACAATTAACAATGATGTCCATAAAATGATTTAACGCACATGTATGACAAATACCTAAAACAAAAACATTCAATAATTATGAGCCTCAGACTTCATGTATGTTATATCAGCAAAGAAATATCTGGGAGCAACCCCTGTTTATTTTTGTCGCGGCTAAAGCTAGGGGTAACGTCATAGCTTCTTATTTTTTTGCAAAGTTTCACGTTTCGTACCTACAAAGTTTGATGATGACAAAACCAGACTGTATAGATGCTCCCATATTATGTTGAAGTGATTTGATGAGCTCAAGATATCTGTTTTTGTGTAGTTTTCACAGCAATGATGCACATCTTCCAATTAGCGAAGCCTTGTAAAAAAGCTGCACATCTGCAGCTCAAGACAGATTCTGACATATGCTATGATTATTCCATTTTGCCAGTTATATAATACACAAATGTCTAATTTACTATATTTTTTTAGAAATTCATACAGTGAAATTGTGAAAAGGGGAAATTCCTGGACTTTTTTTGAAGTTATTAATCTTGTACATTTTGTATTTATATTCAAACAATGATATTTTTTATAGTCTCCCTTTCATGCTACAATTTCGATACAGTTACAGTATCACCAGCTTTTCTTCAATAGTGTTTAAAATATAATGAGAATTTTATTCAAATACATAGATCTACATTTGTATAGTGAAAGAAACAAACTTTCAGCAAATGAAAATAGTACTGTCATCAGAATTAAATAATAATCTAAAATTCTCAGTTATTTCAAGGCAGTGCCATGTCATGACCTGAGCAAAATATGTCCAGTTAAAGAATGAAAATCTGAAAATTCCACAAATATGAAGAATATACAATGCAACAAACGAATGACTTTAATAAATGATTTTATAATTGGCAAAATATTAAAGTAACGATGAGATTAAAACAAACTATTAAAATTTCAGATGAAAGAAGTATGCGGCCCTTAATAATTCATTCAATCCGGCACTAAACTATTTGAAGACAATTATTAACCTGTTTCCATTTATCACTTAAATTCAAGTTCTTTGATCTTTTACGATCATGAGGCATTTAACAGTTTACATAGTAGAGATATTGCCAGAAGTAAGCAATTTACATACCTGACTATCAACTTACATAGTTAATATATACTGGATTATTTTTATGTTTAAAGATAATCTAATTGATACGGCCTTTCAGACCTTTAGATTGACTTATTTGAATAAGTCCAAATTACGATTTGATTGCATTGGATTGGTAGAACATTGCTTTATAAACTCACACAGGGCATTCTTCAATAGAATATGTGATACAAATTAACTGCAAATTCTTTAATGGCCCCTTTTCAAGATGGATAATCAAGATAAACTAGTAAATGACTATTCAACAACTATCCATGAATTAGGTTCATGAATTATTCGTGAATATATCGTGAATTGTTCACAAACTGTAAGGTTTCATTTCGCTGTGGTAGCTATAACAAGTTGAATGAGGTTTGGATTCTTAAAATGTAGAATTACATAACACACCAAAAACATGATACTATCTAGTTATCACATGCCTAAGCACTGGAACTCTTTTAACAACTTTTAGTGAAGTACCAGACAGTATCAACCACAGATATTTTACAACATTAAATCAGATCAGTTTTCACATCTTCATCAAAATGATGTACATATTACATACTTGATACCAACATCTTAGATAAAATAGGCAGAGAAAAACATTAAATAATAAGGTGTACATTATGGGTCATTAAATTTGAAAAAGCAACATTGATAAAATCCTTGATTTCTTAAACATTCCAAGGTCATTTGATAGATAAAATTGATAAAGTTCCCAGGAAGTTATCAAACCCGATTCAAATTCACATTGAGATACCTGTACTACAGCGTAGCAAGTAACCATGTGACTTTGACATCACTAAAGGCTACAACTCCAAGACAATTTTGTCAACATTGGAAAACATAAATAGTAATACCTACTCAGTTTTCCCACTGACATTTTTATTTTGGGGTACAAACACAGGTCTTCGTACAATTCCATACCCCTGAGTAACAGTTATACAGTAGTAATGCATCAAAACTGGAGGTGACAGCATGCATTTTGATGGTAAAAAACCCTCATTTGGGAGGTTTTGGGAACAATGCCTACTTTTACTTTACCTATATATATTTCTATGAAACACTACGCCACTCTAAAGGGAAAGTGTAATCTTTCAAAGAATTGTAGGACCCTATCAGTAGCTTGGCATTTTTTCCAGTACCGAGAGTGATACCTTGGAAAAGAAGATGGCTTGAAACTGTAGTCAAATCGCATACAACCAATACCAAAGTTTCACAGGGTGCTTAGAAAAATGCAGCAACTGAAAAAGATCTTATATTTTGTGGAAAGCATAAAATTTTCCCCTTAGACTGGGCAACTAGCAGAGTTGGTTTTAGAATGCCCAGTGAACCTGTCGATGATGATCTTTCTAGCACAAGGTTACAAACATGTGTATGTTTCATAGAAATTGCTAAAGAAATGAAATACTTGCAGCTATAAAATTTAAGGTTTGCGAAAATCTTTTAAGACAAATTTCATCTTGGATTTGTAGCCGTCATTGATGTCAAAGTCAGGTGGTATTGCTACACTGTACTAGATCTCCTTGAATCTACTTGCATACAAGGTATTAAACTACCGAATCATGTTTATTTGCATAAACTCATCACAGGACTTGATGGTAAACATGAACAAAGATTACATACATGGAGCTTATCAGATAGAGTAAGTAGTGTTAACATAGCAGGGGTTACATCTAAGGACAGGAAATATTCTAGGACTAAAGTGTTATTAATGATATTTGATAATGACAGAAATATTGATACAGTGTACACAGTGAATATCAGTACCTGAACCCCAAGCCTAGGTCCTACTAAGTATTTTTGGCCTCAGCAATGTACTCCCGATTTAAATAACTCAGCTTCGGGAGGCATTGGGAACAGGGATTTCACAAATCTTTTAATGACTTTCCCGAAGCTTAGAATAGCCTAGATCGAGATCATGAGGACCCTTTTCTCGATGCTTCCCGATACCCATTTATTAAATCGTGAGTAAATCGGCGAGGCAAAAATGCTCAGTGAGACCTAGGCATGACTGCTTAAACATCGGAGAACCATGCAAACAATGGAACCTTGTCCTGATAAAAATCTTTGATACCACTAAATTCTCAGAAAAGCTACATGCAATAGTTTGTGACCTGACATAAACTTTTGGGTGTAAAAAACACATACCTCGAACAAACAAAAAATCTAGCGAAATACAAGGTAACAATGTTAGAAGTCTTACGAGATACACAAACTTGATGAGAAAAACAGTATTATAGTACTGGTTACAAGGGACATGAACTAAAGTCATGTAATCGTGACAGCCTCTGTCGCTTCTCTTACTAGTTTTGTTACAAAGTACTGTAGACTCATTAATTTTCGTGGAGGATTTCATTTTGTGGTTTTCGAGATTCGCCTTCAACTATTAAATCAAATCCTATCGAACAATGATTTTGACCCTTGTATTTATTAACGGAAATGCAAAATCCATGAATTAATGTCCCATCGAAATGGGTTTTTTAGCAAAAACCACGAAATTCATCCCGTCAAAATTAAATAATTTTACAGTAACACAAAGATGCGGAAGTATCAAAGTTGTAATATATTTTATCACTGCAACATGTAGTCATCAAGTTTTACATAAAACTCGCATGTCAACAGATTGTAATAGCAACCCCAGTCAATTTTTGCATGTCCACAAAAATAAATAATTGTTAGTTCACATTAAAGAACTCATTAAAAGCTCTGCAGGACTGTTTGAATTATTTAGGTATGTCATCTGGATCAAAAGTTATGTCAATTTGAAACCATGAAAAAACAGTCAATTTTAGGAATTTTTGCCTTCTAAAAGACAGACTTGTAATCGCGTTTCCACGGAACCGAAAATTTCACAATTTTTAAACAAATTGCTGTAACTTTTTTAATTCTTCAGAAAACTTGATGAAACTTGGCTTAATAATGTATTTTGGTATGCTGATTTCAATTTTGCAATCAGATTAGATGTAATACCATTCAGTAAAAAGCTACAGATGAAACATATGTAAAGTTTCAACACATTTATCATTGATCAGAATTATACAGGTACTGGTAGTACCAGACAAGACTATACAACTTTACCAAGAATTAGCATACTAATACACTTACAGGAAATATTAATAAGAATTGCACTATAATAATGAAATATAGTTTACTAATAATTATATCAATGCTAACTTGACATTGACTATGCAGAAATAGTTATAACATGAACAAGATTTCAGCGTATCAGCAGATGGTTAGGCATACAACCATAAAGCTATATAAATGTCTCAGATAGGCATTTCACTTTTCCCTTGATAATTGTTTTCAATTCAATGAGGTGTAGACTACTAGAAATCTAATAGATCTATTAAATTGTGAAGTGTTACCTCCATATTTGAGTACAACAAGGAGTAAAAATTCACCTGACATTGAGGCGAAACCAAGACTGCGGTGTTACTTTTCCGTACTACTGAAGCTCAGCCAACTTAACTAGCGGGTTGCTGGGCTGGGAGTCAGTCACTATATTTGTTCCCCTTTTATTTATTGGATGGGACCTTATGCCAAGCCACTATTGACACCCTAACAGAGCCGCGAGACATCATTCTCGGACCATTCACAGCAACTACCATTTAAGTAAACTTGTAAGTGAAACCCATGACCCCCGGTATTACTAGCTTATAGCTCTGCCTACTATGCTAGCTAGCCCAGCCTGCTGTGAGTCAGTCGCAGCATCCACCTGAAACTTATTAATAAAGTACCAAAGTGCCACCAAATGAGAATCTTAATCATTGCTAATATAAATGTAATGAAAGGAGCATTAATATGATTGAGGCTCTCATAAAGTTGATGCAATATTGCAAAAAAAAAAAATTCCACACTCCTCCCTAGCCTAACTATGGTGGGTGGGGGGTGGTGATTTTATTTTTAGCAATATATGCCATATTATCATAAATAAATCATAGTGAAACTTAATATTGGTGTTAATTGATATAATTAAGTAAGATTAATCATTCAAGACTTGATCAATTGCTTTTAAAAGACGATTTTCAACCAGACAATTCTCCTTCGTCGGCAAAAAATGACAGGTGCCCGCTGATGTTTATTTCCCTAAATTTCATTAAATTACGACTTGCAACATATTTTTTGTGAGTTTTATCCATTTTAAACAAGAAATTCAACTGATTTAAGCCAAAAAATGTCTATTGACGATCTTTTTATCGGTAAATTGAAAAAATCTGATTTGCAGTAAAAACGAGTGAAAAATGGCGGCGATTTTTTTTAGATTTCGGTCGCACTTACTGGACCAAAAAATTAATGCGGTCACTATTAGTAGACCGATTTTGATGATTTAAACATCATGTTGAAGGAGAAAGACTATTCTATGGGGTTATATTCTAATTGTTAGAATTTATTATTTACATTTTGAAAAAAAAATGACGTTAACTTTGGAACCCCAGAACTTTTTTATTTATATTCGGATTTCAAAAATGAAGGTTTCGGGGCAAAGCTCAATCCTTCTTCTGATTGGTTGTGAAGTTTTAATTATATTGAATAACATTAAAGCCTCCGCTTGTAGTGTGATGTAACATGTATGCCAATAGCGCCGGGCCGAAACTGTGATTTTACCAGATAGACGAAAATATTGTCGAAAATCGTTTTTAACTCAAAATATTTAAACTATCGATTTTCTTACAAAAAAAACATTACTACCATAAGAAAGGTAATTTAGTTCTGTTTTAAAATATGTATACATGTTTATAGTTGTAAGAAACATGATCTTGTAAAACTAATATTTACTACACCATGTAATGAATTTTACATAATTCTTAACAGTACATGCTTATCATCTGGGGTTGCTAATTGTAATCTAAGAAGGTAAAGTAATGATACTAAAGTGTCAGACATGGACTGTTTCAGAATAGGCTTACTATGGCATACTAAGTATTATAATCCAGGTGTTTTCCTGGCCTAAGATTTTCAAAATACTTGAGTACACCAAGTTTATTGGCCGAGCATTTTTAGGCCTTTAATATTTGCCGGTCAGCTTTCTGCTGAAATACGGCAGGCATATATATGTGTGTCTACATCCAGATTTGAACCCGGATGATAAGATTAGACGGCAAGCACATTTAAACCACTGAGCTATGGGAAGCACTGAAAGTGTTGACAGTCTTAAGGAACTTATATTCTTTCATGAACTAAAATGGTCATTCAATCTTTATGAGACAACAGGCAGTGGTCAGTTGATTAACAATGCATGGCAATTAATCCAGCTTCAACTATTTATGTAAAATAACCTTAAACAAGCACACATCTATCTTAAATTATAGTTAAAACAACACAAAATTGCTAGGAGTCTTGTCATATCATATAAAGCTGAGAAAAAATGACAAACTAAAGGTGTGTTGACAACATGAATTGTTGGTAAGGGGAAAAACTGACAGCTGAATGATATGATTATGAATATTAAGATTTTTGTAAGGTTTCACATTTTGTGACCAAATATGATTTTATTGTTGTAATAAATTAAAGTCCAATAATGAAATATTCAGTTTGATGTAATTGTTGATGCTAGTCTGAGTCTACGGATGGTTGGACATCAACAATAAATACTGGAAAAGGCACGATCTTCTACATGGTGGGACCATAGGCTTCATGCACAAATGGAATTCTACATCGTAACATGATGTCAATTATTGTCATTCAACGATAGAGATTCGAACCTGGAGCTGTGAGCACAGGTGAAGGAATAAGGAATAAGTGCAAATGAAGGAGGCTTATTCAATCAATCAGCTGACTTAAAGTCCACACACAGACAACATTTCTTCATATAGCGACGGATTGAAACATACAATGCCGAGCACCAACTAGTGACTTGGAGTCAGAGTAAACATACAATCATTTGGTTATCCAGGAGAACTCTGCTTAGTGCTATACATAATCAAAGCACTGATTGCGCTGAAAGAACAGGTTTTGTTCCTGCAGTCAGACAATTCTATTTCCAGCCACAAAGCCTACAGGTGGCAAAGCACCCTGATCAAATACTGTATTATAAATGTGTCCATGATAACATATATGCCCTGATGTAAGTGACATTCAATGATAGTCAAGTGAATCCTGTATATGTATGCACTAAAATATCAGTGTAGATGTCAACCAAAACATCAACACATTTCAACAAGAAAAACGTGAAAACCTAAAATACAATTTTAAGTAGAAGATCTTATAAAACAAATATATACACTTCAAGTTATTAACTCAGGATATTTTTTCAGACAAGAGATTGTAATAACTGTAAATTTATTCAGCATAAGACTGTAATAAATGACTGATGAATAGTTTCTATGGCTGTATGTTGATACAGTAACATAATAAATTGCCAGAACTAATAAATTTTAATAAAATGAATGAGACCTTTCAAGCCAAGGTAATGTAATTTGATTATTATAAATTACTTGTAAAAGTATGCAATTGCAACTTCAATGCATTACCTATGAGAGGAGATTTTTTATCGGTACAACTGTACCAGGCACACAGTGTCACACATATTTTTTATTTAAACCCACACCCATTTGATGTGCAGCTTCTGTTGTATTGATACAGTCTGTTCAAAAGTTAAATGATAATGGTCATAAACATTAGCTTGTCCGACAGGTAAATTATGTTTATCTAGGTTTAACTGGGAGTACAGAGTTAGTGGTAGTCGCATTATTCTTTCGAATGGGATATTTCCCTCATTAGTATCACTTATTGAATCATTATTATTAGTATTATTATAATTGACAATAGTTAAGTTTTGTCACAAAGATTTTGTCATCAGGACCAAGTTGTTTTTAGATCTTGCTCAAAAAGGGACATATTTGAATAGTTAGGGTTTTTTATACAACTTATAATAACTTATGCTGCTGTTTTCTGTCCTTGGCTGGTTAAGCTGAGTGCTGCCTTCCCTGTCTGATTCCCTTATTTCTTTTTATGACAACTTACATTATGGTACCGTGCTTTTTGTATAAATATTGAATAAATCAGCCACACAAGTCATTTTTGTAGTGACTTATTGATTGAAACCTGACTGAAGTGGACAGGATTACATTTTTCTCCCAATGAACTTCACAAACGACATACCAAACCAGCTTACTGCTTATGCTTACTTTATAATTTCTCTCTCAGTTTAAGCCTATAGTCGATTCAATAAGTAATACTAATGAGGGAACTATCCTATTCGAAAGAATAGCAGTGAATACCGTTAACTCAGGTACATCCATTTAAACCTAGATAAACATTGTTTACCTGCCGGACGATAGTATATTTACCCCCCATTCCCTGTATAAAGTTTGGAAACCGTTTCCAATGCAATACCCCACATCCCTGTATAAAGTTTGGAAACCGTTTCCAATGTAATACCCCACGTCCCTGTTTAAAGTTTGGAAACCGTTTCCAATGCAATACCCCACGTCTCGTATAAAGTTTGGAAACCGTTTCCAATGCAATACCCCACGTCCCTGTATAAAGTTTGGAAACCGTTTCCTACACACAAACAATCACAATGAGATAGCAAGCATGAAAGTCAACATACAGTTAGGCCACGGCTTTACCTATCTCAATGCTCGCTTTAGTGATATAGAAATTACTTTAATAAATATCATAATGAAGATTCTAAAATTCCTTTGTAAGTATGTGATGATTGTTTAAAACTTGACCTTATCTAATAACTTGTCAAGCTGAGTATTCATAATGGTAATCTACGGACAACCACTTATGGTACATTAGAACCCTGAGTATCAACATTTAATTATAATGTACTTCTAAATGTTATATGTAACAAAGTGTTCTAATAAAATTGTAAGAATTCAATAGAAATTATAAATTTGCAAGACTTAAGTTTTGATAAGCATAATAATTTGCAGAATAATTCAATTTTCGTTGCTTTGGCCAAACATGATTACAACAAGAATCTTACTGCAGACATATATAGCACAATAGAAAGAGCTAAAATTCACAACCTTGTAGCGCCAGAGGGACGTACATGAATACTTTACCCCTTTCTTTATGAGACACATGATCAAAAGCATGCATTTAATTTTTATGCGCTTCAGTTCATCTATATTATTTTACTAAAAATTTGCAGTATGTATTGCATTGTAAATGCATACCAAGAAGTATTTTGAATTCATAAAGAAAACAGGTCATGACTTCTCATATTGCATTAAACTATTTATACCGACAATCCAATTAAATACCAGACAGATTATATATAGTAAGGAGATATTGGCCTGATCCTTGTCATTATGCAGGAAAAAATTACATGGTTTTGGGTTCTACCACTCAGGGCTCAACACTAACACTGGAACCCTGGTTGAAAGACCAGTGAAAATCAACAAGGACCAGTAGTAATGTTTTCTTTAAAAATGTAACGCTTTTTTACTGTCCGACCAGTGAGCAAAAATTTTTTTTTAGTAACTGTCAACCCTTGGAGCTGAATATAACGTCTGCAAGCAAATCAGACAATATTGGTATTGTTTACACCTCAAGCATTTTTGTGATATTTTCTGCTGAACTACACCTGATTACAAGACTTTGTCAAATGTCAATATAGACAAGCTATCACCTGTTAAACTACATTTTGTAGAGCACCGCCTATGAGTGCTGGATGCTCGACTTTCTCGGGATTTTTTATAGTAACAAGGGCATATAACTCAATAAAGACAGGTCACAGGGTTATCAGCCTTGTCGATATGGACTCGATCCTCTTGTGATGGTGAATAACTATGCTAAGTTTTAAGTGGATACCTTTCTTAGTCTTTGAGAAAATGCCACTGACAGACTTTACAAATGCACACAATCCCGTCACAAAAACAGCTTTTAATACTTATAATAGAAGTTCAAGTATCAGGTTAAAATCTCCACACTTTATAATTGTTGCAGTGACCGTATTAAAGAGTGAACAGTTCACTCTCTAGTCTGAAATGACCCCTTAATTCTAAATAAACCATTTATCAACAATTGATCAACTAAATAATGTGGGTCATTTGCAGCTTGTTCCTAATTAAAAGCAACTTTTCATATTTAACATTTCAACATTAGCGGATTAACTTATAAATAAAGTCCTAGAATTAACTTTATCAGAAAGTCAGTTTTAAGCCTTTCGTTGTGAACAGTATGCTACAAATGTCACCATTGTTCATGGCCAATTTCTGCATGCTTACAATTTCAGACAAAATACTAAAATGTCAGAAAATAAAACCTTAATTGGGAAATTCATTAATAATTAAAGCATTGTAAAATATAGTAATTCATAAACAGTTATTTTCAGTACATGTTTAAATGTATCAGTATGTAGTCTTATTGAATATTCATACAATTACTGTAACATTATTTAATTTCGATGGGACGAAATCTAGTGGTTTTTGTAAAAAAGAACATTTCAATTGGATGTTAATACTTGAATTTTGCATTTCAGGTAATGAAGATAAAATAAAGGTCAAAACTATTGTCTGATGGGATTTGATTTCATGGATGAAGGAGAACCAAAAAATCCATGAAATTTAATCCCACAAAGATTATATGATTTTACAGTACAATATGGATAATTGGCAATCAAGTCAATTTGTTAATTAAGACAGATAAGCATTTTAAATAAATCCATACCGTTCATGTATGACCTCACGATGTAGTAGATAATAGAATCTTGATCGAGGTATTTAAACTATTCATTGAATTTCATTCCACAACTAGGATCTGGCACCAAGTTTGATCAGTATTATAGTCTATATGATTCATATTTAAACAGACACACACAGTCACCAACTGAATAATGTGTGAGTTGAAAACCTGCGGTTCTTTGAATCAACTTGATATTTTTAAGTCATTAGATTAATCATTTATAACAATAGTACAAACTAACAAACAGTAATAATGACTCAAGAACAAACTTGAGGTTTTGAAATGTCTCCAGTCTGCTATAGATGGTAGCTGTCTGTGTGTCACGAGTACACATGTCAGGGGCCCTACTGAGGCATATTGTAATGCCCAATCCTGAAAATGAGTCACATGTCTGGTTCAGGTGCAACTAACCTGCACCCCTACACTAAAACTCAGCTCAAACATAGATCTATTGTTCAAATTTAGCTTACTAAACTTCAAATCCCTAATTCATATATATTAGTTAATTCTTTCAATTTTTGCATTTGAAATTATCAAATAACCTTTTTTGCAGAAAAGGTCATTCTTTCTAGTGCAGCAAATCCCGCTTTTCGGATGAATCTGTAACTGTACACCAAACAGGTATGTAGCAAACTTCACCAATGCTATAAGTGACCTTGGACTTCAGCAATTTAGCCAAATAGACAAGTGATAGAATGGGGCAACATTATACAATTCAAACTTTCTTAACATTACTTTACAATACTGAAATACTGTTTGATTTCTAAAGAATTATTTCATTCAGTCGAGCAAACAGAAGTTTTTTCTCACAGCGGCTATAATGTTTATGTGATATGCAGACAAATGACAATTTTTTCAAGAGCATTGTCAATACAACTTGAGTTACAACTGCACATTACAATATCCTGTACTGTATGACCACTGATAAGAAATATGTGGTACAGCTTGGTTATTTTAACCTGAGCCTGACCTTTATGCAAGAATATATTACGAGGTTTTTGCTTTGAATATTATCAATTTCTGCAAGCAAATTGTGCAATATTGATATTTCAAATTTGTGTTTGTATTGCATCTCAAGCGTCTTCGTGATACTCTCCGATTATGGAAGCATACAATCGGTGTTGTAAACGTAGGCAATATATCGACTGTTAAATTATGCTTATCAAAAGGTCAGACTCATGTCAAATTGGCCAAGCTATATATGAATTATGTTACTTTCAACAAAACTCATGGAGCCATGTTTTGAATTATTATCCGTTTTTTTATGCCAAGTTCAACAGATTTAGATTAAGAAATCTTTATAAAATGTCTTTAAATTCGCTCTTTACTCATAGAAAATCAGATACAAGTACAGTCTGTTCAAAGTTAAATAATAACGGTTGTAAACACCAGCTTGTGCATCTACTATGTTTATATAGGTTTAACCTGAGTTAATGGTAGTCCCTGCTATTCTTTCGAATGGGACAGTTACCTCATTAATATTACTTAAATAGAATTGATAGTTTGTGATACAATTGAAGTATCAACCCGGTATCTTCACGTTGAAGATGCATTTTAAGAATTGATACTTTCTACTTAGACATAGGGATTTAGGGTTAACAGGTGTGACATGTTTTAATCTGATAAACCCGGGGACGCTGACAGGCGTTGATCTAACGTTACTTGACCTGCTTGTGGTGATCATAATACCTGCACTACGAAGATAATTTGCTGGACTTGTGAAGTCTTGTGTGCTGGGGGTCAAGTAGTTAAGTTTTTACGACCTTTTGAAGTCCTTGATTTCAAATATTGCTGTCATTACTTCAGTAATATAACCTTTGGTTTAAGTTTATGACTTCAGCAAAATAAACCCTATAGTAATATTAGTATCGGACTATCAACATTTTTTCACCATTTTAAGTACAGGCGATAAAATTCATTTTCAACCATATGAAAGGATTTTTGTTGTAATACAAATATTGGGAATTCTTTGCAAATTCTTTGCAGTGTGTCTCGCCGGTCAATATTGACAATGCAGATTATCTTTTGATCAATAAAGAAACTTTTCCCTTTAAAGCAGAAATGTTGAGCCATCAGAATATATGTACACTAAGTGTTAAATCTAACACTGTCTATGTAGTATGGACATATAATAATGTTTGTTTAAATGTTGGGCTTCAAGTGTGGGGGTGAAAAATTGAAAAAGGAAAATCTTGTACAGTTAATCTCTGTTACTTGTATTTTAAGGGTGTCAAATTGAATATATGCAAACAAGGTCAATTATGAAGGGTAACCCCGTATTCCAGATTGTTTTCAGCAGATGCTGTATTTGAATAAATTCTTAATGCTACGAGCATGAATGCAGTGAACTTGTATACATGTACGCAAATGCACAATGCCTTGAAGTACAAATAGTAAAGTTTACATACTAATCTTTATCTATAGTTAGGCTTGGACTTTTCAAATTTTAACATCAGTCCACATAATAGGACAATTTCAATACAATAATATCTTCGAAATAAGTTAATTGTTTGTATGAACTATATTGAATGGTCAATTTTTACCGCCAAAGCATAAAAATGTTGTGTTCTTTCCGGATGGTCATATAAAATGAAGATAATTCCAGCAGTTAGTTGTTAGCTTCGGGACTTTTTCCTAGATCTACATTAGTAGTGATAAACTGAAGACTGAAGTACGGACACGAGTATACAACATATGTCTATTATAACTTACACCTAAACACTCTGAGATTCTACCTGTTTATCTATAGACCCGTAGATCAACACATTCAGGCATCATTGCTGTCAAGTGTGTCATTTATACAAGCAGTAACTGTTAGTATGTACATTTTTATTGGGATTGTATGATGTTTATTCACATTATTGTTTATATACGATTACAGAACAGAACAGCAAGTAACAGCTCTTCAAAATTGAAATATATTTCACCTAATAATCGAATATCATCAATAAGTAAATAACCTAGCCCTTTCTTTTAAAGTTCGGGTGCACAAAGGTAACCCCTTTTATTATCCCTGTCTTTTGGTTTGGTGGGGGTTGGAGAATCATCCCCCACAAACCTTACAATATTTTAAATAAGCTAGTACTAATTCTAAATCATGTCCAGAAATAGCATGAGAACATGCATATTATGACCAATGTGAAAACAGGTAAACTTACTATGGATAGGTGCCAGTGGGCTGCATTATGTACTGGCATGTTTATAAGACATTCATTAACAAGCTTAAAACCTGTACAGGTTACAAACTCATAGGACATTGACATACTGTTGTATTACATTTCGAAGCTTCAGTGCAAAACTAGGGTACATGCCTCTATAAATAGATGAAGTTACTGTAGTTTTGCACCCAGCCCTCGATTTGTTGTAATTTGTTATATGTACCTTATACATGAAGATTTGATCAACATCCGCTAATTACAGTCTTACAGACAACACAGGTCATACATTTAAGTACATCTGAGTACATTCGAGTACGTGTCTAACAAGTCGAGAGCCGAGCCGTGCAAGTTGTACTGAACTTGTAGCTATATGTTCTACTTGATCTCAATGTTGTTGAACTATTTCCGGACTTCAGTCAAGTTAAGTGTAACACGCGTATCTACATGCATGACACACATACCTAGACCACTTATATGTTATTTAAGATAAGCTTCCTGCTTCCTTATATGACGTTAATCAACATCCTAGATCTTGTAAAGTTTGCTTGAGAGAATAATGTAATATAATTGGTGTAAGAAGGTTGTTTTAAAGAAAAACCATTATACATATGTTAGTTAGCATACTGACATATTTACCACACCTCTATTAAATGTGTGTTAATCAAATAGATTCTTAGTTTCGATTTTTTTAACTGCTTAGTTGTCAGTCAGATTTCTGATCTTGAACGACAAATTTTGATTCCTTTTAACACATCAATTCTTATGGATGTGGAAACATCATGTAAAAGGTTCCACATGGCAATATTCTCACTTTAACACCTCCTGTCTCACAATGATTGTATCTAAAGATCTAGTCAACTTGTTTTGATACTCATACGATTGGTGTCAACTTTTGTTGACATAGTGTCCAGGCAGCTCAATATCAGGGTATTTAGAAATTAGATTAGGTACTCATTGATTGAAACATTCCTAGCATCAGATTCTGATACATTGTGACTCCTGAGAGTCGAAGAATGGTAAAAAAAATAATGATAACTAGTTTCCAAATGTATGTACATCTAGCAAAACACAATTGTCTACTAAGAAACTTACCTTCCGATATTTTCTCCTACGACATATCTATCCGTCAATGGATCTGTGACGATGTTTGTTGTGGGCGTGTATACAGCCGATGTAATCGTTGATTTGATGGCGTTATGATAATGAAGGTTAACAGGTCCGTTTCTGTGAGACATATTTCCAACTTTCCGAAAATCAAAATCACTTCACTGTAGAAATATGCTCAGTATAATCCATTGTACTGTGAATAATCCACAACCTGTGAATATAGCAAACATAGGAAGGTCTCAGTTAGTCTAGAGTAGTAAACGCTGTGTGGCTTATTACAAAACATCTGCATCATTAGAAAATTCCAATATTTATTAACATATGTGTGTATACTCTGAGAAGTAAGAACACCGAACACGCAAAAAGTGCCCTTTTCAACAGTAGCCCCCTCTATTTTTTAATCCTAGGTGTAGCACTGAACATGATTGTAGTTTATCACATAACCTGTGGCCTGATAGCGCCATTTACGTTTAAAGCTCCCATACAATGCAATAAATATTTAAATTAGCCTGACATATTAAACATTATCAGCCAATGCATGCCTTGATCGGCCCATGATGTCAAGAAGATACAAACACGGTCATGACATTGCACTCATAGCTCATTGTATCGCTAAATCTTACAATTGTGCTAATTACATACCAGTTTTATCAAACTTGTCAACAAAATCTATTGACACTCAGAAAAGCCTCATATCATTTTATTTTATCCACTCATTTAATAAAGCATAAAAATGTAATTTGCACTCATGCAAAATCCTACTAGATTCTAGAGTCATGTGATAGTCAAGAATTTAAAAGAAACGGTCTGATCAGATTTGTGGAGACTGTGCTCTAAAAATTAAATTGCTAAGTATGATCAATGAACAAAATCAACAAATGTCTTAAAATACTCATACAATTTGTACATTGATTCAGGATTTAAAACAAGACTGCGTTCAATAAACGCTTATGCCCCCGTGGAAGCCATCTCCATAAAAAGCTAAGTCAATCAGGGGCCATTATTCAGTTAAAGTGTTTGATATTGTTACATGGCTTTGAACTATAAGGGGCTTATGATGGTAAATAAATATGCCACATTTGAAAGCAGTGCCTTGATCGACTTCATGTGTGATCTGGTGATATAGATGTTATGGTTCTTTGTCACTGCACTTCTCCAAGTTGCCATCTATTCATATACCAAGTTTCAAGTCAATATCTTAAACACTTTTGAAGATACACTCCTGTCAAAATTTGATTCTGAAAATACTAAAGGGGAGATAATTCAAAATTTAAGACAGACAGAGTTATGGTTCTTGGTCATTGCACTTCTCCAAGTTGCCATCTATTTATATTCCAAGTTTCAAGTCAATATGTTAAATAGTTTTGAAGATATACTCACAGCAAAATTTGACTATAAAAAAACACTAAAGGGGAGATAATTCAAAATTTAAGACAGACAGAGTTATGGTTCTTTGTCAATGTTGCCATCTATTTATATTTCAAGTTTCAAGTCAATATGTTAAATAGTTTTGAAGATACGCTCCAGACAAAATTTTATTGTAAAAATACTAAAGGGGAGATAAGTCTAAGTCCAAAATTAGGTCAAGGTGAAGGTCAAAATGGAGTCAGGTGATACAGGCGTGTGGAGAGTGGTCATATACAACATCCATGCAAGTATGAAAGCTTTGTAGCAAGCCATATTAATGCTAGAAGAAACGGTCAATTTGGGTTAACCAAGAATTTTACCTTTCAATAAGTCTAAGTCCAAAATTAGGTCAAGGTGAAGGTCAAAATGGAGTCAGGTGATACAGGCGCGTGGAGAGTGGTCATATACAACATCCATGCAAGTTTGAAAACTTTGTAGCCAGCCATTTTAATGCTAGACGAAACGGTCAATTTGGGTTAACCAGACTGGACGGACGGACGGAAGGACGGACGGACGGACAGGTGAATTACTATATGCCTCCCGATCTATCGATACGGGGGCATAAAAATTGACCAGTGAGTATTCTTGACCAATTTAAACCAATATAAAACTTATATTTAATTTTCAGTCTGTAACATTTCTGAGCGGTAATCCAGACAGCGTGCTGCGTATTGTCACATTTTTAATACAGGGCCTTTTTTCCAAAAATTGGGAAGAGGCCTTAGCCTGTCAGTTTGGGAAATTCAAGCGCAATTTTCGGCCAAATTGGGAAAAAGGAAATTAACTTAAGATACATCAAAAAGGAAACTGCAGTCCACATACATGCTAAATCATCCAGGGCTTTCATGTTTTATTAAAAAGTTAAGAAGTCTAACTTTTCATGAACAACAAAAGCCCCATTTTAATATAGCCCACAACTGTCACCATGGAGTTACATACACTATTTTAGGTATGTAGCTCCAAGCTGTCACCTTTAGTTTCTCTAATTTATCATTCTTTCTTTAAAGTTCTTTTTCAAACATAATATACATTTCCATTGTATGAGGCTATGAGCTGTCAATTAATATTACGATTTTTGTCCTTGATATTTCAATTCCAAACATATTTTCGGCCCGGATACGAACGGTACGGTCCCGTATCGGACTTTAGCCATTCTGTATATAACAAAATGACGGCCGTGTTGTCGAGTCGCTTTCCACGCTAGTAGATAACAAATGCAATATTGCTTCCGCGATGTCGCACTCGTAATTAATTGAAAAAAAAAAATTGCTGCCGTTCGTTTAATTGATTAGTAATGCCAATTGAATGATATGTATTTTTTCTTCATTTTAACTGAACAATGGATAAACGCCATTACGTTCCGTACAAACCGTTCCGTAAGAAATTTCAATACATTGGGAATTTAGCATTGGTTTTTTGGGAAATTCTTTTACGAAATTGGGAAAAAAAGAAGCTTTTTGCGATTGGGAAGTCACCAAAGATCGGCCTCTGTTTTAGAAGGAGAAAAGGCCCTGCAATATGAAAGCAGCGTTAAATTGTTATGAGCTTTATCACTACCACGAGAAAGTAACAGTGAACTCATGGAACAGGAATTTGTAGGATTTATGATTTATCCCTAGTGAATATATATAGTAAAAAATTGATTGAATTTTGCGAATGAAGTCTCACTCTCACATTTCATAGTTGGCATTTTGATACAAAATGTTGTAGTACACATACTGTTGAAGCTCGTAAACAAAGCTATATATATACTCTTTATTTCCACTTTTCAGTGATTTAACATAGTACACCCACACAGGAGTGAAGGAACATCAGAAAGGTAAAATTAAGGGATATTCCCCCCACAAACTACCCCGTTCTTTCCCAGGGGTTGGGGTGCATGGTTTTAATTAACAGAATTGTCAACTTAACTCATCTTTAGCATTTATGAGGGCTGTTCAAATTTCTGGGATGCACTGGATGATTTACTACTTGGCTCCATTAAACAATCTTTTGAAGAGTCTCAATAACTTTGCATGGGAAAAGTAGAAAAATGTGGATAAAATTAATTATCAGTAAATGGGCTGCCATTTGCCAATTGGACAACAAGTCTAAAACAGATTTCACGAAATTTTAATGAAAACAAATTCGGTCCAACAGATTTCCTTCCAGTCAGACAGTCTCTCCAAGTCTGTCTGACTGTCAGTCCGACAAATCGTTGGCGACTATCAGGAAGTCTAAATTCTCCTTAGTCGAGGTTACTTCGCCATGTTGTTAAAATCATGTCCAAAATCTTATTCAATTGATCGCCAACAGATTCACAAAATTATTGGCCGCAATAAAATGTTTTTAGATAGTCGAGATATGGTGGTCGCAAGCCAGTATGGGGAATTTAAACGTTTTAAAATTGTATGCTGTTGTCTCGTATCTCCGTGCTCCTTAACAGTTTCAGCCACGCATGCGCACTAGCTCATACAAGTTTTAAAATTGTTTGCATCGTTTTCGGAAGAAAAAATGTTAACTTATGTTATAAGAAAAAGAAAATTTAAAAATTGATCACGAAAACTCGTAAAATCATAACTTTTAGATATCTAGGTGGATGTTCAGAATCCTTGTGACTGTTTCCCATGAAATCCGTGCCTCCGTAAAAGTGAGTCTGTATTGGTGCCCAAAGTGATGGAATTTCATATTTGTAGTTAGATTAAATAAATTTGGAGTAGTGCTTATCAAAATGCATATTCAGTTTGAGTATTAAAGCATTTAGTGATAAAAACAATGCGTAATGAAAATGGGATGCAAAAAAAATAACAACAGTTGAAAAATATTAGTTGGAATAATTACTAGGTGTATCGTTCCTGGTCGTCAAAGTGACAGCTATGGTGTGTCATCCAAAATAATGGCCTCAATTGATGAAGGATGTTTTTGGATGATTTATTTGGCTAATTTCACCAAAATGACTATGTAGAACATATATAAGAGTTTAATTCAACTAAGCACGGTTTTCACGAGAAGGCACGAAATTATGAGACAGAGGTATAATTGGTTTATAATTTCGAAAGAAAATGGTCTAAAGTGTTTGAATAATGAAGCAATTGTCCACTTAATCGTTCAGACATAAATACGACACAACAAAATGATATTGATAAATTCATATACTGAATAGACACAAATAAATACAATTCATATGTGATAAAATACATTAAAAATTATAATACCCCACCCACCACTGAGAAAACTGTCGACAAAGGCGTTACATTAAACGCCGTTTAGGATCCCTTCCAGCCAACGACGGTGAAATCGTTTAAGAAGATCTAAAATATCATTCATTTCTTTGAATAAAACACAACATTTTCTTCAAAATAGTAACAATAAATTGTCTTACCTGAAATCTACGTTAGATTTCTAAAATATAATTCGGATGGTTGCACAGTATTTCGAAATAATAATTTAATTTGAACGAAATTTATGTGAACTTTTATTTGGCAGAGTTGTCTCCCTTTACATTTCACACATGATTTGTCCAAAATTTTAACAGGGACAGAATGACCGTACTGTACTCAGTAGCGCTATATTTTAAATGTACCATCCCTAGACATTTTAACTCACATAATGGTCCATTAAGTTAGGAAAAGACACCTGCGTTCAAGTCTCTCTGGGGATAGTATTTCTCTCCTTGTTTGTGTGAAGCCAACATCGACATACGGCGCCAAAGAATAGCGGACATGTAAAGACACCGCCCGCATACCACTTCAAACCTGTGTCAAGTGATGCATGTGGGGTTATGCATGCTCAGAGAAATAAATCGCTGGTCCAAACAGGGTTGAACCCGGGACCCTCGACTTGGGCTACTTGTAATAAACTAGCATTTATTCATGAATTATTGGGAGGCTACACTGAATATATTACGCCAGGGATTTCATATATATTTAAAGACAATATACTGATAACGCCAATAATATCTATAAATGTAACCGAATTATCAGTAATTTCATACATCGTATACGTTAGGATAGAATCTACCAACATAACTAATAATATACATGTAGAATCATTTAACGCGTTTTAACTTGGTGAGCGGGAAAATTTGAATGGACGCGTTATCAAAATATATATGTTTACAAGTTCAACCATGTGTTAGGTACTTCCATCTCTATATCAGGAGCTCGTATGATCTAAATCATTTCCCTCTTCATTGGCGAAATAGTTAAGACTTTTAATTTGTCGTTTCAGAATGTTCTTGACTCTGTTTGTGGAGTGTTTGGGGAGTGCATGGGACAGTATTTCAACGTTCTCTACTCGCAAAACCCCGCTGTACACCTGCATTGGTTCGGTTGACTCAAAGTTGACTGCCTATTTCCTTTATTGAAGTGGTTTCCATTCATGTGGGGAGCAGTGACCTAGAGGTAGAGCGCGCGCTTCGGGATCGAAAAGTCCCGGGTTCAACCCCTATACCACTGGTTAATTTATCTGAGCAAGACCAATACTCCCCTCCACCATAGTTTAAAATGGTACCTTCGAGGGTAGTGTCTATTTCTGGGCGCCGCAGATCGATGTTGGCTGCCACACCACAGGAGAGAAATAGTCTCCACAGGGAAACACGAGTTTAGGTTTCCATACACAACACAATGACCAGGGGAGGTTAAAATGTCAAAGGGTGCTTGAGCGGCCTTACAGCTGAAAAGAGCCCTAGAAAATTGGTAACTTCTTTTATTGAAGGACAAATCTTAGACCTGAAATTTAAGCCTAGTCCAGTTTTGCTTTGCTTTCTGGAGTCAGCCTTTTGAACGAGATGAGGGCATTGTATGCTTGGAACCGTACGGTGTCTGGGTAGACTTGCCGTATGGTCTAGGCATTTACTCCCCCACGGTAAGAGTTTTGATGGACTTTTATTGCTAGCTTTCTATGAGAAAGTTCCAAGTCAGGATCGTCAGTCAAGTGTGGTTCCGAGGAAAGAAGGAAGGTTGGTGTTCCTAGCTACGTCACTTGGCGTATTTCTCTTTTGAAATGAGTAGTGAGCAGAGCGTAGTTTACAGTGAACTGTTTGTTTTGTGGATGGGCTGCGCCACTTGACTGTCGAAGCAGTAAACTTGCGTAAGATCGGGATACCTTTCGCGATACCCATGGCATGTGTATATGTTTAGTGGTACTACTTTGGCATATCGTAATACATATCGCGATACCTAAAGCATGTGTATGTGTTTTGTGATACTACTTTGGCATATCGTAATACATATCGCGATACCTAAAGCATGTGTATGTGTTTTGTGATACTACTTTGGCATATCGTAATACATATCGCGGTACCTAAGGCATGATTGTGTATACCGGCCTTTACTGAAACTGCGGTATATCTGTGATACTAACTACTAGTAAATATCGCGATACGTAATATCTTTGTACGTAAGTCTTGAGTGATCCGTCTGTTGACGCGTCATGATATATTATGCTTTGCGATAGCATTGGTTGTTAATCTAAGAGTGACACAATTAAATGCGAAATATAATAAAATGTTCACCAGACTAACCTTTCAAGGGAAACAACTGCTGATTATGTATCGCTGTAAGTTTACTTGAGTTATCTCTCCTGACGCGAACATTTTTGTAAGTTTTATATTAATATTTGTGAGACGCATCTGAAGTTAAAATATATGTCGGCACAGTATCGTCGTAGGAGACTGGCTTTTTCATACTTTAACTTGGCCTTGTTCTTTAAGGTGGCCAGCAGCTGATCTGAAAGGTTTTGCCAGAATTAGTTATCCCCAACTATGCCCACATTCACAAACTCATCGTGACTAGTAATTAAACTACGTATTTTACCCATTGATGCTTCCAATTTTACATTGTAATGTTGTTTTTAAATCAATTAAATGTACTGGTTTTGTACTAAACACCTCTTACGTCACGCATTCCCATGATCAGAAATCCAAAGGGTTTAAGTCCGATGAGTGTAGAGGACAAATTTGAATGCGGTCTAGCTTCAGCGAAATGACTCCAGATCGCGAAATTTCCTGGAATCACTAAAATGTACGGCTTTGTCAATGATGTTATTGACACCAAGTTCACGTAGCAAGGATTTATTATCCACATCTCATCAAAACTTGGGCTCATTAGCTTTGAAATAAGGGTGAAACTACACTAGCATTAAATCTGACTAAGTTATTAAAGTTATCTATGTTACCATATCTTAATGACCAGCCTGTATGTATGTATATATGGTTACATAATATAATCTACATGTATATGTGCTCAATTTATTCTATCAATTATACATTATATAGTACATGTACTATATTATACACAAATATATAAATTATAATATGTAATACATAATATATCATTGTATTGCATCGTGGGGATGTAGCTCAGTGGTAGAGCGTTCGCTTCGCATGTGAAAGGCCCCGGGTTCAATCCCCGGCATCTCCATTCTATTTTTGGTTATAAAAACAGTATTGTGCGCGTTATGAATGTTACAGTCACAAAGTTGAATGAGACTGTCATAAACATCAGCTCGTCCGTCAGGTTAACTATGTTTTGACAATTCTTGTTATCTCACCAACACATTCTTAGTGATACTCATCACATAAATTCATTTTGTAGTCATAGTGCAGGCGAACGAAGCTATGTAGAAAATGCAATTGTTTATCTAAGCAGCATGCCCTATTAACTCATTCTCTTCTTGGTCAAAATTATTTATATACACAGAACCTAAATCCCTGATATACTAGTACCGTAGTAATTGCGCAAGCGAAGCCAGCTTGTATTGATGGAACCTGTTTGGAATCAAAGTACTGAAAGTACTGACAGGCTGGCGAACTGCTAAGGAACAATAGCTTTTCAAGTAATATAAAATCAAGTGGTTTTCTAAGTCGAAAGAGAGGTAAGTGCTGGACTTAACAAAAAAAATATAAAAAAAATTAAAAATATAAAAAATTTGGAGCCGCCGTGATTCGATCGCTGAACCTTAGCATCAGTAAATTAATAAGCGAGTTGCTCAACCACTCGACCACGATCTCGTTGGATAATTTTGACCTAAATAATTTAACATAATAAAATCATTGATGCGCCGCGCTATATCGCGTTCGTAACGCGTAGTAATAATCATCAACGCCTTTAAACACCTTTTCTTTTAATTCCATACAATTTCCTTCCATTTCAAGAAGAAACTAATATATTACAATCGAACAGAATAAATGAAACAAGGAAAGTTGAATGTTCTTATCTTGCAAAACTGATAAATGAGGAGGAACTATTTGCATTGAGTGTATAGATTCTGTGTTGTCAGTTTCGGGAGTAAATTCATCTTAGTGGATTTCATTTTTTAGGATTGTAATAGTCTGGCGCGAAATCGCTAGCCTAAAAACTAGTCCTCTTTACCACAATGTACGATTAAACAATGTTGAAAACAGGATTAACGATGTTGAATACACGATTGAACGATGTTACAACACGACAGTACAATGACACGGTGGGGAAACAACGATTGTACGATGATGAAACCGTGGTATTACATCGCGTCTTCACCATCGTGTCTTCGCGTTTTCAGCATCGTACGATCGTGCATTCGCGTTTTCATCATGTGACTTGCCGTTTTCAGCATCGTACGATCGGGCATTCGCGTTTTCTCCATGTGTCTTGCCGTTTTCATCATCGTACGATCGTGCATTCACGTCTT
Source organism: Spisula subtruncata (assembly GCA_963678985.1). Classification (NCBI taxonomy): domain Eukaryota; kingdom Metazoa; phylum Mollusca; class Bivalvia; order Venerida; family Mactridae; genus Spisula; species Spisula subtruncata. The sequence continues at coordinate 5,118,807 of OY787675.1, read as the reverse complement.
CATCATCGTACGATCGTGCATTCGCGTCTTCACCATCTTTCATCGTGCATTCGCATTTTAACCATCGTGTATTTGCGTGTTCACTTGTACGATCGTGCTTTCGCGTCTTCACCATCCTACAGTCGTGCATTCGCGTGCGTCTTCACCATCGTTTATTTGCGTTTTCACCATCGTACGATCGTGCATTCGCGTCTTCACCATCGTGTATTACCGTTTTTCACATTCGTGCATGCGCAGTTTTATCATCGTACGATCGTACATTCGCGTCTTCTCCATCGTACGATCGTGTCTTTGCGGTTTCATCATCGTACCCTCGTCTTACACCATCGTTCCATCGTGCATCTAGTTAAGTGAGAGGGTTTGTCAAAACGGAACACCATAAGACTCAATTACACTCTTACAGGAGTACAGTAGATATACAAAGTGCTGAACTTTACGACCAAACTAACAAAAGTGTACATTGTATATGTGTTTTATTTTTGTACAAAAAGCAAAACATCACGCTAAATATACAATATAAGAATAGTCAAGAATAAAGTGTCAGGCAGCATTACCATGGTTTGTAAAAGGTCCCTGCTAATTTGCATAAAATGTACATATAATTATGTTTGTCATTCTCGTATTCTTTTCATGCGCACACAACAACACTTTTTGGCAAATCCTCATACATACTAGTTCACGCACCGAGTATAAAAATCAGCATATAAAATGTATTTATCACTATAATAGTCACCATATTACATCGTATTTGATTAAAGTTTGTCGTTCAAAGACTTGAACTTTATTTAAAAAATGAACAGAGTATATACACATACTAGTACATGCATAACACCAAGTCGATATGATTCTATTGTTTTTGTTATGTTTTGTTTCATTTTAAACAATACACATCGGCTCTATCTGATCGACGCTCAGTAATGACCAGGAAGGAGCCATCATCACGATTTGAAACATGGATATGTTGAGGACGAGTCAAGCCAAGGTCACGTGACAGTATCGTCATCACAGACGCCCCGCCTTCAGACAGCATCAGAACGTTAGCAGATCGTATCGCCGTTACATAGACGTTGTCATCGCTATCGACAGCAGTACTGTATGGACGGTCGAGTTCCTTGTGCGTGAAAACATATAGAACATCACCACGTGTTGACATGCGCACTAGGGAACCTTTAGTTCCGGTCTGACCTTCACAGCAGATGTATAAAACATGATCAGTGTGCGCGCATGTGACGGAAACCGGACGTAGTATATTCGGATTCTCTCGGGATGCGAAGTTGACGGTTTGTAGTTCGCGCCCATTTTCGTCCAGGAACACTATCTGGTTCCCGTCATCTTTGGTCGTCACAACGATGGTACCATCGACAACAGCAATCCCCCAACATTCACGTCGCGTGGCAATACATCTCTGTGTGCTCATTGTTGTTGATGTCACTCTAATGATATGTATAGTCTTTTCCAACGGCACCGTTACAGCAATTTCATTGTTGGACAAACTGGCAACATTCCATGGTTCCTTTGCCATATCCAAATGGCAGACATAAGCAAAGTCGGAGTTGAACTGTTTGATACGGCTGTTGTTGCAGTCGACGAGAATCAATCTTTTCTCCGGTAGCTCCACCGAACCTGTGATTGTACATTCACGCGAGTCGTTTTCCACCTTAATCAAAATGCTTTTGAGTTTGGTGCATTTTTTTGGCGTTGTGGCACTGTTTGTGATTGGTTCGAAGGTCAAGGACTTTCCATTTGTTCTGCATTGTGCAGCATTCTCTGTGCAGACGGACGAATTTTCGTATAATGGAGAAGACGATGCAGATTCATTCTGTTGTGATGATTTGTTCTGAAAGTTCCGGACCAGCTGGGTTACGGCTGTGGAAGTAGCGCTGGGTGATTTATCAGTACTGGTCGCACTGGAAGCAGACGATGATCGATGGCGGAACAGAAATTTCGAGGAGCTGGTACCTTCAGTGGTTTCCGAGTTCTCAGGCTTACTACTGGATATATCACCGACTCCAGACATTACATTCACATACTGCCATGCTCGATGTTTAGGTTTCTCGGTGGTCGGCGGCTTGGAAGCTACCAGTACGTTGCGTGGTGGGAGTTCTTCAGGACCGGAGGAGCCATTGACGTGATGGCCGTTCTCAGTACCATTAGGAAGGTCACGAGTTACCTCCGCAAATACATCGGCATTATCTTCCGAACTACTGTTGATAGTAGTGTCTTTAACTGGTACATTCAGCATGTCATGTCTCTCATCTGTCGAGTACGGTCCATTACCTACTGGACTTGAGCATGATCGGGGAAAGAAAGGACGAATACCGCGAACATCCGGTCTCTCTGGCCGCGGTCTCACTACTGGAGTAGGAGCAGTTGATTCAATAGGCACTGTTTTAGGACGTTTGGGTTCCTTATGTACACGATGTGGTCTTGGCTCGGTGTTTACTGTAAGCTGACTTGAAGGCACATCCGGTCCGGACGGTCTCGTGATAATTATCGCTCGTGGTGAAACACGACGATTAGGGGAGGAGCGAGGCTGAATGTCGTCTGCCGACACATCACGTGGTGATGGTACAAACGATTCATTGAGAGTATTTCCCCTTGATAGAAGCTCGGGAGGTTCTTGTAAGGAAGGCTCGAAGTGTGCTGCGTTAACGGTTCCCAATTTGTTGAATGAGTTCAAAAAGGTCAGCAAGTCGTTTTCAATAATAAATTCCAATTTTGTTAACTTAATGTTGCTATGACAACCGTGGATAAACGAAGACTGGCTCTTGATTTCATTTTCAATGGTTATGATGGCTTCTAGAGAATCTGCTGAAATCGGAAGTTCCTTCAGCGTTTTGATGGATTGTTCGACCTCGGCTCGGATTCTTTCGTATTTTTCATGTTGAGCTTTCAGGACGACCACCTCACCATCATGTTGTACACCTACTTGATCCTTGACATCGGTTTCAAACGAGTTCAGTAGAGCTTCAACCTTACCGCGGAAATCTTTGACATCAGTCAAGATAGCCATTTTCTCGGAAGAGAGTTGATCGATGTTGGATTTAAGGTGGTTAATGGCTTCGTTCAAATACCCTAGCAGATTTTCTACATCAGATTTTACGGTGTTGAACCTGGAAGTGAACTCGACGTGTTCTTCAATATCTAGCACATCACATTGACGATGGGTGTTCTTGAAACATTTACTGCATAGCTTTGTATCATGCTCCACGCAGAAGAATTCCACAACTTTTCCTGGATGCTCGATACATCTGTCAACTGACGACGTCGAGGTTGTCTCCTTTTTCTCAGACAACATCTCCGGGAAACTGGAATCCAGAAGGGAGACGAGGAGATGATTCAGCGGAAACAAGCTGGACCACGTGTCAATTCTGGTGAAAGCACGCGGTGCAGGTGTTATGGCGCGGCACACAGGGCACGGGAAATCCGAGACGAGCACTCGCTCACGCGACTTGTTAACGATGTACGAGTGAAGACATGTCTCACATAGTGTATGCTGGCATGGTAGCATGCGCGGAGTTTTATAGATGTCCATACATATCGGACAACAGAGGATGTTATCCTGTGGGGATTGTAGTATACATTTCGTGGACGCCATCGGATGCTTTGGTTAGTGTTCCCCAACTCCTTCAGGTTAGTAGAATCTACCTGGAAATATAGTTTACAAAAAGTTATGAATATAATTGTCATTCATTAATTTATTATTTTCCCGAAAAAAATGTTTGAAAAAATAAAGCTACAGCTAGACTGTAAATGAATAGTAACAACGGACCGATGTGGCAATACAACAAAGGTACCACAACATCCAACTCATCCATAAACATAGACTGGTACCCCTGACTATTGTTCGAGAAACTTCTGTTTTATTCGGTAAATGTACCAGTTAGTTCTTTCAATGCGATAAAGCCCGAAGTCATCCCCGCAAATGAACATGCAAAGCTATTTTTAGCATCACAGTCTTGATGGGGACATTTTTACGCCTTCTCTGAACATGGTAATAGCTGCTAATCCTGTTCAAAAACAAATTAAAATGCGCATACCTCTTTGTACAAGTATGTAGGTAGTAGATATCTACTTGAAAGTTTATTGTAGGCAGCCTGAATGTTTACTTTAAATGTGCAAGTACTAGTCAGGATAATAGTTAATAAAATGAAGAACAAATCGGTCAGGGAATACAGCAGTCAACAGAAACAGTCAAGCTAGATAGACACAAAAGTATGTATACAAGACATTAGCTATAAACGGCGCTTGCAGCTCCTACTCAAATATTTAGTTTTTGAAAAAGTTTCAACTAAATCCATCTCAGCTGTATTATGTACGATTAATGTTAACTGTATCAATGACTAAATTTGAATGTCCAAGACAAGATCTTGAGCTGACAGATATTGAAGCAATTACTAGTATTCGAAAGAAAAAATCCCCAATTCATTTGTAAATAAAAAAACCCTGACATGAGTCATTAATCCTCATTATTCATATCATGACTATTTTAAACTAGCAGGCCTGTCAACATTGTCATGTCATATAACACCAATAACAGATCGAGGGCTCAGTGCAAAACTATGGTAACTACATCAATTTATAGAGGCACATACAATAGTTTTGCGCTAAGCCCTCGAGATGGTAATTCAATATTCCCGAGTTCCAGTTCACGGAGATTACCGAGTGTCTACGGACATTAACGAATTGAAGAACAAAGGAGGTTCGCGGAAATTACCGAGTGTCTACGGACATTAACGAATTGAAGAACAAAGGAGCAGCAAAATTATTCTCTTTTCGCAATTTGCTATAAAAACGTTATTGGTCTAATTATTGTGTTATTGATTTTGTCGTGTGGCCTGAGAATAGTTGCGCAAGGCAAGATAATGAAGGGGTTTCAGGGATCTTAGACGATTTAAAGTGATGCGCAATAAGGCTGTGAGATTTACTTAGGCGTTAGGTGCCTTCAATATATCGCTGGCCTGCTCATTACAAAATCGACATTTTCGGAAAAAACTGCCAGAAAATTACTCTTTACTTATGGTAAAACAAGCTGTATTAACTTCAGTTTGGTCAACATGACAAGTTCCGATTTTCATGATAACAGGCAAATAAGAAACACCATGTGATAGTGATTTTAAATTTGTATGAGTCTACATATAAGGTCGTAAGTAGTGCTTACAAATTTTACAGACAGCGATATAACTATCTCATAGCTGTTGAAATACAGCTTAAAAAAACAATTTTATATGCGTTCACTTACGTTAAAATAAAGCGAAACTTTAGCTTCCCCTTAAAACAACTCATTTTGTTCTAATCATTTGGTATGTAACAAAACCATGTAGTTGTTTCTCAATGGCACCCTGCATGATGGTACAGCAACCGTGTCTTGACGATACTCTCAATACAGGTGTTGAGACATAGTAACATGTTGCATTCTATAAGGAGTTTGTCTATGAAGTTTTGTGGTAGCAGAGCTTATACAACTAACTGTGATCATGATGGATAAAAACACAATTTGTGCGCGTTTGTTCAAATAGCTTAATACCTGCAGCCTAAGGGAGACAGACCAGGCAATATTGTATTAAATATTACTTTTTAGGTAAACTACTTTAGTATCCCACTGGACATAGCTATAAAACACTATGTCACTAAAACTCCTGTATCATTGTCCGAAAAAAACGTATACATGTACAAAATCAATCTCGTTAAAATCAGACCCATGAATATGCTCCACTACTTTACATTACATATAACTACCTAACTGCGTAATGGAATGGAGCAAATGTAAGGATCTGATTTCAATCCGATTGGTTCAAAATGCATCTACAATGTGTACATTGAAAGTGCCATGTGGATGCCAACTGTTCAGGGTAAGGCCATAGCGATCGGTATTTATGTTTAGCGTCGTCGTTGGCCTAGGTTCTTGAAGTCAATTTTCAAATTAAAAAACATTGGGGGAAAATTCGATTTTATTTTGCTCTGGTAGATATGTGTCTCGTTTGAATTTTAAACTAATGCCAACAGTTATGTTAATAAGAATGCATTTACTGACTTATTGCATGTATAAACACCCTTTTGGGCAAGTATTGCCTTTCGGGGGTGTAAATAGAACTACACGGATCCATGTGAGGCAATGTTTTTTAATCTACTTTTGTTTGTTTTTGTGAATAGTTAGCTATGTTTCAGAAAGCCAGACCTGACGCTAAACATAAAAGCGATTCGGTATGGCCTAAATAACGAGCATACATACAAAGTCCATTATGTTATAATATTGTAAAATCACATAAGACGGAATCAATCACAAGAAAAGGCCAACATCATTCATAGTTTGTCTGAAGTTCAAAGACATGTGCAACCGCGAAAGACAGGGCTAATGCGTAAGCAGTTTGTTTGAAGTAATGTTGCTGTTTCAGCATAGAACAAGGAGCAGACAAAAACATCACACGCAAAAAGGCCAAAGAAATTAAAGTATGCGCCTATGTTATATGCTGTGAGACTAGGCTACGGAAACCAACAATATCTTTTCAATGACCTTGCATAGAGTAAATATACAATTATTTCGATCGTAATGTTATACTGACAAGTACAATGACAGTGGATATTGGATAGCAAATAGAACAAAGCAATTCTACACTCGTATGTTTGAACTACAGTATAACCAAATACAGCTGAATAGCAATTAGTAGTCAATTTGTGTGGCTTAGTTAAAGCAATGACAGTCGACATTGGAAGGTACATGTAAGATACAGGTAACACAAGATCAAATAAAACTTAAAATCAAAACTTAAGTCGAATAGGCAAAGAGGCTAAAATATGCAACAACATTACGAAAACAATCAATGCATTTTTTTTTATTAATTGAAACTGAGTAGGAAGTTATTAAAATGCAGATCAACATAATATTGGTAGAATGTTGGAATTGGATTTTGAAATATAGTAAAAACAAGGCAACTCACCAGAGCAAATCTCAATTTCTGGCAGCTCCGTATAGTAGTCACATGTTATGGCTGCAACAACATTCGTCTGTTATTACATGTGGTGCTCCCTATATATCACGTGATGCACCAGACGTCTCGCGTTCACAGCTAGCCCCAGCTTTGTCTCCAAGTCTGATTTGTAAAATGGAAGAAGAAAAAATCCAATATTTGAATGATATTGTATTGAACGTCCGTATTTCTGTGACATTGCGTAAGCGTGGATGGTGACTCATTAGATATTTTGTACAAGATGTGTGCATGTGTCCGCGTATGAACGCTAGCATGTAAACAAACACGCGTAAGCACTAAAAATAAATGTAGTATGACAATTTCCGATCAATAGCCTTAGAGACAGTATTACGACCACGTGGAAACATTTCCAGACGGACAAATCTATACTCAATAATTCCCAATGAATCATGACTTCATTTCAAATACGAGTAATTGACATTACGTTCGTTGACGCGCAATGGCACTGCGCCAGAAAATGATGTCAACAATTCGTAAATTAAAACAGTTCCAATGTTTAATATGCCTAATGACTTGCTGGAAAGATCAAACGGATTTTAACAACTGAATACTGTTACAGAAATTTTCGTCTGCCTCCATTAAAATACATGCTTTCAATACATTACAGCAGACGGAATGTTCGCGTGACGAAAGCAATAATTCAATGTAACATTATGGATTGATTACAATTGTCTAACATAGTCGCCTATGTATATACGACCATTGTTTTCCCCCAAATGATTAAATACTGGAATAGAATATGTTTAAATCCCCTTTTTACAATCATGAATGAACATGTGGGGTACTGCGTATGAAGCCATGCATTGCATCGTGTTGACGATAGAATTTTGCAAATTAAGCATTTTTTTTATTTTAAACAAATACGAATTACTTAAAAAAGACTTTTTGCCATGAGGTTTTCGGTATGACCTGCAATGTGCACAATAATGAAAATAAAATGCTTATACTTGCATGAGATGAATTCGTTGCTTAGCAACGCAGAAATATCCGCTTGTGGCACCATGTATTCTGGACTTCCAACTAATATAACATTGTATCTGTGCGTCGCATATAACCACCAAAAAAAAGACTATTTATCTACAAGTACCTTAAGTAAAAGATAAAAAAATATTGGAATCTACTAGACCATAGATTCGTTCCCCCAATATCAGATAGGAGCGCGTTAAATAAGCACACAACTTTAAGACAAATGATTATTTACATAAAACTTAACAAGCGATAAGCCAGAAAATAAGTATAGTAAACAAAAACAATACCTGTAAGAATTCCATTTGTTTCTTATACAAAACATTATGGTTTTACACCACGTAACGTGTAAATTGAATATTCAGCAAATACGTATCTGTGTTTGTCTAAAGTTATAGATTTATCGCTTTATTGGTTACCTATAATTCGATACTCTATCAATATTTGTCCGACAATACTAGTTCAATACCCGTATGCAAGGAACATGCACTATATATTCATATGACTCAAATACTTATACAATTAGCCCAGTTTTTATTGTAACAGTAGCCGTTTTAAATATCCAAACACCGGCTCGAATATTCAACTTATTGCAGATACATGTGTCAGATCTATATGCCATTGTACAGGGTCGTCTTTTCATGTACAGTATTGCCTAGTCTGCAAAATATTAAGAAAATGAATGTAAGTTTTAAATTTTATCAAATGTACGAATACCAGTTAACTTTTACCTAGAAATTCCGATCATAGCCTTTATTTGCTAATCAGCATTCTGCTGAAATATGACAAGCATATGAGTGCCTCCACCCGCATTTGAACCACAAAGCTACGGAGGCACACTGAGCGACTAGCGTACACAACCAGTTACGTTGATATGATATTTAGCATTGCCCACAGATGCCATCTCTGCTACATGGAGTGCACCATTGGCACTACACCAAAGACACACTTTATAAATAGCCGTAGCCTATAATTTATATATACATATTTATATTAAGATCACGACTATTTATAAAATGTTTCTCTGGTCGAGTTCCAGTAGGGCGCACATGTTTGCTTATTTTGTTGCTTTTCAGAGAAACATTTTATAAGTATTTTATTTGCAAATAATAAAATAATACATATCATTTGTGAGCTAATCAAAGAGAAGCAGCGTTGAAAGTATGAGGTGTAAAAGAAAAGTTTACTAAATTCCAATTGATAATGAAACGTTTGAATTGTTGAAAAAGAAATACAAGTACACGTAAAATCATCCTCAAACAGTAGATATATACATTTAACACTATGTGTCATTTCAGTTACGTGTCATAATTATCTTAAATCAGCAGCGGACATTATGTAACTTTAAAAGTTAAAGGCACAAACGAATATAATAAAATAATTTAAAGTTTCATTGGCTTACAACAGCGCCAGTTCGGAATGTTAATCAAAAGGAGGTTTTCAAATATCAAAAGCAAGCGAAAAATAGTCACGAACGTTAGATTTCCATATGTAGCCCAATGAAAGTTAAAATGTCAAATGGTGCTCGATCGGATTGACAGCTGAAAAGAGCCCTAGCAAATGGGTAACAGTTACTTTTAACTTTATGCCATTTGCTTCAAGACGTCTTTAAGTGTATCGTAGATGCCACTGTCCCATCTTTTACTTGCATTTACGTATTAATTAGTGCCATATTAACATGTACTTTACTTACAAATTGAACTAACAACACAAGATAACGTTAACATTGTCCGACTCTAAGATATATATAAGACCCTGTAAATGATAGCCCAGTGACCTAGATTTGCAATAATTACAGACATATATTCAAAATGGAGAAGTTAATTGTTCTTCTTTTAATTTGCGGAGGTGATTATTTTTACTTATGATTCAATTATATCATTTTCAAAGATTTGGTATATCTATTTCACGTTCGTTTTGTCAGACCACAGTAAAATGCGTTTTTTTAATAGAGACAGTATTTTGATTGCATTCCATGAAGGAACCAATACATGTAATATATATTTTTTTCTCTTAATTTGCGGAGGTAATTAGATTGATTCACTATTCAAATATGTCATTTTCAAAGATGAGGTACTAGTATATCTATGTTACGTACGTTAAGCCATACCCCAGTAAAATGTGTTGGTTTTTTTCGAATAGAATTCGAAGCAGTGGTTTGTTTGCGTTCCATGTGATTTATGAAGGAAACAATGCTATATTTAGTCATGGGGAAAGCATACAGTATTGGACCTTATAATATGTTTTTATCCTCTCTCCATCGGATAATACATATGGGCGAGACCCCAGTAGAGGATAATGTATCATAAAGAAGTTGTCCCTGTTTCAGAAGAATCCTTAGTTCTTTTACGAGCCAGATGTATAGTATCATACATATAAAACTCAATACCTTATACTACACGTGGTACGTATAAATTTATACGTACTGGCTATACTAACCTGTATACAAGGAAAGTCATGTGATATAACGTTATACTGTCTATATATTGAAAAGCTGGATTTCCATCAAAAAGTTGTTCTACAATATCGATCTTCCGGGTATTAGATGAACAACCCTCGTATAATGAAGATACATTTTTATGATTTCCGTCAAAAAGTTGTTCTACAATATCGATCGTCCGGGTATTTGATGAACATCCCTCGTATAATGAAGATACATTTTTATGACTTCCGTCAAAAAGTTGTTCTACAATATCGATCGTCCGGGTATTTGATGAACATCCCTCGTATAATGAAGATACATTTTTATGATTTCCGTCAAAAAGTTGTTCTACAATATCGATCGTCCGGGTATTTGATGAACATCCCTCGTATAATGAAGATACATTTTTATGAATTCCGTCAAAACGTTGTTCTACAATATCGATCGTCCGGGTATTTGATGAACAACCCTCGTATAATGAAGATATACATGTTTATGTTTCAGTGAGTGCCGACTGTCCTGCAGGATTTGATAGTATTGCGGGGTCATGTTACAAGATTATGGCAAACTTAGCAGAGAGCTGGATCGATAGTCGGGTATGTATCAAACTTAGAATGAGAAGGTTATTCATACATACATTTTCTATTTGAAATCTGCATTACATGGTGCTTCCTAAGAGCCTTTATTCATAAAAATCGGAACTTGTCATTTGGACCAAACTGACGTCCAAAAAGATTTTTTTTCATCAGTAAAGACTCGTTTATAGGCAGTTTTTTTCTTGCTTTCTCAAAATGTCGAGTTTGTACTAACGAGTAGTAAAAAAGGTATCAGAAAATCCACAGGGGATTGACACATAATTTTTTTTGGTTCAATATAGCCTTATATCAGTATATATAGTACTGATATAAGGCTATATTGAACCAAAAAAAATTATGTGTCAATCCCCTGTGAGAAAATCCAAAAGGAAAGGTAGCACTCAACCTTACCAGCCGAGCACAGAAATAGAAACACCACAACACAACTATCCTAAGCAATTCCCTCACATAAGCCAAAGAAACAATCAAAAACTCAAGTCCCCGCCGAAATAATGCAGGATGACCCAAATTCACAAAGAAATTATAGTACAACGGCCATTGCACGAGACCGAATGCAACGCAGCCAAGACTCGATCAAGTTCCCCAAGGCCCCGCTGCACGACCACAACAGCACAAACCAACGCCAAAAACGGCGACCAAACGAGGAACAACAACCCCGAGGAGTGACCTAGTTTAAAACACCAAGGACAGTAACCTTACATTATGCGACCTAACTTTGACATCGTATCACGGACACGAAACATATCTAAGACGTAACCACTGGAAAGTGTAACCTATGTTTTCCCCAGCCGCCCACTGCCCACCCCCGGGGTGGGGTCCATGGATACAATGGACTGGTGGATAAATGCTACAATATTTGACACGAATATTGATGTTATCTACCTTATATTGTAGGACTATTGTATTTTGGGTGGGGCGACGTTACTAAAAATTGAATCTGCGGAGGAACAAACTCGCATTGAAGACTTGCTGAATCAGACCTTTTACAAGAATGAAAACAGTAAGTATTCGTACCACACACCCGTGTCAGCCAGTGCTACATACATGTACTGAGTACCATGGGTAACTGTATCGTTGATAACGAAAAAAAAACAGGAAAACATTTTTTTATCTTTTTTATAGAAAAATATATTGTTTACGACTTTTTTCGTTTAGGCTAAGCTCGGCATTTCAACTTTGACATTTGTTTCGGTCCGGATATTTTTCACTAATACAGCCATTGTTCAAATTTGAATGTTTACACTTATCGTTATATTGACAGCATCAATACGGCGAGATCTATGGATAGACTCCGGTGACTTCATGTCAGAGAATGAATATCGCTGGTTCTACGACGATGGTCACTCAGATATTATTCATGGATACACGAACTTTGGAAAAGGGGAACCAAACAATAATGGTACAACAAACTTAATTTCACATTATTTTCTTGTGCTTTTTCTCTCAATAAGTCATACAGTGATTGGAACATGTGCTTTATCTCCCAATAAGTCATACAGTGATCGGAAGTTTCATGTTATTTTGCTCGCAACAATTCATACAAGTTGAGTGATTGCTTCGCAATGAGTGTTACAGCGATATACGCGGTTGTACTATCGCACTACAGGACAAACGGGTGACTTTAAATACTGTAAAATCATTTAATTTCGATGGGACGAAATATATTCGATGGGACGAAATTTCGTGGTTTTCGCAAAAAACAACCATTTCAATGTGACGTTAATTTGTGAATTTTGCATTTCAGGTATTAAATACGAGGGTAGAAAGTATTGTTTGATGGGATTTGATTTCGTGGTTGAAGGTGAACCACGAAATCCATGAAATTAAATCCCTATGAATATTAATGATTTTACAGTATGTGCTTTGTATCTTCCTGTTTAGGTTACGTAGAACATTGTATCATGATTCACTTTGATGGTCACGGTGGATTCTGGCAGGATTACAGGTGTGACTCCAGAAAGAATTTCATATGCGAGAAAAGGTATGTTGACAAATGCACTACTTATAAGACCTTATAAGACTGATATGTTTGAAATATGCATCACAGTGCTCTCCTTTAGAGCCTATCTTCATGAAAATCGGAAATTGTCATGTTGACCAAAATGAAGTTGCAAAAGCTTGTTTTACCATAGGTAAAGAGTAAATTTCAGACAGTTATTTCTTGTTTTCCCAAAATATCGATTTTGTACTTACGACCTTCTCATTCTAAGCCAACGAAATATACGCTTTTGTTCTTATCAGAGACATACAAAAAATTGCACTCCAAATCCGCTGTTCTCTTCCTTTCGCCGAGTTATGCCAAATAGAGCGGCCAGGGCCCAATTCATAGACACATCTTAGCTATAATTCGACTGTTTAGTATCCTATTTAAGCAAACTAATACAGTAAGTACATTCGTGCGACGTTTTGAGTACTAGGCTGTCATATCAAAAATGTCTATTTTCACTCTCCAGTTATGTATGGGTTCACTGTTAGTAATCAACGGAAAAGTCCGATCTTAGCAAATATATTTCTATGAAACGGGCAAAGGTAAACTGGACGTACCACGTCCTACTCCAAAAGATAGAGTTTGAAATGAGACATGTGGACCAGTTTAGGCAAAGGTGTGACCTTGCTAAGATAGTTGTGATAGGTCCTTTGTAATTGTAAACAATAAATGCATGATTTAAAGTCTAAGGGGAGCAACTCTTGCAAAATGAGTATTTTGTTCCCCATACAATTGGCTAAATACGATATTTGGTCTACTATTTCGACAGTTATAGTTGACATTCTATCGTCGAGTATTGGTCTTTTGTTAAGAAACAGAAAAAAGGTTCCATAATCCATTGTATGCAATAGATGATCGGAAAAAGTTGTGGGAGCAATAATGTGACTTAAAGCCAGCCAACCACCCTTTGACATGTTAACTTGCCCTGGTCATTGGGATACCTAATGAAACCTACATGTTCGGCCAATACGCGATGAGAATTCATGTTTCATTGCTTATATACATTTTATGAACATTTTACAAACCCTGTGTTTTGTCTATTTTCAGTAACGGGAACGATGTGAATAATATAATTGGATAGCTTGATTGGACATCTGAATTGCCTTGTATAAAACATGCAAGCAGTCTTGACTATATATAAAAAAATGTTTAAAATGATCCTCTTATTTTTATTTAACAAAAAAGATATGAGGAAATCGAGCAGGGAATGCAGCACTCAACTTTACCAGCCGAGCACAGAAATCGGTAATACCGCAACACATTTTTGGCTATTAAGGACGTTTCATCGGGTAGTTTATGCCGCGCATCCTTTTTGAGTGAGTTCACCGTGCGATATTTAAGGTATATAAAGAAGTAGTTCAACAGCACCTTACATGGTTTCTATCATTACATAGATATGAGAGAAAAGTAAGCACTGGTGCAATTTGTTTCACGTCTATGGTATGATGTGGCTACTGAGACCGATTCCTGTAGCTCCCGTGCTAAAAGTGGATGCCCTTGCCGTCACTGATCTGAGCTTACATGTATTTAGGTAGAATGTTGTGACCTATCTGTCGTTGTCATGAGTTTGGAAGTGTGACCTGGTACTGTAGGGCACGGAATTAGAGATATTATAAATATACCTCCGTGTCAGGAACGATATAATTATATTGTTCCGGCTCCGTGTGTAGGGCTATGTCGCTAGTGGGGTATGGGGCCAAAGCCCCCAGAAGTCAGTGACACTCATCACAGAGACATTATTCCAAAATATACCCACTAACTCAGAATAAATACTGATTCATAGCATATATCTTGTACGTACAATACTGACAAATGACGTTATAAAAGCTATGTGTGACCACAGGCCTACGCAATTATAGCACCAACTGAAGTTTTTACTTTCCCAATTTTTCACCCAAGTCTGTACTTTATTGAATTAGTGAAAAATTGGGGAAGTAAACTCTGAAGTTTGTGATATTATTTCGTAGGCATGTGGCAGTCACCTATCGAGCAGTGGGAAACAACCACCATTTTAGCAATATATGTTATGTGTACGGGTTGTCTCCCTTATTCCTTTATTTTAGATGTAATCACATGATCTGGACGTTCTCTCTTAGCTACATTCCATTGCTAATGCTTATAAGTAATTGATTTTAAAAAGCATCTACCCCTTTCAATTGTCAAATTATGAATACTGATTGTGTGGCATCAGAGAAAACAGTAAATGTTTGTACTGCAGGGTAAGTGTGAGAAATCAGGCACCCCATTTCCAGGAGCATCTCCAAGTTGAAATCTCAAATTAAAATTGAGATTTTGCCTCATCAGAGTATTAATTTGAGATCATTCTTAAGTTCAAACGTTTTGATATTTTACTGTTACAATATAATATTATTTAATGATATACAATTTGTTGTGTTTGCTCTGGGTATATAGTAAAATAGAGAGGTCTGCCAATATATACCCAGATGCTGAAATATGGTAGGAATATATATGTGCCTCGCACCCTGATTTGAACCCAGGAGAGCCAGGTCACCAGATTAGACAGTAAGTAACCACTGCCATCTGCACAACACACAACAAAGAAGTACAAAGCAGCTATATTTCTATCAACATTTATTGAGATACCCTACATGCAAAATAACATAACAGTTAACATTATGAATGAGGATTTACAGTGGTAGATGTTGTATAATGTATGATCTTATAACAAGAGACATAGTCTTACATACCAGCTACACAAATATCTTCTATATTCTTACATGTATACACAATTATTCAATTATTCAATACAAACCCACTCTCATAGTTTTAATGTTTAAAACAGGAAAATATGTTATTATACTATATAATCCACATGTAACTGTATCATTGATAATGACTAAAACGAAAAAAAAAATTTTTTTGGTAAAATTTATATTTTTCTATAAAAAACATTTTTTCGTTTTTTTTTCGTTATCATTGATACAGTTACAGGTCTGTGATATAATCCATGGTCATAACAAATTATCATTTTATGTTTAAAACAGGCAAATATTCTCATATTATGGTCATAACAAATTATCATTTTATGTTTAAAACAGGCAAACCTCGTATTATTCATAACAATCAGTCATGCAAATCACGTTATGGTCATAGCATACATACAATCATTCTGAGTCGATAAAACAAGCAAAATCTCATAAATTATTGTATGTTCACAACATGTTAAAATATTATAATACAATTATAATGATTTTGCACATAAATGTACAATTCATTCTGATATTTAAAAGAATGCTTAATATATCTGCATTTTGTTGAGTTAAATTTTGAATTAATCAGAGAAGGCAGAAACAATAAATGTATTTATGTGCCTGTGTAAAACACATGGTAAGTTTAATATACTAGGATTAATTAATCCTGTCCACGTAACAAGGTGCCAGATTAATTGAAGAGACCAATTACAATAAGAATACAATAAAACAATTCAAGAGTTCAGTGCAAAACTATGGTAACTACATCAATCTATAGAGGCATGTACCATAATTTTGCACTGAGCCCCCCATCGCTAAAAGCAACACAACACACATTACCAGATCATCTATTTGTGAAGTCAGTTAGTCGAAGGTTCAGTGCAAAACTATGGTACATGCCTCTATAAAATGATGTATTTACCATAGTTTTGCATTGAGCCCTCAGATAATCAATTAGTGAAGTCACATGACTTTCAACCACCTTGTCATACAGATAGACATCTACTTCCTTAATGACAAGAAATATTGATAGTAACTGAAAGATCGTGTTTTATAAAAGAATCCTGTTAATTCCACTATAGTGATGTCTGACTTTCCAAGAAACTGATTTATTTCAATCCGGTCCCAAATCAATCAATTCCTAGATAATTAATTATCCACACCCATGCATTTGCACTGTTTTATCAAAGCACTTAGAGGAATTTTAAACTTACGTTAAAATTTACATTTTTTATATTTTGTAACAACTATAAATGTTCGGAAAGGGGTCTGAAATATCATTAAGGATTCAGTAAGTTACTCTCCAAATTGATGTTGTTGAAGTATTATAAAGATTAAAGTACTTCCGTAAGTACTTTGATAAACAAGTAATCCTATGAGTACCAACTTCATGCAAATCTTACTTCAAAAATAGACCATTCTATAAATTTTACTTCAAAACAATCAGTGGCATAACTTTTATAGTACAGAGAACCTACAAAATAATCTTAATATGTCTAATAAACGAAAATTGTCAAATCTGTTTGTTTTTTCAAATAAAAACCACATCTAATTAGCCTCATTATTTAGTAAAGATTTAGATAATATTGATTCAAATACTGTAATTGATAATGGCCAAATTACTGACAAATTTTTTGAGAGAAATGTCTATAAGACTTTCTAGACCTAGACATAGGGGTTCCGACAGACAGTGACACAGGCTCAATTTAAGTGTCTATAATGTTAAATGTTCCCTAGAATTGCGAGAAATTCCACATTTTCTCCATTAATTGATTGACCTTTGTCTGAGAAATAAAATTGATCTATGGAACCAGTCTGAAA
The DNA here is from genome assembly GCA_963678985.1 of Spisula subtruncata. Lineage (NCBI taxonomy): Eukaryota > Metazoa > Mollusca > Bivalvia > Venerida > Mactridae > Spisula > Spisula subtruncata. The sequence continues at coordinate 5,101,315 of OY787675.1, read as the reverse complement.
GCTTAATTATAGGACTGGTAACTTTAATCTACAATTCTCTTAGACTGGTCTGCAAATTAACCCAATTCCATCATCAAAAAGGGTACAAAGATCAAAATCAAAGCAAAACATTTTGAAAATTCTACAAAGTGAAAATTAAAAAATAACACACAAAGCCTAAGAACACATTGTTCCTCACTACTCAAAGGGCCACAATTCAAGCTAATTATAAATTTGTTTTGGTGCATGTACTTGGTGTGTAAAACAAACTGGAATGTTATTTAGTTAGCAATATTTCCTAAGCATAAAAGAGAAGACTATCACATACAAAGCTAGCACTAAAATATCAATTGAATACCCCACCACTGTGATCACAACAGCATACCAAATTAGCACTTCCTGTCTAAGTGAGGGAATAATGTATAAAGGATAAAAGTGCACACATAAAATAAAGCAAATAACTTGAAAGTACATGTGACAATGACATCACAAGACGCACTTTAACAGATATATTGATCATGAAAGTAAATTATGGCAATCAAAAACCAAACATAGTAGTCAACTTTTTATGGAGGTCATAATTTCTATGTCATAATGGCTAGACAGCTATATGGCTCAAAGAGGAAAAATTCAACCTGGCTGTGGAGATTTTTATAAAATTTATAATCCACACAGTCTGAAGGAATTCTGGTCCCCTGGCAGCCATGTTACAAATTGATGGCATCTCAAGGGATATGCTTGTGAAGTTTGATTGAAATCAGCCGAGGAGTATGGAATTTTATTTGAATTAATAATCAGAAACTAGTTCATACAGACACACAGAGATCTCAACATGAGCACTTAATGATCTGGTAGGGGTGACATGGTAAAACATATGAGGTGACATAGGTTTTCACAATACATGAATATATAATGTCATATCAGTAAGCTAACTAGCTGGTGTAAAACATAAAACATAGAGCACACAAATAAAACACATGTAACAACTAACTGTGAGGTATACTTGGTTGATAAAAGAAAATAATCGGTAACAAGAGGGTCAACAGGTGACCCTATATAAGCACTCACCTGAGTACACAGACAGTGGGTCATACCAGGTAGTCAGACTTATGCGTACCACAGTGGTCATTGTTCTAGGGTGGTATTCACAAAATTTAGAATTTCCTCAAAATCTTGAAATTTCTTAAACTTCAGCAAAGAGCGAAGCCTTTATTTACCAGTCAGTTTTCTGCTGAAATATGGCAGGCAATGGAGTACCTCAACCTTGGTAGCCGGATTAGGCAACAGGCCTGCTAACCACTGACCTAGGGAGGCAACCCAGCTTGATTAGGCGACAAGAGCCTACAGAGAAACACGACAGTCAATGTTTACCATACGACGGACAGTGAACGATCCAAACAGCCGACCATGAGCACATATAGTACTACAGGTGTGAGCTTATCATCACTATATATACGTAACAATGACATAACAAACATCATCATTATTATGCAATATATACTTTGAAAAAAGGTCTGAACATGCAAACCTGTAAATTGTCTTAAGAAATGCAAAACAGAACTATTAAAATTATGCCTAAAATGTACAGTATAAATGACACTTCTTTCAACAATATTGAATTTCAACTAAAAGATATAAAGGTGTAAAACAAACAGAGCTGATTGCTATTAGTTAAACAGAGGTACTGTCCAGTTAAGATAGTAAAAGAGTAATGTAGTGATCATGTCCACTATTACAGTGTAAAACCAATTACAAAGGCTTATCCCATACCTGCCATGTTAGTTAAATTCAAAATAGGCATGATAAAGCGAAACATGTCACAGGATGCACTTAAATGTGATTTAAAAGGGATTTATATGCATTAATTCTAGTGGTTATAAATATGGGACAGAAGATCATAAAATGAACCAAATGTACTTATGTGCAAGGTAGGTGAGCTTGGAAAACCAGAAATATCAATGAAAATAGGAGTAACTCCACTATAATAGGAGTACTTGGCAGGTATAGGTGAAGTCCAATATTACGGTATGTAAAACCAATTATAAAAGCTTATCCAGACTGCAGACATGTACAATTTTTATGTTAAACTAAAAGACTATAATTATTCACTTTAACTGTTCAGACCAATGTTTGCAAGATTTCTGTACACATAAAATAAGGAATATAATATCATACAAATAACATTCTCATATTATTCTGATTTCATAGAAGTCTTTAACAAACTGACTGATATCATTAATATCAACATACATTCATTATCATATCTTACACATACATCCGTCACAAATATTCGTTAAAAGTACCGAGGAATTTTATAACTAACAATAAAAGTTTGAGCAAAACTCCAAACCTCCGAACTCAACACTGAAAAAATATGCCTATAATATTGTTAAAATATGTTTTGTCTTTTCAATATACAAATGTATCAGACTCATAAATTTATCATCTAAAATGTAAAATATATCATAAAAGCGAATAATAATTGTATATGATTATATTTTGTAGGAGTTCTAACTTGTTAAAGGTGAAAGCTTGGTTCGTAAATTTATCAATGGTTTATTGTGTGACAGTTGAGCATACACAAGACCATAGCAAATTCCAATTTATAAAAGTGATCACTGTAGCAATGATGGGCCAGTGTCTGATTTTAGGGTAACAGAGAATAGCTTGGATCAATATGATTGAAACTCGGACCTCTTTGAGCCCAAGTCTGATATTCACACAGCTTCAAATCCAGAAAAACCTAAAAGTGATTAACTTATTATGTTTTCGTTGCTGTTGCTTATTCCTTGCTTGTATAATTATTTTATAAACATTAACCCATGTTGACACAAACTGAGAAAAAACATGTAAAATAATTTATACAGTCTCATTAACAATAATTTAAAACATTCAAATGTAACTGTTCAGATATACATGACATTATAGCCACATTGACAAAAAGAATGAACTGATTTAAATAAATAGATGACGTTGATTAAAAATAAACGAGTTTGTGTTAACTTGAGATTGATATTCAATACCCCCTAACTAAAGATTTGACTTTAACAATTCTGACAAATTTCTATCATTCATTCAAATATAAGTTTTGTAATTATTGCTTACTCAGTAAATCTGTCCAGTTGAGATTTGTTTGAAATCTCATTAAAAATAATTTTAGAACAAAATTTATGCCTGTTTTTTTTTAATTTACTAGCTCGAGTATCAGGTGCGCAAGCGACAAATATACTCATTTATAAATATACACATGTAGTCACAAATATATACATGTTTGGAAACATATACATGCACATGTATATACAAGTGCTGGTTCTTTCAAATACTAGTACATACATAGGTAGATACAACTTAAGTACAAACAATAAACTCATTTATAAAAGCACTTATATACTCATACGTACACCCCAAAACACACAAACACACAGACATAAGTACATACACATACGCCCGACACAATACACATATGCGCATGGATACCAATCACAAACACAACTGACACAAACACATTAACAAGAACAATACATGAGAACAATAATAATGAATTTGATGTGATGAGGTAACACTAAGTACAAAAATAACAACAATTTGATGCCGGGGACTGTAATAACGTATGCTGGAGACTGTAACAATGTATGCTGGAAACCATACTAACATATGCCAGAAACCATTACCACGTTGCGGGAAAAACGTAATAACGTATGCCGGAAAAAACGTAATAAAGTTCAGTAATTTCAGTAAAATGAGCAAGTATGATTATACATGTGTAACATATTTACATCTAGTAAGCACTTAATCATACAACATCATATACCTGGTCGTTGGTTGGTCAAAATAAACCTTAACTATCATGAAAAGTTATCCAATATCAAAGTTAATATCAAACTTCTTGTCGCAATTGTCTCCCTTTGATTTAGTCCAACATTGTCTTAACGATAGTCACAAAATGAAAAATAATAATTATGTTAATTTAATCCCAACGATATCTTAAAACATTCTCAGTAATTAACTGTCTTCAATATTATATGAAATAATTGACCCTAAATTGAACTCCAGTCTGAGTTTAGACAAGTAATTAGTTCAATTAATTAAAAGTATTGATGTACAAGACTAGGTGCACTACGTAAAACGCTTATTTTTCAGAAAAAAATATTTTATGATGCTAATTTAGAAATACTGTTGATCAAATGAATTCAAAATAACAAAATCTGAATTACTGGTAACTCGATACTGATGAGAAAATGTTAGTCAGGTGGCGTACAAAAAGCAAAGGGAAACAAGTAACGAAGAAGGAGATTGGATAATTAGATAGATAGATTTATTTCGGTAAAGGTTTAACATACTATTGTTCTAGTACACAAAATTTGACCCGCTCCTAATTGTTAGAGTACAGACAACTTGACCTGATCCATGACCTTCTAGAAGCATTGTCTATATTGTCTTTATTTATGACCCCTGGTAGTATGTTTCAAAAGCAGGGAGAATTCACAGGTAACCGTATCATTGATAACGAAAAAATAATTTGTAAAATTTATACCAGATAAGGCAGCAAACGCACTAACCATTGAGGCCACATAAGAACAATGGTGGATATCTCTATTTTAACCTGAAAATGTTATGTTCTTCTAAAGTCAGAAAACTGAACTATTGAAATTTAAATATTGAGAAAAAACTTTTTTAACACCCTGTATATTGTAAACATATTTTAGCCACACCCTGTATTACCACCACTCTTTGCAAGTCGTTTCCAGTTTCGGAATTTTAAAATTTGTGGTGCAACCCATACGTGTCAATAATTGCTTTATTGATGGCAATAAAATATGTTTAAACCAAACTCTTTGCACTAAACTTCAATGGATGTTGATTTAATTTTTAATTGTGTTTCTTTGAGTCTAAGCAATAAAACAACAAATTTACAATTAACAAAATGAGACTGCAGACGTATTTTCTCCTAAAATCAATTAAAGATTTATAAGAGAAACTTTGGTTTTGTTAAAATCAATATTGCTCAATTCAATGCCATTAAAATTGAATGTAACATATTGTGCTTTTAAACACTGATCTACTATTATACAAGTAGGGTAAATTTGTTAAGCCATTGAAAAATCCTTTATTTATAAATGGCAGGCAAGGGCAATTCATCCTTTTGGTGCAACAAGGTTGTATCTTACTATATACTGTCTGCTCAAAATTAAATGAAAATGGTTTGTAAACATTAGCTTGTCCGTCAGGTAAATTATGTTTATCTAGGTTTAACTTGGTGTGCTGAGTTAACGGTAGAAATGTTAATCTAGGTTTAACTGGGTGTACTGAGTTAATGGTAGTCCTCGTTATTCTTTCGAATCGGGTAGTGCACTCATTAGTATTACTTATTGAATCGTCAGTAGATGCAACCTTGTTTAGCCAAAGGGATGAATTAGTACGTAAATTTTCCCCATTTGAGAATGAATACATGTGACAATCATACTCATACACGACACATATACATAATGACCAGCATTCTGATATACACAACATTTTCACATAGATCACGTAAAATACCAAGGAACTTGGTAACCACATATTTCAGCTTACTGTAAAATCATTATTTTGGTGTGAAATTAACTCTCATGGATTTCATGGTTCATTTTCAACCACGAAATCTAACCCCATCGAAAAATAATATTGACACTGTATTTATTGCCTGAAATACAAAATCTACGAATTTACGTCCAATTGAAATGATCCTTTTTTACCCAAACCATGAAATTTGTTCCATCGAAATTGAACGATTTTACAAATATCATTTAAATAATGGTGATGTTAGACAATACCAATTTAATAGAAAAAATATGTTGATTTCCTCGTTACTTGATATTAACGAGATAAATATCTATGAACATAAATCATATCATGTAAATTAACACTATAAGGGTTCTCATCGTACTGTATATACATATAATATCTCATATATTCACATAACCACTTCATATTATTTACACAATGCAGCAATATACACATGTATAATATCATCAATTTTGGAAATGTACATTCATATATTACCATGATCATTTTATTTATAAATAAAAATACTCAATATGATCTATTTTTGTCAACATACAATTTACAACAGTTAAATGCACCAAATACACACAATAGTGGCTTGTTACCGTAGTAACGGTATAACCAAGCTTGAGCCGCGTAAACTTCTAATTTTTCGTTTTTTTATACATTAAACTCATAAATAACAAGTCCATCATCATGAGGCCATTAGGCCCGAGGCCATTATACGATAAGTACAGGCCCAAACTAAACAACATTTTATAAACAATGATACATATATTATTCTAGGTGTACAATATTAAAGTACAACAAGACTTTCTATCCCCTCCCCACCCCGCCCACTGGTAACAGTTAGTTTAGTTGTTTTTCTATCATTTGGAATCTGGCTCATTGTGTTATAAATAAGTTTTCAAAACAAAGTTTTCAAACAATGAAACACTTTAGATCAGTCAGTATAAGTTAACTTAAGTTAAGTTGTATACGCTAATGCACCTATATGCACATGGTTATGTATTTCTGCACTGAGATGGAATAACCGTCGGAAAACAGAGGCTTTATACCAAATTTGATGTTTTCTGGTTAACACAATATTGACAGGGTTATCATGATCAACATAAAAATACGATATTGAGACCCAAATCAAATTACACCATCATACCAGTAAAGACCAACATGTGTAAACTCAGAATAATCAATTGTGTATCGGGAATGATTTGGTGCAACTAAGGGGTGAAAGACTGACTTCTGACTATGTTACATACATTTTCATCCACTAGTTGCACCTATTTCTCCCCCCTCCCCTCTGCCGTGCAGTAAAACATTACAAGGTGCATCAGTGAATGCCATCTTTAGATTCTGATGAGACAGATTTCTAGTTCATTAGTTTAATCAGCTTACCGCCATCAATTTTTCCCTACCATTTCCCCCCGCCGCTAAACAAAACGTTAAATGAACTGAGTAATGAGAAGAATGGGAAATCTTTGTTAAAATATTGGGTACCAGCCCGAAGTCTCTTTTCAGTTCTCATGTGACAACTTTGGGTACCAGTCTGCAGATTTCTCGTCAATTTCATTACAACAGACAGCTTTTAAACTGATTATAATTTGGTTACAATCGATGGTATCATCTAATGAATTCAAACTAAAGATTTGGTGTACTAGTTTTTTTATCATCATATCTCTAATAATCTAACACAGATTGTTGAAAGACAAATGCAAACTTGTCATAACTCATTCAATACATTGAGTTTTTCATCATCATCATCTTGAGTAATCGCTTCCCTCATTTTGAGTATTTTAGTGATGGTGTTACTCAACGTATATCAAGCGAGTTGCAACTCAACGTACACAGAATGTGATCACTCAATAAATGGAACATGTTATGGACAAGTTTGCATTAATTTTTGTTACCTTAAAAATATTTAATTTAGAGTTTAGAATATGGATTGGATCCAAACATATATCATATACTAGCACCTTATATCTAAGGCTTCTACACATATCTATAATGGGTTTGAATGTACAACAACAGTGTCGACACTTTAATATCAGTTGTTTTGTCACAAAATGGGGTCGTCCACTCGTCCCCATACCACGGAGCAATCCCAGCAGTCTCACTGCAGTATTACACAACATGCACCATCTTTTCCTGGTTTTCATTTTGAAGAGTTGATTGCTGTTAAAACGTGAAATTGAAGGTTTGGCACTATAAACTCTTCTACAGTAGCAGTATATTCACCATTCCTGGAATAACATCTTTACTTTGTCTTCTTCAACTGTCTGGCTTATAGCGAACAGCTCATGTACTTAGTAGTCACTGTCTTAAGACACCTCACACATATTTCTCACATTTAAAAAAAAAATCTTTTTTTTTTCTTTCCATTCATAATTCGTTTATAAACGAAGCTTTTAAATGAAAACTTAACAATAACAACACATTCATCATACCCTGTTTAACTACACACCCTGGTCAGGTTATATTTTTCTATTTTCAGGATTTTTGTATGTATATGTCTTGTACTATATGTGGCATGAGTCCTTCATCCATATGCATCATCGTCAGCATTTTTGAATGCTCTATACTAATGCTACGTAAATCACCAAGTCTAACTAGAAGCTTAGCGAGACACGTACCGCTGTACAAGCGTTTCTTCTCGAGATACTCCGACAGAGCGTCTATATAAATCTTCTGGATTTGTTCGACCTGGTCTTTATTAGCGATGTCATGTCGATCTGAAATACAGGAGACGCTATATTGAGAAATGTGTGGGCGAATAATTTCTCAATACCAAATAATTTCTCAATATTGCTAATACAAAATCACAAAATCTTTAATAAAAGGCAAATCAAAGCAATGGATCTTGGCCTTGTACTGTCGTAGATTAATGTCATTTTTCTTAGAGAAAAGATTAATTAGGGGAAAAGCAATATGTTTTACATCAGAATACAAAGAACACAATGACATTTTATACAGGATTTCTATAGACAGAGCAGATGGTTTCAGATGTGACATGTACGATCTGTACAAAGGTTTGAGTTCCATTACACTATTACACTATGACAATTCATTTTGGTTAGTGCAAGCAGGTAAGGAACTAGGTAGCTTAACCGTGGGGAATACTAGCAAATTAAACAAAACAAGTAAAGCATCAAAATCTTACCAGAAAATATACAAATTGCAGTAAACAAAGCATATTCTGTGTTGTCAGTTTGGTTCTCAGCTAATGCGTGACAAAAACTGAAGACTTGTTTCCAATACTCGGTACTGCCGCCTGCAGCAATCATGTTCTCTAACGAGCAAGGTGTTCCATTAGCTAGTACTATGGTTTCCGAACTAAGATCATAACATCTAGCTGCCCGTATGGCCATTACTTCACTACATGCAGCCTGAAATATACAATAATATAGAAATAAATATAGTGTTAGTCATAGACAATTCAGAGCCGCACCGAAATTGTGGCACCGCCTAGCCACCCACACAAGAGTCAGACATAGAAAGAATCAAACATATACCCCGAAAATGGATGTTTCATGCAAGTGTATAATATTATACTCACTTCCAAATGAATGACAAACTGAAGACTTTAAATTTTCATTAACATTGAGATGAGACAACTCTGTGACCTTGAGAATTTTATAGGTAAATTATTGATTTCCGTTGACCCAACGACAAAGGATAACTAAAGAAGGGTATATTTGACAAGAACATTTTCAACTGTGAGTACTGAACCAGCTTACTGTGCTCTGGCTGCGGTAAACAAACTTCAAGGTCATGTACACAAAACTTTATGTTGAAGATATCTAAGCCCAATTTATGATATTAAATAGGCTATTTGATTCAGCCTAGAAAATGTCATAAAGTATACAACAAAGTCATGCATTTATCAACCATCCCAACGAAACACACAAACAAACTTGTTATCCTTATGAGACAAAAAAATTCTAGTCAATTTAACAGGGTTTAGTCGTTGAGCAAAATTCACCATTTCCATGGCAACCAGAATATAACATAAATGCACTTATTTTAATTAACATTGGTAAAAGACAGCCATTCAAGACACAGACAAGGTTTAATCTTGGTGAAAATCTTACAGACATGCCAGGGGAGTGTTAGAACTAATGAAAGTATCCAATAAATGTAGATCTCAATGCAACCATTCAGTGCATTCAGTTGGTACTACCCAAGAAGGTGTCAATCCTGCGCATTTCTGTCTTGCGCCATTTAAAAAGCCAATCGCGTTAATTAGATGGCGACAAGAAAGAAATGCGCAGGATGTCTAGCAGATGCAGATGCTGCGAAAAAAAATTTTCGTGCCAAAATTGAGTTACAGGGTTTTGGTTCAGCACCGTCGATATGTAACATCAACTTATCAAGTAAACTAGAAATGTGTCCATGGGATACGTGTGTCCCTATCGGGGCCATAACTCTGGTAAAAATTGATGCAGCAAAAATTCCATCCTTTATGATCAACTATACATTAAGGTAACTGTAACTGTTAATCTGTGAAAGTTTGAAGAAATTCCTTTCCCAATGGTTTGTGAGGAGTTTAAAACACACAAGATTTGCATTACCTACCGATGGACAGCACCAATGCTATACGCCCACTTATAAATAAGTTAGAGGGCACAATAATCAATAGTCTTGTAAAGGTATAAAGTGTACTGTATAGCTAGCCATACATTATGTCTGTATTTTGCAAACAATTTTTACAGCAGCACCTGTGACATTATAATAATAAAGCAACATTTTAAACCACCACACGACTGAAAGTCTTCTGCTTACATACTGATGTCTCCAGTTTCCAGTTTCTGTACTAAAATGTCATGACAACCCAAGCTATTAATAGATGACCAACTTTCTTGTGAACTAAGACTCCGCCTCCTTTATACTAAGACTCCGCCTACTTCACATAGTTTATTACATTGCACGTTAACTCTTCCATGTAGCAACAACACCACCAGCAGATATAATGCGCACCATAAAGCCGCCACAAATTTTCCAAAATTGATTTTTCCAGAATCTAGCACAGAAGTAATTCTCTAACATTTGCAAGCTACATATATATACAGCTTGATATACCATGGTGCTAGACTATTTAGCATCAAACAAGCCCTCACAGCCTTGAGTCTCATGTATGAATACATTACGAAAGAAACTTTTATAGCTCAGTCTCGTATTATATCTGAACGCATGATAAAAGAAACAATTATTTACATTGGAACGTTACATTTCATGTGTGCAGAGTCATTGCGTTTAATCATAATCGCCTCAACGATCAAATTATTGGCAAATAATTACTATTTTCATAATTGCCACATGTTACAAAGCTGACACCAATTATTGTGTGTTCTACTTCCTTCAATAGGGTGAACTCTGCAGCGTTGCAGATGATGAATTTCATTTCCTGGAATTATGAAGAAAGTGTTTCTAATGCACAAGGCTTAATTATATATAACATTAGATTTAAACAAATTTCCGTTCATTTATGGTAACATACATGTAAGGTACATGTGACGTATAATTATCCTTTTCACTTTTCAGGAGCAACTCTACCAAGTGCAGGAGAACTTAAGGGAATAGAACAAAGCTTTACAGAATGGCAGTCATGCTAATAATTTACAAGCTGAGCTAATTAAAGGAACTTGAAATTATAAGACTTTCAGTATAAGACTTTCAGTAAACCAATCAATGAACCTTAAAGTACTAAGTGAAACATTATCGAAACTGGTGTTTTGCCTAAGCAAAGCGCTACCGAATGTCTTCACTTAGTTATAGTTATTTCCTGTTGAATTGAATATAGAAGGCATGGGTTACCTCCCCTGGAAATTTCATCCTATCAAAATTAAATGATTATACAGTGTAGCAAGCTACGATGTGCAGTGCATGTATGCTATGTGACAGACGCATGGTAGGATACTGGAGGATTGATCAGTACTTGTGAACACTCCTTAGTAACCATGTAGTAACTTAATTTGTAAGCATAAAAATGTCTTCTCATATTGCTTCATTTACGGAAACATATGCAAGCTGTGGCGCATACAATCACGCATGTAATCAGTCCAAAATGGTACATATCCTTAATGCACTCTGAGAGAACAGTTAGAATCTATATTATGCTGAGGACCAGTCATAATCAAAAGGTCATGATGGTTTGTGTCAAATTTGCCAAGCTATACTGGAAATGAACATGAATGTCACCTAGTCCAAAGAATGTCATTGTCATCAAGCTCTGAATGTATGTAATTGACATCTAGGTCAAAGTATGACATCATATTCACAGTACATTAGACCTAGCTGTTACCGTTTCTGGAAAGTACGCAGGATTAGATTATCCTAATTCTATCAAAGGATGTCGAGTATTTCTCATTGATTAGTTCCTACAAGCTCCAAGTCACATGGAGGCACATCTGGAGACCCCCATTCACGTATTCATACAGATCGTTGGCTTAGAATGAGAAGGTCGTAAGTACTTCTTTTTTTTCTGTATATGTAAGAGCTTAAAATTACATATACGTAAGTACTACTTACAACCTAATAAGACGCATACATATAAAAAATCTCCAAAAATTACAAGGCGCTTCTTATGAGCCTACTTTCATGAAAATCGGAACTTGTCATGTTGTCCAGAATGAAGTCCAAACAGTTGTTTATAGCATAAATAAAGAGAAGTTTTCAGACAGGTTTAGCTTGTTTTCTCAAAATATTGATTTTGTACTTACGAACGACTTTCTCATTCTAAGCAAGCGAGATATGCACTTATATCCACTACTAGGGGAGGTAATCCAAAACTACCCTGTCACAATGATTGCACTATAAAATTACATAAAAAAAGCATTTTATTTGTCTGTTCATTATTCGTTATTATATATTTCTCTTATCTAAGGAAACACTTTTCTGGGGTTTTTTTTCCTATTTTAATATGAGACTATAATTATACCCACATGAATTTTACCAGACAACCCATATACACAGATATTGTAACAAATGGAGAATTTTTATAGCAGAAGTACATTAATTGACTGATTTTTTATCATTATAAAAAGTACATGAGACAGATTGTGTTTCGCAGATTAAGATTAATAAAGGCAGCCACCATTTTTATCATTTATTTTTAATCCATATTTCAGCTTCATTAATCACAAAATGTGTGACAAGAGGTTGGGCAGCAGGGCACTGTTTTATCAAAGCATTTACGCTAGCATAAACCTAAGTTTTCCTAAAATATTACATACATCGATAATATTTGCGTAAATGCATTTTACAAAGATATTTTAGTTCACTTTCTGCCGTAAGTTTTGGATTATTTATGACAAAGCTGGGCAAACCTAAATGGTAAATATGAACGTAAGTGAAGAGATTCTAACACGCACTGTTGATTTTTTACCGTCGCATGTTAGTTTGGACTGTCGCTTGTTGTTTTAGACCGTGAGTAACCATCTAATCTTAACGAAAGTTTATGTATATTTATTCATTCTGGTCCCCGTTATATTGGTTATATTGTGTCCGACAATCTTCAATATTTTTGCGTAAATGTATGCAAGTACTTGCGATCGTTTAGTAAACCTCACTTAAGAATTTGCGTAAGGTTGTTATCTATGCATAAACTTACGCAACATTTACGCATTGTTAGTAAAACAGTGCCCTGTAAGCTATGTTTTGGAAATTTTGTTTTAGTTTAAAATAAATATATCAATTGACAACGAGTGATAGATTCTTTATATCATATGACACTAAAAACGCAAAATATGCATTGTTTTATTGGAAAACACACCCATGTAGTATAACTTTATACTACACATGTTATGTATAAGATTATAGTACTTGCTATACTAACCCAGATATAAGAAAAGTCATGTGATATAATGCAGTATGACTGTCAATTGTAAGTAGGTCTACCATATTGCAGTCTCTAATCGATAAATCTTGTATAGAAATTTAATAATTTTGCAGAATAAAACCTAGATGTGCATGCAGGCAATAATTACAGATTTTGTGGTATTATTCAATAATTCTCCTCCAATATTTATAATAAGTCTATATAATGGCTTATATCCAAACAATTTCTCCCTTAAAAAGGCTGTTTTAAGGCTGACTTAGTTCTCCAAGACCTCTGTTTGTCAGTCAGCTACATCATTATATCTGCTACTCTGGCTGAGTAAGCTACCGTGCATAACAATAAGATTTCATGGCCATTTTAACAACATTTATTCCAGAATTGTATAATGTGGCACCCTTAAAAAAGATATTTTTATATAATAAAATTAATGTTGCAACAACTGATATATCATTAAGATATACAATCATTGCATGACATGAACTCTGGTCTAGTAATTGAAAAGTCCAATATCATCAATTAAGTACATTATATAACACTGCTGGCTGTGCCAAATGAAGGCCGATGCAATGCCAAAAGCAAGACTACTTATGTTGAAATAAGGACATGGCAACCTCTATCATAATTCTAAAATCGCTGTATCGATCGCACTAACATTGTAACCAACAGCCAATTTTCTGTCTCGGAAAATTATGAGTTTCAGACGAAAATTTGTTGGTCAAGTTTAAAAGGTTGTACAAGAAGTGGAACTGCGTTCTCGTTCTCAGACAGGGGTTAGTTTGTTCCAAGGTCGTGTCTACCTGATTCTCTGACTTTGAATGATCACCAACACAAACACGGACATGCAGACATTGTATTGGTATTATGCAATCAATTTACAAAATAACAAAATGTTGGTAGCATGTGTTTTGTTCATCCCTCGGGAAATTAACGGCTACACACCCCGACAAGACCACCGACTGGTTACTGATTACTGGTTTGGATCAGACAAGAAGGAAATCAGAGACGCAGTCCATCCACAATAAATGACATTCAGTGGCTATACTAACAACCATGTTACGTATACAGGCATGGCTTTTTGCCATGTTGGGAGCAAGTAATGGACACCTATGACTTTATAATCATGCTCTAGCTATTGCAATCCAACATTATACTTTGCCGAAGTCTCAACAGCAAAACAACAAACAATATTCCATCTTTTTATGGCATTGGCTAAAACATCCATAATTAGCTGCATAGCAGTGAAATTGCAGCTGGAAAAAATATCTCTTCTGATGTTGCATTATGACGTTATGAAGTAACACAACTTCAATAAATTAAAATACCTAACTTTTTTTCAAATTTTTTTTTTACAAAATACAGTATTTAACTATTTGTGTGACGTAATAATGCAACATTGAGAGATTGTTTCAGCAGCAGTTACACCACAATAATTGTTCTAATTATAGATGTTTTAGTCAATGCGATCTCAAAAAATATTTTTTTGTTGTAAATTGTTCAGATAGACTGGAATCTACAAGGCACAAGAAGGAGATTGCCCACTTTGAAAACTCTTGGCGAATTTATAAGAACTCTAGATATTGAGCTCAGAAAGACATTTTTAAGATTGAGTTCAGAAAGACATTTTTAATATGTCGTGAAAAGAGGACAAAGCCCACACCATGGAACAAACAGGATAGAGAGAACTGGTTAAAGCCCTTATAATGCTTTGACAGGATTGAATTGGAATAGGTATAGGTAGGTTCAGTTGGGAACAGTATATCTTTGAAATAACACAAAATAATCACATTTTCTTAAATTGTCTGTGCAGTGCTGCTATTCATAAAACCATCAGTATAACAACCGTAGCTTTTATTCAGCATATAACTTGTGATTTAGTATCAAGCTGACACACATATATCTAGTACACAGTTATTAAAACTGAGAAACAACACCAGTTTATGCCAAATCTCTGATCAGTAATTTCAAATTTCATTTCCTGGATTGTCGAAGACACACAATTCAACAGCAATTCAACAGTAAAAGACTTCACATACAGTATATATAGATGTTCTTATTGAGTATTATGATGAGAACTATGATTGACATGTTCATTTTGGTTAGTTATTACATATGAACCCTCAGTCGGCTGCACAATCATAAATCAGGATGGAATCTTGCTGTGTTCCAAATAATCTGATCATATGAGATTTATACTCCTTGCGCATTATTTATTTTTGATGCAATTCTGTTAAAAGAAATAACTTGTTTTCAAGATCAAAGCTAGTATGCAAATTGTGATAAATGAATAATTCTATAACCAATTTACAGAAACTGTGATAGGAGCACACAAATTATGTTCAATGGAACAGTCCATGACAAAAGTACACAAATTGTGTTCAATGGAACAGTCCATGACAAAAGTACACAAATTGTGTTCAATAGATCAGTCCAAGATAAATTGTGTTCAGTGGAGCAGTCCATGACAATAATAACAAATTGCAATAAATGGAACTGTCCATGACAAAATACACCAGTGGCACCTATCATAACTATTGTACTCCAGAATACCATACCTTATTAAAAACTAACTAAACCTCACAGAATACCATACCTTATTACAAACTTACTAAACCTCAATCTAGATTTACCAAACAAAAAACTTTCACATTAATAATTGACCAAGCTAATTAGGTTCCTAGATGTCTACGATAGCGTCCCCCATACTTAGAAACACAACCCACACATCAATTCATACTGAAATATACCACCACTGTCGCTAGAATTACCGAGGATTACTTTGGCGAGATTAAATTCACACTAAACAATATGTCACCTTTTCTCAGAAATAGGATTCAACCTACATTGTCAATAAATAAGCCATTTCTTATAAATCGTCCTTCCTTAAATTGACTACTTTTTTATTACTTTTCTCTTAAATTTCTGTTTATGGTCATAATATTAGGTTTCCAATTATGAAAAGTAACTTGGCCTTGGGTTGTTTCTGGTTTCTAAAAAAGAAGAGTAGCATGACACAGACCAGAGTTCCAGTTCACATTGACCTGATCAGGTAGCTGTTGAATGTCAGAATCATAATCAGATTATTTACGTGGAATCACCAAAAAAGAAACAAGTTTTTCACTGCAAACAACAAGGTTTCTGAGAAGAAAATTAATTTTGGTTTTGTTTTTGTAGTCATAGAAACAGGGAGTATTTATTTAAACTCCTTCCTTGTAACAAAACACAGAGCACAAAAAATACAATACAAGTCATAGTGTCTGGTATGAAAAGAAGCATGACACTGAGCAGGCACTAAAAGAGGAGTCAGGAGAAATTCTACGTAAGACAAAGGTGCCGCCATTTGTCATTTGATCATAAAATCATGTCAAAAAGCAAAGACAAGTTTACCGAGCATAGCCTTTATTTGCTTTATTTCTACTAAAACATGGCAGGCATATATATGTGCCTCCACCCAGATATGAACTTGGGTCGCCAGATTAGACGGCAAGCGCACTAACCACTGAGCTACGGAGGCACCAACATAATTGGGCTTATATGTTGAACATTAGTCTGCTGTTCTTCAAACAGTATAATAGATGCAGAGCAGACAAGAAAAGAGGGACTTAAACCATAATCCTCCGTATGTTGACCTTTTATCAAGACAACCAAACAGTTTGTGCATTAATATTCCAATAGGCTGAACAATTCTGTCAAATATTCAATTAAACATCCTTAAATAGTATAAGTAATGATATATCTATGTATGATACCATTTTATATTGTCAATCTCCATTTTAATGATTCGCCTAGACTGAGACAGACTGAATCTTAAATGGTATGCATGCCGTATTCTTTGCATAGCTAAGTGAACGATATGTTAAATACGTTCATTCAAATATGCCGGTATCATGTCATGATTTATTATCAATACGTACAATTGTCTTGCAGGTGAGGTATCGTAACATTGTTACGTAAAAGGTAAAAACATCTCAAATGTCAATCGGACACATCTCACAGCAGTACATGATTCGATAAATCAAAGCCGACACGTCGTTCAACTCAAATATTCTATATTTGAAGCAACAACAGATTGATCAAACCACAAAAGCACACAGTCATGATAATAACAGTCAAGTTAACATTAAAATGGTCCAGAAGTGTAACATTTACATAGATTTAACGCGGGTAATGCCCGTCGCTAATTCCCCGGAAGCACATAAACAGTCTTATAATAAGGCAGAGACAGAGAAGTAAATGTACGCAATTAGAAATGCGCATGGGAAGATTCAGGAAAACTTCAATTTGAAACAAACAATATTAACAAGAATATAAAATTCCTTTGGTCTTAAAATAGAGAGTAACTTGATCATTCTTATGTCATGGAAAACAACTCATTAGCCTCAGAAGAAAAGTCAAGATATAACTCTTCAGAAATAAGTGAAGATAATAACCCTTTAGAGGAGTAAAAACTCTTCAGAAAAGAAGTTAAAATTATAACTCTTCAGAAAAGAGAAGTCAACAAAAAACTCTTTAGAAAAGAAGTTATTAATAAAATAACAACCCTTTAGAACAGAAGTTACAGAGGATATTTGTTGATTTCGGTGTAAGATCGAATTTTATTTCACCGAGTGATCACAGAAATCAATATTTTCACCAGTGGCGTAGAACAATGAAAATAGGAGTAACCACGAAAATAGGAGTAACTCCACTTTAATAGGAGAACTTGGCAGGTATGTATATAACAGGTAGGGCAACATAAATATCAGCATTAAACAGTGGCAAGCAGGAAGGGAACAAAAGATAGAACGATCATAATCCGTGTCAACATCATTTTCTATGGCCGATTGTCATCTACGGAAATGCTTCCATTATGAAATACCTGATAAATGTTTCCTAGACTAAAAGCTAAAACAATAAAAAATGATTTCATATATGGATTATAAGCCGATGACAATTACTTAACCGATAGAATATAAATTGGGTCAAACAATCTATTCTAAGATGAATAAAACTCTGATGAAATGCATCAATTTGATAGCTTTATGACACAAGTCTGCAGATAAAATCAAATCAGAGACGCAGCCGTTATTTCCGATCTAGCACTCAGTAACAAAACTAGAGACACAGTCGGTAATTTTGGATCTAGCACACAGTAGCAACAGACAGTTGATTGATTGGATTGAATCTATACCAATGTATGATTACTTTCAGCTAGAAAATTAAAGGTTAGGGTTAACGTGAAATGTAAATCATCCATATGACTTCATGCAAGTGTCTTTTATTAAACATTCATGGTATGGTTTAAGATGCAAATGCAATTTTGTTGATCGAAATATGTGCGTCTGCTGAAAACCTGAAATATGGCGCTTCTGTTCCACATGAGACCTGGTAACATAGATATTCTTCTTTAATGAAATCAGAAAATTGTTGTTGTTGTTGTTGTTGTTGTTGTTGACAACATACCTACACAGTGTGCAGGGGGGTATCTTAGCTGAATGGAGCAACCAGTCTCAGACAAAGCTAACAGTACCATTGATAAAGAAAACGGATTTTTTTTGTTGTAAAATTGATATTTTTCTATAGTATAAAGTAAAATATAAATTTTCAAAAAAACCTTGCTTTGCTTTTTTGTTTTGTTTTCAACGATACAGTTACCTGTGGTCTCAAGCAAGGAGCTCCTCCAGTATGTCGGGTAAGAAACAAAGGTGCAGCACCAGTTTAAATATTTAGGTATGTTGCGACTGGTGAAAGATTTGCAATTGTTTTTTAAAAAGCATAGCCTTTTTTGTCAATCAGCTTTCTGCTGAAATATGGCAGGCATATATATGAGTGCCTCCACTCTGATTTGAATCTGAGTCGCCAGATTAGACGACAAGCGCACTAACCATTGAGCTACTGAGGCACGCTTGCAATTTTATGTTCAGTGACAAAATCTTGGTATACTAACCTTTAATAGAACAATTTGGTCATCTTTGCTGATTCGTACAAAGCCGGGTAAGTTCTTAGCAAACTCTACAATGAGATGTGTAATTATAACAGTCATTTTGGCAAGCTGTGACAATAATGCATCCCCAGCGACAGCTTCAAGGTTTACCATCTCTGCCGATACATCCTGCAATACACAAAACAATACTGTCAACAATGCAACCTGCCAAGTTTGTTAAATCCTAAATAGGAGTGATAAAGCATACCATGTCACTAGATGCACTTAAATGTGATTTATAAGGGATTTAGATGCATAAAAAAGGATGTATCAATACTAGTGGTTATAAATATTGGACAGACGATCATAATATGAATCAAATGTACCTTTGTTCAAAGTTAGGTGAACTTGGAAAACCAGAAATTAACAATGCAAATAGGAGTAACTCGACGTTAATAGGAATACTTAGCAGGTATGCCTCTGTGTCCATCACTAAATTATTACACAATAATGAGTTTGGAGGGGGTAAATATACAGTCAGCTGAACAGACTGTTTCTGAAATTGACTATAATTTTGTACCTTTGATTATTGGAAGGGAGACAATCCAATCTGAGGAATGCAGTTAACAAGACACTTTGTCAAGGGAGACCATTCTTGATATTTGTATAATTGTAAGAAATGTATTTTGTTCCAACTTTGTATCATCTTGGAAATTTTGTATAATTATTATTGTTCTTTTATTACTTTCCTGCTCCCATACAGTGAACATAAATAAATAGAAACCTGAAATAACAGACACACTTTTGATCTTGTTAACATAGATATCACCAGTTACCATTGTAAGAGAAAAAGCAATAAGACAGAAAATGAATAATCTTATATTATATTTATGCCCCCCCCCCCTCCCATCTTTGATGAAGGGTATTTTGCTTTGCACATGTCGGTGGGTTGGTCTGTCTGTCTGATGACCAAAACGGTTTCTGTTCAATAAGATTAAGAGCGCTTTGCCCAAGGATCTTCAGACTTTACATGGAGTTTGGTCAGCAACATTAGATAACCCCTATTGATTTTGAGGTCAGTGTGTCAAGGTCACCGTTACCTTTACCATTTTTCAAACACAGTTTCTTTTCAATAACTTAAGATCGCTTTGCCCTAGGTCCTTCAAACTTCAAACATGGAGGTTGGCCAGCAACATCAGATTACCCCTATTGATTTTGAGGTCAGTAAGTCAAAGGTCATGGTCACTGTCACCTTTACCACTCCCAACAATAAAGGGGATACAATGTTTTACAAACATCTATTGTTTCTATAAAATTCCTGTTCAATACCTTTAACTAATCCTGAGAACGGATATACCTACGCATTATGACAGCTATAAACAACTGATTGCTGCAAGACAGCGCTTTGTCAGAAACTGAATTTCTCCCTATTTTTATTCCAAAACACCATACCTAAACTTACATAAAATATCTCATTCCTTAAATTAATGTTATTTAGCGCACACTGATTTTTTCCATTTTGTAAGTGACCTCGACTAACAGTACATTTGCCACTCTTTCCATGACATGTTCTATTTTCATACAATTCCTAACGAAAGTTATTGAGCATGCACTGATTTTTCCATTTTGTGACCTTGACTATATTTGTCCCTCATTCCATCCCATGCCATGTTTTCACACAATTCCTAACTAAAGTTATTGAGCCTACACAGATTTTTCAATTTTGTAAGTGACCTCAACTACAGGTACATTTGCCAAGATTCCATCCCATGCCCTATTTTCATACAACTCCTAATGTACATTTGTCCCCAATATATATAATTCCATCCCATGGCATGTTTTTTCACACATTCTGTCTATATTTATCAAGTGTACCTAGTTCATCCTTATGTATTGAAAAGTCGAGCAAAATGATCTGGAGGAACCTTGAAGAAAACCTTCAAGAAACCTCAGAACCTATATAACATTATTACAAAAAGTGTGATCACCAGACAGTGGTGTTTTTATCTGACATAAGCAAGACCTACAGTCGGAACAAAACGGTAAATCAAATAAATGGTATAATAAACTACTAGGATACAAAGTAAAAAATGTCCAATTTTTCAAATGATTAAAGTCAATGCAATATCGTACTCATGAGACAAACTGACTTAACTATAGTCTTGGTGACGTTATACAGACGGTGTGACATCACCTAATTCGTTCTCATCCTGTACACTTTCGGGAGAGGACGTGTTTTATAACAAAATAATAAAATTGAGAGAAAAGGAGGCATAGTGGACAATGCCATGGGTTATAGAGACCCTGACACCTGGTCAGTCTAAGTCCATGAGTTGGATTTCTAAGTTAAGTTACCCGTTTTCGAAGACCGCTGTCAGCAGATCAGCAACCCTTTGACATTTTAACTAGGAGTTTTCAGAACACCTTTAATATTGGTATTAACACTGGACAGCAAAATCGTGTAGATATTAATTAACAACACTACTGGACAGCAAAATTGTGTAGATACTAATTAACAACACTGCGTGATAGCTGTCTAGCGACCTTAAAGGTGGCCATCAACAATAACTTGTAACATGATTACATTAACATTTGTGCACTTGCTCAACAAATGACAGTAGTACAGGAGATATGGGTTGGAAACAACGAAAATAGGAGTAACTCCACTTTAATACTAATAATAGTACTTGGCAGGTATGCGTAGCTATTGGTCCATTTGTCAGATCAAAAGCTTTTTTTTTATAAATGTAACAAAAGGGGGGGGGGGGCTATAATTCTGGGGAATACGGTATTTTCTTTTTCTTTTTGGACTCTCCTTTAAAAAGTAATCATCACAATCAGTCTGAATCTGATTTACAATTAATGGAGTAGAGTTAGTTGAAGCAGAGAGCCAGAGATGATATCTCGTCTTCAATGAGATCTTAAATGATGCAAATCCTGCAAGGCATATTAATAATTATGTGCCGAAGACGAGAATAATTGAAAATCTGTTCACAGAGAGTAATTTTATTCCTTTCCAATAGATGGAAAGTGAAAAAAAATTGAACAATGTAATCAGGTTTTTTTATGGAATTTTTCGATGATAGTTTCATATTTCCGCTTAATGCATCCTGCGTTTGTACAGACATAGGATAACATAAATCTTTTACTTCTTTATATTGAGGGACACAATCATTAAGCAAGGTTGTTTATATGTGTCGGGAGACTATTCTCAATGTCATCTGATAATTCAAACTGTATTGCATTTCTATTGGTTAATTTCAAGAATGTTGCAATTCCATTGGTCAAATTCGAGAATACTACAATTTCAGTCAATTTCAAGAATGCTGCAATTCCATTGGCCAATTTCAAGAAAGAACCAAAGATCAATTGCACTGGACACGGATGCTCTACCAATTGAGTTGGAGAGGAATCAGGCTATGCTGATATGGTCTAACAGCAGCATAAATAATGTCTTCAATAAAAGAGAGTTAGTAGACATTCTAGATTTCGATGAAAACCATAATGAAAACTTAAATTTAGTATAATTGTACAGCAAACTTTGTGGAAATAAATTTTGCAGTTGATCATAATTATAGCCCAATATACCATTTACCAACACTAGTACCCCATAACAAACATGAATATACTTACATCTACCGACTTAATCACTTGTTCGTCCGGGAATTCATATTTATCTTGTAGGAATACAACCTTTTCTACTAACTTTTTAGTGTCATCATTCACTTTAGTCAAAGGTTCTGGATCTATAATAGTTTCTGGCCGAAGTTTAACTTTAGCTTTAACAAATTCCTTAGTGTCTACACTGGAGATATCACACCTAGTATCCGTAACAGACTCGGGGCTACTCGCCTCCGAACATCTTTTCGATTTTGTTGATTTCTGTTTGCGCCTCACATCCCGCGCCTTACATTGTTCTTCTGATAACAAACCTGCGGGTGAAGAAATCAAATATTAATGTTAATTATTGAGTAATTATTATAGCTTGGCCACATTGACACGAGCCTGACCTATTGATTAGCATAATTTAACAGTCGATATATTGTCTACGTTTATAACACCGATTGTATGTTTTCATAATCGGGGAGTATTACGAAGACGCTCGAGATGTAATACAAACACAAATATGAAAAACCGATAGTGCACAATTCGCTTGCGGAAATTGATATATTCAAAGCAAGATCCTTGTAATATATTCTTGCATAAAAGTCAGGCTCAGGTCAAAATAGCCAAGCTATATTACAATGCAATAAACTACAAGGATCTTTGATAAACAGCGGTGTCAACAGGGCCAAATAGAAAATCAGAAAAATTGAAGGATGCAACAAAACTTTTTTGCTAAACAAGAGGCCTCATATGGCATTTTTTCAATATTTAACTCAGTTAGCAAGGGGAAAAATCCTTCAGAACAGATTAAATCAACGATAATTTTGCCATTTCTTGAGATATTTTCATCAAATAATTTTTTTTTGACCAGGAGTCATTGCTCATTCAGTTGTGTTAAATCAGCAATTCCGGATTTATCAGGAAAATTGACACCCCTAAGACATAAAAACGTTGGTCTCACACAACAGGCCATAACTGTTGGAATATTCGTCTGATCTGAAATTCTTTTGACAATATGCACATTTTACTAGACTTGTTGCACCAATGGGATGCAATCATGCAAAGTTATTTGTGAATTGTCTCAAGAATGCTTAAGCCTCGATCTCTTTGTCATAAATATCAATTCAGACATGTCTATACATGTTTCTTCATGAACAAACAAAGCCCTGAAGCAATAAAATAGATACATGACTATGTTTGTCCACAAATGATTACAAAATAGACAGTAGTAAAGAGAAATAACACACAATTACATCTAGTGAATTAGGTTAATTGTGCATCCACAAAACATAGTCAGTTTGAAATTTAATTGAAAGGCAAAAACAATCTGCATAAGTTATATACTTGAGAGCAAAACTTTGCACAGTATGCAAATAATCATGATGTAAGCTAATTGCCTAAAACGAAAAGAAATTCCACAGACTTAATATAAGTGCAAAAATGTTGCACAATTTTGTACAATATGCAAATAACTGCAAAGCAACTAAGACATAAGAATGTACCTAATTTGAATTGAACTTAAAATGTCCATTAAATACCCATTTATTACCCATTTTTGGAACTGTTGTTTCATATTAAATTCAGTTCACAGCGATAAAACATGTGGTTATTAATTATCATCCAAAGTGCTCCATCATATTGATGTCTTAAAAGAAGAGCTCTTCTACAGCTTAACCTTTAATGAATGGTGCAGGAAATGATGTTTCTGCACACATTTTCTTGACATTAAATCAATTAGTCTGTGTTTTTAAACAGGGTCGCTAGCGACGCCGCTGTTTTGAGCAGACAGACGGCACTTTTGACTCCCGCAACTTGATTTTTAGCACACACACAAAATAAGCTTACATACAAAGAAATAGTTCCGCGATAATGCTTCATTGCACTTTTCTCTGCAGATGGGAACTCAAAATAAAACAATTTTTGTGTCTTTCCTGCTCTGTGTTGTTTCTGTTGAGTGCATCAGTCATCCCTTTGGTGCAACAATGTTGTATCTTACTATATGTTGTATAGTGAAATACAACAATGTTGCACCAAAGGAATGTGATGCCGAAACCTGATTTGTTACTTTATAATAATCAGAAAATAGTCTTCCGGAATTGTAATATGGTAAGAATAATTAATATAGCAGTCATAATATTCAGAATACTAACCATCTGAACTTATGTATGAGAAAGAACCTTATAGTGATCATAACCTTAATTTATACCCTAGTCACATTTGCCATACGAGCTCCGTACGAGCTGATTTTTCTGAACTCGCACAACGTCTGTACAGAGCCCGCACGGAAATCGAGACTCGTACAAGGATCCTACGGATTTTCACAATTGTAGAGGACTCGGTGATCTGGTGAAAACTATACATTCTGTACAACTCGTACGAGATCTGTACGAGCTGTGACCAGATGCTAAGAACAAACAAATACCGTTAGGATTAAAATATTTCAGACTCGTACGAGTTGGTAAATCCGTATGGACATCGTAAGAGCATTGTGACCGTAGTATCATTAATATATCACTAACATTGATTATTTAAGACGATATTAATTTGTCTGGAAGTGATCTTATGTTGTTGTGAGTGAATGTTGTAGTGGTATCTATTTGAGTATACTTTTATTCTGATACAAGATTGTTAACAGCAGTCTATTTGTAAAACATACTTCCATTGAAAGACCAGTGAATAAATTATTACATTAATTAAAATATATTTTTTTTTGCCGAAACATCAATACAATATTTACAATATACGTGTTGTTGTTGTTCTCAATTATTAGATTAATTTAAGGCCTTCATTTGTAGATCAGCTCGAAATATGAATTTCTTGCCAAAGATGGTAATATAAAAACTACGGAAACCATTACTTACTGTTCATATATAATTGTTTCTTTCATAAAAATCACCTTCTACATTGATATTTTTTTTAATTTAGTAGCTATAGCAACAGGGACGCAATGCAGAGATGAAAGAGCAAATATTCTGTATTAATTGTTCAGTTATAATGAGTATCACTGCTGGAATCTGCTGGTCATGTCTGTATACCAATCCTGATATCCAGTATTCTGAACTTTCCAGCCTTTCTATAATATTGCTTAATTAAGAGTATACTATATATCGATGGCTTGGCGGAAAACTATTGCATCTCCAATTTCCATTTTTTTTCAGGAAGGGAGAATAATAGTCTCAAATGTTTATGCTGTGGTATTTTTCTTATTTTCTGCAGCCTACATACAGATAATATGATATACCGTACCACCTAATCAATATATCGCTGGCTAAGAATGAGAAGGTCTTATTATTAAAAGACTGATACATATTCAAAATCAGCATCATAGGGGGCTAAAGCTCTTATGAGCCTATTTTCACGAAACGAAACTTGTCATATTGACCAAAATGAAGCTGAAAAGGCTTGTTTAATAATAAATAAAGAGTAATTTTGAGACAACTTTTTCTTGTTTTCTTAAAATGTTAATTTTGTACTTACAACCTTCTCATTCTAATGCAGGGATATGCTGTGAAAGAACCAACCACCTGATTGGACTCAAACCCAGATTGTAACCTAGTAACTGAAGTGCACAATCAACTACTAGTATAATTGACACAATCAAGCTTTCTAAATAGCGTGTTCGGCATTGTGCCGTGTAATTGCGGACTGCGTGACGGTTTTTTTATATTTCCATACTCTGCAGTTCATGTTAAGTGCTGCATGCAGTTCCTGTACCATTTTTTCTTATTTTTTTATTAAGAGAGAAATTGTAAGCCTTTCCTGTACGCTTTTCTTTTATCTTTTTTTCTTAGGAGAGAAATCGTCAGCTGATTATAAACGCGAGTGAAATGTCAGGGCAGACATTATAAGCTGATTATTGAAGATCAGGTTAACATGACTAGCTTGCTGCTTCATCAGTAGAGTCAAGATTACCTAATCGTGACAGCAGAGAAAGTATACTGTGACATGTTGCTAGGAGGTTGTTAGAAGGTTGCCATGGCAACATTCTGTTTCAGTAATATTACAGCTGTATGTGGTCAGTCTATCAGACCAGTTTAGTTTTTCCTGAAGATTACTTAATTGTGACAGCCGGAAAAGTTGCTAGAAGGTTGTTAGGAGGTTGTTAGAAGGTTGCCATGGCAACATGCTGTTTTCTAAATCAGTTTTCAGTGACATTACCTGGTCAGTCTATCTGACCAGTTTCCAGTTTTCCTGGCATCAATTTACCACCATTAATAATTGAATTCCCCCATACAAGCAAGCAGCTGGAATTAAATAACAGTCTGGTTTGGTAATAATTTCTGATGGTTGAAACATCCAGAGGGAAATTGTATTTCAAGAACTAAGAACAGAGCAGTTTGTCTGTCATAGAATTGTCAATAATTCCCACAACTAAGTTTGTCTTTTAATGTAATGTTTACTTAATTTAATGGTCTTATTTATCCTCCCCACTGGATAATCAATATGGGCGAGGCCCCCAGACGAGTTTTAGTACTTTTAGCTTTTGGGGGATAGTGCATGATACAAAAGTTGCCCCAATTCCAGAAGCATCCCTGGTTCTTTTACATGCCAGGTGTATAGCACCCATACACAGGACCTCAGTTTAAAGTCTCATCCGAAAGACTTTTAGTAATTTGAGATGGCCATCCTAGGATCCGAACCCACAACCCGATCGGTAGTGACTACTAGTCTCACGCTCTACCAACTGAGCTAAGCTGGCTGGCTAATGAAATGTGAAAACAGAGGCGGTACTTTAAATAAGTGTTCTATGAAATGGTATTAAACTACCGTATTCCCCCAAATAATAGTACTAATAGCAACTGTAAAGCCCCCCCCCTCAGTTTGGAAAAAAATGTTTCTGTTTTTTGAAAAATCATATATTTATAGATGTTTTATATGATGGTTATCAACATTTTGTTGCTGCTTTATCAATAAAATAGACATTTATTTTATTTTTTTTTACCATTTTCTCTGATAATATATTTTTTTTTTTAAATTGAGACTCCTGATAAAAGCCCCCCCCCCTTTTGCAAAAAGCATGACCCCGGGGGCGTTTATTTGGGGGTATACGGGCACTGTTTTATCAAAGCATTTACGGTAATCGTAAACTTACGTTCAAATTTGAATCCTTTATAATTATGTTACCTTTCAAATTCTGGTTAAGCGACAGGTAAAATCATCAATTAATTAATTCAGTTAATGATTTTAAACAATATATTTCCCCCATTTGCAGATGTAAACGCATTATAAGGAATTTAAATCGGAGCGTAAGTTTAAAATGTTCATATTAAGTCCTTTGATAAAACAGTGCCACGGTATTCCATAATTTCTCAACACCAAGCCCTCAACACTGTTATTACAAGAACGCACAATTGTAATTAATTTTCACATCCAATAACTGACAATAATGTTGTAATTTGAGTAACATTATCTCACAGACTGAGTGATTATTGCATGAACATTATTTTGATTAAATGAAAAGGATCTTAAGCAAAGGTTTGAAGCATAACATTTTGCCATGAAAATTACAGAAACATGTTTCATTCATCTTAGTCTTTAGTGACAATAAAACAAATTTTAACTCCACTTATGTTTAAGCATGTCATTAAGTCAGCATTAGATTATAAATGTAAGTGCAACTGGGCAAGAAAAATGTACAGCCAGAAAAAGCCTTGAGCACCCGAGTACCATTTGCTTACAGGGCAGTTGCTCTATACACTAATGACAGAGCTAGCTGGCTGCCTATACATGTAAATTTCCATATCAGTAATCAAATCCTATCATAAATATTATGTCAGTATTTACCTTTTTGTATTCACAGTCTGATATTTAATTGAATGTTTTGTATGTTTGTAATGTACTCATGCTGGTAATTGTTCTGCTAGATGACCACATTGGAGATAAGCCTATCGCTTAATGGGTGTTTCATAGTTAAATAAAGTTTATAATTATAATAATTATTATTATTATGCCTTTATACATAAGATGTGTCATCAGAAAGACCAAAACAGTATAACACTAAAATGGACATCATCAGGGAAAAACATAGAGGAAGACCAAACGAGACGTGGCGAAGGACGATCAACAATGAGTTTAAGACCATTGGGAAGACGTTGGGAGAAGTTGAAGATTGCCAAAGACAGGAAGCAATGAAGAACTCTGGTAGCAGCCTTATGTGTGCCAGCGAGCACGTAGAGGATAGGTAGGAAGGTTTTATATATAAACATGACATTGTGATATCTTACATTCTTCTTTCATGCCCACTTCCCGACATCGTCGTAACCGACACGCCTGACATTTTCTTCGCATCCACATGTCCATTTCACAGTTTCCGCCATATTTACAATGATATGATGCTCCCCGAGTTATACTTCTCCTGAAGAATCCTGAAAAACAAACAGAATATTATGTACAGCATTAGAACAGCATACTGTAAAATCTTTTATTTTTGTGGGGATTAAATTTCATGAATTTCGTGGTTCACCTTCAACCACGATATTAAATCCCATTGAACAACAATTTTGGCCTTTGCATTTATTACCTGATATGTAAAATCCATGAATTAAGGTCCCATAAAAATTAATGGTCTTTTTTCCAAAACCATGAAATTTCACTCCATTGAAATTAAATTATTTTACAGTATTAGGTGCCTTGAAACAAACAATTTGAATATTTAATGCACCATTGATTTTGTTGCATCAAAGACTGATAAAGAGGAAAACAAGATGATCTAGCCTAAGGGGAGTACAGGTGTAGCACTCTGCAGATCCATGCCTTGGTGCCATTGAGCATTTTTGGTCTCAACAATGTATTCCTGATTTAGATAATTTAGCTTGGGGAGGCATGAGGAACAGGGATGTCAAAATTTTTCTTATGGTTATACCGAAGCTTCCCCTAGACCATGAATACCCTCTTCTTGATGCCTTCCGATGCCCATTTATTAAATCGGGAGAACATCACCGAGGCAAAACAGTCTCACATCGGACCAAGGCCTAACTAAAGTCCATATTGATGGCTTAGAATTAGAAGGTCGTAAGTGCCACTTACCACCTTTTAAGATTCATACATATTTAGAATAAGCATCACAAGGCGCTTCTTATGAGCCTATTTTCATGAAAATCAGAAATTGTCATGTTGACCAAAATGAAGTTTTAAAAACGTGTTTTCCCATAGGCAAAGAGTACATTACAGACAGCTTTCTCTTGATTTCTCAATATATCGATTTGGTAGTTACGACCTTCTTGTTCTAAGCCATCGATATCTACTCTCCTAAAACAATACTTATACCATACAGAACTGTGTATTGTACAGGAAATGACTTGTGTAGGTGTGTTGTCAGACTGAAACAATAATCTCTAACATGCAAGAAACCTTTGTGGACTTGAATACAATGATTTCATGTTAGAAACACATTTCAGCGCCTGACACTTCTGTAATGTAAGAGGAAATACTGGTAGGCTAACAGTCTGAGAGCATTAATATGCTGAGTTGCATGGAACAAAAAGTTTAATATGCATGCCAATAAGCTTTAATCTACAAGTCTAATTTCACAGCTTTTTGATAATTTCCACACTTTTCGACGCATCGTCACATCAAATTTCAGCAATTTGGATACTATACACCAATATATTTTTTTATATTACATGTGTGTATCTTTAGCTAGACAATCAATCAATCAATCAATCAATCAATCAATCAATCAATCAATCAATCAATCAATCAACATGACAAGTTCTGATTCTCATGAAAATAGGCTCATCAGATTTTAGCGCCTTGTGATGCAGATTTCAAATAAGTACTATACTTACAACCTTCTCATTCTAAGCCAGGAAAATGTCCCAAATAGACATTTTTTTTTTAATTCTCAAACTATTTTTATGCTTTAGTTTTGTTCAGAAATTTTATTAATGAGATATCCAGTGATTTTTTCTAACTTTTAAAATGATTTTGACTGCTTTTAAAGTGCTTTTAATGGAATATAAATTTCGAACATACTCTAACTTGTAATCTGTAGAGAAAAAGAAAAACATGTGATCATTATGATTCTAACTGAAGATGAATAGTTAGGTACTCTTATTTCCCAATACACTACTCTTGTAGAAACCATTATTCTCCAACTCTAATTTCACGAGGAAACAGCTAGTCTGACTTGTAAGGTTACACAATATTAAAGCGGAGAGAGAAAATTCCGACAATGAGAAAAAACCGATCCTTAATATACGACATTTACACAAACATATCTGCAGGTACTCCTATGTCGCGAAAGTTTCATAAGTAAGACAAAATTGCGTCACCTTTTGCGGGTAACATCTAATGTCACGAAAGATTCGTAAGTAATATATAATTGCGTAACGCAATAAACAAATTGATGACAACGAAATAGATGATATTAAAGGTTTCTATTGAGAATGTATTGCCTCGTGTTAATGTCAGACAGACCCAGTCTGACCTGAATGAACAAGTAACATGGGGGACTTCATAAATAACTTTTTTTTCAAGATGTCTATTTTTCTTGTAGTGGGAATAATAAACTTTAGTCGATTCATTAATACTAATGTGGAGGGAACTATTCCATCTGAAAGAATAGCGGGGAATACTATTAACTCATATATACCCAGTTTAACCTAGATAAACATAGTTTATCTGCCGGACGAGAGTATATTTCCAACCGTTCTCATTGGACTTTGAAAGGACTGTAAGTTCTTATATTATTACTTCAGCAGAAACACTAACTAGTATTAGTTATCCTACTCCTTGCAATCACATTCAGTAAAAAGATCTAAGTCTGGTTAAACTGAATTATTTGAAAAATAGCAATTTTGTTTTATAATAATTCAATGCGAGATGCAACAGGAAAGAATAAACCTTCCCAGAGTACTTTGATTGGTGGATCGAATGCGAAGCAAGTGGTCTAGAGCTTGCACTGTGGGTTCGAGATGTGCCAGGTTTGATCCTGTTTGCACCACTTGTCAAATTTTATGAGCAAAGGAAGACCCACATGTGCGCATTGCTTCATTTCACCCAGGTGTACGAAAAGGTACCTGAGAGTGTCAAATGCCTTTGTACTCTGGCTGCAAGGGATGTGCACTCAACAGTAACTTGCACCTCAATGATCAGGAGGTAAAATGAAAAGTGGGCCGCATGTCTGAACATATATTTTAAACGAGTACTTTATTATAGTTCCACCTAATCTTACAATATTATGCATAATGTCTAGGATGAGAAGTTAATTATCGTTTATATAATGAGAGTAAAAACAGGAACATGTTCAAAACTGCATGTTTTACATATAAAACTGATTCACAATCTTGTAACAGTTGATAACGAAACAATTTGTATGCATTAGCAACAACACTCAATAATTTCTTCATTTCCTTAGAGAAATCTTTCAATAATTGCTGCATTAACCCACTTTTTGCCAATAGGCAGATTTTAAATCTATTTTGGTATTCAAGTACAGAAGAAAATAAGAAAATAAATGTAAAGAGAAATTTGGTCCTATTTCGATATAATCACCTGAATTTAAGACAACCTAGATCAAAATGACCTTTCACAAGGACATAAACAAATTAAATGTACCTAAATACAAGCAGACAGAAATTGCCTGGTATAGATGTACATGGGCGTATTGATCAATTATTTATTACACAAACATACGAAGAACGCTACGTGCGAACGACACCGCCAGCATTATACAGCCAATATATATTACATATCACCAGTAAAGTACAAGAAAACGTTTATATATATCAACCAAACCAATTAAAAAAAAATTTGAATAGTAAATATAAAAGAAGAATATCGAACAAACCGAAAAAAACTTTTGAATAGTTAAATATAATAGAGAAGTCAAGATGAAAGAGATTTCAGCTCCAAAATATGTCGGGCTAAATTTTTATAAATTTTTATGAATTTGGTAGATTTGATCTATTTTCAAGGTTGGGGTTGTATTTTGCGAATATTTTGGCAATATGCTCACAGTGACAATTAGCTGACAGTAGCAAAAGTCTGGGATTCCAAGCCTAGCAGTCTTATAAAATGTTAATTGTATCCTTGGAAGGTCTCATTGAACATTGTTATCAAAGGTGTATGTAACAATGAACAAACCAAGGACATACATTCAGACAGCTGGATGCTTCCAAAGACCATTTCCAATCTAAAACATACCGGTTATATTGTAATCCTATCGGACAGTTGAATACAATTATTGCTCTGTTTATAACCCAAGGACACTCAAACAATTTGGTGCTTTCTATTTAAGAAAGGACTAGACATTCAAGGAATATACTATATTTAAGACAATAGGGGGCATTAGGACGCTCTTAAATCACAGACAAATAACAAAATATTGTTTTATGGTGAGCCCTCAAACTGCAGATTTGGGGTGAATAATATGCTTTCTTAATTATTTTTACAGGTGTAATCTTTGGAGTCATTTAAACTAATTTGGTTGCCCTGGTATCTGTGTGCCTCAGTAGCTAATTGATAAGTGCACTTGCCGTCTAATCTGGTGACCCAGGTTCAAGTCTGGCGGGAGGCACATATACATTTGCCTGCCATATTTCAGCAGTAAGCTGACAAATAAAGGCTATTTTCGGCATTTTGAGTTAATGACACCTATTTGGTTGTCATGGTAATAGGTTGCTATGGTAATCAACAAAGAGTGAGAGATTCTTACCTTTGCATCCCTCACAACTGAGGGCGTTGTAGTGATAACCTGAGGCTCGATCTCCACAAATTCTACATAACTCCTCCTCGATACTCTTCCCGACCACGCCTCCTCCTTTCTTCTTTTTGGAATCATTTCCTGTACTGGATGTTATAGCACGCTCCCCCATTGCCATATGCATGTCATAATGCATTTCTGGGGTGCCGAGATTCATGTCCGATTCCATCGGTAACATTGGCCCTGTAGGCGATCCTAGAACCATATTGTCTAAATACATATGTCCAGCATGATAGCCCCCAGTATGCCCATGTCCGTCACTTTCATTCAAAACTGAAAGTAGAAAATTACACATCTTTATACACACACCTTAACAAAGTCATCGATTTAATTGGGCCATCAACAAGAAGAAATCTCACAAGCAACCAGCAGGATCAAGGTAATTTCTCAAGGTCAAGGTGATTTCAAGGAGCATGTAGAAATTGTCAACCCAAGGAATGAGCATGTTGAATGTCAACCCGAGGAATGAGTTCATCATGTTACTCAAGCTTTTAGTGTAACAGTAACAGAACACTGCAGCGATAGCCTTCAGACATTCACGTAACATCCAACATGCTCTTGATGGAAAAACTTGCAATCCTAGTGGCGGTGAATGTAACAGGAAAAGCAATGAATTTGATCCTGACAAAACATGTGAGATGTCATTATGTGTGGTCACACAGTTTTTCACACTGTGAGAGTATCAAATGTCTAATATTGGTCAGTGATCAGGTTTCAAACACAGTTTCTGAACAATTTTCATTCATATGACACCTTGTGGAGGTAGGTTCACTTAACTAATTTTCCTAGACTGTATAAAGGTAACACATAATCAGAACTAGCCAACATTTCCAACCACAAGGAACCAGTAGCACAGGTGGCGCCAGGTGTTTGTTGCCTAAGCAAAGCGCTACCAAGCACCTTCATTCAGTCACCTCCCGTTCGATTAAATAATTATATTATAGAAGGCATGAATTACCTCCCATTGAAAGCACTATGTAGCGCTTTGCTTAGGCAACGTCGCTCCAACACCAGATCAACATTGCACAGCTTGTCCCTTTGGCACAACAAGGTTGTATACCACAGAGAAATACAGCCTTGTTGCATCAAAGGGTATTTGTCAGCAAATTTTCTTGTTCTAGGCCTAAATTAATTATTTATTGCTTTTATTGCTTGAAGGAATTTCCAATATATCCAGATATACAGAATGTCAATCCAGATGTTCCTTAATTAGATATCGGGTCTGAATAAAAGGTTTATCAATACAAGTGAATCAGATGGAGAGCAATGTTAGGGTGACATTTTAATATCATATAGACTGGTCATACGTCTTGCACTTAGGACTTTCGGCTTTCTGATACATGAGGCTTGGGTTTCCGGCAGTTCGGTTTCATTTTCTGGTTTCGGATATCAACTATTCACTGTATCCATTTTTAGATACCTAAGCATTAACACATTTTTTATACATATAATTGCAGTAAAAGCAACAAACACCCACGACAACTGAATCAATATTTTAACCCATTCTTGAAGCTTGGACATCAGAGTCTAGAAACAGAAGACACCTTTTCCACAACAGTTATGTCAATAGTTAAGGACATTTGGAACAAGAGCAACCTATAAATAGACATGACAGACTGTTATTCTGAGCAAGGGACCCTGACATTTTTATCCTGCAATTAGTAATAGTACAAGCACTACAAAGCAGGGTGGACAAACCAAATGACTTTTTGGCCAAGTCTACAAGTAAAAATATGAAAAAAACAAGAGGGCCATGATGGCCCAATATCGCTCACCTGATAATAAACCCTGCACAATTTTCACCCAAAGGAATAATTTGAACATCTTGGTAGAAAACCACAAGATGATGCTACATACCAATTATCAAAACTCTAGGCAGTGTAGTTTTAGGCAAGAAGATATTAATATGTTTTCCCTATATAAGTCTATGTAAAACGGTGACCCCCCGAGTGGGGCCAATTTTGACCCCAGGGGCATAATTTGAAAAATCTTGGTAGAGGACCACTAGATGATGCTACATACCAAATATCAAAGCTCTATGCAGTGTAGTTTTAGACAAGAAGATTTTTATATGTTTTCCCTATATAAGTCTATGTAAAACGGTGACCCCCGGGGCTGGGCCAATTTTGACCCCAGGGGCATAATTTGCACAATCTTGGAAGGGGACTACTAGATGATGCTACATACCAAATATCAAAGCTCTTAGGCATTGTAGTTTTAGACAAGAAGATTTTTATATGTTTTCCCTATATAAGTCTAAGTAAAATGGTGACCCCCAGGGTGGGGCCAATTTTGACCCGAGGGGAATAATTTGAACAATCTTTGTAGAGGACCTCTAGCTGAGTCTACATACCAAATATGAAAGCCCTGGGCCAATTGGTTTCGGAGTACAAGATTTTTTAATGTTTCCCCTATATAACTCTATGTAAAACTAAGGGCCCCCGGGGCGGGGCCAATTTTGACCCCAGGGACATAATTTGAACAATCTTTGTAGAGGACCTCTAGCTGAGTCTACAAACCAAATATGAAAGCCCTGGGCCAAGCGGTTTCGGAGAAGAAGAATTTTTAAGGTTTTCCCTATATAACTCTATGTAAAACTAAGGCCCCGGGGCGGGGCCAATTTTGACCCGAGGGGAATAATTTTAACAATCTTTGTAGAGAACCTCTAGCTGATTCTATATACCAAATATGATAGCCCTGGACCAAGCCGTTTCGTAGAAGAAGATTTTTTAAGGTTTTCCCCATATAACTCTATGTAAAACTAAGGGCCCCCTGGGGCGGGGCCAATTTTGACCCAAGGGACATAATTTTAACAATCTTTGTAGAGGACCTTAAGGTGATGCTACATACCAAATATGAAAGCTCTAGGCCTTACGGTTTCAGAGAAGAAGATTTTTGAAGTTTCCTTTTTGAAAATCTATTTTTAGCCTGTGTGACCTAGTTATGCGACGGACTGGAATTTTTTTAACAACTTTGGTAGAGGTCCACCCAAGGAACATTCCTGTTAAGTTTTATCAAATTTGGCCAAGCGGTTTAGGAGGAGAAGTCGTTTGAAGAAATTGTTGACGGACGCACGACGCACAACGCACGACGCACGCCGCACGACGCACGACGCACGACGGACGACGGACGACGGACATCTCGGTATGACAAAACCTCACCATGACCACATTGTGGTCAGGTGAGCTAAAAAGTATCTTATTCTTTGACTGATTGTTCCACACATAAGCTGAGAATAAGCGCAAAAATCTGTTGAATCAAGTTGTACAAAACATGCCTACCGGTAGTACAAAATTTACGGTCATAAATTTCATATCATAAAATTATGGTACCTGTTTTATCTCATTGAAATATCGATTGTCCAATGAATATTCAATGGCAAAATGTACACGGCAACATGCTGAATATCATAGAGTTCTAAATACTGCAAGTATTCATCTAACCACATGATCAAACTTTAATTTCAAGAAACAAAAGAAAAGTACAACTTTAATTTCAAGAAAAAAAGAAAAGTACACCTTTAATTTCAAGAAACAAAAGAGAAGTACACCTTTAATTTCAAGAAACAAAAGAGAAGTACACCTTTAATTTCAAGAAACAAAAGAGAAGTACACCTTTAATTTCAAGAAACAAAAGAGAAGTACACCTTTAATTTCAAGAAGCAAAAGAGAAATGCACACTAAAGACCAAACTTACGGACACACTGCACTTTTATGTAATATAATTTTTACTTAATTAGACCAATTATTATGCCTCCATTCATTTATAATAATAATGACAGCAA
The DNA here is from genome assembly GCA_963678985.1 of Spisula subtruncata. NCBI lineage: Eukaryota > Metazoa > Mollusca > Bivalvia > Venerida > Mactridae > Spisula > Spisula subtruncata. The sequence continues at coordinate 5,063,967 of OY787675.1, read as the reverse complement.
TCATGCAAGATGTACCACAATTATACGATTAGGTGACAAAATGAAATCCCTGTATCATTTATGATGTAATAGTACTACAATAGAATTTATAAATTAATTGATAATTTCCAAAAAAAATGAAATTAAGTGAAAATTTCCACAACAAGAGGGCCATGATGGCCCAATATCGCTCACCTGATTATAAACCCTGCACAATTTTCACCAAAAGGAATAATTTGAACATCTTGGTAGGAAACCACAAGATGATGCTACATACCAATAATCAAAACTCTAGGCAGTGTAGTTTTAGGCAAGAAGATATTAATATATTTTCCCTATATAAGTCTATGTAAAACGGTGACCCCCGAGTGGGGCCAATTTTGACCCCAGGGGCATAATTTGAAAAATCTTGGTAGAGGACCACTAGATGATGCTACATACCAAATATCAAAGCTCTATGCAGTGTGTTTTTAGACAAGAAGATTTTTATATGTTTTCCCTATATAAGTCTAATTAAAATGGTGACCCCCAGGGTAGGGCCAATTTTGACCCGAGGGGAATAATTTGAACAATCTTTGTAGAGGACCTCTAGCTGAGTCTACATACCAAATATGAAAGCCCTGGGCTAAGTGGTTTCGGAGAAGAAGATTTTTAAAGGTTTCCCCTATATTACTCTATGTAAAACTAAGGGCCCCCGGGGCGGGGCCAATTATTTTCCAAAAAAAATGAAATTAAGTGAAAATTTCCACAACAAGAGGGCCATGATGGCCCAATATCGCTCACCTGATTATAAACCCTGCACAATTTTCACCCAAAGGAATAATTTGAACATCTTGGTAGGAAACCACAAGATGATGCTACATACCAATAATCAAAACTCTAGGCAGTGTAGTTTTAGGCAAGAAGATATTAATATATTTTCCCTATATAAGTCTATGTAAAACGGTGACCCCCGAGTGGGGCCAATTTTGACCCCAGGGGCATAATTTGAAAAATCTTGGTAGAGGACCACTAGATGATGCTACATACCAAATATCAAAGATCTATGCAGTGTGTTTTTAGACAAGAAGATTTTTATATGTTTTCCCTATATAAGTCTAATTAAAATGGTGACCCCCAGGGTAGGGCCAATTTTGACCCGAGGGGAATAATTTGAACAATCTTTGTAGAGGACCTCTAGCTGAGTCTACATACCAAATATGAAAGCCCTGGGCTAAGTGGTTTCGGAGAAGAAGATTTTTAAAGGTTTCCCCTATATAACTCTATGTAAAACTAAGGGCCCCCGGGGCGGGGCCAATTATGACCCCAGGGACATAATTTGAACAATCTTTGTAGAGGACCTCTAGCTGAGTCTACATACCAAATATGAAAGCCCTGGGCCCAGCGGTTTCGGAGAAGAAGATTTTTTAAGGTTTCCCCTATATAACTCTATGTAAAACTAAGGGCCCCCAGGGCAGGGCCAATTTTGACCCCAGGGACATAATTTGAACAATCTTTGTAGAGGACCCCAAGGTGATGCTACATACCAAATATGAAAGCTCTAGGCCTTACGGTTTCTGAGGAGAAGATTTTTAAAGTTTCCTTTTTGAAAATCTATTTTTAGCCTGTGTGACCTAGTCATGCGACAGACCAGAAATTTTTTAACAACTTTGGTAGAGGTCCACCCAAGGAACATTTCTATTAAGTTTTATCAAATTTGGCCAAGCGGTTTAGGAGGAGAAGTCGTTTGAAGAAATTGTTGACGGACGCACGACGCACGCCGCACGACGCACGACGGACATCTCGGTATGACAAAACCTCACCATGACCACTTTGTGGTCAGGTGAGCTAAAAAAAAATGAAATTAATTGAAAATTTCAAAAAAAAATTTTTTAAATGCTTCTGCAAACCCGATTCTCTGACTAAAATAATACATAATTCATTGAATTACACATGTACTCCTCAAATTTATCTTAATTATACAAATCTTTGACAGCCTAATTATAAGACAGTTCCTTAAAATATAGCAATTTAACAAATCTTAGCCACTGACAGCCTATAAGCCAGTACTTTAAAATATAGCAATTAATCATTTATGGAACCTAAACATAATGTGGGTATAATTCACCTAGAATTGTTAAATCAAGAATGACACACCCTGTAGGCATTTCCAAGTCAATTATATCGTTCAATTTAGTATCATCTTCGGAATTCTTTTTCTATTAGCTCTACTGAGGCAGCAACTACAGTTTTAATGTGTTTTGTGTTCCTGAAATATTCAATAGAACAGAAAAATAACAAATCAATACTAATTGCGGACCATGTGCACTTACAAATACCCTGATTAATTTACTGTCACTTTTCACTTCAAATTCAAGACTCTTCTCTCTTATAGCTTAAACTAATCGATAGAGTAGAGTATGTTTTCTATATACTGTAAACCAATCTACTTTTGCTTAAACTGACTTTTGCGTTTAATTACTGATCATCTGCGTATTTGCGACTCCAAATTTTCCGAGTTTTTTAAATCTCCCGCAATGACCATATTTAGGCCAGAACTTTTTAATTATTTGGTTTACGGGAGCGCCGTATCCAAGAACTGAGAAATCAGAATAAAAATAAAATTTGAAATCGAGCTTTTATTTTTTTTATTATCGCCGTACCGTCCCGTTCAAGTTCCGAAAAAATAATTTAGCGCCGTCAACCTATAAAAATATATCACTGTGAGTACAGATAACGTGCGTATTCGCGTATATATCGAATTAAAATTAGCCAATTACGCATGTTTGTCAGATTCAAAGAGTACCAAATATGCATCAAATTTTATATTTACGAATCCCTTGATGAAATCAGGCGTAACTGCATTTTATATCGTCAAACTTGTTTCTTTTCTCTTGTCAATTTCGGAAAACAAAGATCTATTTTTTAGAAATCTATTTTTAGAAATGAAAGTAGAATCTTATTATCTACTGGTTCCCATCACTTTGAAGTAGTTAAAGCAATAAAAATCGGAACCACGCTATATGATGTAATGATCTTAATGATTCAAGAGCTTGGTTTTTCCAAATGTATTGCATAGTGCTCAATGAAAACGTTTTTGGGTCTCACTAAATTTTTAACAACGGGGTGATTCGTTAACGGTGCAAGGTTTGTATCAAGTTTAATGACAAATCTATATGGATATCTGAGGGTACCACAAATGTTAAAAAATCTACCATTGAAAGGCATTCTGACACAGATTCGCACTGTGATGCTATGAAATTGTCACTCATGATGAGATTTGTAAACAAACGTCAAGTTCAGCTATATTCATTTCTAAATAAAATACTCCTATGTCTCATTTTATTTTGGTCGTTACTCAGCAATCAAAATTTTCATGAGTAATTACTCCTCATGCCAAAATAATTATCTGGAGCTCTGCAGAACTGTAAACACATTGTTAAAACACGGTCATTATTTTTATGGATGTCAGAGGTATTATGGATGAAGATATGTAACACGAATAAAGTTTTATTGTTTAAACATATTTATTGTTTATAAACTTATGAATAATACACGGTTCATACAATCTACAAAACCAGTTACATTTTAACAATTTTAACACAGGGGTTCTGATATATTTTGAAAATTCACTTGTACCTTTTAAGCTTACAGAAACACGAAAACATCCAGTACTTTCTCGTGACTTGGATACCATAAACATGCCCGAAAAACACCATGTATACCAGAAAAACACCTTGCATTACCATATTCAAATAAATATTATAATCAACCTGTAATATTCAAAACAAATTAGTACCAGAAAGCCTGAATACTATAGGAAGTGTGAATACTTTAATAAAACTGTTTAGACCACAGCTTACTGTAACTGACCAATCAACGAGCAGAAAAAGTGTTGAATAAATCCCATAAAAAAAATTATACAACACTTTTCTGTGGTATATAGAAAAAGTGTTGTATATAAATTTACATTGATTTATCCAATACTATTTAGGCTAAGCAAAATAATCCATCAAGTCAGGAATTTATAGCTTTATTGTTAACACAATCCATCGACAAGTGTGATTGTAACAGTGAAGTTAAGCATAAACAATCACTATACATGCATATATCCAATACAAACATCAAACATAGAGTTTAAAGAGGATGAAGCGGAGTTTTCAATGACTTAAAATTGTTATGTTACTTTATATCTATATTTTGTGTAACTAGAGTAAAGTATCATTAAAATACAAAATAATCTATTGCTGAAGCAGTAAGAATTACAATAGTATCGATTACAAAACATATACATGCACTTAAATACTATTTAAGCAGTTAAGTATATCTAAAAAAATATTAAATCATTGTTAATTAATGAACTATTCAGTTATAACATAAGAGTTTTTTGCTCTTTTACAAAATCGGTATGCCCCAAATGAAAAAAGAACTTGCAGTGAAATAACATTTTTACATTTTACTGCTGCTGACACAAATGTTTCGACTGGTGATTTTACAGTGTAATCGACATCTTTCTGCCGCCTTTGAAAACCAATAATAGCAGATATACAGTCAGGTACTTCTATCGCAATAGCATTTGGGTCTGGCAAGCCAGCAGACTCGGCCTTGATAACCGTTGCCGAGACGACTAGTCCAGCTGTAGACTGGGGCGATGGAGGCCTCTTCGATGGCGTTTGTAGTTTGGATGATAAGTTACACTGCAGTGCCTCTAACGGTTGTTTATAATAATACACAGCAGTGCTTCTATGCCCACTGCGTGCCATTATTGCTTGTTCGTCAAAATTGTTTTCATATAGACGGATACCCTGTATATTTAAATGATGAAAATGTAGTCCTGGTAATATCTTAGAATTGCGTCATTGTACATATTGCTCGTATGCTGAACATGTCCAAGAATGTTGCTTTCTTGTATCTTTCGGCAGACGCTGTTCTGAATGCGGTTGCACGTCCTTAAACCTTTGATTTTCATTCAGATCCTTGACTAAAAGGTCTCAGGATGGAATATGCTTGATTTGCGTAACCGCGGTTACGTCCACAAACTCCAAAAACATACTACATGTCGATGGCTTAGAATGAGAAGGTCGTAACTACAAAATCGAAAACATCATGCATGCAAGAGAAAACTGTCTGTAATTTACTCGTTAACTATAGGAAAACAAGTTTTTAAAACTTCATTTTGGTCAACATGACAATTTTAGATTTTCCTGAAAATAGGCTCATAAGAAGCGCATTGTGAAGCAGATTTCAATTATGCATGAGTCTTATAAGGTCGTAAGTAGTAGTTACGACCTTCTTATTTTAAGCCATCGATGAAGTAGTTTCATCAAGTAAATCAAATTCAACTACTTGGTTTTAAAAGCACATGCATGTACACTTGCTTTAAAAAAGATATGTAAAATATGTACGATACAGAAATGGAATGTTACCAACGAAAACACAAAATACCCGTGCACCAAACATTCCTTGATTTTATTTTATGAATGGCTAATGTAAACGATTTGGGGATATTGTGTTAACTAAGTATTAATCATTGTATAAGTAGTTGATTGTTGTACAAATTGTATCTGAGAAACTAACATTTTTAGCTGTGGTCTAAGACAGATAGATCTCTCGTAAGTGTTGGGTATGAAAACATAAAATCTCGTAAACTCGATTTAGTTTTCATACCCAACACTTACTCGTGTTCTATCCTATACGTAGAACAGTACATTTTTGTCATGAAAAATTACTTTTTGAGAAATAAAAAAACCGAGCCATTTTTAATCTTTTATTTCTAATTTTTTTCCCGATACAACGGTTTTCACATTATAATTTTATTTTTATTTCCTCCTCCTTATGCTGTGCTCTGAAAAATCTCCCGTAAACCAAATAATTAAAAAGTTCTGGCCTTATGTTTTGAACACTTTCGGGGCTGCTTAATTTCACGAATTTCTATAGTGCACCCAGGATAACGTGATGTTTGTAAACATTGACCGGATTGGTCTACTGTTACAATATTGGGTGCTTAAGTAAACATGTATGGTCGATTATATCTTAAATAACACTGATAAATTGTGCACGCAAGCTTTTTCCACCTATACGGACGATACCACTTTTTACCGCCTTTCTCATTATCCTGGGCGAACTATACCACTCTACACGCTACATACTATAACTTATAGCAGTAATGGGACAAATTTGTATTCTATAGCTTGCCAACATTGACATGAGCCTAACCTATTGATTTGTATTATTGAACAGTCGATATATTATCTACGTTTATAACACCGATTGTATGTTTTCATAATCGGGGAGTATCACGAAGACGCTCGACTTGTAATACAAACACAAATCTGAAATACCAATATTGCACGACTTGCTTGCGGAAATTGATATATTCAACGCAAGAACCTTGTAATATATTCTTGCATAAAGGTCAGACTCAGGTCAAAATAGTCAAGCTATACAACAAACATTAGAGCAACCACCAAATTATAATCATGAATCAGCAGCAATCACTCAGCCTTTAATTCTTTTTTGAATGCTGAATGTCAAAATTAATTGAATTATGCAACCTTAATGACATCATCAACTATAGCTTGGCAATATTGACCTGAACCTGACCTTTATGCATGAATATATTACAAGGTTCTTGCTTTGAATATATCAATTTCCGCAAGCAAATCATGCGATATCGGTATTTCAAATTGGTGTTTGTATTACATCTCGAGTGTCTTCGTGATACTCCCCGATTATGAAAACATACAGTCCTTGTTATAAACGTAGGCAATTTATCAACTGTTAAATTATGCTAATCAAAAGGTCACGTTCGTGTCAAATTGGCCGAGCTGTACTAAACTCTAATCCTATTATGGAATAGCTGATCATTTGAATTCTGTCACTTGATTCACTGATACAATCATGCCTAATACTTTTAATTAACAAACTTGGTGCATACTATATGTGACTTTTATCATCAGCACAAAACATCGTCAAAACATCAATACTAATTAAGGCGTTGATAGGTCATTGGGTATATGACCGCAGTTTCAATGTCTTTAACACTATACCTAATTAAGCTTTAAGGTCACGTCAACTTTGCAACAGCTTTGCATTTGTTACTTTTTATTATCCCTTTTCAGAGACATGTATGGAGCAGTTGCTAGTGTTTTCTACAACTGGAATAAGACTGTTTTATAACCAACATAATTATGAAAATCTTCATAATGTTTCACTAATCATCAAGTATGGAGCACTACCATGATATAATATTAGGATTGAATAACCAAAGTCAGTATCTAAGTCAAATGAGAACGGTTGTAATGGCAGGTAAACTGTGTTTATCTAGGTTTAACTAGGTATACCTGAGTTAACAGTGTTTATAGCTTTTAGTATTTTTTAAATGCCTGGCTCAAAGATACTATTTGGGAGGTTAAAAAAAAGTACTTTAAATTTCTTATCTTTAAATAACAAACCAGAAATCAACCAAATGATGCTTCATTATACTTATGATTAATGCAGTACAGGGAAGACATACAGCAGGTTTATGAAACATCGGACATTGCACTTTTAATACACCTATAATAGTGCACTGCCATCACACTGCCGTCACGCTGCTATCACAGTGTCGTGTACATAAGCATACTCAATTGACAGTTAATGTAGGACAAACTTGAGTTCTCTAATTTACTAACTTCATTAAAAACGTTTTATATGATTGTGTGCTAATTAAAATCTTCAAGTGTAAACATGTACAAAACTAGGCTAAGACTTTATTGAATCCTAATTAACTTATGATCAAACTAAACTCTAACTTTGTAACACTGAATAATATCACAAACAGCACTAATTATACCGGTACCAAACCCTAGCTATAATTGCACTAATTATTTTTTAACTTAAAATAGTAACTCTCTAAAAAAAGTTCTGCCCTAATAAAAACCCAACTTTACTAAGATATGCTGTCTTTCAATGGAACTAATTAAGACAATAAAACAAATTTAGGTCAACAAGGTAATCAATATTCTCTTTCTGAATGAAGAATAGTCACACCAAAGACGGAATGACTTTACATAAGGCCAACATTGTTTTATAAATTGATTTACGGGACCGCCGACCGTATTTTTTGGTCAAATGAAATAAAAATAAAAGTATCTCTTTGCATTTTTTTTTTCATTAATTCCGCCGACGATCTTCATGCCCCGCTCGTAAAAATAAAACTGTCGACGACGGTAAAAAAAATTATATCCGCAAGTGTTTAAGGCATCCGATTTTTATTAGGGGATTTAAATAGCCCCGCGCAGCGGGGCTATTGAAAATACCCAGACTGTTAACAGGCGAACGTGCATATCTTCCTTGAGTTTCTGCCGGTACTAATGCTTTCAAAAAAAGTTATTTGCGGTCAAAAATTTCAGGCAGTTTTCCGAGGTGAATAGTCCTTGGATTATAAAAAAAATAGTAAGCTGTGAACGGTTGAGCCTATCGTTCTCTTTCGATTAAATATCATTTTTAAAAAATGTGTAATAAATAAAAAAAATATTTTTAAAAAAACAAAGGGAAGTAAGAAATACGCTACTGGCTGTAGATACTCCGCTTTACGTGTCACTAGCCAAAGCTTTTGCGAGATTTTCATGTGCCCATTGCACACGGAAGATGTTTTAAGAATCGTTAAAAAATAAAGGTGAAATTTTCATTTAAATAGCCGATTTATCATGACAGTACTCGATCTCCGAGGAAATTGGTCTTTAATAGACATTTTTACGTAGTTTTACAATGATATCAACACTCAGATCATACCAGATGCTTGAACGTAAGTACAGTAGGCTACAATTCGTTCCATGTCAACAATGCAAATCAACAATTCTATGTCTCAATGTATAGCTTGTCAAAGCAATGTTTATGAGATTATTTTGTTACTGTCAGTGTGTATAATACTTATGTACCAGTTAGTTTCATCCACAGCACCCCAGCCCCGGGTGAAGGGGCGCTCCGGGATTTTGAGTTGTCAAAATCAACAGCCCTTCAGCCTTCTACGGCCTACAGGGGAAGCTGATGGTAAAATCTCCAGCATTTCCCCTGACATCTACCGGTAAATATTGTCTCTAGGCTATTGGTATTCGCAGAAAAAATCCTAAATTTCCCCAGCCTTGGGGGGTAGCTGGATGGTAAAAACATGGCCTATCTGCCATGGATCCCTGTGGTCGGGAGGAACTGTGGATGCAACTGACTGGTGCATTAATTATTTGTGGTGGACAAACTTGTGTACTAGCAGGGTCCATACGTTGTCGCTTATGTAATATCTTCGATAAAGTTTACTTAAGCCTACTTCAGACGTTAATTATCCAAAACAAATTACTATCGCATATCTATTTCAATGGATTGATTCCGGATTGATCACCATCGGTAGCTGGAGTTCGGTTCGTGGGAGTATGAAACTGGGGAGCACAATTGTTTGATGTTTGTTGTGGTCTTGTATGATTGACTAGGCCCCCAATTAACGTCATACGGTGTCGCTTTTGCTATATCTTCAATTTTCCAAGGCTTGAAGCTGATCCGATACTATGGACTGGACGAAATATGGTTACAGTAGGTTTAGAAATTTCCCCTGGACTAATTGAAACTGCTCTCAAGAATAAAGTTAGGCCTACAAAGTACAATAAAGGTATGCCATTGATTTTACTCATTTTGAATCAAATTATGACAATTTCATTTTGAATGTGTTGTGTACAAAAAGATATTTACATTGTACTGCTAGGCAAGCGCTACCAAGTGATTTCGTTAGAAACGGGGTGATTTGGTTGCCCTTTTCAGCGCTATGTACTCGTAACAGTCAGCTAGCCACAAAGCATGCCGAAATAATAATATATTTTTCATTTTTTCCGATATACAGTAGCGCTTATTTTAACAAGCTGTTTCTATGCATAGCGCTCGATAGCGTGACTACTGTGCATCTCACGCAATGTTTGCCTAAAATCGTACATATCTGCGGTCAGGGTCAAACAAAAATTTCACATGCATCTCTGCAGCCGCAAAGCCTAAAGTAAAATAATTTAACTCTATTCGCTTGGGTCAGTAGGTCAAATGCCTTATGTAGTCACTAGGTCACAAATTTGGCCTTATATTCCAAAGCCTTTAATCAGAAGGATATTCTTTAAATCAAGTTCAATATTGTGACATACGGTGTCAAAAAATGTGTCACTAGGTCGAGTCCTAGAAATTTTTTGTCACGGTAGACAATAGAGATAAAAATGTTGGTCTTTTCTTGATGAAATTTCTACAGAATAAATTATTTCATTATAATCTAGGTCAAGTTCAATTATAGGTCTTCCGGACCGGGGTCCCTGATTTTTTGGCTACCCGACTTCCCGATGATCGCTGATAACCTGTGGGACTGACGATCTGGCGGACTAAAAAAAGTCGGTCTGACTGTCAGATGGACTTTTTTCTGCTAAAATCAACAAATGCAGTTATTCCCTTTTAAGGCGGGGTTTACACATTAAAAGAAGGTTTTCCTTGTTTCCAAGTCCTTTTATCATGATCTCAGTGTAAGACTTTGTTTTCCGGTTGTCATTTACCAATAATTCAATCGTTTTAATGCACAAAGTTTCCCCTTTTTCCTCGCGAAATCATCGAGACTTCAGAAAAAGAGTACAAAAACACCAAGTTAGAAAAATGTTTCAGCTTTGCGATTGGCCTAAGAATTTATTATCGAGTCGACCAATCAAAATATGTCTTACACAAGACACCGCATTGTCGCAAAACCAGTCTTTCTGTACGGGTGTCCGCCTAATGATGGTTGAAAATTCTTGAGAAACATAGGAGTTGAGCACAGAATTAATTGCTTACGCAGCCTGCCCACACATTTGTGGCTATACCCAAATATAATAACGAATGATTCTGAAGCCTGGTTAATAAGTGTAGAAAGCATGAATATGCCAGCACAAAACATAGCTTTTCATGAAAAAGCAGGATTTTTCGTTGGAAAACCTGAAAAAAATACATGCGATAATGTACCCAGGAAAAAACGTACCCAGGACAGAAACTGAAATTGTTCAATTCATTGGACGGCTAATTGAAAAGTCTGCGTACCCTTACAGAAAATATTCTCTCTGACAAATGTGTAACATGTATGCGGTTAACAATTTTTTTGTATCAAATATGAAATGAATATACTGCGAATGCAGTCTTAAAGGGACTGTGTCACGTTTTAGCGTATGGCAAAAATCAAATAAAATTGTTAAATATTTACTATATTTGGCATAGATGCCTGTATATCCCATAAATAAGCACACTGGTATAAATATAACTTGTGAAACATTATTTAAGTATTTTACCTAAAAAAATTCTATACCATATATCTGAAATATACTGTAAAATCATTTAATTTCGTTGGGACGAAATTTCGTGGTTTTGGTAAAAAAGACAATTTCGTTGGGACTTGAATTCGTGGATTTTGCATTTCAGGTAATAAACAAGGGTCAAAATTGGTGTTCGTTGGGATTAAAGTTCGTGGTTGAGGTGAACCACGAAATCCACGAAATTTAATCCCCCACGAAAATTAATGATTTTACAGTAGCTTAGCAATTACCCAACATCTATTTAATCCCCGTTTAGGCGGTGCCTTAGTTCATATTATCGGCAAATTGCATTGTCTGTAAAAAATGGAATAGACCAAACGTATACACGCATGATAATTCAATAAACAATCGCAGCGTCCCTTGTATCGAGTAATTGACAGGCGAGAGGAGGGGTTAATTACCAAAAATATGCGTCGTGAACCAATCAGCGTCCGCGATTCCTTAGATAATCATTGACGCGTCCTGCTAAAAATAAACTTTAGCAGATATCCATGCATACATGTGTAAATCACAAACTGTTATATAAACACGTACGCTTTAATTGATCGGCGATAATGGACACATACACTAAATTACTGACTGATTTAATTATCGTCGTACATCAGAAAAGCGGCTGGTTATTTACGATTAACGCGTGTGTTATAAATTAAATCCAAACAATTTACTTTCAAATTCTACAAATGTCGAGATTTCAAAGAACATACCTATTAAATTCATATTCCGCGCTGATATAACAATCCTAACATGAGCAATTTTTCCGATCCGAGGTCAACATTTTGACCTAATTACGGAAGACGAATGTTTCATCTGTACTCAGAAGAGGTCGTCAGTTTCAATTATCAAAAGCCGTGCGGCGACAATTTCTACATCAAAGTCGTTTGATGGAACCGATGCGGATAACTTCATAGGAGCGGTTTAGCGATTCGGTGAACTTTGATCGTGCGACATGTGAAATTTATGCCGTAAATTGCATTCGATATACGTGCATTAAATTTGAAATTATATTTGACTGATGCAGCTGACTTTTTTCGATGTACCAACTTTGCTGATTTACTTCACTCGCGAACATTCATAATTGAACTCGTGTCAATTGACGAGATATTGAACGGTGCTGGTATGATTCGAGTTCTAACTTTTTTTTTCATTCAAACATACTTAATAATTTTACCAGTTTTTGACTAGAATAGGATGATATCGATCTTTTATCAATTATTACTATGTAGCAAGAATGTTACGAGTATGTAAAATGTATATTGTAATTTTGATATTTTTTCTGGGTATCATGAATGCTGATTGTATCATTCAGTAATAGCTTTAGGATCAACCACAAAATAATTGAGCTGCTTAAAATTGTCACATTGATATAAAAATAAATATTTTTATTGGTAACAACAAATCTGAAAAAATATGCAGGATGCAGGATTCAAGGCTTCAGAAATCAAAATTTTCTTGGGGGAGATCCCCGAAAACCCCCTTGCAGGAAACATACATATGGTGTTCCAGTGTTGCGTTTATATATGGCCCTTTAAAAAGCAAAGCAAGAGACTGTCCAATGTTCCTTCGGGATATAAAAGTTTAAGTCTAGTCAGAAACATGCATATATATGGTTTTCTAGTGTTGCGTTTATATATGACATTTTGGGTTCTAGTCAATTTGACAGTTTAAAGTATTCTTGTGATAAATATGACTAGTATTAAACATAGATTTCTTCTCAGTAAAGGCCCTTCAAGCAGGGCATTAAACAATAAAACAAAGAAAAGTGATAGATGACTTCTTTTAATAATGTTTCAAGGTACAATATTTTATAAATAGCGGGCACTAAAGAGATGTCAGAAGTAAGTTTTAACACAAATGTTCCATAAAATGCACCAATTTCAATATTTCTGTTGCTTGTAGACACTAGCTGTTTAATTAAATAACATATATATCACAAAAGTAGTGAAAAAAATTAGTTTTTAAAAATAAAAAAAATTTGATACGTTTAAGCTTTTATTTTTATTTTTTTTGTCGACTCTGTGATTTTTGTACTTTTATTTTTATTTTTATTTCGACCCCCCGACCCTATTTTTTTAAAAAAAATCCCGTAAATCAATTAATAAAAAAAAACTGGCCTAAATTTGACAAAACTAGTTTTTTAAAGGGACTCAACTCCAGTTGGTAAATTGCAAAATTTATCAAAAAGTTCTCTTAAGACACATTTTTGGGCTTGACCATTACCTAAAACATTTATATAAGAAGCTGGACTTATTCAGCTTGAAGAAAATTAATCACATAACGTTGGTTACCTTTTAAACCCCTTAAATCGATTGCGTGACTAATGCTATAAGATATATAATTTAACTTTTGAGTGTATAAATGCAAAGAAAAGCCGTAACGGACGGTAAAGCTTGTTACACAGTTTTCTTCACCAGCACCGTTGATGGTAATGTGAGTTGTAAGAATACTTTATGTATTTGTATAAACATAATTTTGTGATTTAAATGTCTGCAAAACATGTTTTTATCATCGAAATGGAGTTAAGTCTCTTTAATACTGGCTTCTGTTATTAAACGTAGGGACAAATAAGTTAATACAACAATGTGATAAATCAACTGAATAAATTAGACATACTGTCGATTCAATAAGTAATATTTTTGAGGAAAATAGTGGGGATTACTGTAAACTCAGGTATAACACAGTTAAACCTATATAAACATAGTTTACCTAGTGGACAAGCCAATGTTTAGAACCGCTTTGAACACACATAATGTGAGAAAAGAATAGCAAGGATTAAATTTAAATCAGTTGCACTCAGTTAAACCTAGATAAACATAGTAAGTTTACTCGAAGGACAAGTCAATGTTTATAACTGTTATCATTTAACTTTGAAACAGACTGTAGATCAGTAATTATAATATTTTGATAATGACAAATAGTAGTCCATAGAGGAAAGCAGCCCCTGGGCACAAGATTACTGATAACAAACCATAACGGTAATTGAATATGCAGTCTAGTTTTTTTGTATCCACTGATTAAATAGGAAACTGTGCACAGTACAGTCCAGTTAGGATATCCAGTGAGGCAGTGGAACAATCCACTAGTAAGGTGTCAAAACAAGAATTAAGGATTATACTAACAGTTAAATACCAAACTAAACTCTAACTATTTAAGCAATGGTTTTAATCTTTTGGGTACACATAAACGATGATGTCCCTGTCAATTTATCCTAGCTGGAATATAAAGCTGATCATCTAGGAGGGAACAGCGAACACTTCTTTAAGATGGAGAAGCAATTGAACAACAAAACATCAACAACATATTTGTTAAATCTAATAAACAACCCTGTAACATTTATGAGACAGATCACATTTTATAGCTTACAACGCAGACTTTGATATGTAAATTACATTGAAATCTGATTGCTAATGTCATGTTATATTGCTGCAACTAGTCTAACTGTGACCCATATTTATCAAGTAGAACATGATTTTACCTTCAAGACCTTGAGACATCAGACTGCCCTAATGTCTACTATACATTGACTGAACTTTGTGGACTTTTTGGAGAATGGAATCCCTATCGTTAACAGGGTGAACAATCCCACCTATGCAATTCAAAATGGTTTTGAGCCGCTGTATTTCTAAAGGCAGAATGGACTTCAATCGGGATCCCTCGGACTAACTGCACTACGAATAGCCATTATTGACATCCGTCAGGACCCCCTTGGCTTCTACTAATAAGAATTTCTGCAGCTTACTACATTACCCCTTACATTGAGAGAGGTCCAATATTATTAATAATAATAATAATAATAATAATATAACCAATTTCCAATGAGTTCCAAGATACAAACACCTTCATTCTGAACAACGCAATAATTAATCAAATTGTAACTATTTTAAATTGTATTAGATTCTATTCCGACAAGAATTTTGAAGCAATATTGAATTATATGCCTCATTTTCTCAGTGCATCATGGTGATGATGGTATACTCCAAATCATGGTTCCTCAACAGAAAGTAAGATATTGATGTAAACCAATTTATATTCGAAAATATTAAATTTTGCGTTTTGTCGATCCTTGGTATATCTGCGACTACAAAATGTTCGCGTTTGAAGTCTCCTGCAAAGTCCATATTAATATTTCGAAAAATAATAGCGGCTACTTAATTTGGCGAATTTATACCACTTGCAAACTCTGCGAAATTAAACTGCGCAGAAAAATTCATTGTTTACAGTGTGTTCTATGAGATTGCAATAAGTAGATCAACAAAATACTAGTTGTGATGTGAGTTGGCACCTGTCGTAAAGAACATATAATTTTGGAATTTTCTTACATCAATGTCTGAAATACCAGGCATATTATGTACGGTACATCAATGTCTGAAATAGCAGGCATATTACAGTACAATATAAGGTTGTCAGTACATACGGAGCCAAGTTTTTAACAAGTCTATCAATATTTTTATTGTGTTTCTTCGAGTTAACAGGTCACTTTGACAGCATGAAGTAATATTCAGTATGAACTTTGTACTGCACAGGCCTGTAGCCACGCTGAGACACGCTGAGGCACTATGAAGTGCTTGCCTCTGAAAATTTGAGAAATTACAAAAATAAGCATTTTGGGGGGGGGGGAGACCATTTGTAAACAATAAATACATGATTTAAAGTCTAAGGGGAGCAATTCTTGCAAAATGAGTGTTTTGTTCATCATATAATTTACTAAATAGGATATTTGGTCAACTATTTCGACAGATACAGTTAATATTCTGTCATCGAGTATTATGTAATGGACGATCAGAAAAGAGTTGTGGGAGCAATAATGTGACTTTAAATAGACACTTGGTGTTATATTGTCTCTGGATACCAACCTACTGCATGTCTGGTTAACACAACCAAACTTCATGGGCGTAGGAGCAGGGGGGGCCAGGGGGGGCCAGGCCCCCCCAATGTCTGGACCGGGGGGGCCAACATATCTTTTGGCCCCCCCAATAATTCAGAGGAAAAAATATAATTTACGACCTAATATATCTCGTTATAGGCAATTTGCCTTCAGGTCTTGGTAAAAACGTATCAAAATTTTTTTTGCTCGCTTCGCTCGCAAAATAACTTCCTTAAATTCAAATACCTCATCACCCATTGTTTGCAAAATTAAACTTGTGCCATAAATTGGTCTCTTAATGTTCCCCAACCCTCCTATATGACTTTGGGACGTTGTCAATTATATATAAAGCCTTTGAAACAAACGTTGTCACCTTTTAAATTTTATGCAAACACTTAATTGTGTTTTTGTAAGAACTTAAATTCCCTGCATTAAGGTCCCTTTTGAATGCAAAATAAGGAATATCAGAACGCCTAGAATGCACTAGATTTATCCATAGTTTAAACAAATTCCGAAGGGCTCAGCGCGCCGGACCCGTGTATACTTGAACGGATTAACTTCCAGTTAAGACGTAATTACTTAAGCAAATGACCACAGAACCATAAACTCACAGTTAGTATATAGATATATGAGTGTTTTGGACGTTGTAAAGTACAGTTGGTGTGTAGAATAGTATTTTGCAAATATTGCGTGTTGATTAATTGCCGTGAGGAAATGACTTTGCGAGCGTAGCGAGCCAAAAAAAATTTTACCCCAAGTTGCCAAATGTTTGGCCCCCCCAATGTTGAAGACGCTCCTACGCCCATGAAACTTATATTGAACATGAAGAAGAAGTGATTATAAGCCAAGTTATAAAATGCATCACACCATCGAATAACATTTGGCTTAGTGTTCAATTTGTCTTGCATTGTAAAATGAATGGCCAAATAATTCTAATGTAAGACATGACCCAGTCATATAATGTCACAGGAAATGCACCATTTCCCCCACCAGGTGCCAAGTTATCAACATTCTGGCATTTGTTTAGATGGGGCACATATATCACAGAGACTTAGTGCTCAAAGAGCACGACAGGTGGGTCATAGTGAGAAAATTTAGTCACCTGAAAAACAGTCCAAATGTGTGACTTGTAATTAACAGACTCCAAAAAAAGTCAAAATGTGTGAATTTATAAAAGACTCCAACAGCCATAATGGGTGTCATGTACTTTAAAGACAACAAGCACAGCCACAATACGTCTCATGAACTTCCGAGACGTCAAAAATTCAAATGTGTGTCATTTTACACATTATGCATTATGTCATGCCTATAGCATCTTCTTTGCTAAACACTGTATTCTATAGTTTGAAACCATGACTACAAAATACAATCAGAATTGTAACAAATCCTTGCATGTCATGCATGATTGTAATAATATTATGATGAATGTATGGTAGATACAGAAATCTTAGTGTAATAATGTTACAAATCCCCAAGTGAATATGCATCTTACAATATTTTACAGAATGATAAATGGGTGTATATAATATAATTATAGTTTTTTAAATTAGTTACATACAACATAGGGTGGTTTGTAAATTACATCAAAGTCGAAATACACAGTCGGGGAATTTACGTTCTCTATAGACTCCAAGTCGGAGGCTAATGTTCTTTTGTTGTTACGTAATTATTCTGAGAATGCATGCACCTTATATAATATAATATATCGCTTGTGAACAAACTTTTTATATAATATCAAACAAATCAGATGGTGAATGCAGTGTTCAAGAATGCAATATATCGTGGTTGAAAGTGAAACAGGAAATTGACGAAATTTAATCCCTCACGAAAATTAATGCTTTTACAGTAATATATTGCATGTGAACAAACTTTTTATGATATATAAAAACATATCAGACAATGAATGCAGTGTTCAAGAATGCAATATAGAAGTTATGTTGTGTTTGTTGTAGCATGTGGGTGGGATGGTGGAGAGTAAGAATGGCTAGACTAATTTTTAGTTCCAGTGATTAATAATATGATTCCGTTCATGGAGCCATGACTTTTCTGTTGAAAAAACTGCAAACAAATGAAAGGATGGTTTAACTTTGTTAAAAATATTAAAAGCAAAAATCTGCCTAATGGAAAAATATATTTATACATTTTTTTTAATTTACACCTTAATGGAGTAGAGCATGCGGGATTCCCAGAAGAATTAAGCAGTGGTGCTGATGTGGCTCATACCCGGGTCCTCCCGATCCCTTAGTGTGCCCTTCCTCTAGGGCCACCACTCCCACTAAACAATCGTAGTTCCTCAGTACAGCGGGTTCAGTCTCATAATTAATATCTTATTCATGACAGAAAGTTATGGATCGTCCTACATTTCCTAACAAGATACATACATTTCAATAGACAACTGACTCCCCTGGCAATTCGGATTATTATCACTTGGTAACTAAGCTGCATATAAAATGATGTATTTGAAAACTTTCCTAGGAAACCAACAGTTATGTTTTACACACGTTATACCTATACCAAAGTAATTATCTTGGATCAGAAAGTTTTTACTGCCTGAGAAAGCAGCAAGCTAAATACGCTTCCAACAATGTATATGCACATAGTGTACTATACAGACATGATCAACACTATTATACGTAAGTTCATTGTAACACATATGAGACTTGCAGGAATGGAATATTGTATGGAGAATTTGGCCTCTTCCTGACCTCTTTACATTGTACAGGAATATATTACAAAGTTCTTATAATGAATATTATATATTTTCGCAAGCCAACCAAACATTAATCGGTCGTTTGTGTTTCTATTACGCCTCAGGCATCTTCGGGATACACCCTGCTTACGAAAACATGCTGCCAATTCAGTAAGAAATACTAACGGGGGACCTTTCCCATTCATACAAATAGCGGGAATTATTGTATACTCATGCACACCAAGTTTAACCTAGATAAACATAGTTTACCTGACAAGCTAATGTTTATAACAGTTCTCACTTAACTTTGAATGGACTGTTAGATTGTGTTTGTATCACATATCAAGCATTTTTGGGATACTGCCCGCTTATGAAAACGTAAATTTTGGGGTTATAGATGAAAACAATCTAGCAGCTGGTATAGTGCGCCTAGGATAACAAGAAAGGCGGGAAAATTTGGAATAGGTCACATAGGTTGAAAAATCAGTGTTATTGTAGTATAAAATTGACTGTATGTGTTTAAGTTACCAACTTCGCAACAGTAGACCAATCCAGACTATGTTTGTAAATATCACCTTATCCTGGTCGCACTATAAATGCTTATAGAAGGTCAAGGATCAGGTCAAATACTCTGTACTAAATTTCTGAACCTTAACATACTGACCTGAAGACTTTTTACCATGTATCCTATACCAAAACATGAGCACAAGTACACGTAACGTGTAACTCTAACTTGCATATGAAATAAGAGTTCATATCCGAGAATATCCCATGTATAGACCTATATATGTAATTTTATGTATGGATTTTAACCTATTTGTCAACAGTTACTGTTCAGTCATTCAAATCTAAAATCTCACAATTATAATTATATATACACTTAAATATTAAATTTAAGTGAAAATGTCACATTAATATGCCAGTCTCCAAAAACTTGACAAAAACACAGGATAAAAAGCTCTCCACTTTTCAGTAAAAGGTGTAATTTTACATGTACGCAATTAGCATTCACAGCATGAAATTTGTGTCATCAAAAAAAATAATATTACGCAATTTTTGTATTTTTAAAATCCAAGTAACATAAATGTCTTTACATCATCAGTGATTTGTGATTGTCTCCACACCTTAAAACCTCCTTAAAATCTTTCACTTTCTATGTACCAATGAATTCACAATGATTTATCCATCACACACGCTTAAAATAGCTTCAACTTTCCATATGTCATTTCAGTAAGTTTTAAAATATTAAATATTCACTTATTTCGATGAATAGAAATCATTACGACACTGAATTTTGAATGTTTCTGACAGCACATGTTTCGATACAATCCAATACAGCTGAGAATTTACACACACATATAAACCACCCAAGTCTATATCAGCATCATCAAAAACACCCAATAATTCTCAATATAACAAGAAAAACATTTCTCACTTTCAGTACATTAATAAACAGTAGCAGACGACACAATCAGTAGACTGGTTTTCTCTGCTTATTTATATTATGACACCAGCAGTTGCCACATTTAATAATAATGGTAACACAGTCTAATGTAAGGAAAAACTCTCCTATGTCTTCATGACACAGTCGCTGATGAGAATCAATACAAGGAGAACGAGAGGTGGTAAAAAACGAGGTCACCTTGGGCTTTCTGAGGAACGGAAATCTAATCAAGCGAGCTGGGAAACTCATAAAAATCGTAGTAGGCAAATATTTCCAAAATCTACAATAATATATCAGAACTAAACCCATACCAACGGTTATGTTTATTTGTGTTACTATGACAACTGAATCAAAGCTATAATTTTGAAAAATAATTTTGGAATATTATATGTTGTTACTATTACTAGTATCACTTACAGTCTTACCTATATACTGTAAAACATTACTTTTCCTGGGGGACTAAATTTCATGGATTTCGTGGTTCGCCTTTAATCACGAAATCTAATCCCATCAAACAATAATTTGGACTCTTGTTTTTATATCATGAAACGCAAAATCCGCATATTTAAGTCCCATCAAAATGGTCTTTTTAACAAAGCCACAAAATTGTGTCCCATCAAAATTAAATGATTTTACAGTACTTTCACAACTGAATCAAAGCTATAATTTTGAAAAATAATTTGGAATATTATATTATGACTAACTAGTATCACTTACAATGAACTTTACGTACCTACATGGTGGAGTAACATTACCAATAATTATTTATGATATTGGAAAAATCTATATCTCGACACGGAATTTTAAAACTAGGGCACATATTTCAAGTCAACTACTGGGCTATTAAATTCTAGTACAGTAGAGACAGTTATAATTTCTCAGAAAAAGATCGATCCAAAAATAGTCAACTTAATACCCAGTTAGTATTCTTGCAAAATGAAGACATAAAAAAGGTCTTATTTGTAACAAACAACCATTTCTCACCAGGGAAAGTTAATGGAAAACAGCTTAATTAAGCAGGCGGGGAATTATAAAGAGAAATAATCAATAGCTAGAAACACCAGCGACTACAACAGTACTGAGCCGTAACAGTACAACCTGACCTGGTTGTTAAGTCAGCTTAACACATATATCTATACATTGGTATATACTGGTAGTCTTAACTGGTTATGATGTAACGGCAGAATGTACCGGTAAAGAAAATCTGCTTCCTCAAATACTAGTCATAAGGATTGATACTTGGATACATATTGTAACAGACGTCCAGCCTGACCTGAAATAGGTCAGCTTAACACATATCTATATATACTGTAAAATCACTTAATTTCGTTGGGACGAATTTTAATGGTTTTGGTAAAAAAGACAATTTCGTTGGCACTTGAGTTCATGGATTTTGCATTTCAGGTAATAAAACAAGGGTCAAAATTAATGTTCGTTGTGATTAAAATTTGTGCACGAGGTGAACCACGAAATCCACAAAATTTAATCCCCCACGAAAATTAATGATTTTACAGTATACTGGTTGTTGTAATAAGGTTCAATATTTCCTCATATAAAAAAAATCAGCTTCCTCATATACATGTACAAAATAATTAATATTTGTATTTAAAGCTTGAGTACCTTGGATGCATGGTTGAGAATTTAAGGGGGTGGGGTGGGGGTGGCGGAGGGGTGATCGTTATAGTATATTGGAGTTTTACTATAGCTCTACTGCCAGGAATGTCTGTTTTTATGTAACATTTTATTGATGTTTTGCCTCGTTTCTCTCTCCAGTCTCTCTCTCTTGGCTGGTATAACAGTACAGTACAGAGAGGGTTATTTATTGATTGGATCACTATGACATGGTATTGGGTATTGGAAAGTAAGTATAGGACATCAAACAGCTAAATGTGTGAGCCGACGTCAGCGGACAACTCTCCTGAGTCAATCTCGAACAAAATAATTTGCCTGCAGGCCTATATCCTCACTGCAGTAATCAAAACCAAAAATATACAAGAGGGTCCAAAGGGCCCTGGGTCGCTCACCTGTTTGGCCTAGTGACCTAGATTTTGGCCCAAATGACAAGTATCTAACTTGACCTAGATTTTATAGAGATAAACATTGTGACCAAGTTTCATAAAGATAGAGTCAAAATTGTGACCTTTAGTGTGTTCACAAGATTTTTCAATGATTTGGCCTCGTGACCTAGTTTTTGACCCCAGATGACCCAATATCGAACTTGACCTAAATTTTATAATGATGATCATTGTGATCAAGTTTCATAAAGATAAGGTCAAAATTGTGACCTCCAGTGTGTTCACAAGCTTTTTCAATGATTTGGCCTCGTGACCTAGTTTTTGACTCCGGATGACCCAATATCAAACTTGACCAAAATTTTATAGTGATGATCAGTGTGATCAAGTTTCATAAAGATTAGGCTCAAATTGTGACCTCTAGTGTGTTCACAAGCTTTTTCAATGATTTGGCCTTCAAAGGCTTGTGACCTAGTTTTTGACCCCAGATGACCCAATATCGAACTTGACGTAGATTTTATAGAGATGATCATTGTGATCAATTTTCATAAAGATTAGTCTCAAATTGTGACCTCTAGTGTGTTCACAAGCTTTTTCAATGATTTGGCCTCGTGACCTAGTTTTTGACCCCAGATGACCCAATATCAAACTTGGCCTAGATTTTATAGAGATGATCATTGAGATCAATTTTCATAAAGATTAGTCACAAATTGTGACCTCTAATGTGTTCACAAGGTTTTTCAATGATTTGGCCTAATGACCTAGTTTTTGACCCCAGATGACCCAATATCGAACTTGACCTAGATTTTACAGAGATGATCATTGTGATCAAGTTTCATAAAGATTACACTCAAATTGTGACCTCTAATGTGTTCACAAGGTTTTCCTTTGATTTGACCTAGTGACCTAGTTTTTGACCCCAGATGACCCAATATCGAACTTGACCTAGATTTTATAGAGATGATCATTGTGATCAATTTTCATAAAGATTAGTCACAAATTGTGACCTCTAATGTGTTCACAAGGTTTTTCAATGATTTGGCCTAGTGACCTAGTTTTTGACCCCAGATGACCCAATATCGAACTTGGCCTAAATTTTACAGAGATGATCATTGTGACCAAGTTTCATAAAGATTAGGCTCAAATTGTGACCTCTAATGTGTTCACAAGGTTTTCCTTTGATTTGACCTAGTGACCTAGTTTTTGACCCCAGATGACCCAATATTGAACTTGACCTAAATTTTTTAATGATGATCATTATGATCAAGTTTCATAAAGATTAGGCTCAAATTGTGACCTCTAATGTGTTCACAAGGTTTTCCTTTGATTTGACCTAGTGACCTAGTTTTTGACCCCAGATGACCCAATATCGAACTTGACCTAGATTTTACAGAGATGATCATTGTGATCAAGTTTCATAAAGATTAGGCTCAAATTGTGACCTCTAATGTGTTCACAAGGTTTTCCTTTGATTTGACCTAGTGACCTAGTTTTTGACCCCAGATGACCCAATATCGAACTTGACCTAGATTTTACAGAGATGATCATTGTGATCAAGTTTCATAAAGATTAGGCTCAAATTGTGACCTCTAATGTGTTCACAAGGTTTTCCTTTGATTTGACCTAGTGACCTAGTTTTTGACCCAAGATGACCCAATATCGAACTTGACCTAGATTTTATGGAGATGATCATTGTGACCAAGTTTCATAAAGATTAGGCCAAAATTGTGACCGCTAGAGAGGACACAACCCAATTGTTGACGGACGGACGGACGGACGGACGGACGACGGACAAAGAGTGATCACAAAAGCTCACTCTGTCACTTTGTGACAGGTGAGCTAAAAATGCGTGCAGACCAGTACATCACATCTGTAGTGCGCCCAGGATAACAATAAAGATGGGAAAATTGGGCATAGGCTACTCAGGTGTAAACATCAAGTGTCACGCTTTAGTAGTGTTATTTTTGTATATAATTGACCATATGTGTTTATTTAAGTGACCAATTTTGCAACAGTAGACCAATCTGGCCAATGTTTGTAAACATCAAATTATCCTGGGCGCACTATACATTTATGAAAACCAAATATATAACAATATATAATGTGCCTGGCCTAATTAACTATCAAAAGTTACCTGCAGCGAGAGTTCAATGCCCTACAGATTCTGCAGTGGCAATTCCTAGTTTTGCAGTTGCTATCTACTAGAAACTCCCAAAGCAGATAAAATCAAGAAGACTTACCACTGCAAGCCCAAGTTTGTCAGTTCATGAGAGTTCATAAAACATTCATGAACCATTCATGAATATCCTTCAACTGTTCATCATCTTGAAAGAAATGTTTATGAAAAATGTTCATGAGCACAACAATTTATGTTCATATTCATGAACCAATGGATTTGTGATGAATATATTTATGAATATTCATGAACTTAATAACATATTCATGAAATAATTGCATATTCATAAACATTCATAAATATGTTAACATACTCGTGAACATTTTAACAAGTTCATGAACCAACAAAAACAAAATTCATGAAAATTTACCCCCACCACCATAAAAATCAATTAATGGGAGTTCTTTATGACAGAGGGGACCACATAGAAAGATTTCATATAAGAATAACAATGAATTAACTTCAAATTTAAAACATGAAATAACGGCATAATTGATACCAAAATTAAATTATTAAATTTAATTATTGATTTCAGAAGAACATGCATTTGTATGCATATAGCCTAATATTATGATCAATTTCTTAATCTATTTCAACTGCTTGCATTTAATATAATATAATTATGAAGCTTTGAACGACCAAATTTACATCACATTCGAGTGATTTCAATGTTGGATTCAGGTATCATCATCAATTACAAACAAGCATCAATTCCACAATAAAATCAACTTGTTAATTTTTTGCGTGATGAATTCGTGAAATCAATTTTGTTAGCAGAATTTAATGACAAAGCATGCTGCCTGCCTGAGTTAACGGAACAAGTGTCTGCACTTAATTTAACTACGAATGATTTCATCGATCAACATGCAGGGGAAAATTTAAACAGAAGCACAATGCATGTCAATGTTTTTAAATTGTGTTTAAATATTTTGAGTTTGAAAAGTTGCATGAACATGCAGTTATGCAGCCATTATGGACATGCAGTCGCATGGCCCTGTGGTCAAATGGGGAATACTCGGGATAACAAATCAACAGTAACTCAGATTCTTAAGTTAAAGTCTCGCAAGCATTCTGTCAGTGAGTCCTGTAATTACATATAACGGGCATGTTAAAGCCACAAGAAGCAGTCATAGACAGCTCCCCCTCCCCGATGACAAAAATGGTCAACCATTACCCCTTCGGTAGGGGATAAAAATCACTAAGCAGAAAGACTTTATCACACCCAACTGTCTCTTTCCTAGAAGTCAAAAGGTCATTGGCAAATATTGCAGGGAAAGAATATGACTTTACCAGGCAATGCTAGTCTGTCTAACATACCCTATGTTTAGAAAGACAACTCCTCAATCTACTCTTTTCTCATGAAATTATTTCCCTTTGCACCCTCAAACATAGGTATAATCAAGCCCAAAATAAAATCTAGCGAAAATTGAAAAATTTTATGCTATTTGATTGATAAAATATATTATCTAGTCGGGTGGCCAGACTACAGGCAATGCCAATGCCAGCGGCAGCATTAAAGATGTCAATGTTGATACAGAACTGACAATGATGACAATATGTTACTGTAACAATCGGGTAGAATTTAAAACTATTACATTCTAGACAATGTAACTCAGGCTCCCTTCCAATAAGTTCTGGGAAATACCTGATTAATAAGTTGTAGTGCAACAACTACTACAACAATTTTCGGAGCCAAATGTCAAGGTGCCATTAATCTATTACTAAGTACCAATATCATAGCAGAGAATTCTTGATCTTCTAGTTCTACTGTAAAATCATTAATTATTTGTGGGGGTTAAATTTTGTGGATTTCGTGGTTCACCTTCAACCACAAAATCAAATCCCATCAAACAATAATTTTGACCCTGGTATTTATTATCTTAAATGCAAATCCACAAATTAATGCCCGATCGAAATGGTCTTCTTTGCCAAAACCACAAAACTTCGTCCCATCGAAATTGAATGATTTTACAGTATAAGCATAAAAACTGTAAGCAAAAAATTCAACTTAGATTCATCCGACATGTAATGGAGGGAGGGGTCGACTGGGTTGTTGATAAAATCATTATGTCACTAACTTGGCTGATCTGATAGGGATTGCATGACATTGAAATGGTGTATAATTAATGTATTCACCATAAAACTGAGTGGTTTTTTCCGTATTTGGCAATTCGCTTAATTTAAATGGTATAAAACACAAATAATTTGGCTATTGTTTGTCGCTGAAAAAAACCACTGTCCGCACGTCACGAATGCCTTTTTTGGCATTACAACAACCACAGGCGACATATATAAGATGCATGTTGAACATTGGGCCATGTAATGGGGTAAGTGCTGTAAAATCATTAAAATTTCAAATGTGACTAAATTTCGTGGTTTTGGTGAAAAAGATCATTTCGCGGGGACATAATTTCAAGGATATCTTTTCCACTTGGACATAAACTATAGAAATTATCAATATTCGTGGGGATTTGATTTCGTGGTTAAGATTATCCACGAAATTAAATCCTTCAAATATTAATGATTTTACATTATATCAACATGGACACAAACTTGTATGTAACATGCAAATAACATATCAGCACATTAATAAACATATGAATCTATCACACAAGAATGTTGTTAAACATTGAGCTAATGTTTTATGAGGAGAAAATTTATACATCATTTGTTCATAAAAGCAAGTTTTTTTCATTGCTAAAACAAGTTTAAAGGAGTATTCAACAATGGTTTACCGCATTAATTTATGGGATTTAGTCTACGTATGTTTACTAAATTATGAATAGCACAATATCCAAAATTGTGAAGAAGCCCTAGCCTGTTAGATTTGTGAAACTTAAAGCCGATTTTTCTTCAAATTGTGAAATTCAAGCGTAGTTTTGCTTTTGAATTGTGAAAGAGGAAGCATGATTTTGACTTTAATAATTTGTGAATAGCAATTTACAACTAATATTTCCCTTTATTTTGTAAAGAAAATCACTAAAGGCTTGATATATTTCATTATTGCATGTTAAAGCTACTCTGGTTTTGTCAATTGCAAATTGTAGAAAATTTTGAGCCTGTGCAAGTGGTTTCATTTGTGAAAGTGGCATTTATGTGGTTTGTGAAACTGGCATATTGGAATTGTGAAGCACCCTCCTTCAAATTGTGAAGTAGCCCAATTTCTGCCTCTGTTAAATAGTGAAAAAAGCCCTGATATCTATCAATTACAAGCTTGTTTAAGAGTGCTCCCAGGAAAAGGTTTGATACATATTGCAACAACATCCCATTGTCATCTGAACAAGATGGCCATAATGGCACTTAATCACTCACCTCATTGTCATTAACAAGATGACACTAAATCGCTCACCTGTCACTTTGCAGATCAAGTTGACCCATATTCACAAGCTTCAAATAGAGTTCATCAAAGCTAACATTTTGAACCAAATTCTTATTTGTTGAAGACAAAATGCCGTCTCCACATTAACAGTAACAGAATCTACCTTAAATAATACAAAGTACCGTACTTCAACCTTTAATACTACAGTCACAGTTAAGTGTTGGTACTTCATCAATGCTGGTTGATCTTCACATTATGCAACGAAGAGATGGAAAATAAATTGTCTGCAAACTAATCAATCAAACCAGACTCCATCTTTAATTGAACCAAGATTACTTCATCAATTAACAAGTAGGTATGCTAATTAAAAGTCAATTCCGTGACAGACATCTTCAAACGATCTTTCCATTCTACTTCACTACACATGATAGGAATGTCATCTTACCTTTAACATCTTCATTTGTGGCTACCAGAGCATTGAGAAAATGGAGAAATATATGAATATTTCAATCTTTGATAAATATTATCATCAAATTAAATCATCTAACACAGTATACGTAAAACAAGAAAAAATGATTAATTCAAAATTCATGTTTGAAAAAAGTATGCGAAAGTTTCCCTATAATTTATTACCATTTAAATCATTAAATGCCAACATGACCGTTTAAAACAAACAATTAGTGTTAATGTATTAATCAAACAAAAAGGAAACCAGTCCAGCCCACACTACGTTCAGTCTTGGCATTGACATTCCTAATTTGATTGTCTGATTGTCAGTATCTAAAGTACTAATTGGAGCCTAAATTCGAAAAGAGCCTGGGTATACCCGATTCCTTGTATCAAAAAACTCTTCTCTCAAAGTCCAAGGACATTGGTCAATCAGGTAGGGAAAAACAAATCACCACACACTAAGGTTGTCTCCATCCAACACAAACAAACAAACAACAACTGTAGAAATATATTTATACAAAACTTTTGAATGTCAATTCAACAATTGTCTAACTGAACATCATGGCATGAACTCCTTGTAGTTTCCACATCAACAGATCAATTATAGCCTCCCAATTACGTAATATAAATTGGATTTTATATATTTATGAGATAAATTTTGTTGTATGTCGGAACATTTGGTTGTATGTCAAAACATTTTGTTGCATGTCGGAACATTTGGTTGTATGTCAGAACATTAGGTCGTATGTTGGAACATTTGGTTGTATGTTGGAACATTTGGTTGTATGTTGGAACATTTGGTTGTATGTTGGAACATTTGGTTGTATGTTGAAACATTTGGTTCTATGTCGGAACAGTTTGTTGTATGTCGGAACATTTTGTTATATGTTGGAACATTTGGTTGTATGTTGAAACATTTGGTTGTATGTTGGAACATTTGGTTGTATGTTGTATGACAGAACATTTTCTTGTATGTCAGAACATTTGGTTGTATGTTGGAACATTTGGTTGTATGTTGGAACATTTGGTTGTATGTTGAAACATTTGGTTGTATGTTGGAACATTTGGTTGTATGTTGGAACATTTGGTTGTATGTTGGAACATTTGGTTGTATGTTGAAACATTTGGTTGTATGTTGGAACATTTGGTTGTATGTTGGAACATTTGGTTGTATGTTGGAACATTTGGTTGCATGTCGGAACATTTGGTTGTATGTCGAAACATTTTGTTGTATGTCGAAACATTTGGTTGTATGTCGGAACATTTGGTTGTATGTTGTATGTTGGAACATTTGGTTGTATATTGTATGTTGGAACATTTGGTTGTATATTGTATGTCGGAACATTTGGTTGTATGTTGTATGTTGGAACATTTGGTTGTATGTTGGAACATTTTGTTGTATGATGGAACATTTAGTTGTATGACGGAACATTTGGTTGTATGTCGGAACATTTGGTTGTATGTCGGAACATTTGGTTGTATGTTGTATGTTGGAACATTTGGTTGTATATTGTATGTTGGAACATTTGGTTGTATATTGTATGTCGGAACATTTGGTTGTATGTTGTATGTTGGAACATTTGGTTGTATGTCAGAACATTTGGTTGTAAATTGGAACATTTGGTTGAATGTCGGAACATTTGGTTGTATGACGGAACATTTGGTTGTATGTGGCTGGATGCTCGATAGTGAGATACAACCTTGTTGCTCTGAATGAGATGGATTGTTCTCTTTCTCATCAATTTTCATCAAATAAACCAATTTATTCTTGTTGGTGAAATAATACAAAAAAAGATGAAATATAAAACTATATGCTTCACAGAATAAAGCACATAAATCACTGACACAGCAATAATTGTGCAAGCGCATCTAGACTCGCATCTCGGCTCACACAGACTGTGAGAAACCAGCATGTATAACTGGTAATGGTTATTTATGATACTGTAAATCATTTAATTTCAATGGGACAAAATTTCTTGGTTTTGATAAAGTTTTGGTGAAAAAGACCATTTCGATGGGACATTAACTCCTGGATTTTGCATTTGAGGTTGTAAATACAAGGGTCAAAAGTATTGTTCGATGGGATTTGATTTCGTGGTTAAAGATGAACCACGAAATTCGCGAAATTTAATCCCCAGCAAAAATTAACAATTATACAGTATAAATGTTTATTTATGTTACATGCACTGTAATCAATGGTTTGATTTCTCTTCTATCAATGCAAACAAATATTGTCTTATTCTTAACCTGGGTAAATTGTGTAGCTTTATTTACTTTGTTGAAACTTTAACAGAAATGCATAAAAGAAAGAGAATGTTACATTTTTTAACCTCCAACAGTGAAGAGCTTTAACTGATCAAATTCTCCTCCAACAGTGAAGAGCTTTAAACGATCATATACTCCTCCAACAGTGAAGAGCTTTAAACGATCAAATGCTGATATTAACCAATAGAAGATCAATAGAGTACTTAAGTGCAACAACTTTGGAGCCTGAATTACAGTATAGAGTATCTAAAGCGAAAATAATGAGAAATTGACTGGCTCGTATACCTTTACATGTAAGCATATCAGTCAGAAAAAGAACACAATTATCAGTACATAGTTTTGGTGAGTCTAGCAGACAGCTGATGAAGCCATTGTGGTATAACTGTAAAATCATTAATTTTTGTGGGGGGATTAAATTTCTTGGTTCACCTTCAACCATGAAATCAAATCCCATCAAACAATTATTTTGAACCGACATTTATTACTAGAAATGCAAAATCCACAAATTAACAATTAACGTCCCTTTGAAATGGTCTTTATTACCAAAACTACGAAATTTGGTCCCATTGAAATTAAATGATTTTACAGTATCACAAATTTCTCGCCTGCATCGTACCTGATATTGAGATGTTTTATACACAGAACTTTACAGCTTCTATCAAATCCTACTTACCAGTAGTCAGGGGGAGAATACTCAGTTATTGTTACAGTACATAAAAAACTTTTTTTCGGTGAATGTAATTACAATGTGAGCGACAGGCTTCAAAGATATAGTGTGTTCAAAGTTAATTGATAAGGGTTGTAAGCACTAACTCGTCCGCAAGAAAAACTATGCTTAACTGTGTATATAGCTTGGCTATTTTGACATGAACCTGACCTTTATGCAAGAATATATTACAAGGTTCATGCTTTGAATATATTAATTTCCGCAAGCAAATCGGGCAATATCGGTATTTCACATTTGTGTTTGTATTATAACTCGAGCTTCTTCGTGATAATCTCCGATTATAAAAACATAGACTCGGTGCTGTAAACGTAGACAATATATCGACTGTTAAATTATGCTAATCAATAGGTCAGGCTCGTGTCAAATTAGCTAAGCTACCTCTCAGTCAACTGTCATGGTATTATTGAATGGGATAGTTCCCTCATTAGTATTACTTATTGATTTGACTATAGGTGGTGTCTACACTGATGGATAGGGTAGCAAGTTAAAACATTCGCCTTAGGATTGGGAGGTGATAACAATACAGTCTTGAATCTATAATGATTCAAATTTAAATACCAAGGACAAAATATTATTCACATAAATCACGCAGTTAATCAATTGCTTCAGTTAAACATACATAAATTATAATATATATGATCTGTATCAATTAAGCTCTAAATAACCAAAAGTTCATTGCCATCTACTGTAAAACCATTCAATTTCAACGGGATGAAAGTTCGTGGTTTAGGTACAAAAGACCATTTCGGTGGGACCTGAATTTGTAGATTTTGCATTTTAGGTATTTATATGAGGTTCAAAATCATTTTTCAATGGGATTTGATTTCTTGGTAGAAGGTGAACCACAAAAATCCAAGAAATTAAATCCCCCACGACAATTAATTATGTTAACGTAACTGTGTTAAATTTACTGACACAATATGAACATCATTAAATCATGTATAAGAAGTACAATTTGAGTATGCGAAGGACATATTTATGTCAAACTGAGCTGTTCACATCATAACAAATGCCAACATTCAGCATGTTTTATTTCAATTCTAATTAATGAGGTAGGAATACTTAAAATTCATGCAGCCCTCATATCCTTGCAATTGATCTACCTTGATTAATTAAGTCAGGGTAATGGAAAAGAGGTTCTTACTTAATATCCAGATTGGTAATTATCTATTAGTGGCGCTGCGGAGATCATCTTGGGGGACTGCAGGCAATATGATGTCTATCTGTATCTTATAGTATGAATCCTTACAATTAGGGCCCCGGCTTACATGCTTTCATGGCACATACATACAGACACAAACTTCAATTCTGATCGACAGCTGTATGTAAAACATTATGACAGTAATCATGTTAATTATAAACAAATCATTCTAACATTTTGATCATATTTAATAAATGTCTAGAATTTGTTGTCGGAATTTTCTCGAAAAGCAGACAATAAATTTCAAATTCAATTTGTCAAATATAAAAGCAAGGTATTTTGCCATAATCCCATCTTAGTTCTGAGGCGTAGTGCCATAATGCCAGCTTAGTGCTGCCTTTCTTCAGACTTCTATATTAAATCACTATCTCGGAATGCATGCCATGTCGCAAATAGAAAATTGAATTATGCAATTGTCTTCCAAAATTAAATAAGATTCCATGATATATTTATCTAATGACATAAAGTCTAGACTTTCAAAATTCAAAACTACATAATGTAGGTCTAAAATGAAATGTTATGAAATACTTGGTAGGTTAATAATTTAAGGATATCCCGGTGTAAAAATGAAGTATACTCAAGATAGCTGCAGGATGCTCATCCTTTAGTTTTACTGCAATTAACTCAAAGTATAAATCATGAAAAATTAATATCTTGAACTCCGCACTTCTTCTTAATGAGATGTATTCACATATGAAGTTTGAAATTGATATGTCTTATACTGCTCAAATTATGACCCGGACAAAAGTGTAATGGACAGACAGCTGAAGGACGGACGGACAGACAGACAAAGCGGCGACTATATGCTCTCCCTTAAGGGACAATAAAAATAATATGTCGACGGTGCCAAACCAAAACCCCGTAACTCAATTTTGGCGCGAAAACTTTTTTGCAGCATCCGCATCTGCTAGACGCCCCCCGCGCATTCATGTCTTGTCGCCATTTAAATAGCCAATCGCGTTACGTATATGGCGACAAGAAAGAAATGCGCTGGACGTCTAGCAGATGCGGCTGCGGAAAAAAAAAGTTTTTCGCGCAAAAATTGAGTTACGGGGTTTTGGTTTGGCACCGTCGATTTACTACTTTCAATGGTCATGCCTTAAAAACACTGAAATTCGATATACATAAAACCATTACAGACCGCATGAATACTGTTGGGAACAGAACAGAACATCTCTTTTAGTCTTTCTCAATGCATACAAAACATGCAAATATGAGTAGAACATAGAGGAGTGTTAGCTAACTATAGCTTTGCTATTTTGACCTGAGCCTGACCTTTATGCAAGAATATATTACAAGGTTCTTGCTTTGAATATATCAATTTCCGCTAGCAAATCGTGCAATATCAGAATTTCAGATATGTGTTTGTATTACATCTCCAGCGTCTTCGTGATAATACTCCCCGATTATGAAAACATGACACTCGGTGTAACGCTGAAAATATATCGACCGTTAAATTATGGTAATCAATAGGTCAGGTTCGTGTCAATGTGGACAAGCTATAGTAAAAGAGCACACTTAAATAAATGCTCATTATATCATGTATTCGAATCAATTTTGCTTTGACAACAAAATGTGATATAATTGTTGTCATAAACATCTTCATATTCAAAACATGACATAAGTGTAATTAAATTGTCTTTTTGGAACTAATTGCTTTTATAGCCTCCGATAATCAAAGCCTCAGGGAATGCCCTAGTATATGACATGGTTAACTAACTTTGCCAGTTTCCTGAGCATAATGTTATAATTTTAATAGTACAAAGTATAATGAAAATACGATGACGTAAGGCAACAGAAAATTAATGTGCATAAACCCGTTTGATCCTACATAATCAAAAGCATATTAAACAAGTCACCGAACAATAATTATTGCTAAAAAGCAATTAATAAGTTTCCTACTGGTTTGAAGCCAATTGACTGATTATAATTTATCCATTATAACGTCATTAATATTGACACCCGGCATACAGTGACACACATCAAGTTTCAG
Organism: Spisula subtruncata; assembly: GCA_963678985.1. Taxonomy (NCBI): domain Eukaryota; kingdom Metazoa; phylum Mollusca; class Bivalvia; order Venerida; family Mactridae; genus Spisula; species Spisula subtruncata. The sequence continues at coordinate 5,029,536 of OY787675.1, read as the reverse complement.
AAAGCTGTAGTATACGTAGTTTGAGTTTTTACAGGTTTGAGAAATGGCAGGATCCAGATTTGACTGACCTAGGGACTGATGGATGTATGTTCTTACAAAATGATTTTATTAATTAAGCTACAATGCAGAATGAAAAGTACTCACTGAGTCTATATAATGTTTATATAACTTTTTTTTTAAATCTTGCGTTTTCCACTTCAAAATGTCCCAAGTTTCCACATAAACCCATTATTTTTCATAAAGCCTTCGGCTTTCACATGTATAATGAGCATTCCATTCTGGACGTTTAAACATCATCGCAAATTTAAAGCTTTCAAATTTAGCGCTATATGACATCATAAACCGCGCATGCGCGGTACACTATCAACAATACACAAAATCTCGTGAATTTCACTTTTTCATTTTGCGGCATGTGAAGAAGACGTGAAACTAAATTGAATTAGATTTAATACTTAGTTTTATGATTTTGTATTATTGTTGGGTTGATAAATTATTACACACATGTAAGTATGGAAGATATTACCAGCTTGCATCCGTCAGAAGATGAGTTTGAAGGGTTTTCGGACGAAGAAAACCAACCGCCTCCACCCCCACCCACTAAGATGAAGTCGGTGGTTTCTGTGATTGCGAGTTCCAGAGGTAAGGCTCCTATAAGAGGCAGGGCTAAGATAAAGTCCTCTAAAACTCCTAAAACAAAACCAAAACCTTCGGGTAACGTACAAAGGTTGGGTTCTTCGGACCCTCCTGGACCGTCGTCGAGTCCGTGTAGTAGTAATGTACTAGACTTTTCCAAATTATCCCCTGAGGATATTGCTGGTCTTCGGTCAGCTTTAGGAATTGAGTTTCCAGAATATTACGAAGAGCCTATGTATGATGCTCAGTCTGGTGGTAACCTTAGGGTTACCATTGATTCCAAAGATATTGAGTCGGATGATAATGATAATCCTTCTGCAGGTCTGTTCAAAATCCCTAAGTTAAATGATAATACTGATATGTATTCTGCCTTCGGGGACACTAACAGTGCATTTAGTGATGATGAATATAATTGGGACCTACCAAAGATGAAAACACCAGAACGGGGTCTCCCTATTAGTGAATCGCTAGCTAGATTAATTAACACTGCATGTACGCAGCTTTGTGACACCGACCATCTCATGTCAAAATACCCGGTTCCAGTTAACTGTGACAAGGCGACTCCTCCATTAGTTAATCAGGAGGTATGGAGGTTTATGGATAAAAAAGGTCACTTAGGTGACAGGACACTAGTCGATATTCAGAACTTGGTCAGTGCAACCCTTGGACCTATTTGTAGTTTGGTTGAATTGCATAAGAAGAATAAAACTATGACCAAAGATGTTAAAGGTATATTCTCAGACATTATTACTGGCTTAGGTCAGGTTCAGTACAATATAAGCCTCAGAAGGAGGTATCAGATAAGACCTTACTTAAAAAAGAAATACTCTCCCCTTTGCAATATGACTATGCCAATTACCAGCAAGTTATTTGGTGATGATATCTCCAAGGAGGTGAAGTCGTGTGACAATATTTCTTTCTTAGGAAAGGATCCATTTTATCAGAGTACATTCAGGGGGGCTATTCGTAGCCGAGGTAGATTCCGTGGCCGTCGTGGATACGGTAATGTTGGGTATATACCCCAGAACTATAACAGTAATCAAAACAGTGGTTATCAAGGATATAGACAACATCCATACCCTACAAGGGGTTTTCCGACAAGAGGTGCTGGACAATTTGGTGGAAGACCAAGAGCTCCTAGGAGACGCGGTACAGCTACTGCAACATCTGCATCAGGCAGTCGTGACCCAAACGAGGAGGAATAATAGAATTGGTAAGTCCTATTGGACGAACTCAATTTTGTTTAGATACATGGATAAAGTTTACATCTGATCCCTGGATTTTAGGGGCAGTCTCAGGGTACAAAATTGATTTTGTGGAACAACCTGTTCAAGATAAAATTCCTGGAGAGATTCCTTTTGATATCGATCAGAAAGTTATCGTAGACAGTGAAGTTAAGCAACTCATAAATAAGGGTGCAATTGTGGAATCCTATATGGAACAAGGTCAATATGTTTCTACCATTTTTATTGTGAGTAAACCTGGAGGTAAATTTAGACCTGTTATAAATTTGAGATATCTCAATGAATTTGTACAATATAATCATTTTAAACAAGAAACTTTTAATATTGTACTTGACTTACTCCAGGAGAATGATTACATGACAAAAATAGATTTGTCAGATGCATATTTCTCTATCCCGATACATCCTTGTTATTGGAAGTATTTGAAGTTCTATTGGAACAATAAACTATATTCATTTGTTTGTTTACCATTTGGGCTCACAATTGCACCATATTTGTTTACAAAAATATTAAGACCAGTCTTTGCTTGGTTTAGACAACAAAATATTAGGTCGTCATATTATATAGACGATTCGATTAATCTAAATCAAAACAGATGTGTGTGTCATACTAATTGTACCACCATTGTAGAAACTTTAACATGCCTAGGCTTTTCATTAAATTATAAAAAGTCTGTACTAATACCCTGTCAGAGACTGGTATTTTTTGGATACATTGTGGATACAGTACTTTTCAAAGTATTTCTACCAGATGACAAAGTTATAAAACTTTTATCCAAAGCTCATAATTTGCTGAAGGCAGAATTAGTAGTTGTAAGAGATCTTGCTTCATTTATTGGGCTTATTATTACAGCATTTTATGCTATTTTGGAAGCTCCTTTACATTATAGGACTCTTGAAAGGGAAAAAATATTTGGTCTGGGTGAGAGTATGAACTTTGATAATGAGATAAAATTGTCCCTACCAAGTAGACAGGAGATTAAATGGTGGATAGCTAATATTAATGATGTTAATGGGAAAAGAATAAGACCTGTCAATGTATCTAAACGATGTAGAACTGATGCATCATTATTAGGCTTTGGGGGAATAGATTTACAATCAAACAGTCATACCAATGGTAGATGGAATAACGAAGAACTACTTAATGCTAGCATTAATTATCTTGAACTTTTGGCAATTTTATACAGTTTACAAGCCTTATATGATGATTGTAAGAACATGCATATTGAAATACAGTCTGATAACACCTCAGCAATATCTTATATCAATAAGTTTGGTGGCATGGAATCTATTAGAATGGATAAGTTAGCAAAACAAATCTGGGAATGGTGCTTGATTAGACAGATTTATATTTCTGCAGTGCATGTCCCAGGAAGACTGAATACAGCAGATTATTATTCAAGAAATTTTTCTGATTCCACAGAGTGGATGTTAAAGCAAGAGATATTTGATAGACTTTGTAAACATACTTTTTTACCAGATGTTGATGTGTTTGCATCAAGGCTGAACAAGCGTTTGTTTAAATTTGTCTCGTGGTTTCCTGAACCAGGTGCTATGGCGGTTAACGCTTTTTCCATGACTTGGAATGAATTTGTTCCATATTTATTTCCTCCATTTAACTTACTGCTGGGGAGCGGTGGCCTAGAGGTAGGACGTGCGCTTCGGGATCGAGAGGTCCCGGGTTCGATCCCCCTCTGGACCACTGGTTAAAATCTCTGAGCAAGACCCACAGCTCCACTCCACCATGGTGTAAAACGGTACCTGTGAGGGCAGTGTCTATTCCTGGGCGCCGCAGATCGATGTTGGCTGCCACACCACAGGAGAGAAATAGTCTCCCCAGGGAGACACGAGTGTAGGTTTCCATATGTAGCCCAATGAGCAGGGGAGTTAAAATGTCAAAGGGTGCTTGAGCGGCCTAACAGCTGAAAAGAGCCCTAGAAAATTGGTAACTTAACTTTTAATAGGGAAGGTTATAAATAAGATAGTATCAGATAAGGTAGACTAAGCACTCTTGATTGTTCCATACTGGTTTACACAGAGTTGGTTTCCTATACTTTTAGAAAATATGTCTGATTTTCCTATCAGGTTACCACGACATCAAGATTTGCTGACCTTACCCCACAACAACAAGTTTCACCCATTGGGCAAAAAGCTGAAGATGATTGGTGTGGTTCTATCCGGAAGGGTTTACAGAGTAGAGGAATTCAGAAAGAAGTTGCAACATTTATCTCGAAGTCATGGTCTGGAGGAACAAGCAAGCAATATGGAAGTGCTTGGAAAAGATGGTGTTTGTGGAATAATATCAGGTTGTCCAGTCCATTTTACTCGTCTGAAACGGTAGTATTGAGTTTTTTGTATTACCTGTTCCGAAGCGGTAAGTCATATTCTATCATTAACATTCACAAAGCAATGCTGCTTCAAACTTTACAAGTGTTTGGAAATTCGTGGTGCAAAGAGACTGGTTTAATTTCCAGATTTATGAAGAGCGTGTTTATTCATAAACCATTGAGACCTAGATACGTAATGACATGGGATGTGTCCAAGGTTTTGTGTTATTTGCAAAGCTTGATGCCATTATCGAAGTTGTCACTTAAAGTGTTGACTTTAAAAACTCTTGCGTTAATCGCATTAGCAACAGCGCCTAGAGCGCAGACTTTGTGTGCTTTAGATTTGAATAATATGATTGTGCAACAACAGGCAGTTGTGTTTACTTTTTCTAGGATACTTAAAACGTCCAAGGCAGGACAGTGTTATTCTTTGAAAATAGGACATTATACTGACGAGAGAATTTGTGCTATGCATACTTTGTTATATTATATTCAAAAGACAGCTTCAGTGAGGAATAGTGACCAAGTGTTTGTTTCATTTGTAACTTATAATGCTGTAACTACTAATACCTTATCAAGATGGCTCAAAATTGTGCTTGAACTTTCGGGTATAGATACCTCTATTTACAAGGGACATTCTTATAGGGGGGCTTCAGCCTCGGCAGCATACAGTAAAGGCTGTAGTATAAGTAATATTATTTCGCAGGGTAACTGGAAATCAGATAAAAACTTTAAAAAATTTTATTGTAGACATTCTGAAAGTGATGTGTCGTATAATGATGCTGTGTTTGGTCATATTTGACTGTGTTATATTAAATCATTATACCTTGTTTACCTGTATTTTTGTTGCCTTTAAAGATGCTCATTATACATGTGAAAGCCGAAGGCTTTATGAAAAATAATGTGCCCCCATCCCAGCTTTAGTGCAGGATGGGGGGCATTATTTGAGTAAAGCCGGAGGCTGAGCATGTAGGTACCCTGCCCTTTATGTGTGATTTATGAATCACTTTGTGTAGTAATTTTATATAGAATTACATTTGTTATATAACGATTATTGCCCTCCCTTTTGGGGGTTATGGCATTAAGCAACAAAAATATCCTTTAAATAGTGAAATTCACGAGATTTTGTGTATTGTTGATAGTGTACCGCGCATGCGCGGTTTATGATGTCATATAGCGCTAAATTTGAAAGCTTTAAATTTGCGATGATGTTTAAACGTCCAGAATGGAATGCTCATTATACATGCTCAGCCTCCGGCTTTACTCAAATAATGCCCCCCATCCTGCACTAAAGCTGGGATGGGGGCACATTTTAAAAGAGGGGTCTAACAGACGGACGGACACACAAAGGGCTAAGTTGCCTTTAGCTCAGACCATTTCTTTCAGGGAGCGGTCCAACCACCTAAGTTTTCTTAGAGAGGCATCATTGGAAGACTCTAAACTTGTATTTATTATATAAGATAACCTAAACCACCATTCATAAAATAAAACTTCAACCATTTTTAATTTGCAATATAGCTATATTGCTTATAACACCAGCATCCTGAACATATTAAACTGCAATATAAGTTCACAAGCATCAAACTTGCAGCTCACACGCAATCGTTTCACTTATATTATTATATAAAAGATATTATTTTTGAATTATTACGATCAAGCGAAGAGAACATGCAGATTATTGGGATTATAAATCGTAATATATATTATATATCGTACCATAGAACTCACGTAGAGTTAACGAGTGTAACATATTTTAAAATATTGAAAACTTAATTCTATGAATATATTTTATTCATTTCAAGAATTTACATACGGACAAAAAAAATATATGTCATTACGCCTTCCTATCATTTTGAAATCTAATCTTACGGAACACAGAAAAAGAAAACTAATTCTATTCATTTCAATTTGAACTTTTTAATGCTTGTTTCTATTTTTATCTCCATATTCCGAGCTTCAATGGAAAAAAATAAAGATCATCCAAATCTGAATTTTTTTAAATACAAATTGGGAGATTATATAATTTCGATCAATAGATTTACTTTTATGTGAAATGTATACAGTTGACATACATGCAGTATTAACTAGGTCACAGTGACATAAAAACATAATTATTAAAGAGGCATTCCCTATAACTAGCATATTTTTCTCCTCTATCACATGAGCTAAATGTACAAAGCACTATCAATTATCATAATTTGTCAGAAGAAAGTGTGCGCAAATATGTCTCTTAAATGTCAAAAATATATTTAAATCGCCAACAATAATCTATCACTTCCAGCGATTTATTATTATGTGGTCAAAGGGAAACAACTCGTGACTATTTTGGCTTGTTAAGGAAATATGTTTTTCATACTTTTCTCGATTATTAGCAGGTGTATTTGTTGAAAATTTGAGGATTTTATGCAATTATGATTCTCATTTAATGCATAATATTCCTGAATCAATTTTAACGATCAAAATTATAGGGAACGCCTCTTTAAATTAAATTACTTTATAAATGTTAATGAATTCATACTTAGACTAGGTTGTATATTAATTATAAATATTCTTCTGTAAAATGTATTTTTTATCAAAGATATTAAACAGTAGATTAATACAGCATTAACTTTTATATCTTCCATGTATAATATGATGTTGTATCCTTTCCAACATTTTTACACAATACACTACCTAATAATATATCCCCACAGTCTTCCATGTTTGAAATAAAACAAAGCAGAAAAGAATTACCGGTGCTAACGAACCAACATGACCAAGCATAAAATTTTACATACTATTCGGCACATAGTCCCCATCCTCTTACCAAACCCTGTTTAAGTGTCAGACATAATATTAGCAACTTACCAGGAATAGCAAGAAATGATTTATATTATACCCTAGATGAAGTTTGCATGATTTTTTCATTAAGGTTTTTGCAGAACCAGCGAGTGGGCAATGTGAATTTTGTGACTGTGCTTGGATGACATTTTCACAGTTAGTAGAAGAACCAAACCTGTTAACAAGTTCAGAGGTCAGCTGCGTCTTAATGCCCAATCCTGAAAGCGAGTCACAGGTCTGTTTCTAAGGTGACATTAGCATGCATTGATTATTCGGGAATTGTAGGAACCCCAGAATTAAACATGCAGTAAACTTTGAAAATAGAACCACAATCTGTCGGTACATAATCTACAATTAAAATGTTGCATACCATTAAAAAAATGTGCCAGTTAAACTACAATACACCTGTATTATAAGTAGTCACCTGGGTTACTATAAGTACCCATCATGCTATAGTCTCAACTTAAATCAGACAATATTGTTATTGAATCAATGCATCAGTATACCACTTACAGCTGTATGAAGCCACCTGCTTTATGCAACCATATATCCCTCTTCAGTAGATGCCCTTGTGGCATTGAAGAGTATGATGTTGAAGTATCAAGGTACAATGACAATGACATTTCTTTATTTGATATCGGCCATCAGCCCATAACAATAATATAAACATATTTACAGAACATACATAGGTTATAGTACCTGAAATAGACACATATAGTTGAAAACAATCGGTACAAATATATAGTAACTGTATAATTTATTTATTTATTAAAGGTGTTGCAGGCTTTCTCCTCCCCTCAATTATTCAACATAACCTTTACCGGCCTTGAGGTGCAAGACTGCTATAAAGAGAACCTGAGGTTCCAATGCACATTTTTTACATAAATGTATGATACATATATAATTGGCACTGTTTATGCAACATTATTTTTGTCCTATAAGTGTGTATACATATATCATATATCAAATATACTTGAAATACTAATTGTGACAATACCTGCGTGTAATTAAAGAACTGCCTAGACAGATCATATTACCTATGGTAAACTACATTATGCATTGAGGGCATTCACCTTGCTGTACTTTGCTGTATTTATAGTCCAGTCATTTTAACTTTTAACCTCAAACTAATTGCAAAACAAACAGTTTTGTGTTTATATGGTGCGTAAAGCTATCCTTAGCAATGTACAAAATGTCCTAATTGAATATTTGTGGGACTTTTTGAGATATTTACAAATATATTCAATTGTCACATATTTTCGCGATATTTGTCACTTTTGATGTAAATAAATCTTGACTTGTACCAGTAACTTATTTTTACATCGTGCTTAGAGGTTGCAATTTTGGTCTGATTTTTATGAAACTTGGCAGCAATGATCATCGTAAGCTAATCTAGGTAAAATAAAATTTTGAGTTAACCGGAGCCAAAATCTAGGTCACTAGGTCAAAACATAGAAAAAACAAGATATAGTCACCAGGGGTCGCAATTTCGACCTTACACTTGTGAAGTTTAGTCACAATGATCACCTTACAATAATCAAGGTCATGTATGAAATTGGATTAACCTGAGTTAAAAACTAGGTCACTAGGCCAAATTATAGAACAAATCTTTAGAATGCACCCTTTCTACATAATCTTTATTAAACTATGTCACATGGATCATGAAGACAAAATGTAGGTCAAATTCAATATTTACTAATCATGAGTTAAAACTAGGTCACTAGGTCAAATAATAGAAAAACCTTCATGCGCCAAAAAGTCGAATAAATTATTTTAACCTATTGACCTAATTTTGACCCAAATAACTCAATAACATACTTGTCTTAGATGTTTTGATATGAGCATTGTGACCAAGTTGCATAAATATTAGACCAAAATTGTGAATTTTGTACCTACACAACGTTTACCTTTGATTTTAACCAGCGACCTACTTTTTGACCCCGGATGACCCAATTTATAACTTTGACCTAGATTTTGTTGATATTATTATTGTGACCAAGTTTCATAAATATAAGGTCAACATTATGACCTCTAGCGACTACACAAGGTTTTGCAACAATTTGACATAGTGACCTAATTTTTTACCCTTGATCATCCATTTTCTACCTTGGCCTAAATTTTGTTCAGATGATCACTCTGACCAAGTTTCGTAATCATAGAGTCAAAATTGTGAATACAAATGCAATTGTGGACGAACAGACAAAGAGAACAATCGCTATTTCTCCAGAATCGATAGATTCGTGTACATTTTGTATATTTTCTGTATTGTATACTGTCCAAACACAAATATCCTTTTTCCATAAGACACACATGTATACAACACATGATATGTGTAAATTTTAAACAAATTGGATCAACATTAAAGAAATGAATAAAACTTTTGTTTCCCCTTCCAAGTGCTATTTTGAGTCATTTTGTCGACATTTGAATGGGTAGTATACCAACACGAAGACTGGCAAATATATGAAAAGTAAATTGTCTGATGATAAAATCAATATTTGTATTCGACAGAAGAAGGTTGTATCTTTCAGAAAATATAAGCGTTAAGGTGCAATTAGAAAATATTTAACGACTTACACGCGAATTATTAGAACTTAAAATTCCCCGTGTAGTATGAAATAAGGAAAATGCTGAAATTGCTACCAAAAGTGACCTTAAACATGTCGAATTTTTTTTATTTTCCCCACTGAACTCGCATATTTGACGTTTTGTCTGTAGTCGATAATAGTCTGTAGATGATGAAAATACAAAGAAACTCTGTTTTGCAATTTGTTTGAGGTTGACCATATTTTTTAGCTTCAATGACTGGACTATTAATGCAGTTTTAAACAAGAAGCATGTCAGCATATTAAAATCTGACAAAAACTAAAACAACTGTCAAATCATTAATTTAGTGCGGGAATAAATTTTGTGGATTTTGGGGTTCACCTTCAACCACGAAATCAAATCCCAACCAACAATACTTGACCCTTGCATTTTTTACCTGAAGTGCAAATCCACGAATTTACGTCCCGTCAAAATGATATTTTTGACCAAAGACCACGAAATTTAGTCCAATAGGAATTTAATAATTTTACAGTATGCTGTATTTGTACTTAAGAATAACTTGAATTTGCATTTAGGTGCAACAATAATACATTATGTATTATACAGAGGATCTTGAATGAGTGCTCATTCCTTACCATTTTTATTAAACGAGTTGACAAAACAATATGACATGAGGCTCTGCTGAGTGTCATATTGTTTTTTGTTAACAAATTTAATAGAAATTGTAAGGAATGAGCACAAATAAAAGATTATATTTATCATATAACCTTAGTAAACGCTAAATATCTTAGAAAATGATGGTGTGTGCAGCATTTGTACATGAGGTTTCATACAAAATTAAGTGGTACTGGTAGCGTCAAGCTAATTTGCATATTTCCTATTTGTTACTGGCTGGGAATGCATAAGGATATTTCCGGCACAGCTTTAATGCACTCCCACACCACATATTATATTTAAATGCATTGAGTGCCTGATTGCTAAAAAGAATAGAAAGGCTTAGTGCAAACCTATGGTACATGTCTCTATAAATTGATGTAGTTACTACAGTTTTGCACCAAGCCATCGGAATGTAATAATGATATAAGAGACAATTGCACAAGTAATGTAACCCAATAAGCTCAATGCTATATAAGGTATGAGACAAAGTGTGCCACAAGATATCTCACAGCCTAAGTACACCGGGGTCTAGACAGACATTAAAGTTCTGTAATGTAGTATAGAGATGTTTTTTAGATGACTATAATGGGGATATAAACTTTGCTTTTACATCAAAGTCTGCAGCAGTGAGTCCTTATATTTATTCTTTTACAGACATTTTCAAATTGCATTTTGGTTCTGAGATGTAATTGTGACTTCCATCATTGTGCCAACAGCCAAATATCACACGAGACAATAATGTTGAATGGTTTATCCTTTATCCAAATGTTGAAATAAAGCGACGACCCAGAGGGAAATTACAGACACGGACAATTTTGTTATAAAATATAACCTTATTCTCCATAACCCCCGAACCAATATATACTATAGCCCATCCATTCCAGTGCAGACAGTTTCATTAAGATGAACAATTTCAAACTCAGACTAAATTATAGGAACTACTTAAAGACGAGGAGAAATGTGACATATTATCATACACGTCAACCGCTGCCAACCACTTCATAATATAGAAAATAGTGAGATATTTTGTGGCTAAATCTTCAGGAAAATTTGTTAGATTTTTAAGGACGAAGTTATCTAGTTCTTGACTCTAGAATACCTACTCAGTTTCCAATATTGTCTAGATTTTACAAAGACAAAAACTGCAACCAATTTTCACATTTTAGAACAACATGTCAGTGACTACCACGTTGGTTTTTATTTGACTAAAAGTAGAATTTTTTTTCTACCCCAGGTGAAACTGTTCAAACAAATTAATAGCTGAGACTTTACAGAGATTTATACCAGCCATGGTGCACAGAAACATGACACTCCGAAGAATATACCAGTATAAGTAATCATATGACAGAAAGTTTGGTTGCAAAACTGATGTTTATATGATGGAGCAATGGTTGGCCATTATAAGGGACACATTAACATATCAGGAGTAGATACAGGCAGTATATCGCTTCATTACTTAAATACAGAAGACAGACTAAAGTACATAAGACAAACTTGAGTAACGTCTGTTCAAAGTTAAATTGATAAAGGTTGTAAACATTAGCTCGTCCATGAGGTAAACTGTACCTATCTAGTGTATACCTGAGTTAACTGTAACCTCCGCTATTCTTTTGAATGGGATAGTTTCCTCAGTACATTAGTACTCGACAGTACATAGGACAGACTTAAATACATATTGGGATCAGCCAACTTAAGTTACATGAGGTAACAGGTGCCGTACAATCTCTACAGAGCTACCCCCTGTAGAGCAAAAACCTTTCTAGAGCAACACATTCCAAATGGAAATGACGCCAGTTATCAATCAATACCCCTAAATCAATTTTAACGGTAACTTATAATCACATGGTCCAATTGATTAACTTGAAAATTATCACCAAGCAACCTTCGACAAATAACAAATAACCGGAAGGAGAGCTCTGTGCTCTGGCGTTATGTCAATTCCCTAAACCTTTATCAACTATGAAATTAATGTAACCCCTGCAGAGCGGCAATCTCTAAACAGTGCCAATATTTGCAGCTTCCACAGGGTACGGCTCTATAGGGGCACAGGTAACTGTATCGTTGAAAACGAAAAAAAAAAAAAAAAAAAATAGTTTTTTTGAAAAAAAAAATTTCGTTTTTTTTTCATTTTCAACGATACAGTTACCTGTGTATAGGGGTTGTACAGTAATCAAGTTACATGATATTGCAACTAATTGAGAGAGAAGGTGATCTCTCTGGAACAGTGGTTTTCACACTGGATGGTTATTCAGTTATTTCATTAATAGTCATCAATCTGACTGAATTATAGCCAATCGCCTAGCAACACTTATCATATACCAGGGGTAACTCAGTGGTGCAGATTAAATATTAAAATCCAAAAGTGTAAAGTGCAATTTCACAAATCAGTGAGTGTCCCAAAACAATATTTGTGAATTATTTATTCAAGCATATCTCAATACATTTTTTGACATAATTAAAAGAACAAAAATTATATTGCCTTGGATAATTTGATGTTAAAATTGTCCTCTAGCCAAACTTTACTTTAACTACCTTGTTAATAGTAGAAAATAATGAACAAAAACTAGAACTGTATCTTTAACTTGACATGCAAAAATGATAATTGTGGACAAATTGTTACATACATTGAGGACCTTTATCCAGCCCAGGAACGTAAGCTGGACTTTTTATTCAGCTAACATTAAAGTAGTATTTAGGGTACCATGTACAGAGCTTGACCCTGACACAGACAGGAAGTACAAAGATTGTGGCCCTTTTTCCTTTCTCCAGCTGAATATACATTGTAACAGTGTAAAAATGTTTAACCAGACCGGGTGCGAACCCAGGACCCTTTGCTTACAGGGCGAATGCTCTAATGACTGAGCTAGCTGGTCAGCTGCTTACATAAGTTTCTCCCCTTTAGTAAATAGGTTCAGACTGATATAAAATAATGAGACAACAGAGAGATAGACAGTACTATACCATCCATGGAAACAATTAAATCTTGGACATAACTTCACATAAGACACCTGCTTACGTGTGGTTCCTGTGGTCACTTAAAATGGGCAGCTGTTTTGTCTGGGATAAGTCATTACATCCAATTATCTTAGGTCAATCCTTTAAGGGGTGTCTGGATAGACCTCATCTTTCCATATATACAAAACAGACAAATTATATAATAACATTGTTGGCAAATTATTTGGACATCCTTTAATTACTTCAGTAAAAGATGTTTATTTAATATATATATATCTCCAAAGACAACATGACTAACTTCCAACCCTGAGAACATCGACAACATTAAATAAATTACCATATGCACATGGTTTCAGGATTTGTCCTTTTTTATATACATTTATACAACTACAAAGAGAAGGTTGCACAAGTGCAGTGGACACAATGTTTATCCACAATGGATATGACATTTTGGAAGCTGGTACCCAGTTTTTCAACTGTTGTCACTGCAAACACAGCTACAATTTCCTGTTACATCATATCCGTTGCAGTAAAACATGGCTGCTGGACTACCTTCTCTTTATTAAGCGTACACTCTTGCTTTCTTTCTTTTATGTTATTAGCAAGGCCCACTCTGGGTCACTATTGCAAATTTTAGAAACAGAGGCGAGATAAAAGGAATCTGGGTTCGACACCCCAACTCGTTTCGAATAGATACCTAGGTTCTTGAACGTGACCGGAGTGAAGCACTCTGTGACACATGAGACTACCTCTGAAAATTTGAAAACTCCCATAATATAATTTGAAACCATGTGCCTATGATAATTACGAGATTCCAAAACACCACTACCGTTCATAAGCGGAAGATTTGCGTATCGGGCTAAAATTTGCACAATATATAGTTATTATTCATTTGTAACAGCAAAAACTATATTGATTAACTATAAATGAAGGAGTAGCTTGACATTGTCACAGTGTATGATCAAGTTAACAGCTCCGAGGTATACACATCAGCAGTTAAAGTCAATTTAAATCCTCAGGGTGAAGAATTTTTATACACTAGGTCACAAGAAATCGGTTTACCAAATTAAATGACAATAAATTCTGGTTAGACGCACATGGATATAGAGACAATGCAATAAATATTTATATGATTCTTAAACCTGGGTCTCATATCCATCTCCATGGAATCACCGTAAGCAGACGGCATACTTCGACCAAATCAGGAAGACGGATGGACAGTCATTGGGCGTTGACAGCATCATTTTAAGTCTTCTTATTTACATGTACATGAGATATGCATTGCAATGAGACAATACATAATCTATGCTGCATTATTTCTCTGGAGAAAAAACAGAAATAGTCGTAAAACAGAAATGGTTGGCGAAAAACAGAAATGATCGGAGAAAAACAGAAATGGTTGGAGAACAACAGAAATGGTTGGAGAAAAACAGAAATGGTTGGAGAAAAACAGAAATGGTCGGAGAAAAACAGAAATGGTCGGAGAAAAACAGAAATGGTCGAAAAACAACAGAAATGGTCGGAGAAAAACAGAAATGGTTGGAGAAAAACAGAAATGGTCAAAGAAGAACAGAAATGGTTGGAGAAAAACAGAAATGGTTGGAGAACTACAGAAATGATCAGAGAAACAGATATAGCCAACCAACAACAGAAATGGCGGAGGATCAGCTTTCATGATAGCCTGTCAATAGTTATATGGATACTTTGTGCATTGATTTTCCTATCTTTAACTCTAATCGGCCACCAGACATTATGTACATTATCTGGCATATCCTACAGTGAACCAGAACCCAGATATAAACACCATCATTTATTGTCAGGAACATAGTTTCCTATCAGCTGTATATTTATGTTCAAGTGAGCTAAACTTTCACACAAGTCATCGCAGCTATTAAATGGTACATCAATCAGGTAAAGATCGATTATCTCATTTTCCTGCTCTATTTATTTATTTCATGACAGGGAAATATATGTTCATTTCTATTCAATTGAGCTAGTGATTCTTTTTGATTTCAAGTTGATCTAGAAAATACAAACTGCACAACTTCTGTTAATTGGCATGTAAAACAAACATATGAACATCAATTAAATGCATTTGAATTATTACCAACATGTCATATTCTGATAATTCATCCAAAACCTTGTAGAACTATTTATCTTAATAGATCAATTCAAGACTCATTGACACAGCACCTGGTGCAAGATTGAGATTCGGCTGAGTATAGCTTGGCTATTTTGACCTGAGCCTGACCTTTATGCAAGAATATATTACAAGGTTCTTGCGTTGAATATATCAATTTCCGCAAGCAAGTCGTGCAATATCGGCATTTCAGACTTTTGTTTATATTACAAGTCGAGCATCTTCATGTTACTCCCTGATCATGAAAACATACAATCGGTGTTATAAATGTAGACAAAGTATCGACTGTTAAATTATGCTAATCAAGAGGTCAAGCTCATGTCAATGTGGACAAGCTATACAATTAATAGCATTTGATTGCTGTTCACATAGAAATTGTCTCTTTGGTGCTACAAGGTTGTATCTAGCTATATACTGTTTGAGAGATACTGTAAAATCATTAATTTTTGTGGACGATTTAACTTCGTGGATTTCGTGGTTGACTTTCAACCACGAAATCAAACTCCATCAAACAAATAATTTGACCCTCATATTTATTACCTGAAATGCAAAATCCTATAATTCATATCCCATCAAAATGGTATTTTTTACCAAAACCACGAAATTTCGGCACATCAAAATTAAATGATTTGAAAGAACAACCTTTCTGCGTCAGATGAAATCCAGAGTTGAGTTGCTATATTAATGCATTAAGTCAGTCAATGTATGCACACACGCCCAGTCTGGTCTAATGGTAACACATGGTCATAAAGCAAGATCTGATATAGATACTAAAATACAATATCTAGAGAAGTGAAAAATGCTCATTAATTAATCTGTACATTTGTACATAAATAAATATAAATAATGAGGCTGGTAGCTGTAAATTTACTTTCAACATCATATGAAACAGTCAAATCATATACTGTAAACCTAGCGTTTATTTTGCGCAATTTAGCCACTGGTAGAAACTAGCTGCAAAAGTGTTCTAAACATGTTTATTATATGGACATTGCTTAAGAGAATTAGAAACACGAAAATGTGTAGTCATGAATATTCTGACAATTGGCAAAATGACTAAGTTAGTATTCACGAAAATTTATTAGCATGATTAGCAAAAGAGTACTCTCAATTTAACATAAAATGACCAAACAAAACAGCCTCAGCTCAGTTTTAGCAGTTAGTACAATAAGCAGAATGCAAGACCTTGATTTCGTTGACTTGTCGGTTGCCTATAGTCCAAGCTTCATAGACGATGATTATTCCATTTCAGTGATTATTCCAATTCATAAAGATCGTCAGTATCTATAAAAGATCATTTAGTTATGGTATCCAGAACTAGCCTAAGCTAAGCGCTACATAGCGCTTTCAGCAGGAGATAATCCATGCTTTCTTTATTTGATTGAAAGGCAGGTAACCAAATAAAGGTGCTCAGCTAAGCGTTTTTCTATGGCAATAGACACTAGGTAATATTGTGATCCTTTAAAGTGTATAGAGCTATATCGGAAGATATTTTTTAAAAAGTTTCAAAAACTGAAAAACAATTCTGCTTTCATATCCATTCGATCATTTTGCTCTTCAGTTTTAACAGAAACTCTCTCCGTGATTCATTGGATATGCAAACTGTCCATTTTCATAAGAAAGTGTTCTAGAACACCCTATGAAACTATAAGAATCGTCTTTTTTTTGAGGATTGAATCAAAGTACACAGAACAAATCCAAAGTTTTAATTTGCAATTAAGGGAGTCTAGTATCATACTTAAAACGATGCAAGTAATTATTTTGACATCGAATGACTGTTAAAATATAGCTCTATACACTTTAAACTGGCAATTGAATACAATAAGTCAGATGCTAGCCGAGCTTAATGCCGAGCTTAGCCTTTATTTGGCAGACATATGTGTGTTTCCACCAAGATTTGAACCCAGGTCGCCCGATTGAGCTATGGAGGCAAAAGGTTGTCATACATGGGTATGAAAGAAACTTCATAGTCTGAAATATTATTGAAAAAAAGTTTAAACACTGGGCTTGGAGTGAGAATCGAATGAATATATGAAAGCACAAACGCACATTGATTATGCAACACACATTAGACCACAAGATCAATAATTGACTATAGTTACCTTGACAGTAATCCTAGCTGCACTTCAATTAAAACTGCAGACTGTTTCCATATCAAAACATAGAATTATAGACGAGTAAAATTATCCCAAGCCTATACTTAAAGTCATCAATTAAATAAAATCCCTTTGAGTCTACGTATCTACGTCAATCAGAAAGAGGCTTAGGCATTAGCAACATAATGGATACAGCGTATAACTTCACTTCCCTGCATATATATTATTCATACAACCAGTATACCTTTAATACACGCGGCTACGCTCCACTGCTCCGTTACACGATGACCTAGTACATATTGACAGTAAAATATAAAGTGAAATATATTGCTTTAGGAAAATAAAAATATATTTTAAACGTCAATTCCCTAAAGGTATAATAGTTATAGTGAAACCAATCAATATATTTCATCATTTTACTGGCCTAGAATGAGAAGGTCGTATCTACAAAATCAATATATTGAGAAAACAAACAAAACGGTCTGACAATTACTCATTTAATACTTATGATAAAACAAGCTTTTTCAACTTCAGTTTGGTCAACATGACAAATTTCTATTTTCAAGAAAAAATGTTTATTAGAAGCACCTTATGATGCGATTTCAAACATGCATTGCTCTTATAAGGTCATAAATGTCACTTACGACATTCTCATTCTAAGCCAGTGATTTATGTGCAGATCGGTTCATTTGTACTTCTCCATATAAAAAGACAGGATGACACCATAACCATTAGTATTCAATACACCAATCACCCTACAGCTATTGAATGGGAAATAAACTACTAAAATTAAGCTTTTGATTTATTCAAATCTTATAATAGTTAGTTAAAATACATGATATCGTTTTGTACTGAATTTATAGAGCTATTAAATAACAAGATTGTATTTTCCTGTTGCCAGGTACCAGCGAACTCAGTGGCCAAACATGCTGACAGTACACGTGGCTTGATCATTCAAATACATAGACAGTCATACATATGTGACAAGAGGTTGACTGTGGCGCTTTTCTTGAGAGTAGGGAAATACTCGCTTTGTGAATGTTATGTGCCACCAATAACCTCTATTGGTTGGGTTGGTTGTTGTAACTCCAAACCTCCTGTCGTTCAGTGTTCCCAATGTCACACATACACCTAATGGAACATGGAACAAGATTGCAAGTTACATGACAGGCCATAAAGTACTCGACCAGAGGACTCACAGTTAACAATGCACAATCTGGGGTCCATTCCCTAAGCAAAGTGCTACTGAGCGTTTTCATTCAGTTTTTATTCAGTTACCTCCCCTTCAATTCAACATAGAAGCCATGGATTACCTCCAACGTAAAGCACAATGGAGCTCTTTGCTTAGGCAACATACACCTGGAAATATGTTGGCTATGACCTAATTTTAAACCCAAGAAGTCTCAGTTACAAACTTGTCCTAGATTTGACAGAGACTACCATCATGACCAAGTTTTGTCAAATTCAGGTTAATGTTGTGGCCTGGAGATTGTTAACAATTCAACTACTGGCGACATATGGGCAATATACAACACTAGTGGCTGTGAGGAATGTGGGTGATCAAATAAACTTAAAGTACTTTGGTGCTCAAGGGAGCTAAAACTCAGTTGTCTTAATCTTGTTTTCTCCGGATTATCTGCTTCATAAGAAAATTTAAATTTAATTCATTGATGATGCATTCCTACGGTTACATTTTCCGATTAATTCACAGGAAAACCTTCAACTATCAACCTTCAATAAGTAGATCAGTGCACAGTGCAATGGTGTCATGTTATTAGGCTTCGTTAAGTCAAGCTGACATAGATTCAAGACATAAAACTGGGTTAGGCTGTTTTTGAATGACTTTAATTTGATGTCAATCTTAGATACAGCTTTGCTACTGGTTATTGGTTATTCTGAAACAACCAATCAGGTTTCGGTTTGACTTACATCTTAAGATGCATTAGAAAAACAAATTTTCAGACTCAAGACACAGTTTCCATGGTAATTAAAAAGTCAAAACATGCAGGCTGTACAAACAGATCTCACAATATAATTACTGTCTATTCAATATGTAATACTAATGAGGGAACCGGCCTCTTCAAAAATATAGTGGGGACTACCATTAACTCAGTACAACTATTTAAACCTACGGTGGATAATAATAGTTTCTGGACAAGCTTACGTTTATAACCGTCATTATTTAACTTTCAATAGGCTGCAGGTAACAATGATAATCAATGTGTTGTTTTCAGTTTAAATAAGTCTATGTTTTGTTTAAGTAGTTTAGTGTTTTCTGTTCTTAAAAGTCTAAGTTTAGAGTTTTCAGTTTAAGTAGTTTAATGGTCTTAGTTAAGCTTGATTGATGTGTTCAAAATTTCTTCTCACAATTCATACCATCACTGAGCACATAAAAACAAGAAAATCTCTCATTCAAATTCTCCAGTGAGATTTCTCACCCACATCTTTGACCTAATTTTAAACCCAAGAAGTCTCAGTTACAAACTTGTCCTAGATTTGACAGAGACTACCATCGTGACCAAGTTTTGTCAAATTCAGGTTAATGTTGTGGCCTGGAGATTGTTAACAATGAAACTACTGGCGACATATGGGCAATATACAACACCTCACAGCAGCTGTGAGGCATGAGGGTGATCAAATAAACTTAAAGTACTTTGGTGCTCAAGGGAGCTAAAACTCAGTTGTCTTAATCTTGTTTTCTCCTGATTATCTGCTTCGTAAGAAATTTTTAATTTAATTCACTTATGATGCATTCCTACGGTTACATTTTCCAATTAATTCACTGGAAAACCTTCAACTATCAACCTTCAATAAGTAGATCAGTGCACAGTGCAATGGTGTCATGTTATTAGGCTTCGTTCAGTCAAGCTGACATAGATTCAGGACATATAACTGGGTTCGGCTGTTTTTGAATGACTTTAATTTGATGTCAATCTTAGATACAGCTTTGCTATTGGTTATTGGGTATTTTGAAACAACCAATCAGGTTTCAGTTAGGCAAATATCTTTAGATGCATTAGAAAAACACACAGTTTCCATGGTAATTAAAATGTCAAAACATGCTGGTTTTACAAACAGATCATTCTCGTAGCAATGTTAATTAATGCGTTGTTTTCAGTTTAGATTAAGGTTAGTGTTTTCAGTTTTTAAAAGTCTAAGTTTAAAGGGCCTGTCTCACAGATGGAGCGAATTTTTTTAAAAAGTAAAATTTTCTTACCAAATTAGGTATTTATACAATAGAACACTGTTGACTGTTGCTATCAGAAATATTTATTGCAAATAATCAATTTTAACCACTTTCAACATCGCGCACACCAGTGTTTTTCCTTTTAAACACAGCGTAAATTTTCCTTTCAGCATGATTTTTGAGTAATATTAGTCACTAGATCCCTCTGTAACATAAACAAACTTCAGTCTAAACATCTATGTATAACTCTAACGCGGTATTGGGACCTGTGTCACTTAAAGTAAACAGGCACATCAGGTATAGCAACATATAAGGATATTGGAAAAGGGATTATGATTATCTTTTCAATGTGTTTAGCTTTGCTATTTTGACCTGAGCCTGACCTTTATGCAAGAATATATTACAAGATGTTTGCTTTGATTATATCAATTTCCGCAAGCAAATCGTGCAATATCGGTATTTCAGATTTGTGTTTGTATTACATCTGATCGTCTTCGTGATAATCCCCGATTATGAAAACTAACAATCGGTGTTGTAAACGTAGACAATATATCGACTGTTAAATTATGCTAATCAATAGGTCAGGCTCATCTCCATGTGGCCAAGCTTTACCGTTATTTTGATTTACTTGGTGAATAGAAGTGAGCAGGTAAAATACACTTCCGCTCTCCCTAAATCGATGTAATGGTCAGTGATTTCTGTTGATATTGACATTGCAGAATATCGCGTTAGACTTATAGTATTTGGTTTGTTTTTGAATTCGTTTTCATCACATGCGAGTAAATTTCAGGCAATTTAAATGAGAGTAGTTTAAAATTATATACTGTATTTATACGGTATAGATTTTTGGAGGTAAAATACTTAAATAATTACAAAATCCTGATGTTTCACAAGTTTTATTTATATCAGTATGCTTGTTTATAGGATATCTATGCCAAAATATAGTGAATATTTAACAATTTGATTTGATTTTTGCTATACGCTGAAACGTGACAGTTTCTTTAAGTAGTTTAATGGACTCAGTTAAGCTTGATTGATGTATTCAAAATTTCTTCTCACAATTCATACCATCACTGAGCCCATAAAAACAAGAAAATCTCTCATTCAAATTCTCCAGTGATATTTCTAACCCACATCTTCAACAAATTAACTGTTTTACTGTGCATCATTAACACAATGAATAATACAAAACAATAGTTTCTTCAAAATCGATCAAATTTCAATCTCTATTTTGAACAAATTCTCACTCACATAAAATTTAAGAGATGCAAAGCTTTAAAAACTAACTTCTCTCTAAGAAAGGAAGTAAAATATCTTGTCATTCTATTTCCAAGGACATGATAAAACCATATACTGTAAAATTTAATTTTGATGGGACGAAATTTCATGGTTTTGGTAAAAAAGACCATGTCAATGGGACCTTAACTCATGCATTTTGCATTTCAGGTAATAAATACAAAATTATTGTTTGATGGGATTAAATTTTGAGGTAGAAGATGAACCACGAAATCAACAAAATTTAATCCCCACGAAAATTAATGATTTACAGTACACAGAGTACACAGTATTAGCGGTTTCACTAGTCTACAATTATACGTCCATTAGGTGCAACAAGGTTGTACAAGCTTGCATAAGGGAATATAGGAACTACCAATCGGAACTAGTCACATTTATCTTACGTAAGTACCTCGGACATAAAAGGGAAGCTGCCATTAATCACAGACTGATACATACAGGATTCCATGGTTCACTGGGATAGCCTGTCTGCACCTTGGTGACAGAATTGATGCGTCCATACCAATTTAAAGCTTCTTTTAATAAGAAGAACCAGTCCATGGGCAAGTGCAAGGTTCAAGGCAATATAGTACACATTGGATCAGTCTTGCAGATAAATAGGAGACTATGGGGAGCAGTAACGGTCTGTGTTTACAATAATCCTGGATGATACAAATGAAAACAAATTGTTTCCCTGACTGAGTGAAACATGCTGAGCTGCTGAATATTCAGAACTTTCTGTATTTGTCTGTAACTGCATCTAGTCTGCACAATGATGTCTGTAACTGCATATAGTCTGCACGATGATGTCTGTAACTGCATCTAGTCTGCACAATGATGTCTGTAACTGCATCTAGTCTGCACAATGATGTCTGTAACTGCATCTTGTCTGCACAATGATGTCTGTAACTGCATCTAGTCTGCACAATGATGTCTGTAACTGCATATAGTCTGCACAATTATGTCTGTAACTGCATCTAGTCTGCACAATGATGTCTGTAACTGCATATAGTCTGCACGATGATGTCTGTCATGTAGTAATTACAACTAACATGTGCTACCATTCTAAAGAATGACTAATGTTGATCAATCTCGCCAGACTTTGACGTACATGTACGCTATAGACCATGCATCAACAAAGGTCATTTTGACCATTTGTTGATTGTAAAATCTTCAAATTACCTGCAGTCACAAAGACAAATGCATGTGGGGCAGATCCGCCCTTGTTCCATAGAGCAACCACCTGTCTTTACCAATATAATGATTTTATTTCATTATAGAGCAACAACCAGTCTTTTGAAACATTTTCATTTTACTGTAAAATCATTAATATTCGTGGGGGATTAAATTTCGTGGTTTTCGTGGTTCACTTCAACCACAAACTTTAATCCCAACGAACATTGATTTTGACCCTTCTTTTGTTACCTGAAATGCAAAATGCCAACGAAATTGTCATTTTTACTAAAACCACGAAATCTTGTCCCAAAGAAATTAAATGATTTTATAGTTTTTCAGAAATTATCATTCACTAACATTTAACCTGTCCATAGCGACCATCTCTGTACAACAACCAGACTCAGTGTTTTCCTAAGGGTTTTGCTCTAGAGAGGTTGTACCATATAATAAGCATATGGATGTTCCCTACAACACCATGTGCTAGCCTGTCATTAAAGGCATCATTTAAACCATAATTTGATTTAACCTTAAATCATTTAATACTGGCCAAGATGATAGACCAGGTAGGTACACTGTGTATAAACAAGCCGATTTCCCACAATTGCAATAAGGAGTACACATTTAATTATATAGTATGACAATAAGGAGTACAGTGATCAGATTTTACATGTGCTTTCAATAACAATAAATGATACAAGGTGAATTTTATAGTAATGCAATAAGTCATACAGTGATTTGGTTGATACACAATGAGGTAGTTAATGTGTTGGTAGGTAAAATCTTGAAATGCGTACACTACAGAGGACAACCTTCATATTGATCCGCTGAGTACATCAGTGTCTTACGCTATTCACCTTCGATATGTAAATTACATCTGAACATGTCTGCACGTTTCATATAAGTCACAGCTGACTGATCTGACTGACTTAATGTCGGATGAAACTACATGACTTGTATATTCAACGAAATCCATCAGGAGGCGAACATGTAAATATAATTATAATATATGTTTTGACTTGAATAATTTCAATACAGTGAATTTCCACACAAGTATAGTCAGGTAAACTGTGTTTATCTAGGTTTAACTGGATATACAGTCTGTTCAAAGTTAATTGATAATGGTTGTAAACATCAGATCGTCAGGCAGGTAAACTGTGTTTATCTAGGTTTGACTGGATATACAGTCTGTTCAAAGTTAATTGATAATGGTTGTAAACATCAGCTTGTCAGACAGGTAAACTGTGTATATCTAGGTTTGACTGGATATATCTGAGTTAATGGTAGTCCCTGCTCTTCTTTCAAATGGAATAGTTCCCTCATTCGTATTACATATTGAATCGACAGTATGATAATCATATGTTATCGCTGTGACCTATAAACCTATATATCATTTATGATTATGTGAGTGCCAAATGGTGATTTAATCATAGATTTAATACTGGCAAATATATGTAAATATCAAAAAGTATAGCTTGGCCAATTTGACACGAGCCTGACCTTTTGATTAGCATAATTTAATAGTCGATATATTACCTACATTTACAACACCGAGTGTATGTTTTCATAATCGGGGAGTATCACGAAGAAGCTCGAGATGTAATACAAACACAAATTTGAAATACCGATATTGCACGATTTGCTAGCGGAACTTGATATATTCAAAGCAAGAGCCTTGTAATATATTCATGCGTAAAGGTCAGGCTCAGGTCAAAACAGCCTAGCTATACATCTGTGGCAATCTAGATCAACTAAAGCAAAGCAATACATATACCACTTCCCAAGGGAGCTAACTCATGCCTTCTATATTTAATTGAACAGGAAATGGACACAAGCTATAGAGCACTTTTATTCAGTTACCTCCCATTCAATTAATTATTGGAGGCATGGATTACCTCCCTTGGAAAGCCCTATGTAGCACTTAGCTTAAAGAAACAGACACCTAGTATTACTTGATTCACTGCCATGATAGCATCAGTTCCTGGTTTAAAACATTCAATTTTTTCATTTTCTATTTTATATAGTGTTTTGACAACCGTGCATTATAACATTAATTAACTTTCCACTGAATGATGAATTGAGTATTTTGCTTTCTATGAAGCCCTTTCAGTTCCCATCAATCAATGTGGCCTCTGTAGCTCAGTAGTTAACGTGGTTGCCGCCTAATCTTAATATGCCTGCCATATTCAGCGGAAAGCTGACTGGTAAATTAAGGCTATGCTTAGCATGTCAATTAAGAAAGTACAAATACATGCTCAAATAAAATGGGACACATAGAAATGCTAAGCTATAAAGAAATGAAGAAATTCTTGTTACTGAGCCTGATAAAAGTACAATGTATGGAAAAGTTATCAGCATAGGGCTTGGAAAAAAAGAAGAGTATAATTCAAATACCCTATGCTTACACGCAGATGTGTTTCGCAAACATGCTAAGATGATAACATGGTATTAAGATGAATACTTCTTTCAATAACAACTTAGAATTACAATATTCAAACATTTTGTTGAACAGAAAATGTCATGGTAACCTGTACTGCCGATCAGCCGAGTTGTATGTCAGAGCTTTTACATGTATCATGCCAATAGGCCATGCTGTAATGTGAAATAGAAATGCATGTCATGTACATAGTACTAGGAAACTTCAGGCAGCTGATTTGGTGCATATGCACGCATCAAAGCAAAGCAATTCAATTTCCATATGTTTTGGGTTGTATATAATAATTATACAGTGCAGTCACAATGAATCATACACACTGATTATACGACTTACATGCTGCCGCCCCTTCTAAAGTTTGCTCGTTTGTTTTTCACAAGGAACTAGCAACTTCTATATATGTACAGGATATTCAGTACAGTCTTTTAAATCTTTCTTGGAAGGGCATAACCAGTGGCAACAAGGAATCAAACACAGAATGCCAGGTTACAAATCCAGCAAACTTACCACTGGATCTGATGGCCATGGCTACCTTATCCTTTGAAAGCAATTGCAATGAAAACCAAGAGGTTTGAAAGCTCAAACAATAACAGTGACTAAACCTTGATGATTATGTCAAAGAACAAACCAATTCATGAGAAAATGAAGTTTTCCACTTGGGCCCCTTATTTTTTACTATCATGTACGAAAGGGGTTCCAGTATCACACCAAGATTACAGGCTCTATAACCTACACTTTCAAGTGAACCCACAAATCACAGTTCAAATTTTCCAACGCAGAATTTCTCCCATTCACCATAAAACATTATTTCGACAACATAAAATTCTAACAAAATAAAAATTACACTAAAAAAGTGTTTCTTACCCGACTTCTTTGTTGAGAAAAAAGATAATACCACGTCTTCAAAGTTGTAAGAGAACAATGCTTTCTGGGGAACGATTGTACTTGGTAGTGAGTGGTGTCTGTGACAGTCAGAATGAGGAACAAAATACACCAAACCTCCGGGATAAATTACTGGGGCAGGTCATAAAAGAACCCCTAGTTTTAAAAAGTCGTTTGAGAATTTTCTGTTTCTTCCTTTCTTCTGACTTCAGACAAACAATTTGAAAAATAAACATATTCAATGAGTCTCGACTGAATTAAATAGACATTGAGAGACACAAAGTGTACTATAGAAAAACTCATTTGAACTCTTAACACAACAATTGTATAAGATGTATATGGATAGGAAATGGAAGGCAGGTGTCCCGGTAGACTAAGTGCTAGTCTGTCTAGTCAAGAGTATTATGTCAGACCTACTAGGCTAGCTGACAGATGGCGGATGCTTTTTTTAAATTTGGGTGCAATCTAAGATTATTTCACATGAAAACTTAAATTAGAACTAAATTTAGATCACTAACTGTCAGCTGTATATTATAATATAGAGCCCATTATTATATGATAACATGCAAATGCTTATTGATAATAAGTTTTTGCTCAATATCCAATTATACATTCTATGCACATAATTGACAACAAAAAATCTTTAATATTCATAGTAAATAAATACATTAGGTAAAACATCTATTCTGGTATCAGAATGGGAGATCTAGAACATCCCATATTTCTTCACTCGGCTCATATGTGCACCAGCGTACTGTTTTATCCAGCTGCATTTAGGAAAACCTTGAATTAAATAACGCTCCAAATTCAATACTTTATATGGGTAATTTGTTGACGAATATAGTTTGTAACATGAGTTCATAGTCACTGAATCATTATTATGCCCTCATCACTTATTTATAAGTAGGGGGCGTACAGCAATGATGCTGTCTGTCCGTCCGTCCGTCCGTCCGTCCGTCTGTACATACATACGTACAGACGTAACGCTTATCTTGTGTGTTGAACTGCTCACAAACAGTTTGGTGGAATTTCTATAAATGTTCACAGATTAACAATCTCAAATTATAAATGACCGTAAAAGATGGAATTTTTGCTGTGTCAATTTTTACCGGAGTTATGGACCTTTACTTGTACTTGTACTATATATCTCATGATAATGAAAACAGGATGAAATTACGATGAGTCTTATTTTTTTACCATTTGAAATTACATTTGATACAATGGGGGCACCTGTGTCCCAAGGACACATTTTTCTAGTTAGTAATTTGCTGTACCACACTTCATAAAGAAATCATAAAGAACTAAAATTTGACTGTAAGTTATCTTTTTCGAAAGTGTTTTTTTATCAAAACAGTTACCCTGCTCTTTCGCACTGCACTACACTCACTGGGCGGTCGATGTCTTAAGGCAAAAACAATCCGCATATTTATCATATTTTCCATTATATGACATTTTAATGTTAAACCTTTTCGTTAATAATGTTAACATGAACAAATCATTACCCTATATTCAACAATAAAATATATTAAGTACAATTAGGTGCGTGCATATTTTAATGGCAAAACTCACTACAAAATACGGTAAAATCATTAATTTTGAGGGGGATTAAATTTCATGGATTTTGTGGTTCACCATGAATCTAATCCCATCAAACAATAATTTTGATCCTTGCATTTATTAACTGAAATGCAAAATCCACGAATTAACGTCCCTTCGAAATGGTCTTTTTTATCAAAACCACAAACTTTTGTTCCATCGAAATTAAATGATTTTACAGTATTACATTAATGTTTTACATTGACCTTCAAAATGAAGAAATACCACCTTGATGACACACCTGACAACCATAAGTTTATGGCAAGTTAATTTTTGCTATTAAAAATGTTTATTTCAAACTAAATTACATAGATTAATGTCACTTAGGATTGTTTATGTGGGTTTAAACGCCATTTCTCAACATGGTTTAGTTTAAAATATATGCCTAATAATTCACACCAGTTTTCCTAGACTGTATCCAAACCCGTAATACTGTTCCCTTCCAGCAGGAATCAGCAACTTCTCCACATGTGGGGAGTGGTGGCCTAGAGGTAGGACGCATGCTTTGGGATCGAGAGGTCCCAGGTTCGATCCCCCTCTGGACCACTGGTTAATTTCTCTGAGCAAGACCCACATGCTCCCCTCCACCATGGTGTTAGATGGTACCTGCAAGTGCAGTGTCTATTCCTGGGCGCCGCAGATCGATGTTGGCTGCCACACCCACAGGAGAGAAATAGTCTCCCCAGGGAGACATGAGTGTAGGTTTCCATATGTAGCCCAATGACCAGGGGAAGTTTAAATGTCAAAGGGTGCTTGAGCGGCCTAACAGCTGAAAAGAGCCCTAGAAAATTGGTAACTTTTTTTCTTAACATGTGGAGGAAAATTGACACTGATTTTTTGTGGAAGGTATAACCTTTACTTTTGCTTCAGGGAATCAAAGGTTATAAATCCAATTCAATATAACCTTACAACTACCATGGCTGTGCCGGCGCTGTCATTTAGAAACCATCAAATTCGGTACCAGTCTGCTGCCCTTCATTAATCAAATGCACATGTAATCATTCTGCTTGTTGTTTAAAACAACAATTTATCATAAATGAAACAACAAAATTGATCCATAGGTATTCGCCTTAGGCAATTACTACAATCAATTAATTAGTTTAACAACATGTTTGTTGTACCACAGGGTCGAGTGTATAGCTTGGCCACATTGACATGAGCCTGACCTATTGATTAGCATAATTCAACAGTCAATATATATCGTCTACTTTTACAACACCAAGTGTATGTTTTCATAATCGGGAAATATCATGAAGACACTCAAGATGTAATACAAACACAAATCTGAAATACCGAAATTGCACTGTTTGCTAGCGGAAATTGATATATTCTAAGCAAGAACCTTGTTATATATTCTTGCATAAAGGTCAGGCTCAGGTCAAAATAGCCAAGCTATACACAAGTTCATCTCTCCTTTAATGCTATGGCAGTAAAAAATATACTTCAAGCTTATTTGGCGATGTTTTGGTAATAAAAATATATATTAGCATTTTATGATGTATATTACTATAATACATGTACAAATGTATGTATAATTAATTCACCTACCAATTAATGCCAATTAAGTAGCTCAGGATAATGTATGTATATGATTAAAACTAAAACAATAAGAAGTCATAGACAGCCATATATATCCCCCCCGCAGAAGAGAAGGTAATTTACAAAGGGCTATAACTCACATTTGTTATTATATGAAAGTTTCCTCAAACTCCCTAAAGAAATGTAGGATGAGTTGCACACAGAGGCTCGGACAGCCTGACCTACTGACAGACGCAATCACGCCTACCATTACCATATCCCCCTCACCACAGGGGGGGAATAATAATGCCAATTTAGCTGAGGATCTAATCCTTGTTGCTTTATTAAATCATATTCATGAACACAATTTTCAGTTCCAATCCAGTCAAACATGTTAGGAGGTGTCGCAACAAGAATACACCAGCGTACCGTTTTATCAAAGCATTTACAGAAATCGTAAACTTACAGTCAAATTTTAATTCTTTATAACACTTTTACCACTATAAGGTTTTGTAAATAGGCTTGCAGCACTTATAAAGATTCAGTTAATGAGGTCCTACAAATGATATATGTCTCGAATTGGCAGTTGTTAAATTTGAACATAAGTTTCCCTTTTTCATAAGTTCTTTGATAAAACAGTACCCAGGGGTGGTATTCAATATTGATCTTACTTGACTTAAGGATAAGGAGAACCAATCAAATCACACCATACTACTCTCTATGCCAGTAACAGACGATATGATTGGCTAATCTTTATTCTATGATTAAATACGATCAATATTGAACATAACCCCTGGATGTATTTTCTCAGATACATAGTGATGTGCATTTATATTGGATGTATTAGTCTGAATTAAGAATTCATGAGCCTGGATTGTCTGGACTAAAGTAGGGTCACTGTGACATATTGCATTGTTGCAACCAGCTTCATGTACCAGCTATAGCTTTATGTACTAGCTATAGCTTTATGTACTATCTATAGCTTTATGTACTAGCTATAGCTTTATGTACTAGCTATAGCTTCATGTACCAGCTATAGCTTCATGTACCAGCTATAGCATTATGTACCAGCTATAGCTTCATGTACCAGCTATAGCTTCATGTACCAGCTATAGCATTATGTACCAGCTATAGCTTTATGTACTAGCTATAGCTTTATGTACTAGCTATAGCTTCATGTACCAGCTATAGCTTCATGTACCAGCTATAGCATTATGTACCAGCTATAGCTTTATATACAAGCTATAGCTTCATGTACCAGCTATAGCTTCATGTACTAGCTATAGCATTATGAACCAGCTATAGCTTCATGTACCAGCTATAGCATTATGTACCAGCTATAGCTTCATGTACCAGCTATAGCTTCATGAACCAGCTATAGCTTTATGTACTAGCTATAGCTTTATGTACTAGCTATAGCTTTATGTACTCACTATAGCTTTATGTACCAGCTATAGCTTCATGTACCAGCTATAGCTTTATGTACCAGCTATAGCTTTATTACCAGCTATAGCTTTATGTACCAGATATAGCTTTATGTACAAGATATAGCTTTATGTACCAGATATAGCTTTATGTACCAGCTAGCTCTATGTACCAGCTATAGCTCTATGTACCAGCTATAGCTTGATGTACCAGCTATAGCTTTATGTACCAGCTATAGCATTATGTACCAGCTATAGCATTATGTACCAGCTATAGCTTTATGATTAAAATATCTGCAGTCTTTGTAGAGTGGCTCTCTGTATGTAGAGCAAAAACCCTCTGTGTTACAACACATTCAAAAATCCCCCCCCAAGTGCTACTTCCCCTATGAATTTAACCTCTGGACAGCAGCAAACTCTAAACAAAGACCACTATTTGTAACACCAAAGGGGTCTTGCTCTTCAGGGATGTATTGTACACATATAAAAGCTGAGATATGAACATGAAATCAAGCAAACAACAACAATATAGTTACATAATATCCTTGGCCTAGATTATGATCAATTTTAACACAACTTTATGGATATTCCACAATATTTAGTGGTTTATCTATGAACACAAACTGGCCCAGAAACCATTAGGTCACTAACATGATTATGTTCCATTCCAGAATGCCCAAAAACTAAGAATCACATTATATTCACCATTCCCCACCCACATGATCAATAGTGAAAGCCTCACCAATGTTGTCATGCAATTAAATTCATATAAACAGACAGTGAATCATTAAATGTACTTCCCCCCACCAACCCGGCCTATATTTCACCTTATTGTTTTTCATATAAAAGATATATGTATATACAAACAACAAGTATCAAGGACATTGTATCAATCAACAAACATGAGCTACATGATAAGGCGGAATGATATACATAAACCTAGACCTTTATGTACCTAGGCTATAGTCAGTCATACATTCACAATAAACATAACAACCTAGTTTTCCCCAGACATGCTTTATGCAGCTAATTACATTACTACCATGTTTTATTCGCCAACCATTAATAATGCACACATACAATCTTCTGTCAAAATCAGTCTCTACATACTGGTAAATATTTTAAGGTTTTTACTTACAAGTATCGAACAGTTGAACACACTGCAGCTAACATCCAGTAAACAATTTAACTTAGCATACCATGTGCTCAGTCAAGTCACAAGAATAATAAAGTCGATATTCCGCATAAACAGATAAACCTGGTTATTTCTATCCAACGATTTTGATTTTCACAACCGAAATAAACATGTAGTTTAAAACATATCAAATATGAAATAATAATATCTATACTTATATCCAATGAAAACAGATACTGTTTACTTAAGGTAGCACGAGCTACTGCTACTGTCTGTGCAACGTAAACTGTGTCACACATGTATATAAATCCACTAACATTGTGTTTCAAATATGGCTGACGGTCAGTTAATGCATATTCTGTCAGTCCACAATATTTGTTTGTGGTTGACCAAACGAGCATTACTGTTCTGCTCATACACAGGGGTCATGGCTAGGTCAATAGGTTATGTGGTATTTTTATGAGCTATTTTTAGACCTAATGGTTTTATCATATGGAGAAGGGAATAGAATAGAACAGAACATAATCATGAGAGTACTAAATAGTAATTCAACTCAGTAAATGGAATATTGGTTTAACCCTCTGTTGTTGTATGTGGAGTTAGGGGAATATTGCTTATTCTCAAAACGTAGGTATGAAATATTGAAATTAATGAAGAGGAAATATGTTTCCAATGTGACCTGTACAGCAAACATTCAGCAGGTTTAGAGAAAGTGCAATAAATATTAAAGTCAAGAGTAAACACGACCTAAGAGCACTAAGTATAGGATAGAACACGAGTAAGTGTTGGGTATGAAAACTAAATCGAGCTCTGCGAGATTTTATGTTTTCATACCCAACACTTACGAGAGATCTATCTGTCTTAGACCACAGCTAAAAATGTTAGTTTCTCAGATACAATTTGCACAACAATCAACTACTTAATACTGTGATAAATACTTAGTAAACACAATATCCCCAAATCGTTTACATTAGCCATTCATAAAATAAAATCCAAGGAATGTTTGGTGCACGGGTATTTTGTGTTTTCGTTGGTAACATTCCATTGGTCAACTTTCTTTCTGTATCGTACATATTTTACATATCTTTTTTAAAGCAAGTGTACATGCATGTGCTTTTAAAAACAATAGTGGACTTTGATTTACTTGATGAAACTACTACATCGATGGCTTAGAATAAGAAGGTCGTAACTACTACTTACGACCTTATACGATTCATGCATATTTGAAATCTGCTTCACAATGCGCTTCTTATGAGCCTATTTTCATAAAAATCTGAAATTGTCATGTTGAACAAATGAAGTTTTAAAAACTTGTTTTCCTATAGTTAAAGAGTAAATTACAGATAGTTTTCTCTTGCATGCATGATGTTTTCTCAATATATCGATTTTGTAGTTACGACCTTCTCATTCTAAGCCATCGACATGTGGTGTGTTTTTGGAGTGTGAGGATGTAACTGTGGTTTAACAGATCAAGCATCTTCCATCCTGAGACCTTTTAGTCAAAGATCTGAATGAAAATCAAAGTTTAAGGACGTGCAACCGCATTTAGAACAGCGTCTGCCGAAAGATATCAGAAAGCAACATTCATGGACATGTTCAGCATACGAGCAATATGCACAATGACGCAATTCTAAGATATTACCAGGACTATTCTTTCATCATTTAAATATACAGGGTATCCGTCTTTATGAAAACAATTTTGACGAACAAGCAATACTGGCACGCAGTGGGCATAGAAGCACTGCTGTGTATGATTATAAACAACCGTTAGAGACACTGCAGTGTAACTTATCTTCCAAACTACAAACTCCATCGAAGACGCCTCCATCGCCCCAGCCTACAGCTGAACTAGTCGTCTCGGCAACGGTTATCAAGGCCGAGTCTGCTGGCTTGCCAGACCCAAATGCTATTGTGATAGAAGTACCTGACTGTATATCTGCTATTATTGGGTTTCAAAGGCAGCAGAAAGATTTCGATTACACTGTAAAATCACCAGTGGAAACATTTGTGTAAGCAGCAGTAAAATGTAAAAGTTCTTTTCATTTTTGGCATGCCGATTTTATAAAAGAGCAGAAAACTCTTATGTTATAACTGAATAGTTCATTAATGAACAATTATTTAATTTTTTTTAGATATACATACTTTAACCGCTTAAATAGTATTTGAGTGCATGTATATGTTTTATAATCAATACTATTGTAATTCTTACTGCTTCAGCAATAAATTATTCTATATTTTAATGATACTTTACCCTAGTTACTCAAAATATAGACATAAAGTAACATAACAATTTTAAGTCGTTGAAAACACCGCTTCATCCTCTTTAAACTCTATGTTTGGTGTATGTATTGGATATACGCATGTAATGATTGATAATGCTTAACTTCACTGTTACAATCACACTTGTCGATAGATTGTGTTTACAATAAAGCTATAAATTCCTGACTTGATGGATTATTTTGCTTAGCCTAAATAGTATTGGATAAATCAATGTAAGTTTATATACAACACTTTTTCTATATACCACAGAAAAGTGTTGTATAAAAATATTTATGGGATTTATCCAACACTTTTTCTGCTCGCTGATTGGTCAGTTACAGTAAGCTGTGGTCTAAATATAAATATGCACTATTTATTCAGCACACACAAAGATTTATTGGTAAAAATATTTCTTTATCTATGAACATGTATTTTTGATAAGCCAAGTAGGTTTATCTCACAAAATGTCATGTTTATTATGTATTTTTTTAATTCAGCTATCAGTCGTATTTAAAGTGCACAATCATGGTATTTAAAGTGCAAGGTCATCCGTTTGTTCCGGCATGCATTTGGTCAGTGATCATAAAAGGCTTTCGTGGAAAGAGAAAGAAAAATAAATTTTGTGTGATACAAGGAATCCAGGTGCGATATCCTAGCTGGCTGATTTTCCAAATAAGACTTCTTCCAGTTATTTAACATTCCCAGTGCTCAGTACCGACACACACCAGTTATAGACTACCTCTAGTTAAACAGCCAGTTCATCTCTAGGTCATCTTTAAAGGGATTCAACTCCATTTCGATGATAAAAACATGTTTTTGTAGACGTTTTAATCACAAAACTATGTTTAACAAATATATAAAGTATTCTTACAATTAAATTATGATCAAAGGCGCTATTGATGAGAACTACCGAACACGTTTTACCGTCCGTTAATTAGGAAACGACTTTTCTCAGGATTTAAACACCACCCTGCGCTACACAACGTTGAATAGATATTTTAATGTGCTGGTCACGCAATAGATTTTTTCCTTTTTCAATTAAATAAATAGACATTATGTGATTATTTTTCTTCTAGATGAATAAGTCCAGATTCGTATATAAATATATTCAGTAGGTCAAGCCAAAAAGATGCGATTTTAAGAGAGCTTTTTGATAAATTTCGCAATTTACCAACTGGAGTTGAGTCCCTTTAAACAACAATTTTTTTATGATATTTTATAGCGATCAGTTGTTACTCATACTATATTATAAAAGTCATGTACGTCAAACACAAGTACCCAATAACACAGCGATACAAAGAAATTCTAAGAATTATATTGTCTTATAACATTTGCATTGTATGCTAAAAGAAGTTGAATCATTTCAGTGAAGAACAACTGCCACCACTGACTGTTGATGTATGTGCAAAGGGCTTTCTGACCCAACACCAGCATGTCCCACCCACACAAGAGTGAAAGACTTTTTATCAAGTCAGCTATACATTTATGTTATTCTATCCATCAGATCATACCTCAACTAGTATGATTGATATAACAGAGATGACACAAACCAAAACCTTGGTCCCACATGTGAATTGTCTAGAATACCATGTGTGACCTTCATACCATGTGTGACCTTCATACCATGTGTGAACTTCATACCACGTATGACCTTCATACAATGTGTGACCTTCATACCATGTGTGACCTTCATACCATGTGTGACCTTCATACCATGTGTGACTCATACCATGCGTGACCTTCATCTTCAAGCAAGAAGACCAAACCAAGAGTTCTGCCCATCAGGCTCACTGTTACAGTATAATTCTGCTTAATATTTTTTGTAATTCTGCAAACAGTACGAGAGATACAGATCGGACATGACATGAGGATATAAAACCTTGGTTTTTCCCACAGCATGACCTTGACCTTCCATTTTAATCAAGTCAGTAAAAGTTCATGTAAAATCTTCCCATTGAGCCATGTGCAAAATAATTCTACGAAGTTAATTAATTAAAACCATTTTCCCTCCAAATGTGACCATGACCTATATAATAATCAAATCATGTCTGTAT
Source organism: Spisula subtruncata (assembly GCA_963678985.1). Classification (NCBI taxonomy): domain Eukaryota; kingdom Metazoa; phylum Mollusca; class Bivalvia; order Venerida; family Mactridae; genus Spisula; species Spisula subtruncata. Next base: position 4,993,181 of record OY787675.1, on the reverse strand, counting down.
TAAGGAGATACAAAGTGGCAATGAAATGTGGTCATATAACCTCAACAGTCTACTATAAATGACCTTTCTATCATTCATAACCTACAAATAAGTCACAGCAGCTTTTGCTTGCAATAAATCTTACAAGTTGAATTATATAGGATCCCAACAAGTCATATAGTGATCAGATTTAAACACTCTGGATTCTGCTCCATTCTATTAACCTATATATTATATATATGTAAGAATTTTTGACACTGAACTATACAAGTCTTGTAAGCTATAACACTTAGGTTGTAATCAATTAAATACAGACTCATTCATATCCTCATACCACTGCCACAGGTGGCAGTATCAGTGTTTGGGAAATAAATATTAAAAATAAATATATATATATAAATTTTCATCACTGAGCTAAGTATACTAGGAAGGTATAAAGCTTACTATATGTCTATTTCCAAAGATTGTGGAACATCGCAGCTAAAAATAGACTTGGTTCCTAACAATAATTACGATACTGTGAGTGAAGCGGGTACCCAGCGCATAAATAAAATGACCTCAATTGGAGTTAAATAACGAAGGGAACACTGTTTTGCCGTTTTGGAGTTATAAGATACAATTGAACGAGATTTTCGGTGGGAATGAATATCTTATAGTTTATATGAATGACTTGTGTAGCGATTTTCCTTCAGCGCCCGTATTTTATGCTGAAACAACGACATGCCATGTTCCGCAATCTTTGGCATACAGACATATAGTACGCTTTACACCTTGATAGTATATTAGATCAGTGACTGGATTTCTTAAATATTTTTTTATTTCATTTTTGAATCTTTTGCGGACCAAACACTGATACTGTCACCTGTGACTACTGCAATACATGACAGTATGAGTACACTAGGCCAAACCTGGGAAAAATATCAGTTTCATGTCCTTTAAGGTTTCGATTTATTGCTTTTATTTATCCACCACTGGGTATTTCATATGGGCAAGGCCCCCAGAAGAGTTCAGTCATTTTAGGTTTCGGGGGATAGTGCAGATACATGAGGTGTACTCGTTCCAGAGACATCACTGGTTCTTTTACATGCCAAGTGTATAGCACCCATACATGGGACCTAGGTTTAAAATATCATCCAAAAAATATTAGTAAATTTAGTTGGTCAGCCCTGAGACTTGAACCCACAACCCCGAGATCAGAAGTCTTGTGCTCTACTGACTGAGCTAAGCGGGCTGACTTGGGAAAATATCTGTTACCGTACAACAATTCAAGTATATAAAGACAAACAGGGACAGGCTCACCATGACTTTGACTATTGACCTACTTCTCAAAATCAAGTAGTCATCGACAGTTGCAGATCGTAAGGCCAAGCATTTTTGCGCAAAATGAGAAACCACTTAGTCTAGTCTAAAAGACAAAACAAACTGTGTACAAATATTAATAAATACCCCTCATAAAGGATGAGGAGAAGCATAATTATGTAAAGATGCAATAAATATTATATTTCCTGTTCAAGGTGTTGCAGACTTTCTAAGAATGCATCATTAATAATTGAAGTGCAATAAAATGTTATCATTTTAAACACCATTCATTATTTAACTATTGATTTTACCAACTCAGTTTCGAACACTATGATATAATATGAGAATTTGACTTGATCCTTGCAATCTTCTATAAGCATACTTTAATTAACAGCTAATAGCTTGTCTATTATAAATCCAATTTGGCATGTTTGTAAGTTTTCAAAGTATCTCAAAGACACTTGAGGTGTAATTACATACACAAATCTTAAGGAAAGATGTTGCATAATTTGCTTGTGGAAATTGCTATATTCAAAGCAAGAACCTTGTAATTATTATAACCAAGCATATTAAGGGTTGGTTTTATCTCTATCTGTATTGGTGGAGAAATTGACAGGATTGGAGATGAAGGAAGAAGCAAACTCATCGGAGCTATGATTCAGAACCTAACCAGCACAAAAAGACTAACTGTAAAGCAAAACCGAAGTATCAAGAGCTGAAGCACTAAGTGAGAGCAAAAGAGAGTATCACCGAAGTACAAAGATACCATTTCACTATGGCAATAGCGTAATAGAACTACAACAACAACAATAAGGTAAGGATCATGTCAATATCTCTGCACTATACATCAAACCCTCCATATACAACAACTGTTATAAAACACTTTATATCATCTTTAACACTTCAACATACATATAACTGGTTTTTGTTACCTGTAGAACAACATTGAGCAATTGGGGAAGTTTCAAGGTACAATAAACAGCTGATATCTGTGTATGCAATACCATCAGTCATGTGCAAGTTACCTCCCCTAACAGTGATGTTATATAATATATAGTTTAAACATAATTATTTATTACCTTATTCATGTGTACAATTTCTTATAAATAGCACCTTTTATGCGTATGTAACATCCGTGATTTCATCATGATACATGAGGAACATCAAATGACATCATTTACTAATTTTTGTAAGCAAAGTTTATGGCACTGTAGAAAGGTGCATGGATGTGTGATAAAGTTTCATTTCTGAATTGAACCTAAATACAATTATCACAATGTTGCTGATATCTTGTTATCAATTTTCTATGTTCATCTCACCGTTAGAGAAAAAAAATGGAGAAGCTTCTGTCATGACAGCTCTACATGTGGATAAACTAGTGAAGAAAGAAAAAGAAGTGCTAAAAACTGGTAACTGGTTGACATACATGATTATGATTAGAAAGAGATAAAGAGATTAATAGCCAAGAGTGCAATTATATAATCTGCAATAATTCTTCCACACTGGGAGACCCAAACATACATCCATACATAGATCGCAAACATACTTCTAAACATAGATTCTAGAGCTAGACTTGAAAGCTGGAGATTAATTACTTGTTGTATAATTTCTTACATAATTCACTGACCAACTGTTGCCAATCAATGTATATGTAAAACATTTCTTGAGTGAATAGAAGTGTTCCCTCCAAAGTCATTATATAAGAAGGAAGAATTTACAAGTGCAAGCATTGATCACTTTCAGGATTGCTAAGCTAAAAGATCTGCATATAAATACAACAGCAGCTGCTATGGCAGATATACATGTTGCACTCTGTCAAATCTTCCATACAAGAACATGAATATTGCACAACAAGTCACAGCAACTAACAAAAAAGATGCGAGGAAATCGGAAAAAGAAGGCAGCACTTGACCTAACTTGCCAAGCACATAAAACAGCAACAACACAACATAACACAATTACATGGAGCAATGCCCCACATAACCTTACGAAAAGTCTAAGATGAACATACAGCATCCTTTAAGTCAAGCCTCACAGGGTAAGACAAATGTATAACCAGACCGGGGCTCAAACCCGAGACCCTTCACTTACAGGGCGCACGTTCTCCCGACTGACCAAGACTGCCTTCACACTCCCTCGCTCACACTGTGAACAGCTATATTCAGACCTTGACATATGCAATCAGTGAAATTGCCAAAAAAACGAAAAACTAGAAGCGCTTTTTTTAACACAAATATACACCATTCCCACAACGAGCCATAACATATGCCAAGATGATCAGACCTTAAATTCCGGACAATGTGCAGAACCAGTCGCATTATACAGCCTTTGTCAAGTGCCTTATTTTTCTGAAATATTTCTATTTAATGTTTCAATGCTTACCTTTCTTGTCATTAGTCGATTCATTCATAGACAGGATCAATAGGGGACAATTTCACAACACTACAACTAAAGCCACTAATAAGCACTTCCTATTTCCAGTTTTCAAGGTTTAAAACACCATTTCCAATACATATGCGTATAATGCACTAGATTGCATGCACCAACTATTTCTTGATCCAATGTAATTCTAAGAGTTTTTTAAGAAACATATCCGCCAAACACTTAATCCAGAATATAGAAATTCACATGTGCACAAACGTATACCCATGAAACACACAAATGCTTTCTACATGCAAGCACAAATTCATACTAGTACATACTAGAACATGATTTGTTTGAAATTTCAGTACACCATAACACGTGTATTCATGTACATGTTTGTCATTCAGAAAACTACATTCTTCCCATTTCTTTTTAACGGCAGATGTGAAGGTCATGGCTAAGAACTAAGAGGTCATGTGTGAATCAAATTTTTGAGATTTTTTCCCCAACAGATGTATCAATATTAAGGAAAACTCAACATGAGGCCCTGAACTAGTGATCTCAAAATACATTCTTGTTTGACACTTTTATGAACTGACATTTAAGGGATGGAGATATCATTATAACTATCTTCTACAGCAAAGGGAAAAGTTTAAGGAGTAATTAGGGCACATTATAAAGTATACTATAATTTAGGGGTTTCAGGGGGTTTCCACCCAAGAGCTTTGAGAGATCTTATTGGATTACACCACTTCTAAAGAAAATTTAATGTTTCTGATCTTCTACATGAAATTGACATTGCCTGTTGTCAATCAATTTATTTTCATACATTTCAACACCAAATTATAAGCACATAGTTCAATGAATTATCTTGAGGTAAAGAACCACTAAATGCCTCCGCGGACCAAGTGGTGATACACTCAAGTAGTCCTTAAAAAAACTTTGGTTTGCCTGTAAATGGAGATATTTCTTGACAAATGTGGAGTTGAATGATGGAATTGAGTTTAAATGGTTGGTAAATATGCATGTGGTGTAGTAAAACTGTAATATTTGTATTATTCCACTATTTTGTTCTTGATACCAAAGTGAAAGTAGACTAGGGTAAAACCCAGAACTCATAAATCCGGACATGCGTAAAAACGGATAGACCGTGTTTGAAGGACAAAAACTTTCTTAGAAGATACATGACCCCCCTTTTTTATTGCATTATTTTGAAGCTTAAATGCCCCTCTTTACAATGATATATGTGGTTCAGGTGGCTATAGACTAAAAAAAGTTGAAAATTGGGGCCTACTATGGCCAATTTACATTGAGCTATAGAGCAAATCTATTTGGTGGTTTCTAACCTAAAGAAGGGCAAAATTCTATTAAATTCATGTTTTCATTTTTTTGCATTCAAACGTATGGAAATGCATCCCAGATAGGGTTTTGACCACTTTTATCTGCTTAAATTGTCTAAAAAAATGAAAATTTGGATTTTTATCATGAAAATCTAGAAAATTTCAGATTTTTTTCTTCTAAAATCGACATTTTTATGCCAAAATTGACCTTATTTTAGTGTCAGACAGGGGTAATTGTGATTAAATATGAAGAATAGACACATTATTAGGCATCTAAAGCATAATTAGTGTTCAGTGAAACAGTTTTTCACAAATACAACCCAATTTAAAATCACTATTCATAATATTTTGTAGGTGCTGGCCAAATTTCTCGTTAAAGGCGCATATGCGTGTTTGTCATTTTTTCTAGAATCCATGCACAATTTGTCTAGAATTGATTGTTGTGTGCTGCATATACATAGTAGTATTGAAAAAAGTGCAAAAATCACTTTAATAAGTAAACCTAGGCTGTCTTAAGGTAAAGAACCACTAAATGCCTCTGCGGACCAAGTGGTGATACACTCAAGTAGTCCTTAAAAAAACTTTGGTTTGCCTGTAAATGGAGATATTTCTTGACAAATGTGGAGTTGAATGATGGAATTGAGTTTAAATGGTTGGTAAATATGCATGTGGTGTAGTAAAACTGTAATATTTGTATTATTCCACTATTTTGTTCTTGATACCAAAGTGAAAGTAGACTAGGGTAAAACCCAGAACTCATAAATCCGGACATGCGTAAAAACGGATAGACCGTGTTTGAAGGACAAAAACTTTCTTAGAAGATACATGACCCCCTTTTTTATTGCATTATTTTAAAGCTTAAATGCCCCTCTTTACAATGATATATGTGGTTCAGGTGGCTATAGACTAAAAAAAGTTGAAAATTGGGGCCTACTATGGCCAATTTACATTGAGCTATAGAGCAAATCTTTTTGGTGGTTTCTAACCTTGATAGCCTTTGAACAACCAAACAATCAGGCTATGCAATTTTGTCAAGCCCAATCATGAATTTTAATTGTCAGATCTTAACAAGAGCTTTCACAAAAGTGATATTTACTTGTTGAACATCCCATTGTCACAAAGAAGATTTTTTTCTAAATTTAGAAGTCAAAACAACAAATTTGATAGAAATCTGCACACATTTTGAATAAAACCTAGATTCACTGTGCATAAATAAGTCGATTTCTAGAAATTGCAATAAGGCATATACATTGAATTATTTAGTATAGCAATAAGTAATACAGTGATCAGATTTTACATGAGCCTTCAATAGCAATAAATGATTTAATAGTAATCTGATAAGTCATACAGTGATTTTGGTTTATACACTGTGAGATTGCTGCCAATCAGTTATTTTTAAATTTTATCATTTTTGTCCCCATATTTTCCATGCAGGGCCTCCTCGTGTTCATCAAAGCCTGTATCGGGTAAAATAATCCTTGAGATGTCAATCAATAAATGAACCCGACCTTAGATTCACACGATGACGGATACAATGACTGACTACCATTGGTCAGTTATAGAACAATATATGGGGACCAGAACAAATTGTAGCAAATCTAATGTAATCATCATCCTTAAAAGTGATCTTTAAAAAAAGAAAGGGGGTGTTGAAAAATTGCTGTCACAGGAAATAATGTATTACAGGAATTGATAATAGTTGCCATTGAAAATTTAATGGAATTTAAAATATTTTTAGTCTGTAATGAAAACTCACAGGCTAACAGGACCCTAAATGACCCCTAGAAGTGACATTTGAGCAAAGTCATTGAGTATCGATTGAAAAAGATTAGTCTGTTCTATAGAAATTAATTCAAATTCATACCATAAATCGAGGAGCGTGCATATTAATTTGTGCCTTTAGCACATGTGTATAATCACACATTTATATCAAACATGGAGTTTTATTAAACAAGCGATAAAATAATATATGGCACAAGACTTCATTGAGTTATATTTTGTTTTTGTCAAAGACCTTAATAAAAAATATTTATTGCAGCTTTGGTATTGAATGTTGAATGATATTTACAGCATGATATTTATGTATTGACACTACTAGTCCGCTATATATGGGGCTATCAGGCGGACATAATTTTCAATTATTATTTGGAATAATTTTGTAGCGTTTCAAGGACAAGGTCTAACAGTGTCTGGAGTATATCTCATCTATTGTGTCAAATGCTGAGTTGTTTCAGAGTAAGTTTCCTAGTTAATATACAGCCACAATCTGTCTTACACACACAAAAGAACCCAACCCATGTGCCATTGATGAAAACAGACAATGAAAAGTCACACAGACAAATGACATTTTTCACGATAATTTCAACTCATTCTGATAACAAAATAAAATTACAAAAATACTGTAAAATCATTAATATTCATGGGGGATTAAATTTTGTGGATTTCGTGGTTCACCACAACCACAAACTTCAATCCCAATGAACATTAATTTTGACCCTTGCTTTATTACCTGAAATGCAAAAACCGTGAATACAAGTCCCAACGAAATTGTCATTTTTACCAAAACCACGAAAATGATTTTACAGTAATCAAAATTGAATAGAATCAGGCACAATGTAACCTGTTATATTGTTCCTGATAGAATGAAGTAGTTTTTACCAAAAAAGTCGTCTAATTTAAGTGATTTGTGACCTTGTGTCAGATAATTGCCAATTAATATTATAGCCCAAAGACAACCTGTGAAATCAATTTAAATGTGAAATAATGCCCCGAATCTTTGTGAAGGAATTCAATAAAGTTGAAAGTGTTTCCAGGTTGATTCACGCCCAGCCTCCAAAGAGGACCTTTTTCACATTGTCATTGATTTAATGTAGCACCTTGTTACCAATTTTCATGATGATTGGGTAAAAATCATTTAAGACATATTATATGGAATAAATAGATTTTTTACAATTTGATCTAGTGTCACCCTGTTATAAAATGCATAGCCTTTATTAATTTTTGGAACTTTACTCTTTATTCATGCATATCTAATGAATATAATTTTTACTTACATTCAAGAATAGCTTCAAGATGATCCATCTTGATCCTGACCTTTATGCATAAATATATTACCAAAAAAGTTTTTGCTTTGAATATATATATATATATTTTTTTTTTTTGAATAATTATATATATATATATATGTGTACATTTTTTGTATATGTATTTTTTTTTTTAATACATGTATATTAATTTCCGTAAGTAAATTGTGCAATATTCCTGTTTGTATTACATCTGGAAGGAATGTCTTCCTGATACTTCCTGCTAATGAAAACCTCCAACCGGGAAAAAAATATACTGTATAGCGGGTATATTTCGCGGGGGTTTAATTTTCGCTATATTCGCGGTCAACATCGTGAAATAATCACCAAAAATAAAAACATTTTACAAAAGGAGACAATGCATCAAGGAACTTTAAGTTATAATCCAACATTACTTTGCAAGACGTACAAAACGACACATTTTGTCGCTTCTGTAAATTACGTTAATAATAAATAGGCTACGACATGTATAAAGTATGGTTAGAAATTGGACATTTGTAAAGAACGTGTTTAAATCTCTATGCATGCATATCAATATCGATTGTAAGCCGTTTCATCACCCCTGTTCAATAGACCTACTCCGGATCTCCACTAATCTGTAGGTACAAATAAAGTTTTACCGTTATAATCCTTTTGAGGCTTGAATATTCATATCTGGACAATAGAGTTGGGGTCAGTTGTATTTGCATATGAATACAAAACCAGTCTAACTAGGCCAGATTTGTTTGTACCTACATGTAAATTAAGGGGAAAACCACCTTGCACAGAGTTCCGGATATCAACTATTTGAAGAACAGTTTTGTTTGTGGAACGTGTAAATGTTTGCCGAAATAATGATTTGTTTGTAAATAGATCTACATATTTGTCTTATGTTAGCAGTTAATTATCAGTATGTTTAGTTTATTGCGTTTCTTTATCCTCACCACCGGATAATCCTTATGGGTGAGGCCTCCAGAAGACTTTCAGTTTTTGGGGGGATAGTGCATTATACAGAAGATGTCCTAATTCCAGAAGCATCCCTGGTTCTTTTTGCATGTCATATTTATAGCACCCATACATGGGACCTTGGTTTAAAGTCTCACCCAAAAGACTCAGTAATTTTAGATGGCCAGCCCGGGATTCGAACCCACAACTCCGAGATCAATAGTGACTATTATACTCGTACTCTAACGTTTACTGCCTCTTCCATGTTTACCCACAAGGTTTTAATTTCGTGGTCAAGGCCGTTAGCGCGAAATCAAGACACCGTAAATTCAAAAGGATCCAATTAACGCGAAAATTGGACACCGTGAAATATACCCGCTATACAGTAGCCGAGATATCAGCAGTTAATTACTAGTATGTTGATGCTTAGGTTAGAATTGTGACAGACTCTCCGGTCACATTGTTAGCAGGTTCTAACAGGTTCTAGCAGGCAACTTGCTGCGTCATACTGGTTTCTTGGGGACTCAAGTAAAGGGACTGGGAAGTGAAGGCCCGGGCCTACACATCATTTCGAGAAAAAATAATATATTTTTTCTAAGTTTAACTTGAAACTTGATCTCCTAAATTTACGTCAAAACGCACCTGCACCTTTCAAGGAATAACAAAAAATTCCGGGGGAGCATGCCCCCGAGCCCCCCTACTACTTTCATCTTTACCTACGGGCCTACACATTGCTAAGGTCCTAGCGACGCCCCTGACTCATGCTGCTATTTGTATTGCACCATCAATTTGCAACATATTCTGCACATTTGGTAACTAGGGAACAATGTTTACAAGGCCAGCCAGGATGTCCAAACATCAATTCTTAACAAATACTGTATAGCGGGTATATTTCACGGTGTCCAATTTTCGCGTTAATTGGATCCTTTTGAATTCACGGTGTCTTGATTTCGCGCTAACCGCATTGACCGCGAAATTAAAACCTTGTTGGTAAACATGGAATGGGAGGTACGAGTATAATAGTCACTACTGATCTCGGGGCTGTGGTTTTGAATCCCGGGCTGGCCAACTAAAATTACTGATAGTCTTTCGGATGAGACTTTAAACCGAGGTCCAAGTATGGGTGCTATACATATGGCATGCAAAAAGAACTAGGGAATGCTTCTAGAATTAGGGCATCTTCTGTATCAAGCACTATCCCCCAAACACTGAAAGTACTAAAAGTCTTCTGGAGGCCTCGCCCATAAGGATTATCCGGTTGCGAAGATAAAGAAACGCAATAAACCAAACATATTGATCATAAACTGCTACCACAAGAAAAATATGTAGATCTATTTACAAACAAATAATTATTTCCGCAAACATTTACACGTTCCACAAACAAAACTGTTATTTAAATTGAACAAGTGTGATAAAACGGCTTACAATTCAAACCTTCAAACGAAATTGATATGCATGCATAGAGATTTAAACACGTTCTTTACAAACATCCAATTTCTAATCATATTTTATAAATGTCGTTGTTTATTTGTTATAACCGTATTTTACTGAAGCGACACAATGTGTCGTTTTGTACGTCTTGCAAATTAATGTTGGATTATTTCTTAAAGCTCCTTGATGCATTGTCTCCCTTTGTATACATTTGGTGATTATTTCGCGGGGTTCAGATTTCGCGCATTTGATGTTGACCGCGAATATAGCGAAAATTAAACCCCCGCGAAATATACCCGCTATACAGTAAGCAAGCTGATACAAAAAATAAATGAGGAAAATGGACAGGGATGGCAGCACTCAACTTAACCAGCCAAGCACAGAAAGCAGTAACATCACAACACACAACTTCATGGAGCAATGCAGTCCACTAACAACCCAAAAGAAAGGATTAAAAGCCCAAGTCCCTGCCGCAAAAAATGCAATAACCGCTATTATATAATTTCTTTGTGAAACTGGGTCATCCGGCATTTTTTTACGGGGATTTGGATTTTTAATTGTTTCTTCGGCTTATGTGTGGGCATTGCTTAGTGTAGTTTAGGAATATGTAATATTAGTTCCTACTCCATTCCTGCCTTGCGCATTACTTTAAACTAGGTCAAGTCATAGTTGTCGCATAACGTTAGGTCGCTGTCCTTAGTGTTTGAAACTAGGTCATGTCCTGGGGTTGGTGTGGGCATTGCTCAGGGTAGTTGTGTTGTGGTGATTCTGATTTCTGTGCTCGGCTGGTTAGGTTGAGTGCTGCCTTCCCTGTAGGAACTTCTTATACCTTTTTTGAACCAATTTCACAAAGAAATAACAAAATAACGATGATTTCAAGTGACAGAATGAAACGCAGCTACAAGTTCTGACATAGTTCCCCAAGTCCCCTCTGCAGGACAACCTTATTTCACAAGTACAATTTATATGCCAAAATGGTGACCCAAGCGAACAAAACGAGTCATAACTGCAACTTGACCTAGTTTACCAAATCCAAAAAAGCATTAAATTTGTGTATTATAGGTTCAGTATATTAGTGATTCTACATATTTTAAAGCATTATTTCTAATACATGATATGGAAGATACGCCAGTCCCAGAAGGATTGCCAATTCCCTGGGTTTTTTTTTAAAAAACATTTTTTTAAACCAATAATAAAATGTAAGACATCATGACGTATTCCATATCTCAAACCAAAGATTCTTAGAAGAAATTTAGTTGCGAAGAAATTGTCGATTGTATTAAGTGAGTGCTAACCAGCAAATCATTAAATAACTCCAGTCACATCGTTTTTTAGAAAAATGAGAAAACAATTCCTGTTTCCATGGTAACATACACTGAATATTGAATTTATCAGTAAAATGGAGTAATATACCTCACATTCACATGGCTCCTAAACTATATTTTCTATATTTCACTTTCGATGCCAATATTTAAAAAAATTTAAAGAAGTTAATGTGTATTTTTTCATAGCATATAGGGTTCCCATTGTAATTTAGCTGAGTCTGTTAAAATCTGCAAGGACTCTGAGGGCCGAAATTTGGGCTTCTGAAGAAATTGATTTGTTTTAGGCAATGAAAATATAATACTTTAGGTTGAGTTAATTTTGCTTGGTATGTGAATTTTTTGTACTCAGATTATTTTAACATCTGTACGGCAATAACCTCTGTACAACAGCTAATTTTATACCTCATTTGCATATTCCCTTCTTATTTCAATGTGACGTCATCTGGTCAAAACATAGTATATTAACATAACTTATTTAATTTATTTACATAACCATTACCAATAAATTATACTTTGACTCTAAATAATCCACTTAACACACATTTATTCCGGACATATTTGACAGAGAAAGTTCTAAGCAGGAACACAAATGGGGATTCTCAAAATACTTAGATTTGTTATAATATAACAAATAAAACATGGCTTTTCAGACAATGTTGAAGTTAACGGACTGGTCCGTCTGAGCTAGAATGGTATATGGTCTATATATATTCCATATTGACCTGAAAGCCAAGTTTTATTTGTTAAATATTTGCAGCTCCCAAAGGGCGTACTGTAAATACTCAGCCATAAGTCGTACAAAAATGGTTCCGAAAATAATTTAAAAGTCACCCCACGACTTATGGAAGAGTTTATTACACTCCTCCCAACATTATCTGAAAATCACCACATTTCCGCCAACTTTGACACTGGGAACATGATTTCAGCTTTCACAAAAATTGAAAACTATACATGCGACCAATGAAAGGGTTTAGACAAAAACCTTGAATTTTTATTCAGAAGTCTCCCTGCGACTAATGGCTGCATGCGACTTATAGCTGAGTATTTACGGTAGCTCTTAAGAGGTTGTACTGTATATTTACTGATAGCTCACATATATGTAAAATGTTATAGTTATATGATTCATTATTAAAAAATATAATTGCTTTAATTCAGTTAACTTTGTTATGTGAAAAAATACACATTTTTAATTTGAATTCAAGAAAAAGTTAAAAAGACTTTGAAGTTTGTTTTATTCAATGTTTTATCAACACCAGGGTATCATTCAGCCAGTGAAGCATTAATTATTCAACAATATATGACAAATCCAATATATATATAAGCGCACATATAGCTTGGCTAATTTGACACGAGCCTGACCTTTGTATTAGCATAATTTAACAGTAGATATATATTACCTACAATACAACACTGATGGTATGTTTCAATAATTGGGGAGTATCACGAAGACGCTCGAGATGTAGTACAAACGCAAATCTATAATACCGATATTACAAGATTTGCTTGCGGAAATTGATATATTCAAAGCATGAACCCCGAATGTATTCTTGCATAAAGGTCAGGCTCAGGTCAATATAGCCAAGCTATACCACAAGTAAAAACACAAGGGATATCAACTTAGTACCATAGATCATGCACCCACTCAAACAAATTGAATACCTTCATTATTCATACTCGACTGGTACAAAATGTATCACTTATTTAAATGGCGCCAAGATTATCTACTTCACTTACAGATAGTATTCTGGGGAAATCATATTACTGTAAAATCATTAATTTTCGAGGGGGATTAAATTTCGTGGATTTCGTGGTTCACCTCAACCACAAACTTTAATCTCAACGAAAATTAATTTTGACCCTTGTTTTATTACCTAAAATGCAAACTCCACGAATTCACGTCCCAACGAAATTATTTTTTTACCAAAACCATGAAATTTCGTCCCAACGAAATTAAATGATTTTACAGTATTATATTATGCAATTATGCATTAACGTTTTATATAACTTCAATCTAATAACTTTGTACTTCATAACTTAATTCACCCCTAAGCACCCAAATTTGTGAATCAAATATATAATTTGCAAGCAAATACAGTCTTAAGTTTAGGAAAAAAAGTTTTTGCAATAATATTAGATATTCATTCAGGCACCTTACAGATACATGTTTATGTTGGTTCATTAGGTACATAAAATTAACAAAAAATGAAAACATTGTGAAAATTCTCCATTAATACAAAAGTTTTAAATAATACATGGGATAGAACAGTCTATGACAGATCTTAAGTTCATCCATATACTGTAAAATCATTTAATTCCGTTGGGATGAAAGTTTGCGGTTTCGGTAAACAAGACCATTTGGATGCGATGTTAATTCATGGTTTTTCATTTCAGGTAATTCATGGTTGAAGGTGAACCATGAAATCCACAAAATTTAATCCCCCACGAAAAG